>JAPXFY010000015.1:48544860-48594860 GCA_030674185.1 Monoplex corrugatus | reverse complement strand
GTGACTTTCCTTGTTCAAATCACTGTAACTTATTTTCGTGCCTAGATATTGAGCTTTAAATGTCAAATCAAATAGCAGACAAGAATTCATGTCGGTTTTGAACAAATCATCTGGATTTTTCCAGAGGCAGTAGCTCAACTTTATAGGCATAGTTTCATCCGTGGCAGGTGTTACACAAACGCTAAAAACTCAAATAGTTTCCAAAGTATCCATTTAATTGCAATGCTACGAGTTCTATTCAGACAGTTTTATGCATAAAACTTGAAAAGCCCTATTTCATTGCAGTTTTAATAATTTTTTCCTCTGTGATAGATCAAAGCACTGTAGGCCTGTGTCTCAAAAGTGTCACGAATGAAACCTTATATTTAAACTTTAGTATTGCAGAATATATGAAAAGTTTAGGCAAAAACAAACAAACAAACAAACAAAACAAACAAACAAACAAAAACAAATGAAATTATAAACTAGTGAGTAACCTTGATAAGAAACTAAAACATACATACATAGGTACAACCATTGCTTTAACATCAAACTTTATTCTCAGCCTATTACACCTATCTGTAAAAGGAAAACTGAAATTTGCGTAAAAGTGTAAATATAAACTTGACTGCAATAAATGCTTTGTTCAATCTCCATGAATTCATGTCTGCTATTTGATTTGACATTTAAATCTCAATATCTAGGATTGTTCAGGCTGTTCAAAGGCAAGAAAATTACCTGCAGTGATTCAAACTAGGAGAGTCACCACAAAGCACCTTTTCACCCTGGCTCATATATGAAAAAAATTACAATCACATATCTGGAATAGCAGTACTCACATACACCAAAAACGTAGCCAGTCTGTTTCCTGACAACCGAAGACGTATATTTGGATCCTGTTTTAACGAAACGGATTTACAGATACATCCATGCATCTATCCATCCATGTATACGTGCATCCATTTATCCATCTATCCATCCATTCACACATATTTACATAAATACATGCATACATACATACATGCATCTTCCATGTTTACGTAAGTGTATGCACCTATGCATGCATGCATGCATCCATCATCGTTGTATCAATCCATGCATTCATGCATGCATCCATCACCACCCATGCATCCATCCATCCATGTATCCATCCATCCATCCATCCATCCATCCATCTGTCCACCCACCCAAGCTTGTATACAAACACAGACAGAGTCAGACACATAGATGGACAGACAGACAGACAGACAGACAGATAGACACTAGACAATCAGACAGACAGATAGATAATAGACATAGACAGGTAATGAAAACAACAACTAATGAACAAGAGCATGTCTTGTCTACGAGTGTGTGAAGTAAGTAATATGTGTATATTACTTTACAACCTGACCTGCTCAAAGAAATCAATTTTATACGTAAATCCGATTCAATATCTGAACAAATCAAAAATATTTTTACATTTAGTAGTTTAATTGCTATCAAAGTACGTTCAAAATTGATCTCCTTGCCAAATACTGCAATAGTAATTAGTTAATGATATATGATATGGTCATTTTCTTATAATATATGTATACAAAAATTATGATATTGCTGTATTCTAAAAAAAATATTAATGTAATGTAAGTTAAATTGATATTTCCAAACATTGTCCGGTACAGTGTGTTCTATAGGGTAGCTCTTGAATGTATGAGGCTGGATTTAAATATGTCAATTCTTGCCAATTTTGTTTTTAGTTTTTGTTGCTGCGTGTGTGATTTACAGAGAAAAGACAGTTTATGTTAAGTGTAGCATGTTTATTTGGGACATTAATTTCCTTTGTTAACTGAAGTCTAAGTTTCAATGGTACAAGTTTTCATTCCATATACTTTCAGTGTAACATGCCAGTGGTTTTCAAGAGAATATCTTTTAAATACGTTACTACCAATGAAAGTTAAAATAATATTACTACTAGCTAAATCCCAAAGGGTAAGTACAGTTTCAACTGATGACTGCATATGTTCGAGAAAGGTAAGTTTATTGATTCTAACTTTAGGAACTGTTCTATTTTAGATGTTTGAAGTAATTTTAGTTAAATGTCTCAAATAGCTCGATTATATGATTTGAAGATGAAATGTTGCCATATATCCTCTTACTTAAGATATATGAAAATCAACATCTTTGGTAACGTACAGTTTCGTTTATCCTTTTGACTCCCTCACCCTATCCACCATTTTCCCGCAGGAAGGTGGTGGATGCGGTGAGGGTATCAAAGGGTAAAGTGTTTGCTTTGCTAGCATTGTTGACAATGCAGGATGCTGGTGGACAGGGTGCATATTCATAACTTGGTGGTATTTCAGACATTTTCATAAATTGGTGGTTCTTCAAACATATTTATAGATTGGTGGTACTTCAGACATATTCATAAATTGGTGGTACTTCAGACATATTCATAGATCGGTGGTACTTCAAACATATTCATAGATTGGTGGTACTTCAGACATATTCATAAATTGGTGGTACTTCAGACATATTCATAGATCGGTGGTACTTCAAACATATTCATAAATTGGTGGTACTTCAGACATATTGATAGTGTGTGTGTCGGGGTGTGTGGTGGTGGTCTTTGATTTAATGTCTATTCACTAAAGTGATTTTAGACACACAACACAAGAAAAAGGGGGGGGGAGGGGAGTGATATAGAGGAGTGAAGAGGATATTTGAAAATTGTCAATGTTGATTTTGAGAAAAGATGATCCAGAAAACAACTGTTTTGAAGAGGGGAAGGTAAAACTAACAAATAATGTTACCATAATTATCGATTTAAACAAAACTAACAAACAAAATTAGTAAATATCCGGAAGAAATGAATAAAAAGTAAAACTAATAATTGACTAACCACAACAGTGAACAAGTCAAATAACATTTTAAAGGTAATTCGCTATAGGACTTTTAGACAGGCTAACAAAAAATTCATACAGTAATGATGATGAGGCTAAATATGTCAGAAACTGTACTCACAGATAGTGTTGGAATATGTCGTTTTACCCTAACACAAGAAAGAATATGACTATGTGTTATCTTCTTTCCACACAGACACACTATGTTATTGGTATATTTTGTTTTGAATGCATCAAGTTTCCATCATGTACATAAGGGACTGTATAGTTCTGCTGGCATGAAGCTGCTTAAGTATTTTGCTAACTTCAAAGTTCATGTGACATTTATCATACTTTTTCTGTTTTAATTGGAACTGCTTCCAGACGTAGTTGTCGGGGTGTGTGTGTGTCGGTGTGTGTGTGTGTGTGTGTGTGTGTGTGTGTGTGTGTGTGTGTGTGTGTGTGTGTGTGTGTGTGTCTGTGTGTGTGTGTATGAGAGAGAGAGTGAGAGAGAGAGAGAGAGAGAGAGAGAGAGAGAAGAGAGATTCACCGTGAATAACAACTAAAATGTCCCACACACGCCGCACACACACACACACACACACACCACACACACACACACACACACACACACACACACACACACACACACAGATGTATATACACACATATATACATATACACACACACACACATATTATATATGTATATATATATATATATATATATACATATATATGCATATTAAAATAAATGTATAATTATTAATGTGTTATATCAATATTATATATATATGTATATATATATATATATATATTATATATTATATATATATATGTACGAAGAGGACAGACAGACAGACAGTAGACAGACAACACCAGACAGACAGAGACCACAGACAGACAGACAGAGAAACAAGAGATAGAGAGAGACAGAGACAAAGAATAGTGGGCTAAGAAGTGCTCCACACTATATAGTATTAAGTGCATTGCACTTCAGTTAATGAGAGGTAGTTGTTGTCTGAAAGTAAGGCTTGGATTAAGTAGGATATTTTGTGCATTAGTTGATATGCTTTGAGTATGGTATATTGCTTACACTTTCGTTTGGTCTTGAATAGTAGCTTCAAATGGTTTCATAAACACAATAAATAAGACGCCCAAATATTGGTTGATGTTTATGTTATGAAACCTCTGGTCAACAAAGATCGATAGCACTGTTTGACGTTAGTTAGTCCTAATTCGGATTGTTTCCTATAAAGTGATTTATTTTTTTCCGTCATATAATTGATGGTATTGTTCAATACAATGGTCAAATGGGCTTTCCTGAACATCTGATTGCAATAATTGCCTCATTACATAAAGACCAGAAGGCTACAGGTAGATGGAACAATCGGAAATGTGAAATCTTCAACATCCACAGGGGAGTTAGACAAGGTTGTATGCTCTCACCATATCTTTTCAACATCCGCACGGAACAAGTCATGAGAGATGCCGATATAAACAGCATGGGCATACAGAAGGGAGGAAAAAAAATCTTGCAAAACTGCGCTCTGCCGATGATACTGTGCTGTAGAAGACATCACCAACATGAAAAGATTTCTATACAGGTAGATGCAACAGGCAAAAAGGCTGGCCTAAACTTTAACGCCAAGAAAACAAAAGTGCTACATATCAAAGGCGAAGACACTGAAAACAATAATGACAACTTGATTAACAAAGTTCCCTCAGAAAATGTTAAGGATGTCAAATTTATTGCTTCTGTAAAACCTTATGATAGAACATGCTCCAAAGACATCATAATACGAATTGAAATGGCAAAACAAAGAAAAAAAGGTCCAGCTCAACAACACCTGGAAAGACAAGGCATACCGAATTACCTAAAAATCATATTTTTTAAATGATTTGGCCTGTCATGACTCATGTCTTCGAAGCCTGGGCTCTCAGAAAAGCGGATTGCAAAAGAATTGACACAGCAGAGATGTGGTTTTATCGGAAGCTCATCATTATCACTCATCAGGTGCACTGCCACATGGCATTGGCGACCATGGACTTCCATCTGTCTCTATCTCTCGTTGCCCCTAGCAACTCCGCCACCCTCCTCGTCCCCAGCCACTCTGCAAGCCCTTCCAGCATTCTCTCCCTGGGTCTACCTGGACTCTCTCTTTCCCTCCAGCTTTCCCGTTGTGACCAGGTGCTCCAAATCCCCCTCCCTCATAAAATGGCCTATAGATGTTGCTTGTCTTTTCCTAGTCTTCCTTATGAGTGATCTACTTGTGTCTGCCTCCATCAACACTGTCTCGTTTGTTTTCTTTGCTGTCCATCGAACTCTCAACATTCTTCTTAGAAACCACATCTCGGCGCCTCAAACTTGTTCTGGATTTGCTTACTGACTGTCCACGCCTCGCATCCGTACAACAGTATTGGTTCTACATAACATTCAAGGATTCTCTTTCTGATGTTAATTGATAGGCATTTGTTGGTAAGAATGTTTGTCATCTTCTTGAATGCTGTTTTGGCATGGCCGATTCTGCCGGCTATTTCCGATGTGCATCTGCCGTCTGATGAAATGACCATTCCCAGGTATTTGAACTTATTAACCTGTGTCAAGGTTGTGCCATTTGCTGTTATTTTGCATGAAGGGATTTCATGTTTTTTACTGATCACCATGACTTCAGTCTTCGTTTTTTTAGTTCCAGCCCCTTACCTTTGCTTTCTATTCTAGTATATTCACAAGATTTTCTAGGTCCCTTTCATTTTCTGCAATCAGCACGGTGTCATCTATGTATCGAATGTTGTTTATCATTTTCCCTCCAACCTTTAATCCAGGGTTTTCTTCTAGGTTTCTCATGATGTTTTTGCTGTAAAGTGAAAACAGATCTGGTGACAAAACACAACCCTGTCTGACTCCTCTTTTGATGTTTTGGAAAGAGCTTATATTGTTGTCTATTCTCATTGCAGCTGTTTGTTCCCAGCACATATTCCTGATTATTTGTAGATCTTTTCCATCAACATTGAGTCTCTCCAGTTGGTTGATCAATTCTACATGTCGTACATGATCGAAAGCCTTTGTGTAGTCAACAAAGCATAAATACAAATCCTAATTCATATCAATTGACATCTCTATGATAGTTCTTAGGATGCATATGGCTTTAATAGTTCCCTTCCCTACCACAAATCAACACTATTCTTCTGATATTTCTCTTTAGATATTATTCCTTGTCCTCATCATGATTATTCTTAACAGGATATTTTTTACATGACTCATCAAACTGATTGTGCGATGGAGATGGCATTCTATAGCCCCTGTCTTCTTTGGACGTGCAATGAAAATTGATTTTGACATATATTTGGGGATTTTTCCAGTGTCGTAAATTCCACTGAAGAGGACTGTTATTTTTTCTATGCCAAATTCCTCTAGGGCTTCAATCATCTATGTAGTAATGTTGTCTGGTCCTGGGGCTTTTCCTGGTTTCATCTTTTTCAGTGCTGCTCTAACTTCATATTTCATTATGGGTGGTCCTTCAAAGTTCTTTTTTTTATAATGTGTTTTTCGTTTCTGTCATCCTCAAAAAGGTCTTTAATGTACTCTCCTATCTGTCCAGTATTTTGTCTTTTTCCATGATAAGCGTTCCATCTTTCGATTTTAAGTAACCAATTGATGTGCATGTATTTTTCCTGTGGAAAATTTCTTCAATTCGTCTGTACATACCTGAGGATCCATTTTGTGTCGTTCTTCTATCTCTTTTGCATTTTGTGTTCAGCCAAGCTTCCTTAGCTTCATTGCACCTATTCCTGATTTCGTTGTTTATCTTCCTCTATATCTCCTCGTTTCTCTTTGCCCTCCTCCTTTCCTCCATCAAGCCCAAAATTTCATTAGTCATCCAGCTCTTTTTCGCTTTTCTATCTGCCTTAGGGATTTCTTCACAAGCTTCATTTATCGAATTTCTCAACTTTGTCCATTGTGCCTCACTGTCACCAACGTCTTCTAGAGCACTGAATATGTTTTGAACATGTATATTAATTTTTTTACGTATCATTTCATCTGTCTTTAAGAGTCCAATATTTAGTTTGATGTTGCTTTTGGTCTGTTTCTTTTTCCTCAATGTCAGCCTAAACCTTCCCACTACAGGATTGTGGTCACTGTTGCAGTCTGCGCCTCGTAGTATTTTTGCTGACAGTAAAGAATTTCTAAATATTTTGTTATTCAGGATGTAGTCAGTCGGACACTACTGCGTATCAAATGGACAGATAGAAGAACTATTGAAAGGTCCTGGACGAACTTGATACCATCAAAAAACTACTAGAGACATCAACAAGAGAAGACTAAAAATGCATTAGTCATGTGTCACGTAGCAAGAACACTGACCTCATGGCAACCATCTTTCAAGTAAAAACAGTGGCAAAAAGGAAGAAATGCAGACCTCCGAACTTATACATCAAGAACATAATTAACATCAGTCGCCTAAATATTCAAGAAACTGTCTACAATAGTCAAGACAGAGCGGCTTGGAGGGAGATGGTAGTCTCAAATGTGCAGCGGCCAACACCGAACCTGGTGACGTCGACAGGTGAGACAGATGAGTTGAGATAAGTGATGGTATGTTTATTACAAGATAAAGAGCCAGACAGCTAGATGAACAGACAAACAGATAGACTCCCACATAAGCATAAAATGACATAAGCATACAAGTACATACTACAATGTTCCTGTCACGAAGAACTTTGTATATACTGCTTGTTTTATAGTTGACCATCTGCACAGAAACAGAAACACAGACACAGACACAGACACAGACACACACAGACACAGAGACACACGCACACACGCACGCGCGCACACACACACACACACACACGCACACACATGCACACACACACACACACACACAGACCAATTATCAATTGTGTTTGTAGATTTAGATATACGCATACATATCTCTCTCTCTCTCTCTGTCTCTCTCTCTCTCTCTCTCTCTCTCTCTCTCTCTCAATATACATATATATATATATATATATATAGTATATATATATATATATATATATATATATATATATGTATATATGTGTGGTGTTTGTTTGTGTGTGTGTGTGTGAGAGAGAGAGAGAGGAGAGTGAGGGATGGACGGAGGAGAGAGAAAGAGAGAAAGAGAGAGAGAGAGAGCTAAGAGAAGACAAAAGACAAGACAAGAGATCGAGAGAGAAGGGGGGAAGAGAGAGATGGAGGGAAAGAAGAAGTGAGAGACAGAGAGGAAGAGAGATAGACAAACAGACAGACAGACGGACAGAGAATCAGAGAATGAGACAGAGACAGAGAGACAAAGACAGAGACAGAGACGGAGACAGAGACAGAGACAGACAGACACAGACACAGAGACAGAGACAGAGCAAGACACGCAGAGAGAAAGTTACACTTGAGTTGTTTTACTCACAAAATGCCTATGGCCCGTCATGAGGGTCAGGGCATAATTACAAAATCAGCATGATTTGATATAATGACAATCACAACACGAATGTGAACATAGTACCTGTTGTTGTTGTTGTTTTATCACACTGCACAAGAACCCAGCTTAAACGCTTTACACACAAATAAAATGACAAATAGCGAACGGTCTGGTTATTTTTTACAAACCATACACAAACAAAATCGAATTTAGCTTGGGAACGTACAAACATTAGCTGAAAATAGATTGACAGACAGACAGACAGACAGACTGACTAACTGACAGACAGACAGATAGGAGGATATACAGATAGACAGACAGACGAACAGACATATAGAGAGACAGGAACAAGAGAGAAAGAGCTAGAGAGAGAGTGAGGGGGAGAGAAAGATAGAGAGAGAGACGACAGAGAGAGAGAGGGAGAGAGAGGCAGACAGACAGAGAGACAGACAGACAGACATATGTGTATATAGATATGTATGTAAATGGAAATAGATAGAAATGTACATAACAGCAGCAGGTCAAGAAACAAACCCAGAGATACACCTTACTTCACAGCATGAAGTGCAGAGGCAGATGAATCTATGAGAACAAATGGTGTTTGTTGGTAAGATGTGGCTTAATTGATTTTTGTATATCAGTTTATAGGCCATGTGTGTGGTGGATATTTTTTCAGTCATAACCATTTACTTCAAAAGCGCCCCTTTGGATATATCGGAGGCTCTTTGAATATAAAATCGCATTCCCACTTTTAGGAAATTCTGTACTAAAAAAAACTCTTTTCCATATATCCCTTGTTTTGTCTGGTTCGCTCATTTGCTTATCCGTCATTTCTTTTTTTTTTATAATTTTCTGTTGTTGGAAACTTCGCCTTTATTTTTTCCATAAAGTCTTAAATATTTTCTGTCCATTAAGAATGATACTTGGGTACATATGCTAATTGACTTTTTAGCTCCTACGTAGTATAAACTGCGTGGTAGCAATTTTAGTATTACTCGTAGAAACCCGTTGTTATGATGATTTTGTGTATTTAGTTATGTGTATGTATTTATATTCGTTTTCTCTTCTTCTAATGTTCCTGGACACAGATTCCACAGACAGCCAACGGCTGGTGCACATCATTACATTATATACGTAACTGTTCTGATAGGATACTATATTCTTCCCCCAGGACCATCGATATGCTTAGATATGCGAATTTTGTTGAAGACGATTTTCGTTATGATAGGCTGCGATGAGTCGGCTTCGCATTAACCCTTTGGCTTCCTCACCCTGTCTATCAACTGTAAAAAAAAACACTTAACCCTTTGACTCCTTTGCCCCATACACCAGCTTCCTGAAGGATTAAATTTTTGCTTTTTTCACATGGCTGACAATCCAAGATGTTCCACAGAGTACAGGAGTTAAATGATCAATCATTTATGACACTTCTGCTGCTGCTACTACTACTACTGCTACTACTATTACTACTACTACTACTACTACTACTGCTACTACGACTACTGCTGCTGCTGCTACTACTACTGCTGCTGCTACTACTACTACTACTGCTACATACTAATTACTACTAACTCACTACTACTACTACTACTTACTGCTACTACTACTACTACTACTGAGGCCTGAGGCCCTACCTAGACTATTTTTTTACCTGGTCTAATATTTTACACTAGTATTTTTATCAGCTTTCCGCTGGAATAATCTTGGTTACACGTAAATGACATGTGTATGTGTGTATATTACCTTCAAAAAGGAACATGTATATGAAGTAAATAAATAAATAATTACAACACAACTAGCTATTGTTTATAAACTCGTCTCAATTGACAGAACCCTCCCCCCCCCACCCCCCGCTTAGTTAATGCACAAATGCTCAGCTGTCTATCAACTAGGTGAAGCCAATAATCTCCATCATCACACAACCAGCTATCGATCATATTATCAAGCCACTCTTCAGCGCCATTCTCCTGGACATGTTTTTTTTCGTAGTGTTTAGTTTTTCTTTTTCTTAAGCTAGACTGCTTCGGGTAAAGCAGTTCGTTTGTATTCGTATGAGTAAAGGTGTGTTTGTTGACTAGCTGCCGTGGTGTAGTGGTAAACGCAACGGACAACTGACTGCAAGGTTGTGGATTCAACTCCCCATCAGTCCCTTCAAAAAATTATTGTGGGATTTTTCAGCTCTAACCGGCTCCTACCCAGAGTTGGGGGTGCTATGGGCTCATTTGGAAGACTGGGAGCACACAGTCGAGTCTCATCCACTTCATAGATGCGTCATTGAGTGTGTTGCTCAAATCTTCTGACCAGCACCGCAGGTGTCTGTAACTCTCGGGCCTGGCTGAAGCTAGGATAACTATGATAGTGAGCGTAGAGTACAGCCCTGTCACACAGTATCAATCCTACATGGAACTACATAGCATCATGATAATTATCCTCATCGACATCACCGTCATTGCATTGTGAAAATATGTGCCGCTTTTTGTGGCCACTAAGGTGGCACAGAAATTGTGACCAACTTAAAACAAAATTGAGCACAAAGGTAACCCCCCTGAGTGCGATGATCCTAAAATATGAATTGAAAAAAATGTATTTGTTTAAAGATAGTGTGTTACACAAAGAGAGGGGCAGACAGGCAAGGTAGAGTTTTGTATACGCACACAATGACAACCATGTAAGTACATACTGGATGAAAGAAGTCATGATGAAGGTTGTAATGGCCGCCTATTCCATAATTTATCACCTGCACGGAATCAAAACACACACAACACACACACACACACACACACACACACACACACACACACACACACACACACAACACACAACACAACCACACGTGCGCGCAGCGTGCACACACACACATACACTCACACACGCATACCGCACCCACACACACAGACGCACACACACACACACACACACACACACACACACACACACACACACCACACACACACACACACACAAACACACGCACATACACATCCGTCATGTTTCTTCTTGTAGGTGGGTGTCTGAGTACTTGTGTGTGTGTGCTTGTATGTGTGCTTGTGTATGTGTATGTGTGCGTGCTGAGTGTGTGTATTGTGTGTGTGTGTGAGTGTGTTGTGTGATGAATGTGTGTGTAGTTGTGTGTAGTTGTATGTGTGTGTGTGTGTTGTGTGTGTGTGTGTGTGTGTGTTGTGTGTTGTGTGTGTTGTGATGTGTATGTGTATGTGTATGTGTTTGTGTGTTTGTGTGTGTGTGTGGTGTGTGTGTGTGTTGTTAGTGTGTAGTGTGTGTGTGTGTGTGTGTGTGTGTGTGTGGTGTGTGTGTGTGTGGTGTGTGTGTGGTGTGCGAGCACGCATGTGTGCATGAGTAAGCATTAGTGTAGAAGTGAAAAAATATGGAAGTTTTCGGGAAGAGATTTACGGATGTACATCATCAGACTTACTTGAAAAGATTTTTATTCATTTGCTTGTCTTTTTGTTTCTTTCGTAATTGTTGTTGCTGTTTCTTTTCTTTGTTTTACCACATATAATGATTGTTAGAAGAACAGTTAGACGTGAAGGAGTAGAGGGAAATAAAGAGATATAGACCACTTGTCGTAAAGCAAATGCATGGGGAAAAAGAAGGAAGTAGTAGTCACGTAAAACGAGAAGGAAAAAGGTAGCCTACATGTGGTCACACTTTGTGAGACTGAAAATGCGGAAATATCTGTAAATGTAGTTTCGCGATTTGCTTTTCTTTGAATGTAATTCCATCTCTCTGTCTCTATTTCTGTCTGTGCCTGTCTCTCTTTCTGTCTGTCTGTCTCCCTCTCTGTTTCTCTCTGTCTGTTTGTCTTTGTCTGCCTGTCTCTTTATATCTCTGTGTCTTTCTTTTTGTCTCTCTGTCTGTGTCTCTCTGTCTTTCTATCCCTGTCTGTCTGTCTGTCGGTCGTCGTCTCTCTCTCTGTCTCTCTCTCTGTCTCTCTCTCTGTCTGTCTGCTTTGTTTGAATGCAATTCCATCTCTCTCTCTCTTTCCCTCCCTCGTTTCCTCTCTCTGTCTCTGCTTCTCTGTCTCTGTCTCTGTCTGCCTCTCTGTCTGTCTGTCTGTCTGTATGTCTGTCTCTCTCTGTCTCTCTCTGTCTCTGTCTCTCTCTCTCTCTCTCTCTCTCTCTCTCTCTTCGTTTTGTTTTATTCATTCATAGCAAGTAGTTTTAATGAATACAAAAACGTTGAAAAAAAATCATGGCGGCCATCTGAAACGGCTGATTGTTTGCTTAGATATCATAACATATTCTGTATTACGTACCAGTTGCCTTAAAACTGACGTACCTGCATCTTCTCCGCAGACGCTCGCTCAGCACCGTTATGGTCGTCCGCGAGCAGCCATGTTGCATCCCGGATTCTGGCTGATACCCCAGCGATCACCTGGTTCTCCTTGTCAGACAGCCAACTGCTACAGGTATAACATTACTGTGAATTAATATAAAAAAAAAAAATTTAAAAAAACACATGTAACAGAGTGCCTTGCTCTGTTACGATCTTTCCCCATTTACCTACAACGCTCAAAGGCAACACCGTGTAGCGTGCTTGCCTAGATCAGAAACGCCTTGCATTCTCTTAGCCTAATTATACTGGTATTTCACAGCCTCTGCCTATCCATAGCTATGCATTAATCATTCCAAAGATCTAACCAGTACATGACGCATATACATTGTAGATAACACACTGCTAAACAATTAGCAGATCTACTATGTGTACATGTACTCTGAAGCGGGCCTATGACAAGATTTTGTCGTCATCTCCAGTCAGTATTACGTTGTAGTTTACAGAACGTAGAGGGGGCCGTCACTAATGTATGCTGCCTTTAGCATTGTAAAACAATCGCCGTGTAATTGCCGGCGGGAACACTCAGACAATGACCACAGCGCGCGTCTCTCTCCCAACCGCTCTTAGGTATTTGTGGCTCGATAGCGAGTACATAGCCACTCGCGAAACTGCCGGACAATGACCAGAGTCTCACTTGTGTGTACTGACGCGCTGCGTTAAAACTACACACTAAGTGTTGATGTATTAATTAGGTGAGAACAGCCAATCAGACCTTGGCATCTGGTTGATTGATTAATTAGGTGAGAACAAGGTTTGATATTTGAAAATATGACCATCATGCTCTGTTCTCAGAGTACAAAATTAACAAGGCGCATCATAGCGTGTGCTTTTACGCTGCCACTCTCAGTCTCACCACGAGGTGTCCTGTCCTGCCACCATTCTTGGTCTCACAGCAGGTGATAAACCTCACGGCGTTACTGTAGTAAGTTCTGGATTCTTATCACTTTATTATTCATTGTCATTTGCAGTAAGCTTAGACTTGTGTGCCTCTTATTTCTTTAGATTCTAGCTCGAGTCTATTGAGTACAGCACTAGATTTGCAGAATTCGTACAGCGAGAAAATACGTTTTGATCTAAACGATGTGCTATCTCACAAGATCTGTAGCACTTAGCGTGGCAGCCACCATTGTAAAGATGGGACTGAGTTTAAATGTAATGACCACTATAGATTTAGCCCCTATTTTCATGTGGCTATTGTAGGACTATTGACAACCATATTCTGCCAAAAGCAAAGATGCGATGCTATGTTGTGCAGAGGAAGAGTATAAATTTATACTTGACAAGGTTGTATTCACATACTGACATGATGACTGATGAAACACGTGCTCAGCTAATTGATCTGTTTGGTGTATCCCTTATCTGATCAGCACCACTGATAATCATGTAGGCCTATAGAGTGTTGTTTTGATGACGTGGTTTAATAGTAATATGCTATGTTATTTTGTTATCATTGTCTCTAGCACTGGATCTAGAATTATACTTAATCACATAGAGCTAATGGGTAATAGATTACTCAAGTGTGTTGTTCTCTCAACACTGTTGACTGCTATTTGATTAGGTGCTGTTTGTGATGACATAGTTCTCATTTTCAAATACTTTGTCATCACCAGTGAATATTAACTGTCTGATTGCTACCAAGATGCAATGCATTATTGTGCAGAGGAGCACTATTTTATACTTGACAATGTTGTATGTGTACACATAATGGTAGTTGATGAAACATGTGCTCGGCGAATTGATCCAATTGTTGTATCCCTTGTCTGCTCAGCACCACTGATAATCATTATAGAGTGTTGCTTTGATGACATAGCTTAATTAGTAATATGCTATGCTATTTTGTCATCACTATCTCTAGCACTAGACATAGTATTTGACTATGTGAACTGTCATCACAAACTTTAGGTCTACCTTATCGAATAGCAGTCAACACACTTGAGTCATCCATTAAATATTTGCTCCATGTAGTTATGGGTAAATCTATGTCTAGTGCTAGAGATAGTGATGACAAGATAGCATAGCATATTACCGCAGGGCCTCCATCTCGGCTCCCTCGAAGGTGGTGTCCGGATGATCTCTTACATAGCGCCAGACATCACTCCTGAGAGCGCCTGGGGAGAGACCACAGATGAAGGCGTCCCGGAGCTGCGTTGGTGACAATGTCCCCTCTTCAGCTTGGTTTGCCTTCAACCAGAGTACGCGTAGGTGGGTCGCGTAGTCAGTGACAGTGTCCCCCTTTCCCTGCTGCCTGTTGTAGAATATGGCAGCAAGAGTTGTCCAGTTGTCCTGGATGATCTTCAGGATCTTGTCTGGAGTGTCTACTCTTGCTGTTGGTTGCCATAGCACCTCTCGACGAGCTGGGCCCTCTAATGTAGATATCAGCCAGAGGCAGCTGCTTTGTCATCCAGGGGCTGGAGCTGTAGGATCAGTCTGGCCTCCTGGATGAAGTCATCGATTTCTGCACTGCTTTCATCTCCGGACAGTTTTGGAAGTCGGTATAGTTGTGGTGTCGACATAGTTTGGCAACTTCATGAATCTGTAGCACTGTCTTCTTGTTTTCTTGTTCCCTTTCCGAATCTGGATCCTGCTCTGTCGTCACCACTGAATATTAACTGTCCAATAGCTGCCCACTCAGATGTTATGTTACAACTAACTCAGCCCATGGCGGCCGAACAGCTTAATATGACTGTGCATTATTTTGCCAGTACATTATTGAAAGTCTACTCTATGCTAAGGCTATCGAACAAGCAGTATGGTAGTTTACCCTCAACTTATCATAGGGTTACTCAATGTTTTGTCACCAATTATTTGTTCCATGTTTACAAGTGCTAGTGCTTTAGAGTGTAAATATCGACACCACATATTTTGGTATAATGAAGTAGTTCTTTACACAACATTTTATTATCAATTATTTGTTGCATGTTTACAAATGCTAGTGCTTTTGTTTGTAAATGTAGATACCTGTTTTATTATAATGTAGTAGTTCACTCTTGTACATTGACATTGTTAGTTCACAAAATGTGTACTATGTTAGTGTATTTATGAAACTTATTTTGTGTCTTACAGGCACTGTCTTCCTTCCTGTCTTCTTTCGTTCCTCGTCTTCTTTTCTCAATAATAAAGAGTCAAGTAGCAAAACGAGGACTTGTCTTTTGATTGAGAGACTTCCCTTTCTGCTCTGGATACAAACGACCACCACAGCAATCATCAAATATTATCATCACCCTTAACCCTTAACCCCTTAACCAACTCGCTCCATCTCACCTGGCGCTGCGACCACACCATCACCTTACCCCCCTTAACCACTCGCTCCATCACACACATAAAGTGAGAAATGATTTTTGCTCTGCACATACACGCACACAAACTTTTTTCAACATGGTATCAAAAACGTTTCACTAGAGACAGTTCTGAGGATTGACTACACTTGACATTGTTTTCTTTAAAACAAACAAACAAACAAAACAAACAAACAAACAAACGAACAAACAAACAAACTAGACAATTAACCATCCACCCCCCCCCCAAAAAAAAAAAAAAAACAACAACAAAAACAACAGCAACAAAACAAACAAAACAAAAACAAAACAAAAACGAGAAATGGATAATGCAAACCATTAATGATGTTCGAATGTGCATTATCTCAAGGATAGGCCAACAAAATCAGGCGACGTTTGCAAAAAATATGTCAGTAAGTGAAACATGCTTGATTGTTGACTGCAGTTCATCATTTGTTATAAAATCTTTCCAACTAATGCCCAAGACTTTGTGTCAGCACGCTTAAGGCATGTGCTATGATCATTCTGCATCTTCTGCATCATATGGCACCTGTGCCGTTAGTGCATATGACATTCATTCCGAGCGCGGAGACGTCATCTTGAGAAATTGAAATTGAAACTGAAACTGAAGGATAGATAAGTTCCAACGCAATAATTATGTTCACGGATCATAAATATATACAGGACCAGAAAACAAAACTCTGTGAATGAGAAGAACCCCAGTATTTTCCGAACGTTAATTTTTTGTTTGTTTGTTCGTTTTTGAAATGTAGTCAGATTCCCCTCGTCCATGGGACCTTCAGCAGCGTTTAGGATGCAGTGCACTCGCGCATGTGCGCGCACACCCACCCACCCACCCAACCACACAACACACACACACACACACACACACACACACACACATACACACACACACACACACACACACACACACACACACACAACACACACACACACACACACACACACACACATGTTGAAAAAAGACAGGCGCCACCAAATTTATGATCAAAGCCGGGTACATCAAACGAGCTATCCCTGTCATCTAGGAGGAGGGCAGCGTTGATTTCAAACCCACACTCAATCTAACACAAACGAGCCACTGAATCACCAGTGATGACAAATCCTTTCAACGAGGGACAAATGATGACGAGGACAGACAGAGGATGCTGCTGATGACTCTAGCTATGATTTTTGCAGGTGGCTGGTCATCAGGTAATTGTCGTCCACGGTGGACTTCCGATTTTCCTATCCTCTAGTCTGTCAGGTCAGAACTAACTCTCTGCTACAGTATGACAATAGACTGTAGGAAATGCGCCTGTCTACGCTGCCTCGTGGGTTGCCCCTTGGGTGGGGAAAAGGCCATGGGAGTAAACTCAGGCAGAAAATCCTGCAGCCATGTACTGCACAAAGGGCATTGCAACAGACGTTTTAGCCAAATGCAGCGACATGCCATCTACTGTTCAGCCGTCTGTGTTTCTTGTGAGAAGTGTTGTCTTACCTCAGGTTGCCCTGGATTTGTGGAGGCAGGTGGAGAAAGCGTTGCGGAGGCCCTGCGCAAACAACAGTAACTTATCAATGAGCATGGCACCTAGCACCAACCCCCCTCACAAACATGAACTCTGCAGAGCGTTCCATTGAGTGTTCTGCATGCGGGCCTGTGTGCATCAGACTTTTTGGCCTGATATCCCACATGAGGGTTCACAAATAAATAAAGTTACACGTTGGACTTTATCGACCACGTTAGTCGACCATATACATATACATATAGATACATATACATTACATATACGTATGCATATACTATCATATATATATATATATATATAATATATATATATATATATATATATATATATATATATATACTCTCCAATTGCTACAGAGCAGCCTTTTCCAGGGGCAACACTGTTACCACAAGTGGAGAGGGGAAAATTAAAAAAGAAACCTTAAACAAGGCTGTCTCATACGTACCTGGCAGGCAGTCTTTTTTTTCGTTTTTGGTCAGTGTAGTCCTTTTCTCACACTGGACAAAGCAGCACGGGGGCTTCAGTCTTTTTCTCCTAATTTTTATATTTGTTGTTTGTTTGCTTGTGATCTTACGCTTGACAAAGGTCAGTTGGCCGAAAATTTGCGCTTGTCTTGTCTGGTTCTTTTTTCGTGGGTTTTTATTTTTCTGGTTCCTGTTTGCTTGAACTCAGACAGTCACACTTGTTTTGGATCAAGTAGATAACTGTTTTGTCTCGAAGTCTTTGGGAGAGAGCTCCGTATTTCTGGGCAAGAAACAGCGATGGATTTCTTTCCACAAGTAGTTAGAGACATCCAAGGTACGATAAGAAAGGATCTCTTTGAAACCTCAGAGATATGGAAGGTTCGTAAGGCATGAGAAATGCAGACATATGTTGGCATGGTATTCAAGTTAGACAATTCAAGCAAACTGACCAACACCATATCCAGTTATTGCTGTAATTGAAAGCTAGCTTAGTTTCTACAAGAGTTTCTGCAATGCACTTCTGCTCTCCCATATTACAAACCGAGCTACACGACTTTGGTTTAGTTGGAGTTTGGATACCTTGTCATTAGAAAACCCAGTTTAAAGTGAATTACAATAGCCTAACCAAGATAAAATGAAATACATACACATACAGAGCTCGTTTGTGATATCAGCAGAAAGAATTGAGCGGATTTAATATTTTCTGCATAGTTAGAAATGACAGGATTTTGCTCAGGTGGTTGATATGAGTTTCTATGGACTAGGATTCATTAAGAATTACACTATTATTCCATGCAGATTTACTGAACGTTATAACTGAGATGACTTACGGACCATTCAGTTCATGCCAGAGGTCAAAATTGGAAAACGATTCCCAGAGGGAAGATTAACCCACTCTGTCCATTGTTTACCTCACTTACAAATAGCAAGTTATGGTACAGTCTGCAATAACCATCTTCACTGAGATCACTTATTTTTATAAGTTTTGTACCTATCTGCATATTGTTTTTGTTGTAGTTGTTTGTTTGTTTGTTTGTTTTTTTTTTTTTGTTTTTGATCTCCCATGCAATGCTCGAAATGTTTTCGGGAAAACAGTGTTGTGGAGTTGCCAGTCATCGGTAAAGAAGTAGTAGAATACTCCTGATTGTGTAATAATAGAGCCCAATGGATGTAAATACATACTGAAGAAAACAGGGCCTAAGACAGGATCCTGTAAGACACGAGACTTCAGCAAGTATGGGTGTGACGTAGTATCATTTGTGAAAAAAAGGCTGAGTTCAACAAGAATAAGGTATGACATGAACCACTCAAAAACAGGTTCAATGAAGCCAAGTGCAAATCTGAATCTTGGGAACATGGTAGCATTGTCAGTAGCATCAATTGCTGCTGAAAGACATAGAAGTGAAGAATGGACCGTTTTCCATTATTTAAAGCTGCAGGAGATCATAAACGATTTGAAAACTTGTCTATACCATGGTCTTAAAGACAGGATAATTGAGTAGGTTCAACGAGGTTGCTGTCTTCATATTGACCAATTAGCTGTGAGAAGACGATACACCCAAGAAACTGGACAAAAATGGAGGCTGGAAACTTGTCCATATTTGTTTAGATTATCAGTATCTAGATTGGGCATTTTGAGTAGGGGAACGACGATAGCATGTTTAAACTTCCGTGGTCCGCCACTTATGATCATCATCATTAGGTGCCTTGCCGCATGGCGTTGGCGATCATGGATTTCCATCTGTCTCTATCTCTTGTTGCCCCAAGCATCTCTTCCACCCTCTTTGTCCTCAGCTACTCTACAATTCCGTCTAGTATATTCTGCCTTGGTCTACCTGGTGCTCTCTTCCCCTCCAGCTTTCCCGTCATGATCAGGTGCTCTAATTCCACCCTCCTCACAAAATGGCCTATAAATGTTGCCTGTCTTTTCCTAATCTTCCTTATGAATGATCTTCTTGTTTCTGCCTCCATCAAGACTGTCTCTTTTGTTTTCTTTGCTGTCCATGGAACTCTCAACATTCTTGTTAGAAACCACATCTTGGCTGCCTCAATCTTGCTCTGGCTTTGCTTGTTGACTATCCACACCTCACAATCGTATAACAGTATTGGTTCTATATAAGATTCAAGAACTCTCTTCCTGATGTTATTGATAGGCATTTGTTGGTAAGAATGCTTTTCATCTTCTTAAATGTTGTTTTAGCGTGGCCGATTCTGCTGGCTATTTCTGATGTGCATCTGCGTTTGGTGAAATGATAGTTCCCAGGTATTTAAACCAATCAACCTGTCCCAACGTTGTACCGTTTGCTGTTATCTTGCATGAGGGGATTTCATGTTTTTTACCGAAAACCATGACTTCAGGCTTCCTGCTGTTTAGTTCCAACCCTTTACATTTGCTTTCTATTTCTAGTATATTCACAAGGTTTTGTAAGTCCTTTTCATTTTCTGCAACCAGCACGGTGTCATCTGTGTATCGAATGCTGTTTAGCATTTTTCCTCCAACCTTTAATGCAGGGTCTTCCTCTAGGTTTCTCATGATGTTTGTTGTTATAAAATGAAAACAGATCTGGTGACAAAAGACAACCCTGTCTGATTCCTCTTTTAATGTTCTGGAAAGAGCTTATATTGTTTCTATTGTCATTGCAGCTGTTTCTTCCCAATACGTATTTCTCATTATTCGTAGATCGTTTCCATCAATATTGAGGCTTTCTGGTTGGTTGATCAATTCTTCATGTCTTACCCGATCGAAAGCCTTGGTATAATCAACAAAGCATAAATATAAATCCTTATTCCTCTTGATTGACCACTCTTTGACAGTTCTTAGGATGTATATGGCATTAATAGTTCTTTTTCCTTCTACAAATCCACACTGTTCATCTGCTATTTCTCTTTTGATTCTATTCATTGTCCTCCATCATGATTAGTTTTAATAAGATCTTGGTTACTTGACTCATCAAACTGATTATGCGATGGAGTTTACATTGTATAGTCCCAGTCTTCTTTGGAATAGCAATGAAAATTGATTTTGATATATCTTTGGGGATTTTTCCAGTGTCGTAAATTTCATTTAGGAGGATTTTTATTTTTTCAATACCGAATCCCTCCAGGGCTTCAATCATTTCTGTAATAATGTTGTCTGGTCCTGGGGCTTTTCCTGGTTTCATCTTTTTCAGTGCTACTCTAACTTTATATTTCATTATGAGTGGTCCTTCAAAGTCCTTTCTTATAATATGTTCTTCGTTTCTGTCATCTTCAAAAAGGTCTTTAATGTACTCTCCCCATCTGTCCAGTATTTTGTCTTTTTCCATGATAAGCGTACCATCTTTCGATTTTAAGCAACCAGTTGATGTGCATGTCTTTTTCCTGTGGACAATTTCTTCAATTCGTCTGTTCATACCCTGAGGTCTTCTATTTCTTAGCATTTTGTTTTCAGCCAAGCTTCCTTAGCTTCATTGCACCTATTCCTGATTTATTTATTTATCTTCCTGTATATCTCCTCCTTCCTCTTTGCCTTCCT
Source organism: Monoplex corrugatus (assembly GCA_030674185.1). Lineage (NCBI taxonomy): Eukaryota > Metazoa > Mollusca > Gastropoda > Littorinimorpha > Ranellidae > Monoplex > Monoplex corrugatus. The sequence goes on along the minus strand of JAPXFY010000015.1, from coordinate 48,573,448 downwards.
CCTTTCCTCCATCAAGCCTGAAATTTATTTTGTTATCCAGTTCTTTTTTGATTTTTTTTCTACTTCAGGAATTTCTTCACAAGCTTCATTTATCAAATTCCTCAATTTTGTCCATTGTTCCTCGCTGTCACTTACGTCTTCCAGAGCACTGAATTTGTTTTGAACATGTGCGTAAATTTTTTTACGTATCACTTCATTGTCTTTAAGAGTCCAAGATTCAGTTTAGTCCACTTATATTAACAAACTTTCATAATTGTAGCTACATCTGGAGAAATTCCTTCAGAATAGTGAATAAGGAGAGACGTAGGCTTAATGGAAGTGTGCAGGGTTTTCTTTTTTTTTTTTTTTTTTTTTGGCGTTCAGGTATAGCTTTTGTTCCTGGATCTAGACTGATGTGTGGAAATGAGTTTTTAGTAAAAATAGTATCACCACCTATTGATCATTGTGAGCTACACATCTCTTTGTTTCTGTCACTCTCTTTGTTTCTATCTTTCTCCTTTGTTCTCTGTCATTTATTCCTATAATTTTCTGCCATGCTGGTCCATTACCTGTATGTGTTCGATAGAGACTTACGTACTTTCTCTTAGGAGTGAGAAGTTAATAAATGTAGTAAGTGCATTTTTGGCTCTAGTAATATGAACTATGCGGAAACAATTTAAGGTAATTTAGGCCTGTTTTTGTACATGTTAAGTGTCCCTAGTTATGTTTAGATTTGTACTCAGATGTGTTATTTAAATCTCTTGTGAGATAAATTGGACAGAGTGTTCAACGCCAGGGGCACCTTCTTAGATTATGTGCGCGGATGCTTTGATATGTGTATTTAATTTTATTTTTATTTTTTTCCTGTTGAAGTCTTGTGTATGTTTTGAAAGGGTTACAGCCCTGATATGGGTCTATGGAGTCAGCTGGGCTTTAAACAAAATTAACAGTAACAGACATGTCTGCTTGAAGTACAACTATATGAGCAGTTCATTTCTTCTATTTCCACTGGCATGTTTTTCGTGTCTCCGGTATTTGTCCAGTTTTAGCAACATTTTTAACTTTTCTCAAAATTGTGTGGTTTGAGAGACGGTTTGCCCTTTGATAGTATCTTCATACAGTAAATATGTACATAAGATGATTTAAAGTCATGTAACAGAGGTCAACATGGTTATATATTATCTGACTGCTTTTTTGTTTTGATTTGTAATATAATTTTAGTTTGGTTCGTTGGTTGTGTACTTATTCATTTGATTGTTTACTTGTTGACATCGGATAAAACAACTTGACAGTTATGCGTACTTTGAGTGTTATGCTCTTGTTGATATAGTTTCGTCTTTCAATTTGTGTTACCTACTATCGTATTTAAGATCACACTCCAAATTTTCAGAATACGTATTACGTGATATGAACCTACGAAGACCTGCAGTTGCAAAAAGATAAATAGTGACAGAAAACGAAAACAACAACAACAACAACAACAACAACAACAACAACAACAACAACAACAGAGTTTGCGGCCCTTTAATCCTTTGTTTCATGTTAACTATGCACAGTCTGGTTAAGTAGAAGCAGCGTTTTGTGTTGTGAACGTGACATGAACTTTGCAAACAATCAAAAAGAAGCGTTTCGTACTTACATGTCGCCACTACGTGCCTCTTGATCGCCCCCCGTAACTAACGCAGACATGAGCTGAAAGACAGGGACCCAATGTTATTATCAATTACTTAGCAAACTGACTCTTCAACAGTTTCATGCTAGATTGACAGCGTGTATCATAATTTTAAGCGTTTGTTGTAGCATCACAGATAGTTCACGTACGTTTCAATAGCACATTCAGCAGCTGTCTCGAAAAAAAATCGAATTCTGAATATGTGACTGTTTTGTATCTGTCTTAATGGATACCTCACAAATGTAAGCTATTGTTAGTCGCAACAGCACCAGCACCAGCACCAGCACAGCACCAGCACCAGCACCAGCACCAGCAAAAGCTGCAGCAACAGCAGTAGTTGCAGCAGTAGTGGTGGTGGTGGTGGTAGTAGTAGTAGTAGTAGTAGTAGTAAGAAGTAGTAGTAGTAGACGTAATTGTGGTAGTAGTACAATAGTGGATTGTGGTAGTAGTACAGTCGTAGTAGCCTAGCGGCGGTAATAGAAACAGCAAGGGATTAGCAACAGTATTTGCAGTCAAGTGTCAGGTATTCATGGCACTCCATGTAAGAGTACCCTTTGTATCGTTTCGTTTAACTTATATTTATGGCCCATTTTAGGTGGTAGCTCTTTTTTTTCAGATTTCTTTTGTTCGCCTTTGACAGGATAAAAAAGACCAATAATAGTAGCAAAGCAAATTAATTTCTATCAAAAAAAGCTCAAAACATAGCCAAGACCTCCACATCTTCAACAAAAGCTTTGTGTGCATAATGCCCGGTGAATGTCAACAATACATAAGACAAATCGATAAACATACACAGGTTAGTCTAGGAGAAAGAGAAAGAAACTCTAGGGAGAGCTAGACAACAGAAGTCTTCAAGAAGTAACACCCCTTTAACAAGTGTTTCGGCCCTGAAATTCCTTACATCTCGGGGCCGGGCCACATCCAGTCAGACTCCTGGTATGCCCTACTGCGTTGTCTATTTTTTCTTTTTTTTTTTTTCCACGCCGGGATCGAAACCTGGGCGATTTGCGCTTCAGAACTGCGGTACGCGGTTTTTACCATGTCTAACGGGCACACAACATCTGTAGGGAATTTAATCCTTATGAAGTTCACTTTTTTGGTCCTCCTTGCCCAGATCCAGCTTGACTCCATTTCTGCTGCCTCACCATCGCTTTAAGGGCTCTAGTCCTCTTCTTCCAGAAATTGGCAGGTTGTTTCATGAATCATAACGAGTGCCCACAAAACCCTCTTGCCCCGACCTCTATGGCGAAGATTTTTGACCCGCAACCTGCTTTACTTCAGGTCTGCAAGTCCGCGATTTTTCGTCTTAGTGATTATGATCTTCTTCCATTGCTTTCGTAGGCACAGTGAGTTCTATCAGAAACACTTGTTTCGAGGAGTCAGAGTGGAGAGCGATGTCTGGTCTCATGCCTGTCTTGCTGATGACATCTGGGTAATTTCTCCACTCTGGGAGGTCTGCTGTACACTCCCAGTCGACTGCTCCATCCAGAAGACCCTTTGGCAATGTGCTGGTTGTCATAGCCCTTTCGGGCCAGACCTGTTTCCCTCCTGCTTTGTAGAACGTTGTCATAGCAATTGGTGCGTTTGGGGTCATGGTTTTTTCGCTAACCACATCTGTGATCACTTTCAGAACTTGGTTGTGCCTCCATGTATACCTTCCTTGGGCTAGCGCTACTTTGCAAGAGCTTAGGACATGTTCCACTGTTTGTTTCTTCTGACAGAGCGGACATGCTGGGTCGTCTGCTTTCCCCCATTTCACTAAGTTTGCATTCGAGGGGAGCAGGTCATATACAGATCTGAGGAGGAAGCTTATCCTTAGAGGAGCCATGTGCCACATATCGTTCCAGCTGAGACTTCTTTGGAGTGCACTGTCCCATGTTGTCCATTGCCCCTGTTGACCTTGCTGGACTGCCTTCTGCACTCTTTTGACATCTTCTTCTTCCTTCAACTCCTGTATGATCATGTCTCTTTTTTCCTTCCCTTTGGCTTTGGACCACCACTGCATTTTTGTTGCTCCCAGTCCCTGTCTGTTGGTTTGCGTGTGTCCAATTATTTCTTTGACGCTGAGGTTTCTCTTGGCATTGTTTACAGCCTCTTGGACTTTCCACTTTCTGCCAGTTCTCAGCTTTGGATGAACTGCTCTCACTGGAGAAATATTATATTGTCATAAACAACAACAACAAAAAAGAAAACATATCAAACTTCATCTGAAAATAGCGACAGATAATGACAACTTTTTTCTCAAAACTTGTCAGTTTCAACCTAAGGGTTGCTTTATCAATATGTATCTATATTTCCTAGAAGGATAAAATAAATCAAATATCGAATCTGTGCTGGGTTTTTTTCATCAGCACAAAACAGCTTTATGTTTCAGTTAGTATGATGTTTGCAGATATGACGCATTTTGCCTCAACAATTCTTCTTATCTTTTCCGTTTCATCTGACATGGAGATGTTTCCAAATATTTGAAAAAGACTGTTGACTTTTTTGTGTATTTTTTCAACACACGTCACATTAGAGCTTACTTGCAAGTCCCGTTTCATTTTAGTTGCATTATATCCTACATTTATGTACACAAATACTGAAAACTGCTAACAGGAAAAAGATGTACACATCAGCCAGTTACTTAAAATCTAAAGAATGGTACGATTATTATGAAAAGGCAAAATATTAGGTAGATAGGGGGCGTACACTAAGAGATTTTTGATGACAGAAAAGAGTAAACATCACAAGAAAGGATGTTGAAGGACCACCAATAATGAAGATGTAGTTAAGCAGCGTGATAAAGATGAAGCCGGGAAAGTCCCAGGATCACATGATATTACTGTAGAAATGATTACGGCACTGGGTGAATTTGGTATTGCAAAATAACAGTCCTCCTACATGAAATTTTATGATACCGGCAAAATCCTAAACATGTGTCAAAATCATTTTCATTGCACTTCCAAAGAAAGCAGGGACTGTAAAATGAGAACTCTAGCGTACAATCAGCCTGATGAGTCATGTGACAAAAATGCTTTTAACAATGACAATGAAGAGCAAAGAAGAGATTCAAAACAGAAACAGCAGAAGAGACATGCGGATTTGTTGAAAGAAGGAAACTGTTAATGCCATATACGTTATAAGAATTATAATACAAAGATCAATTGAGTGAATAAGTATTTATCTACATGTATTTGTTTTGCTGACTATACCAAGGCTTTTGATCGAGTAAGATAAAAAAAATACCAACAAACTTGTAAACTTCAATACTGAGAGAAAAGATCTAAGAATAATAAGAAATATGTATTGGGAACACAATGGAGTATTGAGAAAAGAAAACGATATAATCTCTTTCCAATATATCAAAAAAGTGGGTTAGACAGGGATGTGTTTTGTGACCAAATTTGTTTTCACTTTATAGCGAAACCTTCGTGAGAAACCTAGAAGAGTGCCCTGTGGTAAAGATTGGAGGAAAAATGATAAACAATCTTTGTTGTTGCAGATGACATCGATCTAATCGCACACAATGAAAAAGACCTACAATATCTTGTGAATATAATAGAAATATAAAACAGAAATAAAGAACTGGAACTAAATAGTAAGAAGACTGAAGTCAGGGTAATCAGTAAAAAGCTTCTTGCATAAGATATCTGGGAAGACTCATCTCACCAGACGGCAGACGGCTAAGCTGAAACAGCATTCAAGAAATGAAAAGCGTTCTCACCAACAAATGTATATCGGTTAAGATCAGGAACATAGTTCTTCAGTGTTACATGGAGCCAATACGGATGCGAAGCCTGGCTGTCAACACGCAAAATCAGAAGAAGAATTTAGGAGTTCCACTGACAGCAAAGGAAGTATACGAGGTAGTCTTGGAAGAGGCAAACATAAAACATTAATGAATAAGATTAAAAAAAAAGACAACAGGAAAACTGGAGGGAAAAACACCAATAGGTAGATCCAGGAATAAAGTACTGGACGGATTTAGAGTGGATGAAGACAGAGAGGGTGGGAAATGTACTTCCAACGACAGTAAGATAGATTCGTATGGGGGTCATGATCGCCAACGCCATGCAACAAGAACATGATAGTGATGATGATGATGATGAGCTTTAGGTTTGAAAAGTCTACGCACAGTAAGTATTTGAAACCATGTTCAGCTCTCACCACCAATATGTGTGTGTGTGTGTGTGTGTGTGTGTGTGTGTGTTGTGTGTGTGTGTGTGTGTGTGCGTGCGTGTGTGTGTGTGTGTGTGTGTGCGCGTGTGTGTCTATTTGTATGTTGTGTATGCGCATGTCTGTGTCTGCATGTGTATCTTTCCTCTCCTTCTGTCCCTCTGTTCCTCTCTCTCCTTCTGCCCCCCCCCCTATCTCTCTCGTTTTCTGTATCTGCGTGTGTGCATGTATGTGTGTGTGTGTGTGTGTGTGTGTGTGTGTGTGGTGTGTGTGTGTGTGTGCGTGCGTGTAAGTATGTGTGTGTGTGTGTGTGCGTGCGTGTAAGTGTGTGTGCGTGACTGTGTGTGTGATGTTTGTGCGTGCGTGTATGTAAGTGTGTGTGTGTTGTGTGTGTGTGTGGTGTGTGTGTGTGTATGTGTGTGTTTGTGTGATCGTGCGCGTGTCCTTGCGTATGTTTACACAGCAAACATCCAAATCGAAGGAAGAGTATAAAACCACAAGTTGTAGTAAAAAAAGAAAGATGCACGTAAGAAATGCAGCAGCGAGGTATACAGACACACAAAAACACAAATAGTTTTAAAGGATACATACGTTACGGCTGCCTGTCTCTTTGATATGCTCCATCTCTGAATCGTACACGAAGTCGTGGAAAAGCGAGGCGTTAGGGAGAAAGGGAGAGAATCTCCTCTTTGTAGACACGATAAGGAAGCAGCAATGAAGGTTTGTATCGGCATGTGTGGTAAGGCCTCAAATTTTCTGTGACCAATATTTTAAATTTCTTTTTTTTTTTTCACTTGTTTATCTCGTTATTGTTATTTAACCATCGTATTTTCATCCCCATATGGAACCGGTGCAAGAACTGCTGGAGGACAGGGCAAGTGAAACAGTTGAGATGCAACATCAGTCCGAATACTATATGTATCACATGTTACTGTTAATTTTTAAAGCCCAGCCGACTGCATAGAGCCATATCAGGGCACTAACCCGTTTCAAAACATATTATTCAACAAGGAAAAAATTACCCATATCAATGCATTCGCGCATATTATGTAAGGAAATGACCCCGGCGTTGTCAATTCTGTGTAATTTACAGCACAGCAGATTTAAATAAAAACATACCTGAATACAAATTTAAACAAAACTAAGAACACTAAAACATTGTAAAAATAAGCCTCAATTACCAAAAATTGCTTCAGCATATCTCATTTCCTAAAGCCAAAATGCGACTTAAAATTACGTACCAAATATGACTCCTAAGAGAAAGTACATAAGACTTTCGAACATATACAGGTGAGTAGACTAGCAAGGCAGAAAATGATAGGAAGAAATGACAGAAAAACAAAGGAACAAGGAAGAAACAAAGATGGTGACAGAAAAGAGAAAATGTCTAGCACAGAATTTCCAGAAGGTGGGGATACTTTATGCTGAAAGAGCTCCTGTTATCCCCACGGTAGGGAGAGGGGGGTGCTGTGTCACATGTCTTTCGTTCAACATATCGAAAAAGTGTCCGTAGATTAGATTCCTGTGATGTCTGTCCACAGTTTTCCAACGAAACTGGATTATTATTAGGTGGTGTAAGGTAATAATGACTAATAAACTGGATTATTATCACGATTAAAGAGGAATCACAGATACTGTTTTTCATAACATGAGCTAACTCCATTAATTGTACGATAAGAATATTCCAAAACGCTCACACATAATAGTTCGTACAGTTCCTGAATAATCCCTATATAATTCGTTGCATAGTTCATAGTTACAGTTCGCTAATTTATTGCTTCAATATTTTTATAGTGCGCTTCTTCGTCTGTTATCTTTTCTTTCAGTGTTTATAATTCGTTACACTCTCTGCTCATAAGTACAGTTAACTGGTAGTTTATTGTTTACATCGTTGTAGTACGAGGCCTCGTATGTTTCTTTTTGCTCCCCTCTTCCTCTGCCCCTCCTGCATCTACATTCCCTTCCCCGCATCGTTCTCTCTCTCTCTCTCTCTCTCTCCTCTCTCTCTCTCTCTCTCTCTCTCTCTCTCTCTCTTTCTCTCTCTCTCCTCTTGTCTGTCTCTGTCTCTGTCTCACTCACACTCACCTACACTCATACATACACAATCACACACGCACGCACACCACACACACACACACACTCACACACATACACACACGCACGCACGCACATACAGACACATACTCACACGCACCAACAGGGAGAAGGAGAGATAGAGAGAGAGAGACATATGCGCGCGCTCTCTGTTATGTCTCTCTCTCTCTCTTTTTGCTTTCTTTCTCTCCCTCTCTCACTCTCATTCACACTCACACACACACACACACACACACACACAACACACACACACACACACACACACACACACACACACACAACACACACACACGCAAACACACACACGCAAACACACACACACACACGCCCACACGCACACGCACTGCACGCATACACATACATACGCGCACACACACACACACACACACACACACAACCACACACACAATGCACTAAATGACAATTCAGTACACACTTACAAAACTCACACTCGCTCACCACAACTTGAGTCCTGTTACGGCGGCACAGGCGATTGAGTTTTTCGTGCATCTGGTCTTTTACACCGATCTGACGGGCCTGCTGACTGTTAGCCAGTTCTTCTTCCAAAGCTTGTTGATTGCTGGCTTTTTCATGGGGCACCTTTTGCACTTCACGTAAAAGAGACAATATCCGTTGAACTCTACGAAGAATTTTGCTTTAGGATAAAGAAAAACAACCTCCGACCCCCCCCCCCCCCCCTACAAACAAAGAAACAAAAAAGAAACAAACAAAGAAACAAAGAAAGAAAGAAACGAACAAACAAACAAACAAACGAATAACGATGATAACGACAACAACAAAACAAAAAGAAAGTAATGCTTACAATAACAACAAATGCAGTAATACTGACGATAATACTAATGATACTACTTCTACTACTACTATTACTTTTATTACTGTTGCTGCTGGTGGTGCTGCTACTACTGCTGCTGCTGCTGTTACTGTTGCTGCTGCTACTACTACTTCAGTTTCAGTTTCACTTTCACTTTCTCAAGATGACGTGTCTGCGCTCAGAATGAACTCCATATGCATTAAATTCACATGGTGCCATGTGATGGAGAATATTCAGAATGGTCACGTTACAAGCTTTAAGCTTGCACATAAGCCCCTCAGCTGGCCAGGTCATGAGGTCCTATCTAGATAGTTCCATAACCCTGAGTGTCGTAGGGAAGTGGGACGGCAAAGACTACTACTATATTACTATTATTAATAATAATATCAGCAATAGTATATCTTTTTATGCGTGGTGTGCCCCCTTCAGTACGTAGCCGATCGTGCGCCGCCATTCACTTCTGTCCTCCATTCTTCTGGCAATAGCATTGGTCTGGAATCACTGCCTGCTGCCGCACGTAGACTCGAGACATATGTAGTTCTTTGTCTACCTCAGATCTTTAGCGCCCCTAACTATTCCGCCGACTACAAGCTTTTCACGGGTGTCATATGTATATATCATCATATCATCATCAGGTGCCCTGCCGCATGGAGTTGGAGATCATGGACTTGCATCTGTCTCTATCTCTATATGTATATATGTGACCACAAAATTTCATTTGTCTCTTTTTTTGTTATTGTCCTTTAAAGGTTTGTTTTTATTTCCACTTTCCAAAATACATCTTCATTTCTCACCTTGGCCGTCTAAGGAATTTTAAGCAGTCTTCTGTACATGTATATACATGTATGCTCATTTCCATAGCTTTCAACCTGTCCGCTGATTCCTTAAGCAGTGTCAAAGTTTCACAACCATGCATCAGGATGGAGTAGACGAATGTGTTTACTATAGACATCCTGGTGCTCATGGATAATCTGGAATTCATTAGTACATTCTTTAGTGATCCGACGGTTGCTTTAGCTTTTGCTACCTTGATCTTTATCATAATGATATCTCTGGCATCCAAGGTGATCATACCTTCAAGTTATTTGAATTTGTTTACTTGTTTCATGGTTTACCCCGTTTCTAGCTAGGTTTAGATGTGTGTTTTCTTCTATATGTCTGGATACTACTGTGCGTTCTGTCTTTCTCATATTCAGGTGTAATCCTTTGGCTCTGCTCACTTTTTCTATCTAGTTCAGTAGGATCTATGTCTTTATATAAGGGAGTGTGCTATTGATATTGTATCGTCAACATATCGTACGTTTTTATATTTTCATCATTGATCTTTACACACTTGTCATCCTCCACTGTTCTGAATATGTTTTTACCGTATAAATTATGAAAAATCTGATGACACATCACACACTTTCCTCACTCCCTTCTGTGTGTGTTTGTGTGTGTCCGTCTCAGCTACGTGGGTTCCCACCTAGGCTCCACATTGACGTTGTTGCTGTTGTCGTTGCTGAGGTGTTTCATTGCTGTTGTTGGTATGATTGAAGCTGTTGTTATCGTTACCGTTGTTTTTGTTGTTGTTGTTGTTGTTTTTGTTGTTGTTGTTGTTCGTGCTTTATTGTTGTAGCTGTTGTTATTGCCAAGAGGACGACCAAAGCTTCGCTACAAAAACACCCTTAAAAAATTGCTCTAAAAATGTGACATTGATGCAGAACAATGGGAAATCATGCCCACAAACAGGTCTGAATGGAGGCAAGCTATTCGAAAGTGAACAGAAGCTTAAGTGGAAAAGCGTGCAGCAATAAAGGCCAGAACCAGCTCTACTGAGCGTTCCATTGAGTGTCCAGTATGCGGCCGATGTGTGCATCAGACTTTGGCCTAAGATCCCACATGATGGTACACAAAGTGCTAGGCTGGACTTTATCGACCACGATAGTTCACCATATATGTTATTATTGCTATTAAAGACAATGTTAGTCATTTTATTTCTTGGTTGGAAGAACGTCGACGACGATGAGGACAATAATGATGATACTAACAGTCATATCACTGACTACTCAAGACAGTGTTGTTTTATGCCAATTTAGTTTCTTTGTTGGTATTTTGGTTTGTTTCTTTGTTTTTGGAGATTTTTTATTCTATCTAAGGAGAGGAAAATAGAGTCTTACTGACAGTTAGCGGTATATTCTGTGGGAAAATGTTCAGATGGTCTTGAGCACAATAGGGCACACAGAATATCACCAACGCATTATCTTGGGTGTTTTTTGTTGTTGTTGTTTTTGTTTTTTATTTTATTTTCCATTTTTGGGGGGAAAGGGCTTTTTCTTTTTTTTCATAAATGTATCTCGTGAACGGAATAGTCATGAATGTAGCCCTTGCAATCATCTGGGCTATAAACAACATGAATTATTATCATAAATCATAAACCATGCTTACATAGCACTATTTTCTGGACACATTTAGACTCATTGTGCATCATTCATACTCAGGGTTTCGTTTCAGTTAGATGCTGGTAACAGTAAAGTCTGTTTTTTTCTTTTGTCTTGTTTTTTAGGATCATTGCACTCAGGGAGATTACCTTTGTACTCAATTATTTTGTCTCTTCCATTTTCTAAGCCACCTTATCGCTAGAACAGCTTTTAAAATGCGATGATGGTGATACGACGGGAGACTGTACTCTACGCTTACTATCATAATATATCCTGGCGTCAACCAGGCCTGAGCGATACAGACACCTTCAGTGCTGGTCAGAAGATTTGAGCAACACCCTCAATGCCCCATCCATGAAGTGGATAAAACTCGACTGTGTGGCTCCAGTTTTCCCAATGAGCCCATAGTACGCCCAACTCTGAGTTCCTATGAGCCGGTTCGAACCCATAACCTTCCAGTCGGCAGTCCGTCGCCTTAACCACTACACCACAGCAACTGGTGTGAAGTATGGTTTTAAGTCACCCCATAATCATGGTATGGTAGAGGAGTGAGATGGTCAAAAAATAAAATAAAGATCTTTCAGGCCATGCTATATTTTCCTTTGCTTCTCTGGTTTACCTTCACCAACAACGAATAGGGTCAGGTATCTATTCACAGCTGAGTGGATTTGCCGCTTGCATACATATTATCCTCAAAAGAGATTCGAATCCTTCCAAACCCGTGCAGCCAACTGGGAGTCGTTTGCACTAACCAAGCTTAGAATTTAAGAATTAAAAAACAAAAACAGAAAATGCATTCAAACTGTATACTCACCCAGGTCTAAGGCATCCTGCAACAGTTTCTTTGCGCGCTCTTTGTGTCCTTGCTAAAATATAGAAAAACATCAACACCAACATTAAGAAAGCATGACATTAAGAAAGCATGAGGCGAGTGTGGGTCTCTCTCTCTCTCTCTCTCTCTCTCTCTCTCTCTCTCTCTTCTCTCTCTCTCTCACTCACTCTCTCTCTCACTCTCTCTCTCTCTCTCTCTGTTTCTCTCTCTCTTTGTCTCTCTGTCTGTCTGTCTGTCTGTCGTCTCTCTCTCTCTCTCTCTCTCTCTCTCTCTCTCTTTCTCTCTCTCTTCGTCTCTGTATGTGTGTGTTTGTGTCTTGTGCTGTGTGTGTGTGTGTGTGTGTGCGCGTGCGTGCGTGCGTGCGTGTGTGTGTGTGTGTGTGTCTATGTGTGTGTGTCATGTGCGCATGGTGGTGTGCGCACATGTTTTTGTGTCGTGTATGGAGTGATGTATATATGACATAATGGCTACCTGGTTGAACCTGGCTCTCAGTTACAAAAAAGGCTACTTACTGCGTAGCTTTCATCGGCGATCCAGCCGACTTCTTCAGCGCAACTGCTGGGTTGAGAACTGGCTTCAGTGCGCACCACCGTGAGCGAACTCACGACAGTGCGACTGAATAAGTGAGGAGTACACATATATGAGTTATGTTGCGTGCGGAAGGAAATTTTGTGTGTGCATGTGATTATAGTTTTGAAAACAGTTCACCCAAGTTGGGAACTTGGGGTGGACTAGGTTTGTTAGTCAGTCTCCAGAAAAACCGCCTTCAGAAGAGGATAAGGAGAAGAAGGAGAAGAAAAAGAACAAGAAGAAAGTGAAAAAGAAGTAATAAAGAAAAAGAAGGTGAAACAAAAAGAAAGAAGAAAGAAATAAGTAGAAAAAGGAGAAGAAGAAGGAGAAGAAGAAGGTGAAAAAGGAGAAGAAGAAGAAGAGAAAGAAAACGAATTAGAAAGAGAAAAAAAAAGAAGAAAACGGCGAGAAAGAAAAAACGAGAAAAAGAAGAAGAAGAAAAAAAAAACAGAAGGCGAAAAAGAAGGATAAGGAGAAGAAAAGGAACGAGATGAGTAAGGAGAAGGTGCAGAAGGAGAAGAAGAAGGATATGAGGAATAGGAGATGAAGAATGAGGAGGAAACGAAGGAGATGAGGAATAATGAGACGAAGAAGAAGGAGACAGGGAAAAAGGAGATGAGGAAGAGGGAGATGAGGAAAAAAGAAACGAGGAAAAAGGAGACGAAGAAGAAGGAGACAAAGAGGGAGACGAGGAAGAAGAAGGAAAAGAAAGAGGAGCAGGGGACGAGGAATAGGAGACGAAGAGAGGGGAGAAAACGAAGGAGGAGAAAAAGAGTATGAAGGTGCGTGGTTGTGTATGTTGTATGTTGTATGAGTGATGTGTGAAAGTTTGTAATAATAAATGTAAAAAAATATATATATCGCAGTTTGTTTAGTGCCATTGGTTGGAAGGAGTGCATGCTGTTGCGTGACGGACGAATGCTTTTTGCATGTGTTCAGTGCGTGAACATGTGTGTACAAAAGCATGACAGTGGTGACCCCCGACTTAAGGATAGGCTAGATTTTGATTTCACCCGTGATAAAAAAAAATTCTTTGGATACTGATTTGTATACCTTGGTGAAACATTGGGATTTGTACCCCCTCTGACAAGTGTTTCATTTGTATTATTTTATGCAGTTTTTTTTTTATTGAATGCCGATTTCTCTTTAAGAATAGTGGTTGTTACAAGCTGTTGTTTGCTTCATTCATGGCGCTTTGTCTTTCGTCGTAAATACGCTTAGAATTCGTGTGTTTATTTGTGTGTTGCTTACTTTTCTTTTCTTTGACATTTTTTTTTCATTTTGACAATCTTGTTTCCCCCAGATAGTAAAAATGGATAATTTTGATAAATATTTTGAACAAGCTCAGCGCTTGCAACTTTCTGGGGAACAAGTCAATAATTATTTACAAAGTGTTCAGCGTGATGAGCACCAGAAACAAAGAGAAGTTTCAGAAAGACAGTAGTAGTAGTAGTAGTAGCTGAGGGCTGGCTCGTAGCCTAGGCCTTCTGGCCTTTTAACGCCCTATCTTTTTTGTTTTACGCTTTCTTCTTCGGGGTCTGAAAAGCATGCCTTAATATTCATACTTGAGCAAATCTGCTTCAGTCTATTTTTTTAAATAAAATTTTGAATTCTGCGTCATCGTCCAGAAAATTTTTGAATTTGTTAATGCTGTTAGTAAATTTAATTTCAAAAGGAATTTTATTCCACAATTTAACAATTCTGTTAGAAAAACAAAACGCTCTTGTGTTAGTATTTCTGTGTTTAACAAATATTTTACCTTCAGCATTCCTTGTTATACTAGCTTGTGGAAAGGTAAAAAAATGTTTCAACTGATAGCTTATCCATCCCATTCATTATTTTGTATACCTGTGTTAAATCCCCCCTAACCCTCCTACCTTTCAGTGAATGAAGTTTTAAAAACTTAAGCCTTTCTTCATAACTCATATTTTTACACTCTATAAGCAACCTAGTTGCCCTTCTTTGTACATTTTCAATCATTTTTGACTGTCTTATCAAATACGGATTCCAAACAACACTTGCGTATTCCAAATGTGGTCTAACAAAAGCCTTATACAACATTAAAAATGTATGTTTATTCATGTACAAAAATGTTCTTTTGATAATTCCTATCATTTGGTTAGCCTTATTTGTTACTCTTTTAATGTGCAGGTCAAAAGATAATTCACAATCAAATGTAACTCCCAAGTCTTTCTCCGTTTCACACACACACTAATTTTCTGTACATCATTTCCAATTTTCATGAAATACTCTCGTCTAATATTCTTCTTACCAACATGCATTACATGGCATTTTGAAACATTAAAATATAAATTCCAAATATCTGACCAGTTTTGTAGTATTAGCAAGTCCTGTTGAATTAAATTAACATTGGCAACCTTGTCATATAGTTTTGTATCGTCAGCAAAAATTTTGCAAGTACAGTACAGTGAATCAGGTAAGTCATTTATAAATACTGTAAACAAGATTGGACCAGTACACTGCCCTGAGGGATCCCGCTTTTTACTTTTGTTTCTTCTGATTCAGCATTTCCTACCATTACCCTCTGCTTTCGATCATACAAAAAATTTTGAGACACAGACAGAGAGGAAAATGAAAAACAAAGAACATGAAAAAGAAATGAAGGAAATAGATAGACAGAGAGAGAGAGAGAGGAGGAAAGTGAAAAACAAAGAGAACATGAGGAAAAACAAAGAGAATATGAGGAAAAACAAAGTGAAAAACAAAGAGAACATGAAAAAGAAATGAAGGAACGTAGCTTTAAGTTGCGTCAACTGGAACTGGAGGCAGAGGTAGAGTTAGAGAGGCTAAAATTCCAAAAAGAAAGTAAAGATTCGCCCTCTAAAACTTCTTCCAGTAGCTCTCAGCCCAAGTCCTCTTATATCCCCAAACTTCCTCCGTTCGACGAACATAGGGACGATATTGATTCGTTTCATTTTCGGTTCGAGAGTCATGTGACTTCTTGCGGTTGGCCCCGTGAAAAGTGGACTTTACACGTCGCGTCGCTTTTAAGGGAAATGCATTAGTACTATATCATACCCTTGTGGCAAAAGGACTTACATGGGACCAATTGAGAGAAGAACTTTTGAAAAAATTCAGTGCACCGCAGATGGTTTCCGTGACAAATTTCGCGCGGTCCATCCTAAAAATGGTGAATCTTTTCCATCGTTCCTTATAAGAATTTCCCATTATTTGGATTGTTGGATTGAACTTTCGCAAACTGAGAGATTTTGATAGTCTTCAGGATCTCCTTTTGAAGGAATAGCTTTTACAAAGTGTCAATAAAGATCTCACTGTCTTTCTGCGCGAAAGAGAAATCCACACTGCAGAAGAAATGTGCCGGGCCACGGATCAATACCGAGTTGCTCATCCAGAAAAAAACACTGCCTGAAAAGGTGATTTTTTCTGTTTTTAAAGCAAATGTCTCTGTGTATTCACCAAATAAAAACCAGTTTGTCCGGAACTTTGGTCGTGGCGGGTATAACGCTCCACCACCTCGTTATCAAAAACCATCGCCTCGTTTTGGCAATCCATCTCATTTTGGTAATGCAACACCTCAACAGAGGACGTATGGCCCTCAGACAAACCATCTCGGTCATGGTGAATATAAAGGACAGTCCTTTTGCAGACCTAACCCTGGTGAGAGACAAAACTTTTCCCCTACCCCACGTTCTCCCGTTGCTACAGGTAAATCCCATACCAGTAGACAAAAACAACATAACACACAAGGTGTCCCCAAGTGTAATCATTGTGGATGCAAGTTCCATTTTATAAAACAGTGCCCTTATGTGAACACATCATCAGCAGTGAATGTGGCTTCACATGGGGTAAGTGACAATAATATTACACAGGAGGAGGGGCGTCAGACCTTAGTTTCACAGGCATCTACTGCTGGATTGTGCGTGGAGAAATGCAGTGTGAACGGGTATGATGCTACTCTTCTGAGAGATACAGGCTGTACTACAGCAGGGGTAAAGAAGTCTATGGTGCGACCAGAGCAGTAACAGGTGAAACACAGACATGCTGTTCTTTCGGGGGCAAAATTGAAAGATTTCCTCTCGCAAACATTGAAGTCTCAACCCCCTATTTCGCAGGTACACTTCTGGCTTGTGTCATTAAAGAACCAGTCACTGATTTGATACTAGGTAACTTACCTGGGATAGCAACTGTGCACGGGGATCAGGGAGGAACATTTGTTCCATGTAATGTATACACTAGGCGACAGGTACGTGTTTACCATTGTGGATGTAGCCACTTGCAATCCCGAAGCCATACTACTCAAAAAGATGGACACAATCTCGGTTGCAGAAGATTTGGTAGCCGTTTTCAGTTGCATGGGTTTGCCAAAGAAAGTCCTCTTGGATTGTGGGACACAGTTCACTCCAGATATAATGAAAGAAATATGCAACTATTTCCTCTCGAGGGAATGGGTAGCTGACATATGACATAGCATCATTGTCTACTGATATTGATTTTGACTTTTGTTTTCGACATTATCAACTACATCATACAAATGTAGTTACGTCAGACTTCTTTTCATACCTAAGAATATGAGAAACATTTTTTTGTTTTCTTAAGGGTGTGAATTTTGTTAGTTATTGGTTCGTGTTTCATCCTAATGATAAATTTAGA
The DNA here is from genome assembly GCA_030674185.1 of Monoplex corrugatus. Lineage (NCBI taxonomy): Eukaryota > Metazoa > Mollusca > Gastropoda > Littorinimorpha > Ranellidae > Monoplex > Monoplex corrugatus. Next base: position 48,556,259 of record JAPXFY010000015.1, on the reverse strand, counting down.
TTTCTCATATAGACAAAAAATGTGATGCTTTTTGTATTAAAGTTATGAGAGTCTAGAATTTTTTTTATCAGTGTGACTTGAGGAGGCACAGGTTTTGTGCCCATGGTTTGTTTGGGATGTAACCTGATCACTTTATTGTCCATTATGATTTCGATTGTATGGCATTCAAGATTTTGGAGTTAGTTGTGAATGTAGCTGGCACTTTGATGATAGTGTCCATTTTGCTCCTTTTTGAGAGTATGTCGGTGATTCTGATATTATTTTTCTTTAGATTTTGTACAAACCTAGTGAGGTTTCTTTGGTGCTTAATGTGTGAATGGATCATTGCAGCAAAATACATGAGGTATTTCATTCTGTTGTTAAAAAAAATCGCATCTTTAGATTTGACGATTTTTGGACAGCAATTATGAATGCATTTTTGAAATATCATTTCTGGAAGGGAATTATGAATTTTTGATTAACTGTTTTGTATCTTTTGCTAATTTTTGAAATATTTGTTGGCTTAGTTTCGAAAAAATTTTCTGGTCTTCGACCAAAATATTTTTTCCCTGGGATGGGTGGGGGGGGGGGGGGGTGTCATGTGCGCAGGGTGGTGCGTGCACATTTTTTGTGTCGTGTATGGAGTGATGTATTTATGAGTTTTATGTTGCGTGTGAAAGGAAATTTTGTGTGTGCATGTGATTATAGTTTTGAAAACAGTTCACCCAAGCTGGGAACTTGGGGTGGACTAGGTTTGTTAGTCAGTCTCCAGAAAAACCGCCTTCAGAAGAGGATAAGGAGAAGAAGGAGAAGAAAAAGTACAAGAAGAAAGTGAAAAAGAAGTAGTAAAGAAAAAGAAGGCGAAACAAAAACAAAAAAAAGAAAGAAATAGAAAAAGAAGAAGGAGAAGAAGAATGTGAAAAAGGAGAAGAAGAAGAAAACGAAAATGAATTAGAAAGAGAAATTAAAAGAAGAAAACGGCGAGAAAGAAAAAGAAGAAGACAAAAAGAAGAAAAATAAAAATAAGGCGAAAAAGAATAAGGAGAATAAAAGGAATGAGAAGAGTAAAGAGAAGGTGAAAAAGGAGAGGAAGAAGGAGACGAGGAATAGGAGATGAGGAAGAGGGAGACGAGGAAGGAGACGAGGAAGGAGACGAAGAGGGAGACGAAGAGGGAGACGAGGAAGAAAAAGAAGGAAAAGAAAGAGGAGCAGGGGACGAGGAATAGGAGACGAAGAGCGAGGAGAAAACGAAGGAGGAGAGAAGAGTATGAAGGTGCGTGGTTGTGTATGTTGTACGTTGTATGAGTGATCTGTGAAAGTTTGTAATAATAAATGTAAAAAAATATAATTATATATATATAAATCGCAGTTTGTTTAGTGCCATTGGTTGGAAGGAGTGCGTGCTGTTGCGTGACGGACGAATGCTTTTTGCATGAACATGTGTGTACAAAAGCATGACAGTGTGTGTGTGTGTGTGTGTGTGTGTGTGTGTGTGTGTGTGTGTGTGTGTGTGTGTGTGTGTGTGTGTGTGTGTGCTGTGTGTGTGTGTGCGTGTGTGCGTGTGTGCGTGTGTGTGTCGATTAATTGATCCGACATGGTGCATCAAAACAAGCACTCTTCGCAACCAACAACAGAACTGTAAAACTGCCAACCACACAGTACTGAATGTCCAGGCACACATAATCTGTATAAGAATATTATGTTCTCACAGTTTTAAAGAAATATGTGCCATTGTCAAATTCATACACACTTGATTTTTTTCCGTTCGTGTGCACAGTTAGGTTGGAGTAGAGACGAAGTTGTCATTCTGCAGCTAATAGTAAAGCTTGGCGTACCGTCATTTTGTAGAAGCTGTAGTATGTCAGCCAGCCCATCTCATTTTTTAGATGCATGCTGAGTATATCTGCCATTCCATCTCATTTTCTAGAAGCTGAGTATGTCTGCCATTCCATCTCATTTTGTAGAAGCTGAGTATGTCTGCCATTCAATCTCATTTTGTAGAAGCTGAGTATGTCTGCCATTCAATCTCATTTTGTAGATGTATAGTATATCTGCCATTCAATCTCATTTTGTAGATGTATAGTATGTCTGCCATTCAATCTCATTTTGTAGATGTATAGTATGTCTACCATTCAATCTCATTTTGTAGATGTATAGTATATCTGCCAGTCCATCTCATTTTGTAGATATATAGTATATCTGCCAGTCCATCTCATTTTGTAGATTATAGTATGTCTGCCATTCAATCTCATTTTGTAGATGTATAGTATATCTGCCATTCAATCTCATTTTGTAGATGTATATTATGTCTGCCAGTCCATCTCATTTTGTAGATTATAGTATGTCTGCCATTCAATCTCATTTTGTAGATGTATAGTATATCTGCCATTCAATCTCATTTTGTAGATGTATAGTATGTCTGCCAGTCCATCTCATTTTGTAAATGTTGAGTATATCTGCCATTCCATCTCATTTTGTAGATGTTAAGCATGTCTGCCAATCCTCATTTTGTAGATGTTGAGTATGTCTGCCTGTTTATCTCATTTTGTAGATGTTGAGTATGTCTCACATTCCATATCATTGTCGAGATGCTGAGTATGTCTGCCATTCCATACTATTTTCAGGATGCTGAGTATGTTTGCCAGTCCATCTCATTTTGTAGATGTTTAGTATGTCTGCCATTCAATCTCATTTTTGTAGATGTTGATTATGTCTGCCATTCCATATCATTGTGTAGATGCTGAGTAAGCTTGCAAGCCCATATCATTGTGTAGATGCTGAGTAAGCTTGCAAGCCCATATCATTGTGTAGATGCTGAGTATGTCTGCCAGGGAGACCCAGGGAGAAAACATTGGGCGGACTTGTAGGGTGGCTGAGGACAGAGAGGTTGGAAGATGTACTTGCAATGACAAGGGATAGATTGGTATGGAGGACCATGATCGCCAACACCATGCAGCAGGGCACATGATGATAGTACACATACAAAGTTCTGAAAATAAATCCACAGCACATTTATGGCACTCTATAAACAGACAAAGGCCTAGCTGCTTGGTTTACCATTGGTGCCAATCTTGCTTCAAAAAAAGTGTCTGTGTGTTTGGAGCCAAGTCAACCCAGCTGTGAAAGGTATCTTGACCTTAACAAGTTTGGGAAAGGTAAATCAGTGATGGAGATAAGATTGGCATCATAAACATAATGCTAGTTCAGGGAGAAGGTAAAGTCTCTGCCACACCGCTATGCTAAAAGCTTAGTTATGTGGGACAACCTTACCTTTACTTGTCTATCTATAACCTTACCAGTACTGCAACTCGACCCTGAAGACACAAGGTGGACGCTGCAGTGAACATCAGGTGATCTTTTCCCCAGGATGATGCGTCCTTATTTTCCAATATTGTGTCTATCTCGGTTTTGGCTAGCTCTAGCCAAGAGGTGCTCTGGTCCAGCTTGCCATAAGAAAAGGCCATGCTTCCGATGTTATAGGCATCTATAATGAAAGCGGAGGCCCCAAGTACCCTGAATAGTTGCCCCTGAAGATCTGGTCTGTGGTAAGATTGTACACGGTCTTCAGGCGTAATATGGATGCTTTGGTTCCCTCCAGGTCATTTTCTGTGGGCTGTTCTGCCTGCATGTCTTCGGCCACTTTCTGTAAAGCTGCATCAGTCACTCGATCATTTAAATATCTGTTTTGATATACTCTTCATTTCGCTAAGCAAGTGATACATTGGAGCAGTCATTGTAAACATATGTATCTGAAAGATCTGCTGACTCTTTTTTTTAACTCACAGCAGAAGACTTATCTATTCATCTTGGCCTTCCAGTGTTGCTATCATGGTTGCTGACTTATCCATAGTCTTATACACGATAGCTGTATAGGCAATAATATGAAACATAGTTATGTTCAAAAACTAAATAAAATTTGTTCAAAAATCACCATTACTAATAATACGGACATCTCCTCCAGAGGCAACAACAACAACAACAATAATAACAACAACAATAGCAACGACAATTTCCGCTGGGGACAAGTTGTCCTTACATGTAGCTAAATCAGTCCCTATATTTACTCTTGTTGCCTGTAATTGACAGTAAAGACGCAATCTGTAACAGCAGTTTTGAGACGATTTGTCCTATGCCTAGCAATACCCTAATAATCCCTTACTTGTAGGATCATATTTCTCTGTGAAGATTTTGCCAATAGCGAGGGTGAGCCATTCGCGGTTTCACCGTACGAGGATGTGAATTTAGACATGCATGGCTTAATATTTGAGACAAGCATGTTATTATATATTTCTTTACTTGGCATATATGTTCCTTTTTCTGAATACAAGATACACAGATATACATGTCATTTACAGATGACCAGGACTGTTCCAGTGATAGACTGATACAATACCAGTATAACATATGCACTAGGTAAATCATAGGCTAGGTAGAGCCTCAGGACCTGGCCAGCTGGTGGGTTTATTTGCATACTTAAAGAATGTGACATGATCACCATACACGTGGCACCTGTGACGTTTGTGCATATGGAATTCATTCCGAGCGAGGAGAAGTCGTCTTGAGAAATTGAATCTGAAACTGAAACCTAGGGTGAGGATTAGGGACCAAGGGATGGTTAGATTTAGAGTTATATAAGAGTTAGCGCTACCAGAAAAAGTGAAGCCTAAAATGAACACAACGGCATCCAAAGACCAAGAGCGCTGTTTAGATGCATCTATTTTATCAGATCATCGTAAACAGCAAAATCGAGTTCCAACGCTGAGTTCTGAAAAAAAATGTAGCTGAATATGTACAGAGTTTCTACTCATCAGACGCCAACTTTGTTTGACAGGATACATCCGTACATAAGACAAGTGCATCCCAAAAATGCTGACTGATACATAGAGTTGGTTCAGTTTTTACGTCGACGCCCACCTCAGGTGATACGGCCGACGGGGATAACCATCCAAGGAAATTGGGGGAAGGAGGGGGCTATCTAATCCTATACTGACACCACCAGAGCAACAACGGTGTTACGAAGGGACAGTAAGAAGGCCAGTTTTAATGTAGCGCAACCCAAGGGGATTCGAACCCACAACCATCAGCATGTGAATCCGATGCTCAGCCAACTGAGCTACTGACGCCTGCCTCCCACAAGGATGATTCTGTACGGAAAGCTATATAGCAAGGGGATACCCCGATCAGGCAATACAATTGAAATGGTACAATGATACTCTCAAAACCAATCGCAACAATGGTAGCACCTACAAACCCCGATCAGGCAATGGAATTGAAATGATACAATGATACTCCCCAAACCAACCGCAGCAACAGTGGCACCCCGATCAGGCAATGCAATAAAAATGATACAATTATACTACCCAAATCAACCGCAACAATAGTGGTACCAACATACCCCGATCAGGCAATACAGTCAAAATGATACAATGATACTCCCGAACCAAACGCAACAATGTTGACACTACAATCAGGCAATACAATTAAAATGATATAATGGTACTCTCAAACAAACGGCAAAAATGATGGCACCACGATCAGGCAATACAATTAAAATGATACAATGACACTCCCCAAACCAACTACAACAATGGTGGCACCACGACCAGGCAATACAATTAAAATGAAACAACGATACTCCTGAAACCAACGGCAACAATGGTGGCACCAACATACCCGGATCAGGCAATACGATTAAAATGATACAATGATACTCCCAAAACCAACTGCAACAATGGAGGCACCAAAATATATACCCCAAGTAGGCAATACAACTAAAATGATACAACGATACTCCCAAAACCAACCGCAACAATGGTGGCACCAGCATACCCGGATCAGGCAATAAGTTAAAATGATGCATTGATACTCCCAAAACCAACCGCAATGATGGTGGCACCAAAATACCCTGAGCAGGCAATACAGTGATACTCCCCAAACCAACCGCAACAACGGTGGCACCGGCATATCCAGATCAGGCAATACAAATAAAATGATACAATGACACTCCCCAAACCAACTGCAACAGTAGTGGCACCAACATCACCAACTGGGAGGACACTGCGAAGGCGTAAACTGGTGATGGCAGCGCTCGCAAAACCAAATCACATTTGAACAGAGCAGAACTGCTAGTCAACAAAGGGGGGAAGGGTGGAGGGATGGGCTGCCGTAGAGGCCTTTCCTATGCAGCAGCTGCAGAAGATCATCTGCATCAAGGATTGGTCTTGTATCTCTCATGTGGATTCCTACCAGGCGATGAGGACCATGGTGCCTACCTATCCACTGGATCGGGGGGAGAGTCCATCATTGTCATCATCATCATCATCATCATAAATCACCATACCATCCCATCACCATCACCTCATCATCATCATCATCATCATCAATATCGTCGTTGTTGTCGTCGTCTTCGTCGTCCCATCACTGTCAGCATCGAGCCACAGAACAACAACAAAGGCAGAGCAGAACAGTACCAATAATAACAACAACAACACAACCACAGCAACACAACCACCACTGCCACTGATAGCAACAACAGCAACAGTAGCACCAATAACAACAGCAATAAAAAGAACAACACCAGTAATCCAAAGACAGTCGTACTTACACCGTGAAGTGTTAATGAGGTGCTTCCAGTAATTGATGAATGCACTAATCAACAGATGCCCACTGTTGGGATGTAGGTAATCATAACCCCTTGCTGCCTTCAGCTTGTGTCGATACTCCAAAACTCTGAATATGGGAAATATTTCATATTAAGAAAAAAAATTCATAAGAATGTACATCGCATGAAGATACAGAATGGAAGGTCAGGTCTATATACCATGACAAATAAAACTACTTCAGCAACAGACGAATAAACAAACAATTGTTTGTAGAAAAGCGACATAAGTGATGTTGAATACGATAATAGCGGCAAGTTAAAGCACAGCAGCAGCAGCAGCCACTGGAGCAACAGAAACAGCACATCAACAGCACCCTCTTATTCATATTTCTTTTTTTTTTTATCACTTTATTTCTGTGCTTTTCTCACTTTTGCTCTGCTTCAGTGGTGCCAGTCCAAAACCGCTCATTCCAGCTTTTTAGCACACCACCGATCCTATGTTTATTCAAAGCCCTGGTACCGGAAAGCCTATGGGCGCCAGAGATGTGAAACTACATGTGGGTCACCCAACAAAGTAGACTGCACTGCAGCCAGCCCAGTTTGATGAAGTTCAACAATGCCATTTTTGATGCAAATTACTAAAGCTAGTGCCTTCCAAGATGACACCGTGCTAATTGCACAAAAGGAGAGGGACCTACAAAACCATGTGAATATACTAGAAATAAAAAGCAAAGGTAAGGGGTTGGAACTAAACAGCAAGAAGACTGAAGTCATGGTGATCAGTAAAAAACATGGAATCCCCTTCTGCAAAATAACAGCAAATGGCACAACCTTGAGACAGGATGATAAGCTTAAATACCTGGGAACAATCATTTCACCAGACGGGAAATGCACATCAGAAATAGCCAGCAGAATCGCCAAGCCAAAACAGCATTCAAGAAGATGAAAAGCATTCTTTCCAACTAAAGCCTACCAATTAACATCAGGAAGAGATTTCTTGGATGTTTTATAGAACCGATAATGTTTTACGGTTGTGAGACGTGGACAGTCAAAGCAAAGCCAGGACAAGATTGAGGCAGCCGAGATGTGGCTTGTAAGAAGAATGTTGACATCTCCATGGACAGCAAAGAAAACAAACAAGACAGTCTTGATGGAGGCAGACACAAGAAAATCATTCATAAGGAAGATCAGAAAAAGACAGGCAACATTTATAGGCCATTTTACGAGGAAAGGTGAATTGGAGCACCTGGTCACAACAGGAAAGCTGTAGGTAAAGAGAGCACCAGGTAGACCCAGGGAAAAATATTGGACGGACTTGCAGAGTGGCTGAAGACAGAGGGGGTGAAATATATGTCTTGCAGAAACAAGGGATATAAACAGATGGAAGGCCATGATCGCCAACGCCATGTGGCAAGGCACGTGATAATGACGATGATGAAGATGAGTGCCTTTTAACCCCTTCTACGAACAACTGTGATCGCTCATTCGCAGACTCAGACCGAGTGAAAGATAAGGAGATGAGCCTCATTCCTCAATAACGACAACCTTTAACTGAACCACAGATGCAAATGACGCCATTTTGAACTTATTTCAAACATGAAAATAATAAAAAGCATCATCAACAACAACAACAACAACTACAACAACAACTGCAACAACTATAACAATAACATCATCAACAACAACAACAACAACAGCAGCAGCAGCAGCAACAGGCTGCAACATACACGGGCCCAAGCAGACCTATATCCTACAGTAGCGCTTCCTCCCAGATAAAAAGCAATACAACGGACCTCCCCGATACAGCATGCGAGAACGAGTGATGTGTATGGGGCATTCTCTATGCAGCAGGTCTATATACATAAGATCGACTCAACAACGGATCCAATGCGTTCCCCGTGCAACGAGGAGGAAGAAGATCTGGCACATTGGAACCAAAGATAACCCGCAACCGAGTACATGCGGTGGCAATTATTTGGGGAATAAGCAAGAGGCTGGAGTGCCTCGCCAAGTATACTGTGAGGACGGTGAATCTAGCAAGGAGAACGCTCCTTGGATCTCGACAACAGTAATGATGTCGCCCATTTCCACACCCACACCACCACAACAACAGCAACAACAACACGAAAATGATGTCCCACAAAGGAATGCAAGGCCACGGAATCTCGGACAACTTTCATGGTAATTAAATATGATTTCATGATTTTGGAGATAATGATCATCGTACGATGGGACTTCCACGTAGGGTTGAGATGCTTCCTTTCATGATGTATTCTGGTTCCAGGCAGTCCCAACAGATCCAGTGCTGGTAAAAAAAAATCGAGCAATGCCTCATTGACGCATTCGTTCAATAGATGAGATTCACCTAGGTGGTCATGTATCCTCAGTAAGCCACTACCACGATCAACACCATGGAGGAACCGGTCCATGTCGAAAAATCACACAGCATTTGTTGTATTGATGGGGATCTGAACCTGTACCCTCGCAGTTAGTAGCCTGTTGTCAGACAATGACTACTTTCATCCTATTTTTCCTTTTTTCTTTCTTTCCTTAGCGTTGAATTCTCGTTACACAACAATGATGTTCAGTATAGTCAATATCAACTTTCACAGTTTCTTTTGAGGTTGAACACTGACGTTTTATCAGTAATGAAATGTGACATGTTTTACTAACATCATCATTATTACCGTCTCATCCGCCACCACTATGAACAATTACAAGCATAACAACAGCAAGAACACTTGGAACACTTTACAGCAACAACAACAAGAGCAACAAGAACAGCAACAAAAGTCTCTAACAGAAGGAAAAATCTCCCCGCAAAGTCAAAATTACAACGACAAGCACGTAAATTTCTATCAAACAAACAAGCAAGCAAACAAACAAACAAACAAACAAACAAACGAACAAACAAACAACATTAACATTACAACGACAAGAATGACAGATTTTATCAAAGAAAGAAAGAAAGAAAAACCAACCAACCAACCAACCAACCAACCAACCAACCAACCAACCAACCAACCAACCAACCAACCAACCAACCAAACAACCAACCAACAAGAAAAAGGCGAAAGTAGAATCAGAACGAAAAGAAGGACGGTTTTTATACAGAAAGGAAAAGAGAAAGAAAAAAGAACGAAGGATAGAAACAAACAGAAAAAGAACCAACCAATCAACCAACCAACCAACCAACCAACCGACCGACCGACCGACCGACCGACCGACCAACCAATCAACCAACCAACCAACCATCAGGAACTAGAAAAAGGCGAAAATAGAATCAGAACGTGTATTTTATCCAACAAGACAAGACAGGAGCAAAAAACCAGGAGGAAAGACTGAAACTTTCCTGCTGCTTCGTCCAGTGGGAGAAGAGGATTGAATGAAATCATAATGTGTTGACGGGTAATGGTAAGACACAAACAAACAAACAACAAACAAACAAACAAAAAACAAAAACAAACAAACAAACAAACAAACAAGCAAACAACCAACCAACCAACCAAACAAGCAAACTAACAAACAAAGGAACAAACAAACGAACATACAAACGAACAAACAAACATACAAAAATCAGCAACAACAAACACAAAAACAAACAAACAAACAAACGAACAAACAAACAAACATACATACAAACAAAAAAACCTGCAACATGAACCAAAAAACAAACAAACAAACAAACAAAAACAAAACAATAAACATGCACTCACTGTTTCATGTAGCTAACAGCGGCAGTGTCCTCAGCAGCATTATTCACATCCTCACTCAATCTCGACAACAAGGCGTCCTCAAAACGCGCCAGCCGCTGCAGTTTCACCGATGAAGAAAAGATGTTGGCCCACACCCCGGAGAGCAACGTCATCGTCATCATCACCATTACCATTACCATCATCACGACCGTTCTCGATGACGACGACGACGACGACGTCGATGAAACCACCAATGTCATCACCATGGCCTTTTTGTTTTGTTTGCACGGACAGTCAGTAATCGACAGTGCTGTTAGTATCAAACCCAAATCAGTTTGGGGGGTAGTGGTGAGGGTGGGGTTGTGCCAGACGTTATCTTTTTTATTATTATTTTTCAGCGATGCTGTAGTTTACGCAGATGTGATTCTGTGTGGCTGTTTAGGTGTCTTTCCTGTTAAAAAGGATGACCAAAAATTTGACATTCGAAATTTGTTCAAGAGAGACAGTATGATTGCCTAGCTGTCTGTCTTGATAAAATGAACGACCAAAAATTTTACATTCGAAATTCGTTCAAGAGGGACTGTATGGCTATCTGGCTGTCTATCCTGTTAAAAAGAACGACTGAAAATTTGACATTCAAATGTATTCCAAGACGGATTCATTACAGTCAAACAGTTCCAAGCACGCTCTGTTCGAATCTACCAGAAATCATCGACTGACTCTTTCGATCCTATGCCAAACCGTATAAGCAAGTAAAGGCTTAATTTGAGGAAAGGGGGACAGAACTCATAAATCATTAATTACCCTAACACCACCAGAATTAACTAACCACTAATAAAGGCTGTGAACAGGTCACTTCTTAAGTTGCTGGTTGGGATTGGACTCGAGACATTAGATCCTAAATCTACCGCTCAGTCGAAAGAATCAACCAGCGCACATAAAACAACAACAAAATCAATAGTCAGCCTGAAAGAAAACAGGAGGGGGGGGGGGGAGGGGGGGTGCTTATTTAGTTCACAAAAGCACAATGCGTAAAATAATAAATTAATTTTTAACGTTCGGGGCATTGCATTCTCAATTACATGTATGCACGGTCTTTATCCCATATCGTGTAGGGCTTGGGT
>JAPXFY010000015.1:48532360-48539860 GCA_030674185.1 Monoplex corrugatus | reverse complement strand
AATCTGCATGAAACTGTCAGTGATTTGAAAAATGAAATGCATATCAGGGACTTTGTTCGAAATCTGACAAGAGAAAATGACTCTCTTAAAGCAGAGAATACAATACTGAAGGACAGACTGGATCAAATGGAAAGAAAAACTAATGATTTTGAAAGTCGGTCGAAAAGAAACAACATTATACTCTACAGAGTCCACAAGACAGTGAAACAAAGAAGGAATGTGAAGATCGTATACAGGACATACTGACAGATAAATTAGAACTTTCAGAAACAGTACAATTTGACTGTGTGCATCGCTTGAACACCAAACTAAACACCCCAATCATTGCCAGGTGTACATTCTATAAAGATAAATAAGAAATCCTTAAAGCCAAGAAAAAATAGGGGAAGACTTTACACAAAAAGTTCGCGATATTAGGAAAGGACTGGGACCTCATTTGAAAACAGCTAGATATAACAACGAAAGGGCCACCATGATCTGTGATCACCTCTTTATTGAGGGTAATAAGTTTGGATTAGATGACAATGATAAATTAAAAGAAACCCAGATAGGTGTCTGGCCAGCCCAGTGTAAAACAAATATTTACTGTAAGCCAAAATTAAGATACCTTAAACACATATCAAGAGGTAGCAAATTCCCCCTCAGCACCGGTTCTCAAAACTTTCCGTGAAGATTTAGAAGTGGTCAGTAATGTGCTGAAAAGCCAAGATACCGTACAGGCATGTCTCTACCACTTGTTGCTTCAAGCATCTCTTCCACCCTCCTTGTCCCCAGCCACTCTGCAAATCCGTCTAGTATCTTCTCCCCGGTGATCTCTTTCCCTCCAGCTTTCCCGTTGTGACCAGGTGTTCCAATTCCCCTTTCCTTATAAAATGGCGTATAAATGTTGCCTGTCTTTTCCTAATCTTCATTATGAATGATCTACTTGTGTCTGCTTTCATTAAGACTGTCTCGTTCGTTTTCTTTGTTTTCCATGGGATTCTAAACATTCTTCTCAGAAACCACATCTCGGATACCTCAATCTTGTTCTGGCTTAGCATGTTGACTGTCCACGCCTTACAACCGTAAAACAGTATTGGTTCTATATAACCTTTAAGAACTCTCTTCCTTATGTTAATTGATAGGCATTTCTTGGAAAGAATGCTTGACATCTTCTTGAATGCTGTTTTGGCTTGGCCGATTCTGCTGGCTATTTCTGATGTGCATCTGCCGTCTGGTGAAATGATCATTCCCAGGTATTTGAACTTATCAACCTTGATAAGGTTGTGCCATTTGGTGTTATTTTGCATGAGGGGATTTCATGTGTTTTACTGATCACCATAACTTCAGTCTTCCTGCCGTTTAGTTCCAACCCCTTACCTTTGCTTTCTATTTCTAGTATATTCACAAGGTTTTATAGGTCTCTTTCACTTTCTGCAATTAGCACGGTGTCATCTGCGTACCGAATGTTATCATTTTTCCTCCAGCCTTTAATCCAGGGTCTTCTTCTAGGTTTCTCATGTTTTCGCTGTAAAATGAAAACAGGTCTGGTAGCAAAACACAACCCTGTCTGACTCCTCTTTTGATGTTTTGGAAAGAGCTTATAAATTATGGTTTTTTCTTCTAATTGCAGCTGTTTGTTCCCAATACATATTTCTGATCATTTGTAGATCTTTTCTGTCAATATTGAGTCTCTCCAGTTGGTTGATCAATTCATCATGTCTTACCCGATCGAAAGCCTTGGTATAATCAACAAAGCATAAATATAAATCCTTGTTCATCTCGATTGACCTCTCTATGATAGTTCTAAGGATGTATATGGCATATATAGTTCCTTTCCCTCCCACAAATCCGCGCTGTTCATCTGCTATTTCTCTTTTGATTCTATTCCTTGTTCTCATTATGATTATTCTTAATAGGATCTTGGCTACATGACTCACCAAACTGATTGTGCGATGGAGTTTGCATTCTAAAGCCCCCTGTCTTCTTTGGAAGTGCAATGAAAATTGATTTTTATATATCTTTGTGGATTTTTCCAGTGTCTTAAATTTCATTTAGGAGGACTGTTATATTTTCTATACCAAATTCCTCCAGTTCTTCAATCATCTCTGTAGTAATGTTGTCTGGTCCTGGGGCTTTTCCTGGTTTCATCTTTTGCAATGCTGCTCTAACTTCATCTTTCATTATGGGTGGTCCTTTAAAGTTCTTGTTTATAATGTGTTCTTCATTTCTGTCATCTTCAAAAAAGGTCTTTAGTGTAGTCTCCCCATCTGTCTAATATTTTGTCTTTTTCCACGAGAAGCATACGATCTTTCTATTTTAAGCAACCTATTGATGTTCATGTCTTTTTCCTGTGGACAATTTCTTCAATTCGTCTGTCCATACCCTGAGGATTCGTTTTATGTCTGTCTTCTATTTCTTTGCATTTTGTTTTCAGCCAAGCTTCTTAGCTTCATTGTACTTATTCCTAATTTCTTTGTTTATCGTCCTGTATATCTCTTCGTTTCTCTTTGCCTTCCTCCATTCCTCCACAAAGCCTAAAATTTCTTTTTGTCATCCAGTTCTTTTTTGCTTTTCTATCTACTACAGGGATTTCTTCACAAGCTTCACTTATCGACTTCTTCTACTTTGTCTATTGTTCTTCACTCTCACCAACGTCTTCCAGAGCACTGAATTTGTTTTGAACATGTACATTAAATGTTTGACGTATATCTTCATCTGTCTTTAAGAGTCCAAGATTTAGTTTGATGTTGCTTTTAGTGTGTTTCCTTTTCCTTAATGTCAGCCTAAATTTTCCCACTATAGGATTGTAGTCACTGTTGCAGTCTGCACCTGGTAGTGTTTTTGCTGACAGTAAAGAATTTCTAAATATTTTATTAATCAGGATGTAGTCAATCTGATTTTTGGTATTATGTCCTGGACTCATCCAAGTCCATTGTCTTCTATTAGGCTGCTCAAACCAGGTGTTTCCTACCAAGAACTCATTCATCTGTGCCCATTCTACAAAGTACAACCCCTTTCATTTTGTGTACCAAGGCCATGAGTTCCAACTATATCCTCCACCCTATCCTGTCCCGCTTTACCATTAAAATATCCCATTATTACTGTAGCTTCTTGTGATTTACATTGGGTCTTGGCCATCTCTAATACTTCGTAGTAGTTGTCGATGTCTTCCTGAGTACTTGTGGATGTTGGTGCATACACCTGAATGATGTTGATATCAAATGGTCTGCCTCCCAATTTGACCAGCAAGACTCTGTCGGACACAGCCCAGTATCCCTTAACTGCTTTTGATTTATCCCTGTCCATCACGATGCCTACTCCTCTTTCATGTGGGTTTCCACCAGAGTATATCACTGTATACTCTCTGGATGTTATCATGCCTGCTCCCTTCCATCTCACTTCCATATTCCTAAGATACTAATGTTAAGCCTTTCCATCTCCAATTTGACATTGTCTAATTTGCCTTTTTGGAACAAAGTTCCGAAGTTCCATGTTGCTATTTTAGTATTTTTGAGTTTGAGTTTGGTCGCAGTAGCTTGCTGACGGTCTGGTATCACCTGTGCCACATGACGGTCCCTACGGGACGAAGGTGCTCCATCAGAGCACAGAAATACGTCGTTATCTTCATTTTTATTTTCTTGGGCGAATACGATGGTGGTTTCCCGTTGCCTTCCATCATTTTTTTTTTCTCGTTTTTTTCTTTTTCGGTCTCTCCGCTAGCCTTTGTCGTTTCCACGACAACCTACAAGGCAGTAGGGTGATATTTTCTTTTATTCTTTCAGGGTTACCTCCCTTAGCCTCATTCTCTCCTGAGATGTCCACAACGCAGTGGAGCTATTTACCCATGTATATATGCCATTTACTCTACATCCCTACTTTATGTTCGACGGATTGACTGCGACTGAGCCATTGATTGTGGAACTTGCCGGCAGATAAAGCAAGTGTTACATGATGAGCAATGTACATGTCTTATTACACATTGGACTAGCCTGTCCCATACACAGCCTCTATTAACATTTCTGGATGTTGAAATGCCATCTCAAAGAATACAATGCAAAAATTGGTGTGGAACTCGCAAGCTTTTAATTTCAAGAAGCTTCTATATTTACCAATAAATACAGCTGTAATTTGATACTATTTCCTGCTTATTTATAATATATGATCATCGATGAACACCAGCAATATGTCCAATTGTACACACACACACACACACAACACACACACACACCACACACACACACACACACACACACACACACACACACACACACACACACACACACATATACATATTTATATATATATATAGGTAGAAAGAAACTCTAGGGAGAGCTAGACAACAGAAGGTCTTCAGAGAAGTAACCCCCTTTAGACAAGTGTTTCGGCCCTGAATTCCTTACACTCTTGGGGGGCCGGGCCACATCCAGGTCATGACTCCTGGATGCCCTTCTGCTGTTGTCTATTTTTTTTTTTTTTTTTTTTTTTTTTTTTTCCCGGGGAGCGAACCTGGGCGATTCTGCGCTTCAGAACTGCGGTACGCGGTTTTACCAATGTGCTTACGGGGCACACATCATCTGTAGGGAATTTAATCCTTATGAAGTTCACTTTTGGTTCCTCCTTGCCCAGATCCAGCTTGAGCTCCTTTCTGCTGCCTCTGCCATCGCTTTAAGGGCTCTAGTCCTCTTCTTCCCAGAAATGGCGAGTTGTTTCATGAGATCATAAGCGGAGGTGCCCACAAACCCTCTTGCCCCGACCTCTATGGCGAAGATTTTGACCCGCAGACCTGCTTTCTTCAGGGTGCTGGCAAGACCGGCGTATTTTTCGGTCTTGTAGATATGTGCTTCTTCCATTCTGCTTTCGTACGGCACAGTGAGTTCTATCAGAATCACTTGTTTCGAGGAGTCAGAGTGGAGAGCGATGTCTGGTCTCATGCCTGTCTTGCTGATGACATCTGGGTAATTTCTCCACTCTGGGAGGTCTGCTGTACACTCCCAGTCGACTGCTCCATCCAGAAGACCCTTTGGCAATGTGCTGGTTGTCATAGCACTTTCGGGCCAGACCTGTTTCCCTCCTGCTTTGTAGAACGTTGTCATAGCAATTGGTGCGTTTGGGGTCATGGTTTTTTCGCTAACCACGTCTGTAATCACTTTCAGAACTTGGTTGTGCCTCCGTGTATACCTTCCTTGGGCTAGCGCTACTTTGCAAGAGCTTAGGACATGTTCCACTGTTTGTTTCTTCTGACAGAGCGGACATGCTGGGTCGTCTGATTTCCCCCATTTCACTAAGTTTGCATTCGAGGGGACAGGTCATATACAGATCTGAGGAGGAAGCTTATCCTTAGAGGAGCCATGTGCCACATATCGTTCCAGCTGAGACTTCTTTGGAGTGCACTGTCCCATGTTGTCCATTGCCCCTGTTGACCTTGCTGGACTGCCTTCTGCACTCTTTTGACATCTTCTTCTTCCTTCAACTCCTGTATGATCATGTCTCTTTTTTCCTTCCCTTTGGCTTTGGACCACCACTGCATTTTTGTTGCTCCCAGTCCCTGTCTGTTGGTTTGCGTGTGTCCAATTATTTCTTTGATGCTGAGGTTTCTCTTGGCATTGTTTACAGCCTCTTGGACTTTCCACTTTCTGCCAGTTCTCAGCTTTGGATGAACTGATCTCACGATATTGTCTTCCGATTCCTCCAGCATGCTCAACAGTCTTGCTTTTCCAACTTTGTATTCCTCCACTATGGATTTGAGAGGTAGCTTCAGCATTGCTTGACGACAGTAGAATGCAACATCAGTGAGACCAGGTGGGACACCGAGCCATTTTCTTGTGTATTTGTTGATTTTGGCTTCCATTGCTTCGACTGTGCTGGTGCAAATGTCATAGATTAGCAGTGGCCACAGCAGCTTTGGTATCAGCATGAACTGTAGACACCAGACTTTGTATTTGCCTGGCAGTCCGCAGTTATCTATTTTCTTCAGGCCTTCTTCTGCTGTTTGCTTGGTTTCACATCCCCTTTGTGTGTCTTTCAGGGAGTCATCATACCATCTTCCGAGACTTTTTACTGGCTCTTCTGTGACAGTGGGGATGGCTTGGTTGGTTACCATGAATTTGACTGAATCTGCCACTTTTCCTTTTCGCAGTGAGAGACTTCGGGATTTCTTAGGTTTGAACCTCATTCTTGAAGAGGCCACCAGCTCATCCAGCTGCTTTAAGATTTGGTGTGTCTCTTCCTCATCCGTGGACAAGACTGTTGTGTCATCCATGAAAGCTTTCAGAGGAGGCATCTGGTATCCATCTCCCAGATTCACTGGACCTGAACTCTTCATTGCAGCTTTCAAGATGACTTCCATTGCCAACACGAACAGTATGGGAGAGATTGCACAGCCCATTGCAATGCCCACCTCTAGGTCTATCCAGTCCGTGGTGTATTCTTTGGTAGAGAACCGCATTGAGAACCCTTGGAAATACTTCCTCAGCATTGTTCGGATGTTTTCTGGGATGTGATACATTTCAAGAGCCAGCTGGATCATATCGTGTGGAACTGATCCATATGCATTCGCCAGATCAAGCCAAACTACGTCAATGTCTCTCTTCTCTGTTCTTGCTTTTTGGATGGCATCCCAAATCAACGTGGCATGTTCCAAGCATCCAGGCATTCCTGGTATGCCTCCCTTTTGGACTGACATATCCAGATACTTATTTTCAGTCAGGTATTTTGTCAATCTTGCTGCCATAACAGAGAAGATTTTCCCCTCGACGTTCAGAAGTGATATTGGCCTGAACTGATTGATGCTGCTGGAGTTCTGCTCCTTCGGAATGTACACTCCTTCAGCTCTCATCCATTGGTCGCTGATCTTCTGGTTCCTCCATGCTGATCGAATCATCTTGTGGAGTCACTCGAGCACTTTTGGGCATTTCTTGTAGAGCAGGTATGGTATTCCGTTTGGTCCAGGTGCTGACTTGGCTCTGGCTTTCTTTACTACGTTCTTCACTTCATCCAGTGTTGGTGGTTTGTTATTGAATTTTCCTTCTGGCGCTGCAGGCCAAACCAGATTCTGGATTTCAAGTGGTGCCTCGCGCTGAGAATCGGAATATGTTTCCCTGAGATGCTGCTCTAGGGTTTCCTTGCCCACTGTGAGAGTCCCTGATTTGGGTTGTTCAAACAGCTTTCTTGCAAAGTCAAAGGGATCTTTGAAGAAACGATCTTGAGTCTTCTTCTTTTTTCTCTTTCTTCGCCTTGCTGATTCCACTTTGCTGAGAGCATTGTGTTTGGCCTTCAGATCTTTCCAGAGTTCCAGGAGCCCTTGCTTCTCGAATTCTGAGGCAGTTTTCATTCGCTTTTTAAGCTTCCTTTTCTCCCTCCGGATGCTCTCCATCTGTTGCTGTCTTCTGGATTTCTGGGGAGGCAATTTTGTCTTTGGCTGCTTCACTCCATAAGTGTCCCTGCAGATAGAGTATATGATGTCTCCGTATGTGTCAAGTTTGTGTTCCAGCGTACTGTTCCCTATTAGCGCATTCAGCT
>JAPXFY010000015.1:48517360-48524860 GCA_030674185.1 Monoplex corrugatus | reverse complement strand
TTTACCTGTGTATACTTTTTGGGTCTCTTTTCCTGGGAAAGTGTGTTGCCAAATCGCCTCTCCGCCTCTTTTGTACCCAGTATTTCCACAACAACGCGGTTTTCCTAGACCGCAAATGGCACAACATTGAGACAGGTTAGTAAATAGAAATATTGGGGAACTGTCGTTTCACCAGACGGCAGATGCACATCAGAAATAGCTAGCAGTATCAGACAAGCTAAAACAGCATTCAAGAAAATGAAAAGCGTTCTTACCAACAAACGCCTACCATCTAACACCCGGAAGAGAGTCCTTGAGTGATAAATAGAACCGATACTGTTGTACGGATGTGAGACGTGGACAGTGAACAAGCAAAGTCAGAACAAGATTGAAGCATCTGAAATGTGGTTTCTAAGAGGAATGTTGAGAGTTCCATGAACAGCAAGGAAAATAAACGAGACAGTCTTGAAAGAGGCACACACATGAAGAACAGATGAGGAAAACACAAGCAACATTTATAGGACATCTTATGAGGAAAGAAAAAGTAGAGCACTTAGTCACAACAGGAAAGCTGGAGGGAAAAAAGGCACGGGTAGACCCAAGGAAAAATACTGGACGGACTTGCGTAGTGGCTGAGGACAGACAGGGTGGGAGATGTACTTGCAAGGATAAGGGATAGATGCATATGGAGGGTCATGATCGCCAACGCCATGCGGCAGGACACATGATGATGATGATGATGATGATGATGATGATGGCGATGGTGGTGGTGGTGGTGGTGATGATGATGATGATGATGATGATGATGTCAGCCTAGTACTCAACCCCAATATCTCAACACCATCATCATAAAAAAGACCATGGGGATGGACTGAGTACTTCATCTAAAGACAGCAGGGTAATATCACCCAGACTGCCTTTCTCAAGACACCAGAGGGCAGACACGAAAGCACATTGAGATCAGCTGCAGTAGTAAATGTTAAGGCCCTGAAACACAGTTGCGGTACTAAACAGAGGCTTGTTTAGATCAGACAGCTGTGAAAATGTTTCGTTGCTACACAACACGGCAATAGCATAATGGCCAATACAAAAAAAGTTTACATATTTCTAATGTTTCTGTGGAAACTAAGGTCACAAGTTTGGCTAGTGCAAAGCAAGACAAAACAACACAAAATAATGTAACATGCTATCCTGTACTACAATTAATTCACTAACTAAATACGTACACTTTATTAAACTACACTATAATGGCTGTTTGGTTGGCATAGAGGTAGCTAAATCACTCTCTTTACAACATGTACGAGTGTACATGCACATATAGCCTCTAATCTACCATGTTGTGAATGAGTACTTCATTTTCTTCAAAGTCAGGGATGATAAAACAGCGAGGAGAGGACACGGATACCACACTCACAATGCTGGATGTGAGAAACGTTGAGGTTTCTGCCAACTTGCTCCACTACGATTTTTTTTTTATTTCAAAATAAACTTTTACTGGCAATGATTCAGTGCCACTCTTTTCTTTTCCTCAAGACACCAGCAATCTCAGGTTCATTTGGCTTATGCCCCTGTACCAAGAACCCCATGGGATCCAACCATGTCAAGCCGCCTGTGCCAGCCACCAGAACACTTTGTCAGGTAACTTTGGTGGAGTCCAACAGTGCTAGTTCTGGTTTTCGTTTACTACAGACACTGCTTACTAAGCCCCCACCCCACCCCTACTGATGACTATATTCGGTCAGTAGCAAAGCCAGACAAAGAGAGCGAGACACTGACCTTACTTTATTCAACTTAATTCGTATTTTTTAGTCCCCCCTCACCCTAGTCATAATGAAGGGAATGTTTTTCCAAGCGACATGTTACTCCTATGTTTGCATAATTATGTGCATATCCTAAAGAAAACAAGTTATAAAGCTGCAAGGCATTAAGACGCAAACAGTATTCTAAACAGAATCATCAACATAATATTTGTGTGTAAAATGATAGTCATAATGATGATATGAATACAATCAGAGAAAATAACCATCACAGTGATGATTATAACAATAATAATGATTGTATTATGAAATAATCCAGACATAATATCACATCATTCATTTTTTTTCATGTCAGTGATTGTATGGTAAAATAACTAAAATTTTTAATGTATGTGTTCACATTACCCCATGTTCATGTCAGGACTGACACATCGAGAATACCCAACGTTGGGTCCACAATCTTATCAGCTCAGCCATCCAATATGTTTTAAAGATAAGAAAAAATCTCAGGTTTTGTGAATATCTCGCCTCGGATGCGAAAAGCCTTGGATTAGTAGGAACAAAAAGTACTTTGAGATGGCCCATTAATATAAAGCGAATTTGGCATGGCTGCTGTGCATCATAATAAAAGACGAAGGGAAGTCTTGTAAGAATGACAGCCCAATGTGACTTCAAACCAGTACAAAGGCAAGGTTAGAAATCAGGATGGCTGGCCAAGCTGAGTCAAATGGGCAGTCCAGTAGTGCTGAAAATGGAATGTCTTCTGCAGGTGAGATATTTCATATAATATTTTAACAGTATAGGGTAATGATTATAAGTATGTTCGGATGTTTTTAATATCTCTGTGTGTATCTGTCTATACCTGTTTCAACTCTGTCTCTTTTCCATTCTCTGTCTCTCTGTTTAATTTTATCTGTCTATACCTGTTTCAACTCTGCCTCTTTCCCATTCTCTGTCTCTCCATTTCATTTTAAATAAATGCTTACTAGGTCGAAAATGCTTGCTGAAGAAGAGAGAAAGGCAAGGAAACATGGAGACAACCGAGTATATAAAAAGCATAGGGAACAAAATCAGGCAGCATATTAAATGTAATAAGAAGAAATGGTTAGAAGAAGAATGTTTAAGAATTACGGGACTTGACAAAGTGAGCAAGTCAAAGGCTTTCTTCAGTAAGATAAAGTCTGTCATACACAAAGGTTTCTCCCTTCAAAACAGATGACCATTACGTCCTAATCATGAAAAGCATTAACAGACCCGGAGGATATAATGAAGCGGTGGGCAGACAACAGCATACAACCACTAAGTTATAATAACATGGATGATACTGTTGCAGACAAAAAAGGAGAACATTTGGAGTCACTGCCCCTTCTATATGGACTACATGCAAACGGCCGATAGAATGGCAACAACAGGAACCAGTGATGCTTCATAAAGAAGGCCACATGCAAGAATGTGATAACTACAGCACGATAGCACTGATAAGGCGCACAAGTAATGTGCCACTACACATGATTTTAAAAAAACTCAAAGCAAAGGTTTGAAGCTGAGAAAGCAGAAGAACAAGCAGGTTTTAAATCAGGAAGAGAACAGGAGACATTGTTTTTTCACCCTATAGATATTCATAAAAAAAATCAAAGAAACTCGAAAAGAAGGGTACGTCATCTTGATTGATTACAGCAAGGCATTCAGCAATGTCAACCATCAAAAACGTTTTGCCACCCTTCAGACAATGGGCTTCCTAACACACCTCATTGCTCTCAGAAAATCTCACTTTAAAGACTGGAATGCCAAAATATGATGGGACAAGACACGCACGTACCTATTGAACATCAGGAAAGGTATGCATCAAGGATTATCCTGTCACCACATTTGTTCAGTATATATGTGGAACAGGTTATCAGGGGTTCTAATATGTAAGAATATGCCATAAAAGTGGGAAGTAGAAAAATCTCAATCCTCAGGTACGTTGACGACATAGCACTCTGTGCAAACAATCCAAAAGAGGCACCATCTATTGTAGATGTTCTGAGTAAAATTGGGGAAGACAAGAACCTTAAACTGAATGCCAAGAAAAGCATTTTTTCAAAGACAAACTTCTTATAGGACATCGAGAGAATATTGCAATGTTCTTATGTTCTACATTTAAAACACAAGAGGTTGTCTGCAGATGAAGCCTTTGTTTGGGTGGGAAGTGGACATTGCTATTTGATATGCATATTGCGTAAATTATTGTTGCTATTTAATTCTACATAGAATGATGCAAGTGTCGTTTTGGCCTGCTTATAAAAAGCCATTGACTAAAACAGTTAAAATAATTTGAGTCTGGAATCTAAATTCTCTCTTTTTCGCTTTCTTTCTTTCTGTTTTCCCCCTCTCTCCCAGCCAACTCTCTTTCTCGTTCAAACAAACTCCCGTCTTTCTCGTAATTTTTAACATACTGGCTGAAACAGTTCAATCTATTCAATCATTAATAGTAATGTGACCATTAACTATGTATCATTGTTATTGTTATTTTAATTTAACCATTCTTCTTTTGATTTTATCCTTCTCCTTTTCTCCTCCTCCTCTTTCCTTCTTTTTCCTCCTCTCTTTCTTTCTTCTTCTTTTTCTTCTTCTTCTTTTTCTTCTTTTTCTTCTTCTTCTTCTTATTTTTCTTCTTCTTCTTCTTCTTCTTCTTCTTCTTCTTCTTCTTCTTCTTCTTCTTCTTCTTCTTCTTCTTCTTCTTCTTCTTCTTCTTCTTCTTCTTCTTCTTCTTCTTCTTCTTCTTTCCTTTTCTTCTTCTTCTTCTTCTTTTTTCTTCTTCTTCTTCTTCTTCTTCTTTCTTTTCTTCTTCTTCTTCTTCTTCTTCTTCTTCTTCTTCTTCTTTCTTCTTCTTCTTCTTCTTCTCTTCTTCTTCTTCTTCTTCTTCTTCTTCTTTCTTCTTCTTCTTCTTCTTCTTCTTCTTCTTCTTCGCATTCTTTTTCTTCTTCTTCTTCGCATTCTTCTTCTTCTTTTTCGACTTCTTCCTTTCTTCTTCTTCTTCACATTCTTCTTCCTCTTCTTCTTCTTCTTCTTCTTTTTCTATCTGTTATTGTCATTCTTACTTAATCATTCCTCTTTTGTTTCTTTTCATTCTTCTTTTACTTTCGCTTTTCTTCTTCTTTTTCTTATTTTCTACTTCTTCTTCTTTTTCTAAGTAGTGGTAGCAGTAGTAGTAATAGTAATAGTAGTAGTAGTTGCATGATGCTCATCATTATCATAATTGTTATTATTGGCATTACTATTACACAACTTCATTATTAACATCATTATTATCATTGTCATTATCCTCGTCATTATCATAATTATTATGATCATTACTATTACTATTGTTGATGTTATAATTATCATTATCATCATCATTACATTATCATTATGATCAGTCCCCATCATTAGTGCATTATCATCATCATTATGATTATTGTTATAAATATTGTTGTCATTGGTGGCGGTGGTAGTGGTGGTAGTAGTAGTAGCAGCAGCAGTTGTAGTAGTTGTTGTTGTTGTTGTTATAGTAGTAGTAGTTGTTGTAGTAGTAGTAGTAGTTGTTGTAGTATTAACAATAGGAGTAGCACTAGTTGTAGTAGTGGTATTCATAGTAGCAGCAGCAGTAGTAGTAGTAGTTGTAGTAGAAGTAGTAGTAGTAATAGTAGTAGTAGTAGTTGTAGTAGTAATGTAGTGGTAGAAGTTGTAGTGGTAGTAGCAGTTGTAAACTCATTGTTGTTCTTGCTACTATCACGTACTGTTGTTTTTTGTTCTACTTGTTGCCGCTGCTGCTGTTATTACTGTTGTTTTGGGGTTTCTGCTCTTGTTGATGCAGCTGTTTTACATACTCAGGTGTGTGTGTGTGTGTGTGTGTGTGGTGTGTATGTATGTGTGTGTGCGTGTTTGCGTGTGTGCGTCTGTACGTGCATGAGTTCGTATGCGAGTATGTGCACACGTTTCAGCATGTGCGTATCTGTGCTTTTTTTTTATATATGTGTGTACGTGTGTGTTTGTGAGACATATCACCGCAACCATCACAGCAAGGGCAAGGATCAAAAATTCCATCCCTAACCCTGTGTCAAAGCATCTTCTCATGGCGATCCTTAATGGCTGTCCATCTGAATATGGCTATTGTACTCACCCTCGTGTTAAGAATCAACATCCGTGTAGCCTTAGTCTGCATGTTGAAAACTCAACTGACGGTCGGTAAGAATATGACGTCACAGGATGTGACGTTACATTTCAACAACTCCGGAACGTCTTCTGGCGAAGCAGAAGGAGGAGCAGTGGGCAGGAACGGAAGTGACAATATCGATGTAGATGGGAGTGATTCTTCTCCTGAAATGGTAAGTTTGGTATTTGGGTATGTTCAGTGTGTGTGCGTGTGTGTGTGTGTGTGCGTGTGTGTCTGTCTGTGTGTGTGTCATTGTGTGTGTGTGTGTCTTTTCTATACATGTGTGTGTGTTTGTGTGTGTGTGTGTGTGTGTGTGTGTGTGTGTGTGTTGTGTGTGTTTGTGTGTGCGCGCGCGCGCGCGTGTGTGTGTGTGTGTGTGTGTGTGTGTGTGTGTGTGTTGTGTGTGTGTGTGTGTGTGTGTGTGTTGAGTTCTCTCGTTTGTCTGTCTGTTTGATTTCTGTATCTTTCTTTTTCTCCCTCTCTGTCTCTATCTCTCTTTCTTGTCCCTTTCGTTGTCACTTTCAGTTTCAGTTTCAATTTCTCAAGATGGCATCTCTGCGCCCAGAATGAATTCCGTATGCACTTACGTCACAAGTGACATGTGATGAAAAAAATCCAGAATGATCATGGCACATGCCTTACTCCTGCACCTGAACCCAAGAGCTGGCCAGATCCTGAAGTCCTACCTAGATAGTTCCATAACCCTAGGGTCATAGGGGAGCGAGGTGGCAGAGAGCTCAACTTTTCCTAGGGCCAGCACCACGAGGGTGGCGCCGATCCCCTGTCCCCCAATTAAAAAAATTCATATTCATGTTCACATTTTTAACCAAGATTTCAGAAAGACAAGAAGGCTTCTTTGTCTTCAAGGGGTGGGGCCTCAAAAATCAACTAGTCTCTCCCTGTTTTATACCAAGGCGGCCAGGCAATATCCTGCTTTTCAGGATTTTCCACTGCCGTGGAATCTTTAGCGTGCGCAGCCAGAAGGCACACGGGTCTGACTCGATTTTTGTCCCTTTCCGAAGGACTAGACGTTCAGTTCGATTTTCCGGTCAAACTGAAGAGAAAAGTCGAGGCCTCTACGGGGAGCGAACCCTGAAACCTCGAGTTTAGATATTGGCAGGCGAACGTCTGTACAATTCTGTCACTGTTCTCCCAAACTCCCTCTCTCTCTCTCTCTTTTGAATTAGCAGTAGAAGGAAATTCAATACAGCAGTACTATTTGTAACTGTTGTAGCAACACTCCTGTAGTTCCACTTTGTGAGATGATTGCTTCTATTTCAGATTTTATGTTTTTCATGTCATTGGTCTTGGTTTGACAGATGCTTAATGAAAGAGACCTGGAGTAACGTTTCAGTCGCTTGGGAAGGAGTTTGAGCAGAATAATCCACAAATAATGTGTTAATATATCTCCTATAGACAAGCCTCAATCTCTTTCAGTATGCTCATGAGAGCATGATAACCTTTTCAGCACAGTAGCATCCACCGCGTAAGCAAAATCTCAGAATATTTTTAAAACAAACTTACTTTTCAAAATAACAACACCAAACCAACAGCTGAGAGATTTCAAAACATTTAATTGCTTGTTTT
>JAPXFY010000015.1:48504860-48514860 GCA_030674185.1 Monoplex corrugatus | reverse complement strand
GTGTGTGTGTGTGTGTGTGTGTGTGTGTGTGTGTACGAACAAATGCCTATCAATTAACATCAAGAAGAGAGTTTTTCAGCGTTATATAGAACCGATATTGTTATACGGATGTGAAGCGTGGACAGTCAACACTCAAAATCAGAACAAGATTGAGGCAGTCGAAATGTGGTTTCTAAGAATAATGTTAAGAGTTGCATGGACAGCAAAGAAAACAAACAAGACAGTTTTCAAGGAGTCAAACACAAAAAAGAACCTTAATAAGAATATTAGGAAAGACAAGTAGCATTTGCAAGACCTTTTATGAGGCAAGAGAAATAAGAGCACCTAGTCACAACGGAAATCTGGAAGGAAGAAAGAGCACCAGGTAGACCCAGGGAGAAAATACTCGATAGATATGCAGGGTTGATGAAGACAGAGAAGGTGGAAGGCATACTTGAAGCGACAAATGATAGATTAGTATGGAGGGCCATGATCACCAACGCCGCATGGCAGGGCGCTTGATGAAGACATGCGCTGGTATTTGGATGAAGATGTGTTATGTTGTCATGATCATGTCATTTTCATCAATTTTGTCGTCATCATCGTCATCATCATAACCATCACCACCATCATCAGTATCATTATATCATTAGTTATGTTATCTGTTTCCAGGTGTCGACAGTGGCAATATCCTATCGGGTATCACTTCAGGCTATCTGTGCTCAGTAAACATTGACAACGGCTGGCCCTTCATTTTCTATGTTCAAGGTAAGATTTTTCATCTCGCCACACGAAAACTTTTGGTTCCATTCCAAGATTTTCTTTAAATGAAATATATGCAGAAGATATCGAAAGCTTGTGGAAGTGTTAACTTCATAAATAAATAAATAAACACAAGATACGAGATGCTTAGCACCATAATCATCAGTCCGATCACAATGAAATCAATGACATAGCCTCTGGCTGTTTGGATCGAATTAATGCATTTACAACTCGAATTCAGCCCCGCCATACAACCAAAAATAATCCTTTCTTTTCTGCCCATCTTACTGTTCCAGTCATTCTGGTGCTGCAGTGTTTCTCAGATCCCGTTACTCTCCTCGTTTTAAAACCTTGCCAGATTAGATTTTGGGGCAGGTTCAAGCAATCTTGTGGGGCAGGTTCAAGTGGTCTTTTGGGGCAGGTTTAAGCGATTTTAAAGGGCACGTTCAAGTAGTCTTGTGGGGCAGGTTCAATCATTTTTTTTGTGGCAGGGTAAATCAGTTTTTTCGGGCATGTTCATTTTATCTTTTGGAGCAGGATCAAGCATTCTTTTGGGGCATACTCAAGTAGTCTTTTGGGGCATGTTCAAGTAGTCTTTTCGGGCATGTTCAAATAGTCTCTTGGAGCAGGCTCCAGTGGTCTTTTGGGGAAGGTTCAATCTGTTTTGGACAGATTTTATTCGTCTTTAGGGGCCAGTTCAAGCAGTGTTTTGGGCAGGTTCAAGAAGTGTTTTGGGGCAGATTAAAGCGGTCTTTTCGGGCAGGCTCAAGTAATCTTGTGGGGCAGGTTCATGCTATCGTTTTGGGCAAGTTCAAGTAGTCTTGTGAAGCAGGTTCAATCATTCTTTATGGGCAGGTTAAAGCAGTCTTTTGGGACAGATTCAAGCAATCTTTAGGGGCAGATTCCAGCAGTCTTGTGTGGCAGGTTCATGTAGTTTTTGGGGGCAGGTTCAAGCTGTTTATGGACAGATTTTATTTGTCTGTGGGGGCAGGTTGAAGTAGTCTTGTGTGGCAGGTTGAAGTAGTCTTTTGGGGCAGGTTTAAATTACCTTCAGGGGCAGGTTCAAGTTGCCTTTAGGGGCAGGTTTAAGTTGCCTTTAGGGGCAGTTTTAAGTTGCCTTTAGGGGCAGTTTAAGTTGCCTTTAGGGGCAGGTTCAAGTTGCCTTTAGGAGCAGGTTTAAGTTGCCTTTAGGGGCAGGTTTAAGTTGCCTTTTGGGGCAGGTTCAAGCTGCCTTATGGGGCAGGTTCAAGCAGTCTCTGTGGGGCAGGTTCATGCATGTTTGCCAGGTAATTACTGTTTGATGTGGATGAAGTGCATATAAAATTGTCAAAGTGTGATGGGTTTAAGCACTCTGATACTTCAAGAACGAGAAGAACAAAATACTACCGTCATAAAAAAATGTGCAATTTAAGACATCTGATCTTCTTACTTTGCACATACTATTTAACGACGAAAACTTTGCTCCCCTTCATATTAACACACAATTTGTTGGTCATTTCACAGGTGCTATGGCTCTTGTGTGGTGCGTGCTGTGGCAATTTATTAGCACAGTCAGACCAGAGGACCACCCTTTCATATCGGAGAACGAAAAAGTCTACATAATGAAAAGGCGGATTGGAATGGCTATGAATAAAAATCAGGTAGCACAATCATAAATGATGTACTCAGATATACTCAAAATCATATGTTTATGAAATGCATTAAAAAGTCCAATTTTACATGAACATAACTTGAAGGTACACTCCCAGCCAAATATCTCTTAAACCCTCTATATGAACAGTCAGCGCAATTACACTCGAAGCCAGGCACTATATGAGCAGTTTCAACCACACCCAAAATCAGTACAGTCAGTATCCAAAGTTCTAGATGCACCCAAATGCCTGTATAGTAGTATTGATAGAATAACAACGATATCAACGACGACATGAAGAACAACAACATCCGCAGCAGCAACAAGAACAGCATCAGCAACAACAACAACAACAACAACGACACAATGATAGTGATAATAATAATAATAATATTAATAATGATAATAATAATAATAATATATAATAATAATATAATAATAATAATAATATGATGATGATGATAATAGCAATAATAATAATAATAATAATAATAATGACGATAATGATAAAAACACTGATGATGATGATGATGATGATGAGAAGGAGGAGGAGGACGACGACGACGACGATGATAATAAAACACAGCACAGCACAATAGAATACTACACAACACAGCACAGCACAGCACAACCACAATACAACACAAGACAGCAAATCACACTACATTGCAACATAACACATTATGACAGTATTGCCGGAGTATCACACTGCTTTGGTAATAGAGTACTGTTAGTGGTAAGAGACTTCTGCTTGTTGTTATCATTACCGTCATCAGTGGTATCATTATCATCATTGATATTACCATCAACATAATGATCGGCAGCAGCGGAATAATGATCGTTTCTTTTTTCTTCTAGAAACGCGATAGTCCTCCCTACCGAACCATTCTGAAGAGTGCACCAGTGTGGGGTGGTCTGGTGATAATGGCCGCCCATTTCTTCTCCTGCAGCGCGCTGTTCAGTTATCTCCCTCTCTTCTTGACCAGAGCATTCAGCATCAACGTGGAAGATGTAGATTGGGTTACACACACACACACACACACACACACACACACACACCACACACACACACACACACATATATATATATATATATATATATATATATATATATATATGTGTGTGTGTGTGTGTGTGTGTGTGTGTGTGTGTGTGGTGTGTGTGTGTGTGTGTGTGTGTTTATATAGATATACATGTATATACATATACACATATCTATCTATATATGTATATGTATGCATGTATGTATGTGTGTGTGTGTGTGTGTATGTGTGTGTGTGTGTGTGTGTGTGTGTGTGTGTGTGTGTGTGTGTGTGTGTGTGTGTGTGTGTGTGTGTGTAGGTGTGTGGGTGTGTGGGTGTGTGAGAGCGCGTTCGTCTGTGTTTGTGAAAGATTCATTTGCATTCATAAACGTTTTATGACGGTATTGCCACTATTAATTACCAGTCACATGGCATTGTGGATTCATCAATGTATTTATACGTCCATGTATCTATACGTTCCTCGTTTCTGGATGATGACGGCGACGACGATGACAACGACGATGCTGCTAATGTTGCTGTTGATGATGATGGTCATGACGACGACGACGATGAGGATGACAGTGATGATGATACATTGATGATGGGGTGGTAATGATGATGATCGTTATGATGAGGACAACGACGACGATGATGATAACGATGAAGAATAAAATCAAATGTTCATTGCTATTGGTGGTAGTGTTGGCCACTGTGGTCGTAGTGGTATTTCCAAAATTATTGTCTAAGTCGTCAGCATCAACAGCATCACCATCATTTACTCCTTTGTCGTCATCATCATCATCGTCATCATCATCATCGTCGTCATCGCCGTCGCCATCAATTTAAAACAATTTACGATAATGATGACCACTGTTCTGAGGTGAATACATGTATATACAACGAAATGTATTTACAGGTAGGCCTCATCATTTCAGTGAGTTACGTGGTGAGGTTTGCGGGAGTCATCCTTTGGGGTCAGATGTCCAACTTGCTCTTAAACAAAACACGTCTTGGAAAAACGGCCTGTCGGAAACTTATTCAGTGTGGGGGTAAGATGAAAAGCAATGCAATTCTTACAGAGTATCTTTTTTTCTTTTCTTCCAGACCACATGTTGCTAAATGACTGATAGGAGAATGTTGATATTATTATGTTACAGTGGACCAGCTCTAGCAAGGGCATGTTCAGATAAGGCAATGCTATAACTGCTGCGTTTAATATGTATTATGTTACAGTGAACCAGCTC
Source organism: Monoplex corrugatus (assembly GCA_030674185.1). Lineage (NCBI taxonomy): Eukaryota > Metazoa > Mollusca > Gastropoda > Littorinimorpha > Ranellidae > Monoplex > Monoplex corrugatus. Next base: position 48,510,223 of record JAPXFY010000015.1, on the reverse strand, counting down.
TAGTAAGGGCATGTTCAGATAACGCAATGTTATAACTGCTGTGTTTAATATTTATTATGTTACAGTGGATCAGCTCTAGTAAGGGTATGTTCAGATAAGGCAATGTTATAACTGCTGTGTTTAATATTTATTATGTTACAGTGGACCAGCTCTAGTAAAGGGCATGTTCAGATAAGGCAATGTTATAACTGCTGTGTTTAATATTTATTATGTTACAGTGAACCAGCTCTAGTAAAGGCATTTTCAGATAAGGCAATGTTATAACTGCTGTGTTTAATATTTATTATGTTACAGTGGACCAGCTCTAGTAAGGGTATGTTCAGATAAGGCGATGTTATAACTGCTGTGTTTAATATTTATTACGTTACAATGGACCAGCTCTAACAAGGGTATGTTCAGATAATGCGATGTTATAACTGTTGTGTTTAATATTTATTACGTTACAATGGACCAGCTCTAACAAGGGTATGTTCAGATAAGGCAATGTTATAACTGCTGTGTTTAATATTTATTATGTTACAGTAGACCAGCTCTAACAAGGGTATGTTCAGATAAGGCAATGTTATAACTGCTGTGTTTAATACTTATTATGTTACAGTGGACCAGCTCTAGTAAGGGTATGTTCAGATAAGGCAATGTTATAACTGCTGTGTTTAATATTTATTATGTTACAGTGAACCAGCTCTAGTAAGGGCATGTTCAGATAAGGCAATGTTGTAACTGCTGTGTTTAATATTTATTATGTTACAGTGGACCAGCTCTAACAAGGGTATGTTCAGATAAGGCAATGTTATAACTGCTGTGTTTAATATTTATTATGTTACAGTGGACCAGCTCTAGTAAAGGGCATGTTCAGATAAGGCAATGTTATAACTGCTGTATTTAATATTTATTATGTTACAGTGGATCAGCTCTAGTAAAGGGCATGTTCAGATAAGGCAATGTTATAACTGCTGTGTTTAATATTTATTATGTTACAGTGAACCAGCTCTAGTAAAGGCATTTTCAGATAAGGCAATGTTATAACTGCTGTGTTTAATATTTATTATGTTACAGTGGACCAGCTCTAGTAAGGGCATGTTCAGATAAGGCAATGTTATAACTGCTGTGTTTAATATGTATTATGTTACAGTGGACCAGCTCTAGTAAGGGTATGTTCAGATAAGGCGATGTTATGAACTGCTGCGTTTAATATTTATTACGTTACAATGGACCAGCTCTAAAAAGGGTATGTTCAGATAAGGCAATGTTATAACTGCTGTTTTTAATATTTATTATGTTACAGTGAACCAGCTCTAGTAAGGGTATGTTCAGATAAGGCAATGTTATAACTGCTGTGTTTAATATTTATTATGTTACAGTGGACCAGCTCTAGTAAAGGGCATGTTCAGATAAGGCAATGTTATAACTGCTCTGTTTAATATTTATTATGTTACAGTGGACCAGCTCTAACAAGGGTATGTTCAGATAAGGCAATGTTATAACTGCTGTGTTTAATATTTATTATGTTACAGTGGACCAGCTCTAGTAAGGGTATGTTCAGATAAGGCAATGTTATAACTGCTGTGTTTAATATTTATTATGTTACAGTGGACCAGCTCTAACAAGGGTATGTTCAGATAAGGCAATGTTATAACTGCTGTGTTTAATATTTATTATGTTACAGTGGACCAGCTCTAGTAAAGGCATGTTCAGATAAGGCGATCTTATAACTGCTGTGTTTAATATTTACCAGTTAGAGTGGACCAGCTGTAGCAAGGACATGTTCAGTTTCGGCAGTATTATAACTAATGTATGGTTTTAATCTACTGTTTCGAACGATAAAAAACAAACAAAAAGTCACAAAAATGTGTTCGGATTTAAAAATATGAATTTTGTGAGTAAGGATACTTAACGTAGTAGAGATACACAATATTAAACACTCGTGATAGGTTTTGTTTTTTCAGTCATAATGTGTGTGGTAAATTCAAGTGTTAATAGACAATAATACTTCAGATATGCATGACAATATCAGTGACGAATAATGTCATTGATATACATGGTAGTATCGGTGTAAAATAATACAAGATTCATATGTTTGGTAAAATCAGTACCGAATGTTATTACTTAAAATGCTCTTTGTTGAATTATTTATTAACTTTAAACCTTATTTGTCTTCATTCGTTTGCGGCTGTATGTTTCCATAAACGTGGTATAATTTCTTTCTTTTTTTTGTTTTTGTTGTTGTTGTTCCTTTTTCTTTTTGTTTTCGTTTCCTTTTTCATAGCGTTTTTTTATGGACCTGTATTCTTTTCTTCTATTGTTTCAATTAAGCGAAACTATTTTTAAAGCGTTTTACTTTAGTAAGATGTTGGGTTAGAAGTTTGCATTAAATACTTAGTGTATATCTGTACATACTTACTTACGTATTAACTTTCTAACAAAACAGTAACTGATATAAATATATATCTTGATTATGTTACCAAGCAACGGTTCTAGCCATGACATGTTCACGTAAGAGAATGAGTTAGAACTGCAGTAATAAAGGATAGCTATTGTTGTAACGTCAGTGTTGATCATTTGTTGCCTGATTATATCATCATAATAAAGTGCCTTGCCTCATGACGTTGCGATCATGGCCTTCTATCTGTTTCTGTCCCTTGTTGCCTCAAGCACCTCTTCCACCCTCTTTGTCTTCAGCCACTCTGCAAGTCCGTCCAATATCTTCTCCCTAGGTCTACCCGATGCTGTCCTTCCCTCCAGCTTTCCTGTTGTGACCAGGTGCTCCAATTACCGTTTCCTCATAAAATGGCCTATGAATGTTGCCTGTCTTTTCCTGATCTTCCTTATGAATAATCTTCTTGTTTCTGCCTCCATCAAGACTGTCTTCTCCTTGTGTCTACCTCCATCAAGACTGTATCTTTTGTTTTCTTTGATGTCCATGAGACTCTCAACATTCTTCTCAGAAACAACATCTTGGCTGCCTCAATCTTGTTCTGGCTGATGGAAAAGATCTACGAATAATCAGAAATGTGTGTTGGGAACAAACAGCTGCAATGAGAATAGAAAACGATGTAAGCTCTTTCCAAAATATCAAAAGAGGATTCAGACAATGTTGTGTTTTGTCACCAGATCTGTTTTCACTTTACACAGAAAACATCATGAGAAACCTAGAGGAAGACCCTGAATTATAGGTTGGAGGAAAAGTGATAAACAATATGCGATACGCAGATGACACCGTGCAAATTGCAGAAAATGAAAGGAACCTACAAAACCTGAAAGGAACCTACAAAACCGTGTGAATATACTAGAAATAGAAAGCAAAGGTAAGGGGTTGGAACTAAACAGCAGGAAGACTAAAGTCATGGTGATCAGTAAAAAAAAACATGAAATCCCCTCATGCAAAATTACAGCAAACGGCACAGCCTTGAGACATGTTGATAAGTTTGAATACCTGGGAACGATCTTTTCACCAGACGGCAGATGCACATCAGATATAGCCAGTAGAATCGGCCAAGCCAAAACAGCATTAAAGAAGATGAAAAGCATTCTTACCAACAAATGCCTATCATTTAACATCATGAAGAGAGTTCTTGAATGTTATATAGAACCGATAATGTTATACGGTTGTGAGGCGTGGACAGTCAACAAGCAAAGCCAGAACAAGATTGAGGCAGCTGAGATGTGGTTTCTAAGAAGAATGTTGAGAGTTCCATGGACAGCAAAGAAAACTAACGAGACAGTCTTGATGGAGGCAGACACAAGTAGATCATTCATAGGGAAGATTAGGAAAAGACAAGCAACATTTATTAGCCATTTTATGAGGAAAGGGGAATTGGAACACCTGGTCACAACGGGAAAGCTGGAGGGAAAGAGAGCACCGGGTAGACCCAGGGAAAAGATGCTAGACGGACACGCAGAGTGGCTGGAGACACGGAGGGTGGAAGAGATGCTTGAGGCAACAAGTGACAGAGACAGATGGAAGTCCATAATCACCAACGCCATGCGGCAAAGCACCTGATGATGATGATGATGTATGTATGTGTGTATGTTTGTATGTATGCATGTATGTATGTATCTATGTATGTTTGCATGTACGTATGTGTGTATGTATGTATGTATGTATGTATGTATGTATGTATGTATGTATGTATGTGTATGTCCATGAATGTATGTATGTGTGTATGTATATATATATGTATGTATGTATGTATGTATGTATATATATAATGTATGAATGTATGTATGTAAAGATAGATAGACAGACAGACAGACAGATAGAGACAAAGACAGACAGACGGACAAACAGACAGATAGACAGACAGATAGCTATTTACATGACCTGTTTATTTTCTGCTAATATACTTTCTTATTTATGTATTTATGTGATTATGTATTTATTTTATTATTTATTATTTATTTATTTATCTGATTATCATTTATTATTTATTTATTTATTTACTTATTATTTATTTATTTATTTATTTATTTACTTATTCATTTATTTAGTTAGTTTTTGTTTGTTTGTTTATTTATTTTCTTTCTTTCTTTATTTGTTTGCTTAGGTTAATTTGGGCCATCCTGCTCATAAACTCAAATATTTGACAATAACCGTGAAGGATTAGCAACCCAAGTTTTGTAAATTGATCAACCAGTAAGCGTCCTTTCAGTTCAGACCATTACACAGCTGTCTGTTAGTTAAATCTTCCTTCTGGGACAGGTTCCTTCTGAGATAAGTGAGCCTAGGTGAGCCTCAGACCTATTTTGGGTTTGCCTCTCTTTCTCTCCATGAGATGACATTGCGATATGTGTCATGAATTAAATACTTCTTCTTTCTCCTGTGGGGATGCCGGGGGGCTATTTCAGTATAAATAGTATCCCCACCTGGAAATTCTGTGCTCGAAATTTCCTCTTTTCTCTCACTCTCTTTGTTTCTGCATTGTTCTTTTGGTTTCTATCACAACTTCCTATAATTTTTCTGCATTGCTGGTCTATTCATTTGTATGAGTTTGATAAAGTATTACGTACTTTCTCTTTAGGAGTGATAATTGTGTATTTAAATGCATTTTTGGCTCTAAGGAAATGAGATATGCAGAAGCAATTCTTGTTAATTTAAACCTGTTTTTATATATGTTTAAGTATCCCAAGTGACGTTTAAATTTGTATTCAGGGTTGCTGTTTTTCAAAACCCATGTGCGGTAAATCGGACGGAGTGGTCAATGCCAGGGGCATCTCCTTAGATTAAGTGCGCGAATGCATTGATCTGTGTATTTAATTTTCTTTCATTTTTGTCCTGTTGAAGTACTGTGTGGTTTTTTGAAACAGTTATAGCCCTGAAATGGCTCTATGCAATCGGCTAGGCTTTTAACAAAAATAATAATAAA
>JAPXFY010000015.1:48497360-48499860 GCA_030674185.1 Monoplex corrugatus | reverse complement strand
CGAGTTTTGCAGTTGTTTCGACAGAGAGATACTTCCTGATCAGGCTTATACGATGGAGATGATAGTAGCAAGATCTGGCAGTTTGAGAAACAAAGTTGTTCATGGACAGGGTAGAGTCAATGCAGACACCAAGGTTTTTAGCTGAATCAGAAATTGGGACTGATGTGTTATATAATGGGAGAGAAAGAGGAGGCAGCTGAGAAAGTTTCTGACGGGTGCCAATGAGGATAGCTTCTGTCTTGTCGTCATTAAGCTGAAGTTTGTTGAACGTCATCCAGTTCTTAATGTCCGAGTAACACTCAGTGGTGCGAGTCAACAGGCGCTGTATATTATCAGGTGAGTCACTGTCTTGAAGTTGGGTGTCATCAGCATAGAAGTGGTGTTTTATAGAGTGGGAGTTGATGATGGTGGACAGGGGGGAGGTATAAAGAGTGAAAAGAACAGGGCCAAGGACAGATCCTTGTGGAACACCACAGGTCAGGTATGCAGGTTGAGAGTAAGTGCCATTGATGAGAACAGTTTGTTTTCTGTTTGATAAATACGAAGTGAAAAAGGAGAGAGCAATGTCAGAGATGCCAAAAGTATGATGAAGTCTAGAAAGGAGAGTACCATGGTCAATGGTATCGAAGGCTGCAGACAGATCAAGGAGTGTGAGGAGAGAGACTTTGCCATTCTCATTTGCAAGGAGGAGATTGTTGAGAATGTGTAGTAGGGCAGTTTCAGTGCTATGGCACTTGCGGTAGGCTGACTGGAAAGGATTGAGGAGATTGTTGGCAGACAGGTGAGAGTTCAGCTGGTTGAGGACGACCTTTTCAAGGAGTTTTGACAAGAAAGAGAGATTAGAGATAGGCCTGTAATTTTTCAGTTCATTTGGGTCTAAATTGTGTTTCTTGAGGAGAGGGTGAACAATAGCAGACTTGAAAGAATCTGGGACAGTTCCAGTTTGAAAAGAAGTGTTGATGATGTCAGTGATGAATGGGAGGAGAGTAGGGAGACAATCGGAGTAGAGAGAACCTGGAAGAGGATCCAGTTCGCAGGTTTTGAACGACATGGATCTGATTGTGTTGAAAATTTCTTCTTGTGAGACTGGGGTAAAAGTAGTGAGAGGTGTGCCAGAGAAGGAAGGGTCAGGTGGGCATGGTTGACAGGGTGTCCTGTCAAGCCTGTCACGAAGAGTTTGTATTTTGGTGGTGAAATACTTAGAGAATACAGATGGGAGTTCTTCATTTGTATGTTTTGTTGGGAGAGGTAAGTCTTTTCGTGTGCCAAGGAGATGATTCATGGTTGTAAAGAGTTCTTTTGAAGAAGAGGCATTCAGGATTTTGGTTTGGAAATAGCTTGTTTTTTCAGATGCAATGAGGGTGGATACTTTTGTTTTAGAGGCTTGGAAAAGTTGCCTGTGTACAGTGAGTTTGGATTTGCGCCAGCGGCGCTCTGCTCTGCGGCGGGCACGTTTTGCACAGGCTATCTCATGAGTGAGCCAGGGGGTAGGGGAGCGGTCAGGTAAAAGACGGGTTGTGGCTGGAGCATGAGTGTCCAGAAGATGGTGGAGAGTAGTATAGAATTCATCGGCAAGGTTATGTGACTTTTCAGAAAGGAGACGGGAGGCATCAGATGAAAATGTGGAGAGGTCGATAGATTTGAGATTGCGTCGAGTCACTGTGCGCGTGGTACGGGAAGGAGGAGAAATGTCAAGAGAACAGAGAATTGCAGAATTGCAGAGTGGTCAGATGGAAGGGCTGAAGTTAGACGGGTAGAAAGAACTAAGCAGTTGTTAGTAGCTGAATTGTGGTGATCACGAGAAATGATCCAGTCAAGAATGTGACCTTTTTGATGGGTTGGTTCAGAAATGTGTTGAGTCATATTGTGATTGGACAGAGAGTTGATGATATGTCTTGTGTCATAACGGTGAGTGTTGTCATAGTGGACATTGATGTCACCTAGAATGATGAGATTTCCAGGTAAGAGGCAGTAGTGGTCAAGCAGTTGGTCAAAGTCAGAGAGAAACGTGGATGTGGTGAGTTTGTTGGCAGAGCTAGGTGGAGGTCGATAGACACAGGAGAAGGTGATGGGGTGAGGGGTGGATTGGAAGGATACTTCAACGTGCTCGAAAGAAGGATGGGAGAAAGGCAGAGACTGCGAGAAAGATAGGCGGGAATGGAGTGAGTCGTTGTAGAGGATGGCGATACCGCCACCTCGAGATGAGCGATGGAAAGAAGCAAGCCTGTAACCACTCGGAGTGAGGCTAGCATGTATAGGTTCATGACCAAGGGGGTTAAACCATGTCTCTGTGATAAAAGCAATGTCAACGTGCTCATCAGCGATAAAATCGGCAATGACCTCGGCTTTGCCATCTTTGCATATGGATTGAGCGTTAAAAAGGCATAGTTTAAGTTTATCACAGTCATATGGCGGCGGCCGAGGTGGCGAAGAAGGCGGCACCGACGGGACAAAAGACGAAGGCGACACCAGCGGGGCAGAAGACGAAGGCAGCAACGAT
>JAPXFY010000015.1:48489860-48492360 GCA_030674185.1 Monoplex corrugatus | reverse complement strand
TCAATATTATTATTGTTTGTTGTTGTTATTGGTCATTTTTATCATTATATTGTTATTATCATTATTGTTAGTTTTTTGTTGTTGTTGTTGTTGTTGATGATGATTATCGCTATTCTCAAAACCTGGACTAACTACGCATCAGATGTGGTCAGACTTGTCAGTGGAGCACAGGGAACTCGAGCTACTATGCAAGCTGACCATATTCCACTAAGCTGACGGACAATATGCATCTTAAGTGGGCATGCACTCGGGGGGGGGGGGGGGGTCATTTCCCCATAGATCTCTAGACATTGGCCTAACTTACAAGATCTTAAACGCACATTATGATGTTCGTCATGAGTGTACACATGAAGGGATTTTAGGCAGTTGGGAGGTCAGCACGCATGATGATCTGGGAGATAATCTTCCAGGCAGAGATATCCAAGCAGGATCTTATTCGAGAAGAAGTACAACTTTTATCCATTTAACTATAATCTGGGCTCAAGCAACATATGAGGTTAAAATAAAGATAAGCTTTAGTTTTACTCAGATATTGTACAAAACCATAAAAGTATGGAAACCCCAATATACTTGTAGTAGATGACTGGGACGTGTTTATGGATCTAGTCTATGACATTGATAACTACATACATGTCAACAATCCAGATGCCAGGGAAGTGGTGGACACAATGATGCTGGAATTCGACCTAACTGATAACTGGAGGGAAAAATCCAGATTATAAATATTTACTTGACAAAGGCCCACACAAATACAACAAAGTAGTCTTGTTTTTTCAATACATCATATATTGGTATGTCAGAGAAAAGTAAGGGTAAGTCAAACATAAAATTTAATCTGCTACAGATTGTGACCATGATACAGTGCAGAATCCCTGTAAAACTCAAATTGAATTGAACATTTCTCACAAAATATTTCTAGACTTTATTTAAGTGGAAATGATTTTAAATTGTACCATATTTATGGAGAAAAATGGCAAAAAAAGACGAAGAAGCGCAGATACATGGGTGACGATTTACATCCGGCTGATAAATGATCTGATATACCACTTAGATACAAAAGAATTTCCATTTTGGTGGTGTGCTTACACTTTGAAAAAAAAGTATTTGATTCTGTTGAATATCATTTCATATTAAAACCTTTAAGAGCATTTGGATTCGGCGATGATGTATGGATAGGGATTGTTTGAAGAAAAAAATGAAATCCATAAAAGTAGCTAATAAATAATACTTTTTTTTTTTTTTCGAAGCAACAGTTGTGATGATGAAAACGACGGTATCGTACGCGTGTTACATGCATGTGACGAAAATTTGATCACTGATGCTACTGTTGCTAATCCATCTCTGACTCTAATCAAGAGTAGATGATGGGGCTTCTAAATTAGGATGATGGGGATGATGAAGAATGTTATTCTGTCAGAAAACGGGAGGCGACTGTATGTTGAGTCATCAAAAGGTGTTTTTATGACATGAGTCCATGGAACTTTAGTACAAAGCTGTCACACGTTTTGCTTTTTTTTTGTTTTGTTTCATTTTGTTTGTTTTTTTCCACAGAGAGATACAAAAACATATAATAAGTATTAATGATAATAATAATAATTATAATAATATTTATAATAAAATAATGATAATAATGATAACAATACTACTACTTCTACTACTACTACTAATGATGATAATAATGATAATAATAACAGTAATAATAATAATAATAATAGTGATGAAGAAGGAGAAGAAGAAGAACATGATGATGATGATGATGATGATGATGATGATGATGATGATGATGATGATGATAAGGCGCCAAATGTTGATTTTAAGAGACAAATGAAACAAATTAAACACCGTTAAAACCCAATGAACAAAGAGAATGGTAAATGAACAATTGTCTTTTTAATCTGATTTATTTTCGATTGTATTCTTTAAATTGAAGTGTGTGTGTGTGTGTGTGTGTGTGTTTGTATGTATGTATGTGTGTGTGTGTGTGTGTGTGTGTGTGTGTGTGTGTGTGTGTGTGTGTGTGTGTGTGTGTGTGTGTGTGTGTGTGTGTGTGTGTGTGTGTGTGTGTGTGTGTGTGCATGTAAATAGACTTGGGCAATACCTCCAGAAAAATGTGAGACAGAGAGGGAGCAGGACGTTCTGCATGCTGCTGACGACAGGGCAGGAATGACCGATTTGTCCATGGGACCTCCTGTCTCCCCCACACGACAACAGGAACAGTAAGTGGGACGTGTCTTTGCATCTCATGGACGATATTTTTTTCGTTTGTTTTACTCCCCATTGAAGACATTTATTTTTTGTCATTTGCATTCTAAAACGACTGTCTTTAAACTCAAATGAAAACAGTATTTTCTCTGCACTGAAAATACTGTTTTCATTTGAATTCAAAGACAGTTTCACAAACAAAAATTAATTGGTATAAGCCTTCTTGAACAAATTCGGTTCTTTTTATTGCAGATTCGTTTTTACGGTGAATGACCAACCCACGAATTTGAGGCAGCAT
>JAPXFY010000015.1:48482360-48484860 GCA_030674185.1 Monoplex corrugatus | reverse complement strand
TCTCTCGTTGCCCCTAGCATCTCCCCCACCCTCCCCGTCCCCAGCCACAACTCTGCAGGTCCATCCAGCATTTTCTCCCTGAGTCTACATGGAGCTCCTTTTCCCTCCAGCTTTCCCTTTGTGACCACGCGCTCCAAATCCCCCTTCCTCATAAAATGGCCTATAAATGTTGCCTGTCTTTTCCTAATCTTCCTTATGAGTCATCTACTTGTGTCTGCCTCCATCGAGACTGTCTCGTTTGTTTTCTTTGCTGTCAATGGAATTCTCAACATTCTTCTTAGAAACCACATCTCGGCTGCCTCAATCTTGTTCTGGGTTTGCTTGTTGACTGTCCACGCCTCACATCCGTACAACAGTATTGGTTCTATATAACATTCAAGAACGTTCTTCCTGATGTTAATTGATAGGCATTTGTTGGTAAGAATGCTTGTCACCTTCTTGAATGCTGTTTTGGCTCGGCCGATTATGCCGGATATTTCTGATGTGCATTTGCCGTCTGATGAAATGATCGTTCCAAGGTATTTAAATTTATCAACCTGTGCCAAGGTTGTGCCATTTGCTGTAATTTTGCATGAGGGGATTTCATGCTTTTTACTGATCACCAAGACTTCAGTCTTCCTGTTTTTTAGTTCCAACCCCTTACATTTGCTTTCTATTTCTAGTATATTCACAAGGTTTCGGAGGTCCCTCTCATTTTGTGCAGTTAGCACGGTGTCATATGCATATCGAATGTTGTTTATCACTTTTTCTTCAACCTTTAATCCAGGGTCTTCTTCTAGGTTTCTAATGATGTTTTCGCTATATAGTGAAAACAGATCTGGTGACAAAACACAACCCTGTCTGACTCCTCTTTTGATGTTTTGGAAAAAGCTTACACTGTTTTCTATTCTAATTGCAGCTGTTTGTTCCCAGTAAATATTCCTGATTATTCGTAGATCATTTCCATCAACACTGAGTCTCTTCAGTAGGTTGATCAATTCATCATGTCTTACCTGATCGAAAGCCTTGGTGTAGTCAACAAAGCATCAATACAAATCCTTATTCATCTCAATTGACCTCTCTATGATAGTTCTTAGGATGTATATGGCATTAATAGTTCCTTTCCCTTCCACAAATCCACACTGTTCTGCTGCTATTTCTCTTTTGATTCCATTCCTTGTCCTCATCATGATTATTCTTAACAGGATTTTGAATACATGACTCATCAAACTGATTGTGCAATGGAGTTCACATTCTATAGCCCCTGTCTTCTTTGGAAGTGCAATGAAAATTGATTTTGACATCTTTGGGGATTTTTCCTGTGTCGTAAATGTAATTTAGGAGGACTGTTATTTTTTCTATGCCAAATTCCTCTAGGGCTTCAATCATCTCTGTAGTAATGTCTGGTCCTGGGGCTTTTCCTGGTTTCATCTTTTTCAGTGCCGCTCTAACTTTATCTTTCATTATGGGTGGTCCTTCAAAGTTCTTTTTTATAATGTGTTCTTCGTTTCTATCATCCTCAAAATGGTCTTTAATGAACTATCCCCATCTATCTAATATTTTGTCTTTTTCCATGATAAGTGTGCCATCTTTCGATTTCAAGCAACCAGTTGATGTGCTTGTATTTCATTAGTCATCCAGCTCTTTTTCGCTTTTCTATCTGCCTTAGGGATTTCTTCACAAGCTTCATTTATCGAACTTCTCAACTTTGTCCATTGTTCCTCACCGTCACCAACGTCTTCCAGAGCACTGAAGTTGTTTTGAATATGTACATTCATTTTTTTACGCATCACTTCATCTGTCTTTAAGAGTTCAAGGTTTAGCTTGATGTTGCTTTTGGTCTGTTTCCTTTTCCTCAATTTCTGTCTAAATCTTCCCACTACAGGATTGTGGTCACTATTGCAGTCTGCGCCTGGTAGTGTTTTTGCTGACAGTAAAGAATTTCTAAATATTTTGTTGATCACGATGTAGTCAATCTGATTTTTGGTATTATGTCCTGGACTCATCCAAGTCCATTTTCTTCTATTAGGCTGCTCAAACCAGGTGTGTTTCCTACTATGAACTCATTCATCTGTGCCCATTCTACAAGTTTCTCTCCCCTTTCATTTTGCGTACCAAAGCTATGAGGTCCAACTATATCCTCCACCCTATCCTGTCTCACTTTAGCATTAAAATCTCCCATTATTACAGTAACAGTGATTTACATTGGACTTTGACCATCTCTAATACTTCGTAGAAGTTGTCGATGTCTTCCTGAGTACTTGCAGGTGTTGGTGCATACACCTGAATGATGTTGATATCAAATGGTTTGCCTCCCAATTCGACCAGCAAAACTGTCGGACACAGCCCAGTATCCCTTAACTGCTTTTGGTTTGTCCTTGTCCATCATGATGCCTACTCCTCTTTCATGTGAGTTATCATCCAGAGTATATCATTGTGTATTTTCCTGATGTTGTCATGCCTACCCCCTTCCATCTCACTTCACCTAGTCCTAAAATACCAATGTTAAGCCTTTCCATCT
>JAPXFY010000015.1:48434860-48477360 GCA_030674185.1 Monoplex corrugatus | reverse complement strand
TGGATAAAATACACGTTCTGATTCTATTTTTGCCTTTTTCTGGTTCCTGATGGTTGGTTGGTTGATTGGTTGGTTGGTTGGCTGGTTGGTTGATTGGTTGGTTGGTTGGTTGGTTGGTTGGCTGGTTGGCTAGTTGGTTGGTTGTTGGTTGGTTGGTTGGTTGGTTGGTTGGTTGGTTGGTTGGTTGGTTGGTTGGTTGGTTGGTTGTTGGTCGGTTGGTTGGTTGGTTGGTTGGTTGGCTGGTTATTGGTTGGTTGGTTGGTTGGTTGGTTGGTTGGTTGGTTGGTTGGTTGGTTGGTTGTGGTTGGCTGGTTGGCTGGTTGGCTGGTTGGCTGGTTGGTTGGTTCTTTTTCTGTTTTTTTCTTTCGTTCGTTCGTTCTTTTTTCTTTGTTCGTTCCTTTCTGTATAAAACCCGTCCTTCTTGTCGGTCTGAGTCTATTTTCGCCTTTTTTTCTGATTCCTGTTGGTTGGTTGACTAGTTGGGTGGGTGGTTGGTTGGTTGGTTGGTTGGTCGGTTGGATGTTGGCTGGTTGGTTGATTGGTTGGTTGGTTGGTTGTTTTTTCTTTCTTTCTTTCTTTCTTTCTTTCTTTCTTTCTTTAATAAAATCTGTCATTCTTGTCGTTATAATGTTGATGTTGTTTGTTTATTTGATTTTTAGATTGTTTGTTTGCTTGCTTGTTTGTTTGATAAAAGTTGACGTGCTTGTCATTGCAATTTTGACTTTGCGGGGAGATTTTTCCATCTGTTAGAGACTTTCGTTGTTCTTTTTGTTGTTCTTGTTGTTGTTGCTGTAAAGTGTTGCAAGTGTTCTTGCTGTTGTTAGGCTTGTAATTGTTCATTGTGGTGGCGGATGAGACGGTAATAATGATGATGTTAGTAAAACATGTCACATTTCATTACTGATAAAACGTCAGTGTTCAACCTCAAAAGAAACTGTGAAAGTTGATATTGACTATACTGAACATCATTGTTGTGTAACCAGAATTCAACGCTAAGGAAAGAAAGAAAAAAAAGAGAAATAGGAAGAAAGTAGTCATTGTCTGACAACAGGCTACTAACTGCGAGGGTACAGGTTCAGATCCCCATCAATATAACAAATGCTGTGGGATTTTTCGACATGGACCGGTTCCTCCCTGGTGTTGAACGTGGTAGTGGCTTACTGAGGATACATGACCACCTAGGTGAATCTCATCTATTGAACGAATGCGTCAATGAGGCATTGCTCGATTTTTTTGACCAGCACTGGATCTGTTGGGATTGCCTGACACCAGAATACATCATGAAAGGAAGCATCTCAACCCTACGTGGAAGTCCCATCGTACGATGATCATTATCTCCAATATCATGAAATCATATTCAATTACCATGAAAGTTGTCCGATATTCCGTGGCCTTGCATGCCCTTGTGGGACATCATTTTCGTGTTGTTGTTGCTGTTGTTGTTGTGGTGTGGGTGTGGAAATGGGCGACATCATTACTGTTGTCGAGATCCGAGGAGCGTTCTTCTTGCTAGATCCACCGCCCACACGGGATACTTGGCGAGGCACTCCAGCCTCTTGCTTACTCCCAAATAATTGCCACCGCATGTACTCGGTTGCGGGTTATCTTTGGATCCAGTGTGCCAGATCTTCTTCCTCCTCTTTGCACAGGGAACGCATTGGATCCGTTGTTGAGTCAATCTTATGTTCATAGACCCGATGCATGGAGAATGCCCCATACACATCACTCGTTCTCGCATGCTGTATCGGGGAGGTCTGTTGTATTGCTTTTTATCTGGGCGCAAGCGCTACTGTAGGATATAGGTCTGCTTGGGCCCGTGGATGTTGCAGCCTGCTGCTGTTGCTGTTGTTGTTGTTAATGTTGTTGTTGTTGTTGTTGTTGTTGTTGTTGTTGTTGTTGATGATGTTTTTGTTATAGTTGTTGTTGTTGTTCTTGTAGTTGTTGTTGTTGTTGTTGTTGTTGTTGATAATGCTTTTTATTATTTTTATGTTTGAAATAAGTTTAAAATGGCGTCATTCTCATCTGTGGTTCAGTTAAAAGTTGTCGTTATTGAGGAATGAGGCTCATCTCCTTATCTTTCACTTGGTCTGAGTCTGGGAATGAGCGATCACAGTTCTTCGTAGAAGGGGTTAGAAGGCACTCATCTTCATCATCGTCATCATCAAGTGCCTTGCCACATGGCGTTGGCGATTATGGCCTTCCATCTGTTTCTATCCCTTGTTTCCGCAAGCATACATGCATATTTCACCCTCTCTGTCTTCAGCCATTCTGCAAGTCCGTCCAATATTTTTCCCTGGGTCTACCTGGTGCTCTCTTTACCTACAGCTTTCCTGTTGTGACCAGGTGCTCCAATTCACCTTTCCTCGTAAAATGGCCTATAAATGTTGCCTGTCTTTTCTTGATCTTCCTTATGAATGATTTTCTTCTGTCTGCCTCCATCAAGACTGTCTTGTTTGTTTTCTTTGCTGTCTATGGAGATCTCAACATTCTTCTTAGAAACCACATCTCGGCTGCCGCAATCTTGTTCTGGCTTTGCTTGTTGACTGTCCACGTCTCACAACCGTAAAACATTATCGGTTCTATGAAACAACCAAGAACTCTCTTCCTGATGTTAATTGGTAGGCTTTTGTTGGAAAGAATGCTTTTCATCTTCTTGAATGCTGTTTTGGCTTGGCCGATTCTGCTGGCTATTTCTGATGTGCATTTGCCGTCTGGTGAAATGATTGTTCCCAGGTATTTAAGCTTATCAACCTGTCTCAAGGTTTTGCCGTTTGCTGTTATTTTGCAGGAGGGGATTCCATGTTTTTTACTAATCGCCATGACTTCAGCCTTCTTGCTGTTTAGTTCCAACCCCTTACCTTTGCTTTTTATTTCTAGTATATTCACATGGTTTTGTAGGTCCCTCTCATTTTGTGCAATTAGCACGGTGTCATCTTAGAAGGCACTAGCTTTAGTAATTTGCATCAAAAATGGCATTGTTGAACTTCATCAAACTGGGCTGGCTGCAGTGCAGTCTACTTAGATGGGTGACCCACTGGCGGTTTCACAACTGGCGCCCATAGGCTTTCCGGTACCAGGACTTTGACCTGAATAAACACAGGTTCGGTGGTGTGCTAAAAAGCTGGAATGAGCGGGTTTGGACTGGCACCACTGAAGCGGAGCAAAAGTGAGAAAAGCACAGAAATAAAGGGGTAAAAAAGAAATATGAATAAAAGGGTGCTGCTGATGTGCTGTTTCTGTTGCTCCAGTGGCTGCTGCTGCTGCTGTGCTTTAACTTGCCGCTATTATCGTATTCAACATCACTTCTGTCGCTGATCTACATACAATTGTTTGTTTATTCGTCTGTTACTAAAGTAGTTTTATTTGTCATGGTATATAGACCTGACCTTCCATTCTGTATCTTGATGCCATGTACATTCTTATGAATTTATGTTTCTTAATATGAAATATTTCCCATGTTCAATGTTCAGAGTTTTGGAGTATCGACACAAGTTGAAGGCAGCAGGGGGTTATGATTATCTACATCCCAACAGTGGGCATCTGTTGATCAGTGCATTCATCAATTACTGGAAGCACCTCATTAACACTTCACGGTGTAAGTAGGACTGTTTTTGTATTACTGGTGTTGCTGTTGTCGTTGTTCTTTTCATTGCTGTTGTTATTTTGGTGCTATTTTTTTGTTGTTGTTGTTGCTATCGGTGGCAGCGGTGGTTGTGTTGCTGCAATTGTGCTGCTGCTCTTGTTATTGTTGGTGTTGTTCTGCTGCTGCCTTTGTTGTTGTTATATGAGTCGATGTTGACAGTGATGGTGATGACGATGACGACGACGACGAGATTGATGATGATGATGATGATGATGATGTTGATGATGATGATAATGATGATGATGATGGTGGTGGTGGCGGCGGCGTTGGCGGCGGCGGTGGTGGTAATGGTGGTGGTGGTGGTGGTGATGATGATGATGATGATGATGATGACGACGACGACGACAACGACGACAATGACGATGGACTCTCCTCGCGATCCAGTAGATGGTGATGACGATGATGACGATGACAATGATGGTAATGATGGTGATGATGATTATCGTGTTTTCAATGGAGATAGTAGTATGGACTGATGATGGTGATAGTGGTGATGACGACAATGATATGATGAGACGCACGACGACGATGGTGACGATGATGATGACGACGACGACGAAAGACGATGACGATGACGATAACGATGACGATGATGACGACGACGACGCGACGACGACGACGACGACGACGACGATGATGATATGATGATGATGATGATGATGATGATGATGATGATGATGATGATGATGATGATGATGATGATGATGATGAGATTCTCCAGTCGATCCAGTTGATGGGTAGGCACAGTGGTCCTCATATCTGGTAGGGATCCACATGAAAGATACAAGACCAACCCTTGATGCAGATGATCTTCCGCAGCTGCTGCATAGGAAAGGCCTCTACGGCAGCCCATCCTCCCCCCTCCCCCCCTTTGTTGACTAGCAGTTCTGCTCTGTTCAAATGTGATTTGGTTTTGCATGCGCTGTCACCACCAGTTTACGCCTTCGCAATGTCCTCCCAGTTGGTGATGTTGATGCCACTACTGTTGCAGTTGGTTTGGGGAGTATAATTGTATCTTTTAATTGTATTGCCTGATCTGGGTATGTCGGTGCCACCGTTGTTGCGGTTGGTTTTGGGAGTGTCATTGTATTACTTGAATTGTAGTGCCTGATCGGGTATGTAGGTGCTACCATTGTTGGGGTTGGTTTTGGGAGTATCATTGTATCGTTATATCTTTATCGCCTGATTGGGGTATCCCCTTGCTATATATCCTTCCGTACAGAGTCATCCTTGGGAGAGGCAGGCGTCAGTAGCTCAGTTGGCTGAGTGTCGGATTCACATGCTGATGTCTGTGGGTTCGAATCCCCATTGGTTTGCGCTACATTAAAACTGGCCTTCTTACTGTCCCATCGTAACACCGTTGTTGTTCTGGTGGTGTCAAGTATCATCATCATCATCATCAGGTGCCCTGCCGCATGGCGTTGGCGATCATGGACTTCCATCTGTCTCTATCTCTCGTTGCCCCTAGCATCTCCCCCACCCTCCTCGTTCCCAGCCACTCTGCAAGTCTGTCCAGCATTTTCTCCCTGGGTCTCCCCGGTGCTCTCTTTCCCTCCAGCTTTCCCGTTGTGACCAGGTGCTCCAATCCCCCTTCCTCATAAAATGGCCTATAAATGTTGCCTGTCTTTTCCTAATCTTCCTTTTGAGTAATCTACTTGTGTCTGCTTCCATCAAGACTGTCTCGTTTGTTTTCTTTGCTTTCCATGGAACTCTCAACATTCTTATGAGAAACCACATCTCGGCTGCCTCAATCTTGTTCTGGCTTTGTTTGTTGACTGTCCACGCCTCGCATCCGCACAACAGTAGTGGTTCTGTATAACATTCAAGAACTCTCTTCCTGATGTTGATTGACAGGTATTTGTTGGAAAGAATGCTTGTCATCTTCTTGAATGCTGTTTTAGCTTGGCCGATTGTGCCGGCTATTTCTGATGTTCATCTGCCGTTTGATGAAATGATCGTTCCCAGGTAATTGAATTTATCAACCTGTGGTGTCAGTATAGGGTTAGATAATCCCCTTCCTTCCTCCAATTTCCTTGGATGGTTATCTCCGTCGGCCGTATCACCTGAGGTGGGTGTCGACGTAAAAACTGAACCAAATCTATGATATCAGTCAGCATTTTTGGGATGCACTTGTCTTTGTACGGATGTGTCCTGTCAAACAAAGTTGGCGTCTGATGAGTAGAAACTCTGTACATGTTCAGCTACATTTTTTTTTCAGAACTCAGCGTTGGAACTCGATTTTGCTGTTTACGATGATCTGATAAAATAGATGCATCTAAACCGCGCTCTTGGTCTTTGGATGCCGTTGTGTTCATTTTAGGCTTCACTGTTTCTGGTAGCGCTAACTCTAAATCTAACCATCCCTGGTCCCTAATCCTCACCCTAGCTTTCAGTTTCAGATTCAATTTCTCAAGACGACTTCTCCTCGCTCGGAATGAATTCCATATGCACAAACGTCACAGGTGCCACGTGTATGGTGATCATGTCACATTCTTTAATTATGCAAATAAACCCACCAGCTGGCCAGGTCCTGAGGCCCTACCTATCCTATGTTTTACCGAGTGCATTTGTTATACTGGTATTGTATCAGTCTATCACTGGAACAGTCCTGGTCACGTGTAAATGACATGTATATCTGTGTATCTTGTGTTCAGAAAAAGGAACATATATGCCCAAATAAAGAAATATATAATAACATGCTTGTCTCAAATATTAAGCCATGCATGTCTAAGTTCATATCCTCGTACGGTGAATCCGCGAATGGCTCACCCTCGCTATTGGCGACATATTCACAGAGAAATATGATCCTACAAGTAAGGGATTAGGGTATTGCTAGGCATAGGACAAATCGTTTCAAAACTGTTGTTACAGATTGCGTCTTCACTCAGTCAAGTACAGGCACACAAGAGTAAGTATAGGGACTAATTAACTACATGTAAGGACAACCTTGTCCCTAGCGGAAATTGTCGTTGTTATTGTTGTTGTTATTATTGTTTGTTGTTGTTGTTGTTATTGCCTCTGGAGGAGATGTCCGTATTGTTAGTAATGGTGGTTTTTGAACAGATTTTATTTAGTGTTTGAACATAACTTAGTTTAATATTATTGCCTATACAGCTATCGTGTATAAGACTATGGATAAGAGTCAGCAACCATGATAACAACACTGGAAGGCCAAGATGAATAGATAAGTCTTCTGCTGTGAGTTAAAAAAAAGAGTCAGCAGATCTTTCAGATACATATGTTTACAATGACTGCTCCAATGTATCACTTGCTTAGCGAAATGAAGAGTATATCAAAACAGATGTTTAAACGATCGAGTGACTGATGCAGCTTTACAGAAAGTGGCCGAAGACATGCAGGCAGAACAGCCCACAGAAAGTGACCTGGAGGGAACCAAGGCATCCATACTACGCCTGCAGACCGTGTACAATCTTACCACAGACCAGATCTTCAGGGGCAACTATTCAGGGTACTTGGGGCCTCCGCTTTATTTCACAGATGCCTATAACATCGGAAGCAAGGCCTTTTCTGATGGCAAGCTGGACCAGAGCAACTCTTGGCTAGAGCTAGTCAAAACCGAGATAGACACACTGTTGGAAAATAAGGACGCATCATCCTGGGGAAAAGATCACCTGATGTTTACTGCAGCGTCCACCTTGTGTCTTCAGGGTCGCGTTGCAGTACTGGTAAGGTTATAGATAGACAAGTAAAGGTAAGGTTGTCCCACATAACTAAGCTTTTAGCATAGCGGTGTGGCAGAGACTTTACCTTATCCCTGAACTAGCATTATGTTTAGTGATGCCCATCTTATCTCCATCACTGACTTACCGTTCCCAAATTTGATAAGGTCAAGGTACCATTCACAGCTGGGTTGACTTGGCTCCAAACACACAGACATTTTTTTGGAAGCAATATTGGCACCAATCGAAAACCAAGCAACCAGGCTTTTGTCTGTTTATAGAGTGCCATAAATGTGCTGTGGATTTATTTTCAGATCTTTGTATGTGTAACAGCATCATGTGCCCTGCCGCATGGTGTTGTCGATCATGATCCTCCATACCAATCCATCCCTTGTCGTTGCAAGCATATCTTCCAACCTCTCTGTCCTCAGTCACCCTACAAGTCCGCCCAATGTTTTCTCCCTGGGTCTCCCTGGCTGACATACTCAGCATCTACACAATGATATGGACTTGGAAATGTACTCAGCATCTACACAATGATATGGACTTGAAAATGTACTCAGCATCTACACAATGATATGGGCTTGCAAATGTACTCAGTATCTACACAATGATATGGACTTGCAACTGTACTCAGCATCTACACAATGATATGGACTTGAAAATGTACTCAGCATCTACACAATGATATGGACTTGAAAATGTACTCAGCATCTACACAATGATATGGACTTGAAAATGTATTCAGCATCTACACAATGACATGGACTTGCAAATGTAGTCAGCATCTACACAATGATATGGGCTTGCAAATGTACTCAGCATCTACAAAATGATATGGAATGGCAGACATACTCAACATCTACAAAATGAGATGGATATGCAAGCTTACTCAGCATCTACAAAATGAGATGGAATGGCAGACATTCTCAACATCTACAAAATAAGGACTGGCAGACATGCTTAACATTTACAAAATGAGATGGAATGGCAGACATACTCAACATCTACAAAATGAGATGGACTGGAAGACATATTCAGCATCTACAAAATGAGGACTGGCAGACATGCTTAACATCTACAAATGAGGACTGGCAGACATGCTTAACATCTACAAAATGAGACGGAATGGCAGACATACTCAACATTTACAAAATGAGATTGAATGGCAGACATACTATGCATCTACAAAATGAGATGGACTGGCAGACACACTATACATCTACAAAATGAGATTGAATGGCAGACATACTATACATCTA
This sequence comes from Monoplex corrugatus, assembly GCA_030674185.1. Classification (NCBI taxonomy): domain Eukaryota; kingdom Metazoa; phylum Mollusca; class Gastropoda; order Littorinimorpha; family Ranellidae; genus Monoplex; species Monoplex corrugatus. The sequence goes on along the minus strand of JAPXFY010000015.1, from coordinate 48,468,775 downwards.
CAAAATGAGATTGAATGGCAGACATACTATACATCTGCAAAAATGAGATTGAATGGCAGACATACTATATATCTACAAAATGAGATTGAATGCAGACATATTATACATCTACAAAATGAGATTGAATGGCAGACATACTCAACATCTACACAATGATATGGAATGGCAAACGTGCTCAACATCTACAAAATGAGACGGAATGGCAGACATACTCAACATCTACAAAATGAGGACTGGCAGACATGCTCAACATCTACAAAATGAAATGGACTGGGAGACATACTATACATGTACAAAATGAGATTGAATGGCAGACATACTATACATCTACAAAATGAGATTGAATGGCAGACATACTATACATCTACAAAATAAGATTGAATGGCAGACATACTCAACATCTACAAAATGAGATTGAATGGCAGACATACTCAGCTTCTAGAAAATGAGATTGAATGGCAGATATACTCAGCATGCATCTAAAAAATGAGATGGACTGGCTGACATACTACAGCTTCTACAAAATGACGGTACGCCAAGCTTTACTATTAGCTGCAGAATGACAACTTCGTCTCTACTCCAACCTAACTGTACACACGAACGGAAAAAAAAATCAAGTGTGTATGAATTTGACAATGGCACATATTTCTTTAAAACTGTAAGAACATAATGTTCTATACAGATTATGTGTGCCTGGACATTCAGTACTGTGTGGTTGGCAGTTTTGCAGTTCTGTTGTTGATTGCGAAGAGTGCTTGTTTTGATGTACCATGTCGGATTAATTAATTCACACACCACCACTCACGCACGCGGACGCGACCACACACACACACACACCAACACACACACACACACACCACAACAACACACAGCACACACACACACACACACACACACACACACACACACAACACACACACACACACACACACACCAAACACATACACACACACACACTCTACCTCTCTCTCAACACACACCGCCAACACACAACACGGCACAAGCACACCTCACTACACTCAACACACACACACACACACACACCGCAAGACACACACACACAACACACACACACACACACACAAAACACACACACACACACACCCACACACACCACACACACACACACCACACACAACGCAAGACACAAACTCACACATACAGAGAGAGAGAGGAAGAGAGAGAGAAAGAGAGACAGACAGACAGACAGAGACAGACAGACAGACAGAGTGAGACAAAGAGAGAGTGAGTGAGAGAAAGAGAGAGAGAGAACCACACCCTCGCCTCATGCTTTCTTAATGTTGGTGTTGATGTTTTTCTATATTTTAGCAAGGACACAAAGAGCGGGCAAAGAAACTGTTGCAGTATGCCTTAGACCTGGGTGAGTATACAGTTTGAATGCATTTTCTGTTTTTGTTTTTTTGATTCTTGAATTCTAAGCTTGGTTAGTGCAAACGACTCCCAGTTGGCTGCACGGTTTGGAAGGATTCGAATCTCTTTTGAAGATAATATGTAACAAGCGGCAAATCCACTCAGCTGTGAATAGATACCTGACCCTATTCGTTGTTGGTGAAGGTAAACCAGAGAAGCAAAGGAAAATAAAGCTGTTCTCCTACAGCATGGCCTGAAAGATGTGTATTTTCGTTTTGACCATCTCACTCCTCTACCACACCATGATTATGGGGTGACTTAAAACCATACTTCACACCAGTTGCCGTGGTATAGGTGGTTAAGGCGACGGACTGCCGACTGGAAGGTTGTGGGTTCGAAACCGGCTCATAGGAACTCAGAGTTGGGCGTACTATGGGCTCATTGGGAAAACTGGAACCACACAGTCGAGTCTTATCCACTTCACGGATGAGTCATTCAGGGTGTTGCTCAAATCTTCTGACCAGCACCGAAGGTGTCTGTATCGCTCAGGCCTGGTTGACGCCAGGATATATAATGATAGTAAGCGTAGAGTACAGTCTCCCGTCGTATCATCATCATCGCATTTTAAAAACTTTTTCTAGCGATAAGGTGGCTTAGAAAATGGAAGAGACAAAATAAGTGAGTACAAAGGTAATCTCCCTGAGTGCAATGATCCTAAAAAAACAAGACAAAATAAAAAAAAAACAGACTTTACTGTAACCAGCATCTAAGTGAAACGAAACCCTGAGTATGAATGATGCACAATGAGTCTAAATGTGTCCAGAAAATAGTGCTATGTAAGCATGGTTTATGATTTATGATAATAATTCATGTTGTTTATAGCCCAGATGATTGCAAGGGCTACATTCATGACTATTCCGTTCACGAGATACATTTATGAAAAAAAAGAAAAATCCCTTCCCCCAAAAAGAAAAAAAAAAAAAACAAAACAAAACAACAAACAAACAAAAAAACACCCAAGATAATGCGTTGGTGATATTCTGTGTGCCCTATTGTGCTGAAGACCATCTGAACGTTTTCCCACAGAATATACCGTTAAGTGTCAGTAAGACTCTACTTTCCTGTCCTTCTATAGACAATAATCTCCAAAAACAAAGAAAGAAACCAAAATACCAACAAAGAAACTAAATTAGCATAAAACAACACCGTCTTGAGTAGTCGGTGATATGACTGTTAGTATCATCATCATTGTCCTCGTCGTCGTCGAAGTTATTCCAACCAGGAGATATAATGACTAACATTGTCTTTAATAGCAATAATAACATATATGGTCAAATATCGTGGTCGATAAAGTCCAGCCTAGCACTTTGTTTGTGTACCATCATGTGGGATCTTAGGCCAAAGTCTGATGCACACATCGGCCACATACTGGACACTCAATGGAACGCTCTGTAGAGTTGGTTCCGGCCTTTATTGCTGCACGCTTTTCTACTTAAGCTTCTGTTCCCTTTCGAATAGCTTGCCTCCATTCAGACCTGTCTGTGGGCATGATTTCCTATTGTTCTTCATCAATGTCACATTTTTAGAGCAATTTTTTTAGGGTGTTTTTGTAGCGAAGCTTTGGTCGTCCTCTTGGCAATAACAACAGCTACAACAATAAAGCACGAACAACAACAACAACAAAAACAACAACAGCAACAACAAAAACAACGGCAACGATAATAACCGCTTCAATCATAGCAACAACAGCAATGACAACAGCCTCAGCAACGACAACAGCAACAACGTCAATGTGGAGCCTAGGTGGGAACCCACTAGCTGAGACGGACACACACAAAAACACACAGAAGGGAGTGAGGAAAGTGTGTGATGTGTCATCAGATTTTTCATAATTTATACGGTAAAAACATATTCAGAACAGTGGAGGATGACAAGTGTGTAAAGATCAATGATGAAAATAATTATAAAACGTACGATATGTTGACGATACAATATCAATAGCACACTCCTTATATAAAGACATAGATCCTACTGAACTAGATAGAAAAAGTGAGCAGAGCCAAAGGAGTTACACCTGAATATGAAAAGACAGAACGCACAGTAGTATCCAGACATATAGAAGAAAACACACATCTAAACCTAGCTAGAAAGGGGTAAACCATCAAACAAGAAAACAAATTCAAATAACTTGAAGGTATGATCACCTTGGATGCCAGAGATATCATTATGATAAAGATCAAGGTAGCAAAAGCTAAAGCAACCGTCGGATCACTAAAGAATGTACTAATGAATTCCAGATTATCCATGAGCACCAGGATGTCTATAGTAAACACTTTCGTCTACTCCATCCTGATGCATGGTTGTGAAACTTTGACTATGCTTAATTAGGGAATCTGCGGACAAGTGAAAGCTATGGAAATGAGCATACATGTATATACATGTACAGAAGACTGCTTAAAATTCCAAGGTGAGAAATGAAGATGTATTTTGGAAAGTGGAAATAAAACAAACCTTTAAAGGACAATAACAAAAAAAGAGACAAATGAATTTTGTGGTCACATATATACATATAGAGATAGAGACAGATGCAAGTCCATGATCTCCAACGCCATGCGGCAGGGCACCTGATGATGAGATGATGATATATACATATGACACACGTGAAAAGCTTGTAGTCGGCGGAATAGTTAGGGGCGCTAGAGATCTGAGGTAGACAAAGAACTACATATGTCACGAGTCTACGTGCGGCAGCAGGCAGTGATTCCAGACACAATGCCTTTGCCAGAAGAATGGAGGACTGAAGTGAATGGCGGCGCACGATCGGCTATGTCCTGAAGGGGGCACGCCACGCATAAAAAGAAGATATACTATTGCTGATATTATTATTAATAATAGTAAATGTAGTAGTAGTCTTTGCCGTCTCACTCCCCTACGACACTCAGGGTTATGGAACTATCTAGATAGGACCTCATGACCTGGCCAGTTGAGGGGCTTATGTGCAAGCTTAAGGCTTGTGCCGTGATCATTCTGAATCTTCTCCATCACATGGCACCATGTGAATTTAATGCAAATGGAGTTCATTCTGAGCGCAGACACGTCATTTGAGAAAGTGAAACTGAAACTGAAGTAGTAGTAGTAGCAGCAGCAACAGTAGCAGCAGCAGCAGCAGTAGTAGCAGCACCACCAGCAGCAACTGTAATAAAAGTAAAAGTAGTAGTAGAAGTAGTATCATTAGTATTATCGTCATCATTACTGCATTTGTTGTTATTGTAATCATTACTTTCTTTTTGTTTTGTTGTTGTCGTTATCATCGTTATTCGTTTGTTTGTTTGTTCGTTTGTTTCTTTCTTTCTTTTTTGTTTCTTTGTTTGTTTCTATGTTTCTTTGCTTGTTTTTTTGTTTGTTTGGGGTCGGATGTTTTGGGGTTTTTTATCCTAAAGGAAAATGTTTCGTAGAATTCAACGGATATTGTCTCTTTTACGTGAAGTGCAAAAGGTGCCCCATGAAAAAGCCAACAATCAACAAGCTTTGGAAGAAGAACTGGCTAACAGTCAGCAGGCCAGTAAGATCGTTGTCAAAGACCAGATGCACGAAGAACTCAGTCGCCTTTGCCGCCGTAACAAGACTCAAGTTGTGGTGAGCGAGTGTGTGTTTTGAAAGTGTGTACTGAATTGTCATTTAGTGCATATTTTGTGTGTGTGTGTGTGTGTGTGTGTGTGTGGTGTGTGGTGTGTGCGTATGTATGTGCGTGTGTGTGCGCGTGCACGTGCGTGTGCGTATGGGCGTGTTGTGTGTGGTGTGTGTGTGTGTGTGTGTGTTGCGTGTGTGGTGTGTGGTGTGTGTGTGTGTGGTGTGTGTGTGTGTGTGTGTGTGTGGTGTGTGTGTGTGTGTGTGTTTCGTATGTATGTGCGTGCGTGTGCGTGCACGTGGTGTGCGTGTGGTGTGTGTGTGTGTGTGTGTTTGCGTGTGTGTGTGTGTGTGTGTGTGTGTGTGTGTGTGTGTGTGTGTGTGTGTTGTGTGTGTGAGTGTGAGTGAAAGAGGGAGAGAAAGAAAGCAAGAGAGAGAGAGACATAGCAGAGAGCGCGCTCATATGTCTCTCTCTCTCTCTGTCTCTCCTTCTCCCTGTTGGTGTGTGTGAGTGTGTGTCTGTATGTGCGTGGTGTATGGTGTGAATGTGTGTTGGTGTGTGTGTGTGTGTGTGTGTGTGTGTGTGTGTGTGTGTGTGCGTGTGTGATTGTGTATGTATGAGTGTAGGTGGTTGTGAGTGAGACAGAGAGAGAGAGAGAGAGAGAGAGAGAGAGAGAGAGAGAGAGAGAGAGAGAGAAATAGCGAAAGCATAATGTGTTTCTCTCACTGTGTTGGTGTGTGCGTGCGTTTGTGTGTGTGTATGTGTGTGTGTGTGTGTGTGTGGTGTGTGGTGTGTGTGTGTGTGTGTGGTGTGTGTGTGTGTGTGTGTGTGTGTTTATTGTGAATGTGTGTTTGTTGTTTGTATGTGTGTGTGTGTGTGTGTGTGTGTGTGTGTGTGCGTATGTGTGTGAGTGTGAGTGAGTGTGTGCTGACAACTGTATCAGAAAAGGTGTCATGATCTACATGTGGGTATTTCATATACAGTTCTGTAGGGACGGTGGTGCTGGTCATTGGTTTAATGTCTATTCACTTAGGTGACTTTAGACACAGGAAAACAAGAACAAAAGCATAAAATACCACACACACACACACACACACACACACACACACACACACACAGCGAGCGAGCGAGCGAGCGAGAGAGAAGAGGGAGAGAGAGAGAGAGAACGATGCGGGGAAGGGAATGTAGATGCAGGAGGGGCAGAGGAAGAGGGGAGCAAAGAGATAACATACGAGGCCGCGTACTGCAACGATGTAAACAATAAACTACCAGTTAACTGTACTTATGAGCAGAGAGTGTAACGAATTATAAACACTGAAAGAAAAGATAACAGACGAAGAAGCGTACTATAAAAAATATTGAAGCAATAAATTAGCGAACTGTAACTATGAATTATGCAACGAATTATATAGGGATTATTCAGGAACTGTACGAACTTTATGTGTGAGCGTTTTGGAATATTCTTATCGTACAATTAATGGAGTTAGCTCATGTTATGAAAAACAGTATCTGTGATTCCTCTTTAATCGTGATAATGATCCAGTTTCGTTGGAAAACTGTGGACAGACATCACAGGAATCTAATCTACGGACGCTTTTTCGATATGTTGAACGAAAGACATGTGACACAGCACCCCCCTCTCCCCACCGTGGGGATGACAGCAGCTCTTTCAGCATAAAGTATCCCCACCTTCTGGAAATTCTGTGCTAGACATTTTCTCTTTTCTGTCACCGTCTTTGTTTCTTCCTTGTTCCTTTGTTTTTCTGTCATTTCTTCCTATCATTTTCTGCCTTGCTAGTCTACTCACCTGTATATGTTCGAAAGTCTTATGTACTTTCTCTTAGGAGTCATACTTTGGTACGTTAATTTTAAGTGCATTTTTGACTCTAGGGAAATGAGATATGCTGAAGCAATTTTAGATAATTAAGGCCTGTTTTTACAATGTTTTAGTGTTCTTAGTTTTGTTTAAATTTGTATTCAGGTATGTCTTTTTTTAAAATCTGCTGTGCTGTAAATTAGACAGAATTGACAACGCCGGGGTCATTTCCTTAGATAATATGCGCGAATGCATTGATATGGGTAATTTTTTCCTTTTTTTCCTTGTTGAATACTATGTTTTGAAACAGGTTTTTGCCCTGATATGGCTCTACGCAGTCGGCTGGGCTTTAAAAAATTAACAGTAACATGTGATACATATAGTATTCGGACTGATGTTGCATCTCATCTGTTTCAATTGCCCTGTCCTCCAGCAATTCTTGCACCGGTTCCATATGGGGATGAAAATACGATGGTTAAATGACAATAACGAAATGAACAAGTGAAAATATAAAAAAAAAAGAATTTTAAAATATTGGTCACAGGAAAGCTTGAGGCCTTACCACACATGCCGATACAAACCTTCATTGCTGCTTCCTTATCGTGTCTACAAGGAGGAGATTCTCTCCCTTTCTCCCTACGCCTCGCTTTTCCACGACTTCGTGTACGATTCAGAGATGGAGCATATCAAAGAGACAGGCAGCCGTAACGTATGTATCCTTTAAAACTATTTGTGTTTTTGTGTGTCTATATACCTCGCTGCTGCATTTCTTACGTTCATCTTTCTTTTTTTACTACAACTTGTGGTTTTATACTCTTCCTTCGATTTCGATGTTTGCTGTGTAAACATACACTAGGACACGCGCACGATCACACACACACACACAACACACACACACACACACACACACACACACTTACATACACGCACGCACAAATACACAAACACTCACGCACACACACACACACACACACACACACACACACACATATACACTCACGCACACACATACTTACACGCACGCGCGCACACACACACACACACACACTCACACACACACATACTTACACGCACGCACGCACACACACACACACACACACACACACACACACACACACACACACACGCAGAGACAGAAAACGAGAGAGATATGGGGGGGGGGCAGAGGGAGAGAGAGGAACAGAGGGACAGAAGGAGAGAGAAAGATACACATGCAGACACAGACATGCGCATACACACACATACAAACAGACACACACACACACACACACACACACACACACACACACACACACACACACACACACACACACACACACACACATATTGGTGGTGAGAGCTGAACATGGTTTCAAATACTTACTGTGCGTAGACTTTTCAAACCTAAAGCTCATCATCATCATCATCATCATCAGTATCATGTTCCTTGTTGCATGGCGTTGGCGATCATGACCCCCATACGAATCTATCTTATTGTCGTTAGAAGTACATTTCCCACGCTCTCTGTCTTCATCCACTCTGAAATCCGTCCAATACTTTATTCCTGGATCTACCTGTTGGTGTTTTTCCCTCCAGTTTTTCTGTTGTGAATAGGTGCTCAAATTTCTCATGTCTATAGAAATACTATTAACGCTGCTTGTCTTTTTTTTATTCTTATTCATTAATGTTTTGTGTTTGCCTCATTCAAGACTACCTCGCATGCTTCCTTTGCTGTTAGTGGAACTCCCTAAATTCTTCTTAGAAACCACATTTTGGCTGCCACAATCTTGTTCTAATTTTGCGAGTTGAAAGCCCAGGCTTCGCATCTGTATTGGTTCCATGTAACACTGAAGAACTATGTACTTTATCTTAACTGATATACATTTGTTGGTAAGAACGCTTTTCATTTTCTTGAATGCTGTTTTAGCTTAGCTATCTGCCATCTGGTGAGATGAGTCTTCCCAGGTATCTTATGCAAGAAGCTTTTTACTGATTACCCTGACTTCAGTCTTCTTACTATTTAGTTCCAGTTCTTTATTTCTGCTTTATATTTCTATTATATTCACAAGATATTGTAGGTCTTTTTCGTTGTCTGCGATTAGATCGGTATCATCTGCAATAACAAAGATTGTTTATCATTTTTCCTCCAATCTTTACCACAGGACACTCTTCTAGGTTTCTCACGATGGTTTCGCTATAAAGTGAAAACAAATTGGTCACAAAACACATCCCTGTCTAACCCACTTTTTTGATATATTGGAAAGAGATTATATCGTTTTCTTTTCTCAATGCTCCATTGTGTTCCCAATACATATTTCTTATTATTCTTAGATCTTTTCTCTCAGTATTGAAGTTTACAAGTTTGTTGGTATTTTTTTTTATCTTACTCGATCAAAAGCCTTATATAGTCAGCAAAACAAGTAGATAAATACTTATTCACTCAATTTCTTTTTGTATTATAATTCTTATAACGTATATGGCATTAACAGTTTTCTTCCTTTCAACAAATCTGCATGTCTCTTCTGCTGTTTCTGTTTTGATTCTCTTCCTTGTCCTCTTCATTGTCATTGTTTAAAGCATTTTTTGTCACATGACTCATCAGGCTGATTGTACGCTAGAGTTCTCATTTTATAGTCCCTGCTTTCTTTGGAAGTGCATCCAGGGGTGCGGTCTTTATAATTCTGGGTGATGAAGCGAGCCGCACGCCTCTGGATGCTCTCCAGCCTATCAACATCCTTCTGGAGGAACGGGTCCCACACTGACGAACTGTACTCAAGGGTTGATCTCACCAGGGAGATGTACGCTGTGCGCCTACTTTGAGCTGGGCAGCAGCGTAGGTTCCTTCGTAGGAACCCCAGGGTCGAGCTTACTTTCTTGACGATGTTGTCAATGTGTGCCGTCCATTTGAGTTCGTCAGTGAGGGTGACTCCGAGGTATGGATTGCAGGGAACTTGTTGCAGGATCTCGTTGTTTAGCATGTAGAAGTGTGATGACCTGGGTCTGATGCTGAAGATGTAGCATTTTTTTGCATTAAACCTCATGCCCCATACATGAGCCCACTTCTCCAGCTCCTTAAGATCAGACTGCAGGGTGTGATGGTCCTGTTGGCAAGTGATTGGTCGGTACAGGAGGCAGTCATCAGCGAACAAACGATCCTGCGACTTGACACAGTCTGGAAGGTCGTTCAAGTGACAGAGGAACAGTAAGGGTCCTAGCACGGTACCTTGAGGTACTCCCGAGTCCACAGTCACTTCCTTTGACTCTTCACCATCCACCACTACCTTCATGAGCCTTCTGGTTAGGAAATGGTCCAAACAACTATGCAGGGGCCCAGAAATGCCGTAACTTCTCAGTTTGTACAGAAGTTTGGAGTGGGGGACTGTATCGAAGGCTTTTGAAAAGTCAAGTATAGCCATGTCGGTCTGTTTCCCCTGGTCGAAATTTCTGCAGAGGTCGTGAAGGGTTGTGATGAGCTGGGTTTCGCATGAGAAACCAGTCCTGAAGCCATGGTTGAGGTTTGTCAATATCTTTTCTTTCTCCAGATGGTCGAGGAGGTGCTTGCAGATAATATGCTCAAGCAGTTTGCATGGTACAGATGTTAGGGAGACCGGTCGATAGTTTCCTGGTTGGTGCTTGTCTCCCTTTTTGAAGACTGGGGTGATGTTAGCTTTCCTCCAGTCGGCTGGGAGAGTTCCTGTGTCCACGGATTTCTGGAAAATTTTTGATAGACCTGGTGCTAGTTCGGCTGCACACACTTTGAGTACCATGTTGGGTATCTGGTCTGATCCAGGGGCCTTTGAGGTTCGGATATTTCGAAGTAACTTCTCCACTCCCTCTTTCCTTATTGTCAGGTCAGCAATTAGCCTATGCTGGTGTAGCTTGGGTATGGGGACTGGGAAGTGTCTTGGGTGAAGACTGATGTGAACTGTTTTAGGAGGGTGTCCGCCTTGGATCTGGCATCGCTGTAGAGTGTGCCTCTGGATTTCAGTGGAGCTATGCCAATGTTGTCCCTCTTCTTTGATTTTATATAGCTCCAGAAAGGCTTTGAATTGTTTTGTGACAGTCCTTCCTCAATGCTGTTTCTGAGAAAGGTCCACTCAGCCTGCCTGAACTGCTTTCGGCATTCTTTCTGAATGAAGCGGTAGTTTGTCCAGTTCTTTGTTCTTCTGGCTTGTCTGTATAGTCGCTTCTTTTTCTTCAGCAGTTTTTGTAGACGTGATGTTTTACTCTTTTCTGTCATCAAAAATGTCTTTAATGTACGCCCCCTATCCACCTAATATTTTGCCTTTTCCATAATAATCGTACCATTCTTTAGATTTTAAGTAACCCGCTGATGTGTACATCTTTTTCCTGTGAGCAGTTTTTCAGTGTTTGTGTACATAAATGTAGGGTATAATGCAACTAAAATGAAACGGGACTCGCAAGTAAGCTCTAATGTGACGTGTGATGAAAAAATACACACAAAAAGTCAACAGTTTTTTTCAAATATTTTGGAAACACCTCCATGTCAGATGAAACGGAAAAGATAAGAAGAATTGTTGAGTCAAAATGCGTCATATCTGCAAACATCATACTAACTGAAAACATAATGCTGTTTGGTGCTGATGAAAAAAAAAACCGGCACATATTCGATATTTGATTTTATCCTTCTAGGAAACATAGATACATATTGATAAAAGCAACCCTTAGGTTGAACTGACAGGATTTTGAGAAAAAAAGTTGTCATTATCTGTCGCTAGTTTGAGATGAAGTTTGATATGTTTTCTTTTTTTGTTTATGACAATATAATATTTCTCCTAGACGAACCTGTGTATGCTTATCGATTTGTCTTATGTATTGTTGACAGTGACCGGACATTATGCACACAAAACTTTTGTTGAAGATGTGGAGGTCTTGGCTATGTTTTGAGCTTTTTTTGATAGAAATTAATTTGCTTTGCTAGTATTTTTGGTCTTTTTTATCCTGTCAAAGGCGAACAAAAAGAAATCTGAAAAAAAGAGCTACCACCTAAAATGGGCCATAAATATAAGTTAAACTAAACGATACAAAGGGTACTCTTACATGGAGTGCCATGAATACCCGACACTTGACTGCAAATACTGTTGCTAATCCCTTGCTGTTTCTATTACCGCCGCTAGGCTACTACTACTGTACTACTACCACAATCCACTATTGTACAACTACCACAATTACGTCTACTACTACTACTACTACTACTACTACTACTACTACTACTACTACTACTACCACCACCACCACCACCACCACTACTGCTGCAGCTACTGCTGCTGCTGCGGCTGTTGCTGGTGCTGCTGCTGCTGCTGTTACGACTAACAATAGCTTACATTTGTGAGGTATTCATTAAGACAGATACAAAACAGTCACATATTCAGAATTCGATTTTTTTTCGAGACAGCTGCTGAATGTGCTATTGAAACGTACGTGGGCCATCTGTGATGCTACAACAAACGCTTAAAATTATGATACACGCTGTCAATCTAGCATGAAACTGTTGAAGAGTCAGTTTGCTAAGTAATTGATAATAACTTTGGGTCCCCTGTCTTTCAGCTCATGCCTGCGTTAGTTTTGGGGACCGCCTTTGAGGTACGAAGTAGCGACATGTAAGTACAAAACGCTTCTTTTTGATTGTTTGCAAAGTTCATGTCACGTTCACAACACAAAACGCTGCTTCTACTTAACCAGACTGTGCATAGCTTAACATGAAACAAAGGATTACAGGGCCGCAAACTCTGTTGTTGTTGTTGTTGTTGTTGTTGTTGTTGTTGTTGTTGTTGTTGTTGTTGTTGTTGTTTCGTTTTCTGTCACTATTTATCTTTTTGCAACTGCAGGTCTTCGTAGGTTCATATCACGTAATACGTATTCTGAAAATTTGGAGTGTGATCTTAAATACGATTGTAGGTAACACAAATTGAAAGACGAAACTATATCAACAAGAGCATAACACTCAAAGTACGCATAACTGTCAAGCTGTTTTATCAGATGTCAACAAGTAAACAAGCAAATATATAAGTACACAACCAACGAACCAAACTAAAATTATATTACACATCAAAACAAAAAAGCAGTTAGATAATATATAACCATGTTGACCTCTGTTACATGACTTTAAATCTCTTATGTACACATTTACTGTATGAAGATACTATCAAAGGGCAAACCGTCTCTTAAACCACACAATTTTGAGAAAAGTTTAAAATGTTACTAAAACTGGACAAATACGGTAGACATGAAAAAAAATGGCAGTGGAAAATAGAAGAAATGAACTGCTCATATAGTTGTACTTCAAGCGGACATGTCTGTTACTGTTAATTTTGTTTAAAGCCCAGCTGACTGCGTAGACCCATATCAGGGCTATAACCGTTTCAAAACATACACAAGACTTCAACAAGAAAAAAAAATGAAAAGAAAATTAAATACACATATCAATGCATCCGCGCACATAATCTAAGATGGTGCCCCTGTCGTTGAACACTCCATCCAATTTATCTCACAAGAGATTTAAATAACATATCTGAGTACAAATCTAAACATAACTTGGGACACTTAACATGTACAAAAACAGGCCTAAATTACCTTAAATCGTTTCCGCATAATTCATATTACTAGAGCCAAAAAAGCACTTACTACATTTACTAACTTCTCAGTCCTAAGAGAAAGTACGTAAGTCTCTATCGAACACATACAGGTGAATGGACCAGCATGGCAGAAAATTATAGGAATAAATGACAGAGAACAAAGGAGAAAGATAGAAACAAAGAGAGTGACAGAAACGAGGAGATGTGTAGCTCACAATGATCAATAGATGTGATACTGTTTTTACTAAAAACTCATTTCCACACATCAGTCTAGATCCAGGAACAAAGGCTGTACCTCAACGCCAAAAAAAGAAAACCCTGCACACTTCCCCTAAGCCTATGTCTCTCCTTATTCACTATTCTGAAGGAATTTCTCCAGATGTAGTTACAGTTTTGAAAGTTTTTTAGTATAAGTGGACTAAACTGAATCTTGGACTCTTAAAGACAGATGAAGTAATACGAAAAAAATTACGTACATGTTCAAAACAAATTCAATGCTCTGGAAGACGTAAGTGACAGCGAGGAAGAATGGACAAAATTGAGGAATTCGATAAATGAAGCTTGTGAAGAAATTCCTGAAGTAGAAAGAAAAGCAAAAAAGAACTGGATGACAAACAGAAATTTTAGGCGTGATGGAGGAAAGGAGGAAGGCAAAGAGGAAGGAGGAGATATACAGTAAGAAAAATAAAGAAATCAGGAATAGATGCAACGAAGCTAAGGAAGCTTGGCTGGAAACAAAATGCAAAGAAATAGAAGACCGACACAAAACGGATCCTCAGGTGTGAACAGACGAATTGAAGAAATTGTCCACAGAAAAAAGACATGCACATCAACTGGTTGCTTAAAATCGAAAGATGGTACGCTTATCATGGAAAAAGACAAAATATTAGAAAGATGGAGAGAGTACATTAAAGACCCTTTTGAAGATGACAGAAACGAAAAACATATTATAAGAAAGGACTTTGAAGGACCACTCATAATGAAAGATAAAGTTAGAGCAGCACTGAAAAAGATGAAACCAGGAAAAGCCCCAGGACCAGACAACATTACTACAAAAATGATTGAAGCCCTGGAGGAATTTGGTATTGAAAAAATAAAAAAAATCCTCCTAAATGAAATTTACGACACTGGAAAAATCCCCAAAGATATGTCAAAATCAATTTTCATTGCTCTTCTAAAGAAGACTGGGGCTATACAATGAAAACTCCATCGCACAATCAGTTTGATGAGTCAAGTAACCAAGATCGTATTAAAAGTATGAACACTCAATGGAACGCTCTGCAGAGTTCATGTTTGTGAGGGGGATTGGTGCTAGATGCCATGCTCATAGATAAGTTACTGTTGTTTGCGCAGGGCCTCCACAACGCTTTCTCCACCTGCCTCCACAAATCCAGGGCAACCTGAGGTAAGACAACACTTCTTACAAGAAACACAGACGGCTGAACAGTAGATGGCATGTCGCTGCATATGGCCAAAACGTCTGTTGCAATGCCCTTTGTGCAGTACGTGGCTGCAGGATTTTCTGCCTGAGTTTACTCCCATGGCCTTTTCCCCACCCAAGGGGCAACCCACGAGGCAGCATGGACAGGCGCATATCCTACAGTCTATTGTCATACTGTAGCAGAGAGTTAGCTCTGACCTGACAGACTAGAGGATAGGAAAATCGGAAGTCCACGGTGGACGACAATTACCTGATGACCAGCCACCTGCAAAAATCATAGCTAGAGTCATCAGCAGTATCCTCTGTCTGTCCTCGTCATCATTTGTCCCTCGCTGAAAGGATTTGTCATCACTGGTGATTGAGTGGCTCGTTTGTGTTAGATTGAGTGTGGGTTTGAAATCAACGCTGCCCTCCTCCTAGATGACACGGATAGCTCGTTTGATGTACCCGGCTTTGATCATAAACTTGGTGGAGCCTGTCTTTTTTTCAAAATGTGTGTGTGTGTGTGTGTGTGTGTGTGTGTGTGTGTGTGTGTGTTGGTGTGTGTGGGTGGATGGGTGGATGTGGCGCACATGCACGCGCGTGCGCTGCATCCTAAACGCTGCTGAAGGTCCCATGGATGAGGGGAATCTGACTACATTTCAAAAACAAACAAACAAACAAAAATTAACGTTCGGAAAATACTGGGGTTCTTCTCATTCACAGTTTTGTTTTCTGGTCCAGAACTCTGTATATATTTATGATCCGTGAACATAATTATTGCGTTGGAACTTATCTATCCTACAGTTTCAGTTTCAATTTCAATTTCTCAAGATGACGTCTCCGCGCTCGGAATGAATTTCATATGCACTAACGGCACAGGTGCCATATGATGCAGAAAATGCAGAATGATCATAGCACACGCCTTAAGCGTGCCGACACAAAGTCTTGGGCATTAGTTGGAAAGACTTTGTAACAAATGATGAAGTGCAGTCAGCAATCAAGCATGTTCCACTTACTGACATATTTTTTGCAAACATCGCCTGATTTGGTTGGCCTATCCTTCAGATAATGCACATTCGAACTTCATTAATGGTTTGCATTATCCATTTCTTGTTGTTGTTGTTTTCGTTTTTGTTTTTTGTTTTTTGTTTTTTTGTTGTTGTTTTTTTGGGTGGTGTTGGTGGTTAATTGTCTAGTTTGTTTGTTTATTGTTTGTTTGTGTGTCTGTTTGCTTGTTTGTTTTAAAGAAAACAATGTCAAGTGTAGTCAATCCTCAGAACTGTCTCTAGTGAAACGTTTTCGATACCATGTTGAAAAAAGTGTGTGTGCGTGTATGTGCAGAGCAAAATCATTTCTCACTATATGTGGGTTTTTTTTAATCAATTCACTGTGATGTTATACCTGTAGCAGTTGGCTGTCTGACAAGGAGAACCAGGTGATCGCTCGGGTATCAGCCAGAATCCGGGATGCAACATGGCTGCTCGCGGACGACCATAACGGTGCTGAGCTAGCGTCTGCGGAGACGATGCAGGTACGTCAGTTTTAAGGCAGCTGGTACGTAATACAGAATATGTTATGACATCTAAGCAAACCATCAGCCGTTTCAGATGGCCGCCATGATTTTTTTTCAACGTTTTTGAATTCATTAAAACTACTTGCTATGAATGAATAAAACAAAACAAAAGAGAGAGAGAGACAGACAGACAGACAGAGACAGACAGAGACAGAACAGACAGACAGACAGAGAGGCAGAGAAAGAGACAGAGACAGAGAAGCAGAGACAGAGAGAGGAAGAGAGAGAAAGCGAGGGAGGGAAAGAGAGAGAGAGATGGAATTGCATTCAAACAAAGCAGACAGACAGAGAGAGAGAGAGAGAGAGAGAGAGAGAGAGAGAGAGAGACCGACCGACAGATAGACAGACAGGGATAGAAAGAAAGATAGACACAGACAGACAGACAGAAATACAGAAAGACAGAGAGAGAGACAGACAGCCAGACAGACAGACAAACAGACAGAGAGAAACAGAGAGGGAGACAGACAGACAAACAAACAGACAGAGAGAAACAGAGAGGGAGACAGACAGACAGACAGAGAGACAGGCACAGACAGAAACAGAGACAGATAGATGGTATTGCATTATTCACGCACACATGCGTGCTCGCGCGCGCGCACACACACACTCTCACACACACACTCACACACACACACATACACACTCACGCACACACACATACACATACACAAGCACACACACAAGCACACACACACACAAGTACTCAGACACCCACCTACAAGAAGAAACATGACGTATGTGTATGTGCGTGCGTGTGTGTGTGTGTGTGTGTGTGTGTGTGTGTGTGTGTGTGTGTGTGTGTGTGCGTCTGTGCGTGTGGGTGTCTGTGTGCGCGTATGTGTGTGTGTGTGGGATGCGTGTGTGAGTGTATGTGTGTGTGTGCACGCGCGCGCACGTGTGTGTGGTGTCTGTGTCTGTGTGTGTCTGTGTCTGTGTGTGTCTGTGTATGTGTGTTTTGATTCCGTGCAGGTGGTAAATTATGGAATAGGCGGTCATTACAACGTTCATCATGACTTCATTGTTCCAGTATGTACTTACATGGTTGTCTTTGTGTGCGTATACATTAATCTACCTTGCCTGTCTGCCCCTCTCTTTGTGTAACACACTATCTTTAAACACTTTTTTTTTCAATCCATATTTTAGGATCATCGCCCTCAGGGAGGTTACCTTTGTGCTCAATATTTTTTAAGTTGATCGCAATTTCTGCGCCACCTTAGTGGCCACAGAAAGCGGCACATATTTTCACAATGCAATGATGTTGATGTCGATGAGGATAATATGTAGTTCCATCTAGGATTGATACTGTGTGACAGGGCTGTACTCTATGCTCACTATCATAGTATATCCTAGCTTCAGCCAGGCCCGAGAGTTACAGACACCTGCGGTGCTGGTCAGAAAATTTGAGCAACACACTCAATGACGCATCCATGAAGCGGATGAGACTCGACTGTGTGGTCCCAGTAATCCCAATGAGTCCATAGCACGCCCAACTCTGGGTTAGGAGCCGGTTAGAGCTGAAAACCCCCACAATATTTTTTGAAGGGACTGATGGGGATTTGAATCCACAACCTTGCAGTCAGTAGTCCGTTGCGTTTACCACTACACCACGGCGGCTAGTCAACAAACACATCTTTAATCATACGAATAAAAACGAACTGCTTTACCCGAAGCAGTCTAGCTTAAGAAAAAGAAAAACTAACACAACGAAAAAAACATGGCGATGAAGAGTGGCTTGATAATATGATCAATAGCTGGTTATGTGATGATGAAGAATATTGGCTTCACCTAATTGATAGACAGCTGAGCATTTGTGCATTGTCTAAGCGGGGTGGGGGGGGGGTTCTGTCAATTGAGACGAGTTGATAAACAATAGCTAGTTGTGTTGTAATTATTTCTTTATTTACTTCATATACATGTGTTTTTTTTAGGGTAAGATACACACATACACATGTCATTTACGTGTAACCAAGATTATTCCAGCGGAAAGCTGATAAAATACTAGTGTAAAATATTAGACTATGTACAAAATAGTCTAGGTAGGGCCTCAGAACCTGGCCAGTTCATGGGTTTATGTGCAGTCTTAAGGCACGTACCACGGTCACCATACACGTGGTACATGTGACGTTAGTGCATATGGAATTCTTTCCGAGCGCGGACACGTCCTCATGAGAAACTGGAAATGAAACTGAAACTGATAATGTGGCGTCCTGTGTTATATGCTTAAGAATAGTTGTAAAGGTAATATTTTCATTGTTAGTAGTAGTAGAACTAGTTGTTGTTGTTGTAGAAGTAGTAGCAGCAGTAGTAGTAGTAGTAGTAGCAGCAGCAGCAATAGTAGTAGTAGTAGTAGTAGCAGTAGTAGTAGTAGTAGTAGTAGTAGTAGCAGTAGTAGTAGTAGTAATAGTAGTAGCAGTAGTAATAGTAGCAGCAGCAGAAGTGTCATAAATGATTGATCCTTTAACTCCCGCACTCTGTCGAACAACATCTTGGATTGTCAGCCATGCGAACAAAGCAACAATTTAATCCTTCAGGAAGCTGGTGGATGGGGCAAAGGAGTCAAAGGGTTAAGTGTTTTTTACAGTTGATAGACAGGGTGAGGAAGCCAAAGGGTTAATGCAAAGCCGACTCCTCGCAGCCTATCATAACGAAAATCGTCTTCAACAAAATTCGCATATCTAAGCATATCGATGGTCCTGGGGGAAGAAATATAGTACTCTTATCAGAACAGTTACATATATAATGTAATGATGTGCACCAGCCGTTGGCTGTTCTGTGGAATCTGTGTCCAGGAACATTAGAAGAAGGAGAAAACGAACATAAATACATACACATAACTAAATACACAACATAATCATAACAACGGGTTTCTACGAGTAATACTAAAATTGCTACCACGCAGTTTATACTACGTAGGAGCTAAAAGGTCAGTTACAATATGTACCCAAGTATTCTTAATGGACAGAAAATATTTAAGACTTTATGGAAAAAATAAAGGCGAATTTTCCAAAAACACAGAAAATTTTTAAAAAAGAAGAAATGACGGATAAGCAAATGATCAAACCAGACAAAATAAGGGAGATATGGAAAAGAACATTTTTTTAGTTCAGAATTTCCTAAAAGTGGGAGTGCGATTTATAGTCAAAGAGATTCCGATATCCCCAAAGGGACGCTTTTGAAGTAAATGGTTATGACTGAAAAAATATCCACCACACACATGGCCTATAAACTGATATACAAAAATCAATTAAGCCACATCTTACCAACAAACACCATTTGTTCTCATAGATTCATCTGCCTCTGCACTTCATGCTGTGAAGTAAGGTGTATCTCTGGGTTTGTTTCTTGACCTGCTGCTGTTATGTACATTTCTATCTATTTCCATTTACATACATATCTATACACACATATGTCTGTCTCTCTGTCTGTCTACCTGTCTCTGTCCCTCTCTCTCTCTGTCTCTCTCTCTCTATCTTTCTCTCCCCCCTCTCTCTCTCCCCCCCTCTCTCTCTCTCTCTCTTTCTCTCTCTCTCTTGTTCCCGTCACTCTATATGTCTGTCCGTCTGTCTGTCTATCTGTATATCCGCCTGTCTGTCAGTCAGTTTGTCTGTCTGTCTGTCTGTCAATCTATTTTCAGCTAATCTTTGTAAGTTCCCAAGCCAAATTCGATTTTGTTTGCGTATGCTTTGTAAAAAATGACCAGACCGTTCGCTATTTGTCATTTTATTTGTGTAAAGCGTTTAAGCTGGGTTCTTGTGCAGTATGATAAAACAACAACAACAACAGGTACTATGTTCACATTCGTGTTGTGATTGTCATTATATCAAATCATGCTGATTATGTAATTATGCCCTGACCCTCATGACGGGCCATGGGCATTTTGTGAGTAAACCAACTGAATGTAACTTTCTCTCTGCGTGTCTTGCTCTGTCTCTGTCTCTGTCTCTGTCTCTGTCTCTGTCTGTGTCTGTGTCTGTCTCTGTCTCTGTCTCTGTCTCTGTCTCCGTCTCTGTCTCTCTGTCTCTCTGTCTGTCTCATTCTCTGATTCTCTGTCTGTCTGTCTGTTTGTCTGTCTCTCTCTCACTTCTTCTTTCCCTCCATCTCTCTCTTCCTCCTCCTCTCTCTCTGTCTCTTGTCTTCTCTTTTGTCTTCTCTTCGCTCTCTCTCTCTCTCTCTCTCTCTCTCTCTCTCTCTCTCTTCTCTCTCTCTTCTCTCTCCCCTCCGTCCATCCCTCACTCTCCTCTCTCTCCCTCTCTCTCTCTCTCTCTTTCTCTCACACACATAACACACACATACACACACACACACACACAAACAAACAAACACACACACACATATAACATATATATACATATGCATGCGTACATCTAAATCTACAAACACAATTGATAATTGGTATGTGTGTGTGTGTGTGTGTGCGCGCGCGCGTGTGTGTGTGTGTGTGTGTGTGTGTGTGTGTGTGTGTGTGCGTGCGTGTGTGTGTGTCTCTGTGTCTGTGTCTGTGTCTGTGTCTGTGTCTGTGTCTGTGTCTGTGTGTGTCTGTGTCTGTGTTTTTGTTTCTGTGCAGACGGTCAATTTTGAAACAAACAGCATGTACAAATTTCTTCGTGACAAAAATCATACAGTATGTACTTGTATGCTTATGTCATTTTACGCATATGTGAGAGTCTATCTGTTTGTCTGTTCATCTAGCTGTCTGGCTGTCTATCTTGTAATAAACATACCATCACTTCTCTCAACTCATCTGTCTCACCTGTCGGCGTCACCAGGTTCGGTGTTGGCTGCTGCACATTTGAGACCACCATCTCCCTCCAGGCTGCTCTGTCTTGACTATTGTAGACAGTTTCTTGAATATTTAGGAGACTGATGTTAGTTATGTTCTCGATGTATAAGATTGGAGGTCTACATTTCTTCCTTTGTGCCACTGTTTTTACTTGAAAGATGGTTGCCATGAGGTCAGTGTTTTTGCTATGTGACACATGACTAATGCATTTTTGTCTTCTCTTGTTGATGTCTACTAGTAGTTTTTTGATGGTATCAAGTTCGTCCAGGACCTTTCAATAGTTCTTCTATCTGTCCATTTGATACGCAGTAGTGTCCGATTGACTACATCCTGATCAACAAAAGATTTAGAATTTCTTTTCTGTCAGCAAAAACACCAGCTGGCGCAGACTGCAACAGTGACCACAATCCTGTAGTGGGAAGGTTTAGGCTGAAATTGAGGAAAAGGAAACAGACCAAAAGCAACATCAAACTCAACCTTGGACTCTTAAAGACAGATGAAATGATACGTAAAAAAATTAATGTACATGTTCAAAACATATTCAGTGCTCTGGAAGACGTTGGTGACAGTGAGAAACAATGGACAAAGTTGAGAAATTCGACAAATCAAGGTTGTGATGAAATCCCTAAGGCAGATAGAAAAGCAAAAAAGAACTGGTTGACTAATGACATTTTGGGCTTGATGGAGGAAAGGAGGAGGGCAAAGAGAAACGAGGAGATATACAGGAAGATAAACAAAGAAATCAGGAATAGGTGCAATGAAGCTAAGGAAGCTTGGCTGAACACAAAATGCAAAGAGATAAAAGACCGACACAAAACGGATCCTCAGGGTATGTACAGACGAATTGAAGAAAATTTTCCACAGGAAAAATACATGCACATCAAATGGTTGCTTAAAATCGAAAGATGGCACGCTTATCATGGAATAAGACAAAACACTGGACAGATGGGGAGAGTACATTAAAGACCTTTTTGAGGATGACAGAAACGAAGAACACATTATAAAAAAGAACTTTGAAGGACCACCCATAATGAAAGATGAATTTAGAGCAACACCGAAAAAGATGAAACCAGGAACAGCCCCAGGACCAGACAACATTACTACAGAGATGATTGAAGCCCTGGAGGAATTTGGCATAGAAAAAATAACAGTCCTCCTAAATTATATTTACGACACTGGAAAAATCCCCAAAGATATGTCAAAATCAATTTTCATTGCACTTCCACAGGGGCTATAGAATGCGAACTCCATCGCACAATCAGTTTGATAAGTCATATAACAAAAATCCTGTTAAGAATAATCATGATGAGGACAAGGAATAGAATCCAAAGAGAAATAGCAGAAGAACAGTGTGGAGGTCTGGCCCCCAGACGTGAGGCATGCAGGCCCACCAGCGAGTGGATACGCCCTGGTGCCCACGAACCAGACCCCCAAGCTATGGGTGAATAGCTCCAGTGCCTTGTGGGCATCTCGGGGGAGAGTAAGGCTAGCGGAGAGACCGTACACAAACCGATGGAAGGCAACGGGAAACCACCATCGTAATTTTCCCCAGGTTATCATGGACAGAAACAAAAAGATCAAAGACAAAGACGTAAATATGTGCTCCTATGGAGCAGCTTCGTCCGGTAGGGACCGTCATGCGGCGCAGGTGACACCAGACCGTCAGCAAGTTACTGCGAACCCTAAACTCAGATTTAAAAACATCAAAGTTGCAACATGGAATATAAGAACATTGTTGCAAAAGGGTGAATTAGAAAATATCAAGACAGAGATGGAAAGACTTACCATTGGTATTTTAGGACTAGGGAAGTGAGATGGAAGGGGGCAGGCATGATAACATCAGGAGAATGCGCAATGATATACTCTGGTGGTAACTCACATGAAAGAGGAATAGGCATCATGATGGACAAAGACAAATCAAAAGCAGTTAAGGGATACTGGGCTGTGTCTGACAGAGTTTTGCTGGTCGAATTGGGAGGCAAACCATTTGATATCAACATCATTCAGGTGTATGCACCAACATCCGTAAGTACCCAGGAAGACATCGACAACTTCTACGAAGTATTAGAGATGGCCAAAGTCCAATGTAAATCACAAAGTAATAATGGGAGATTTCAATGCTAAAGTGGGACAGGATAGGGTGGAGGATATAGTTGGACCTCATGGCCTTGGTACTCAAAATGAAAGGGGTGAGAAACTTGTAGAATGGGCACAGATGAATGAGTTTATAGTAGGAAACACCTGGTTTGAGCAGCCTAATAGAAGAAAATGGACTTGGATGAGTCCAGGAGATAATACCAAAAATCAGATTGAGTACATTCTGATCAACAAAAGATTTAGAATTTCTTTACTGTCAGCAAAAACACTACCAGGCGCAGACTACAACAGTGACCACAATCCTGTAGTGGGAAGGTTTAGGCTGAAATTGAGGAAATGGAAACAGACCAAAAGCAACATCAAACTCAACCTTGGATTCTTAAAGAAGATGAAATGATACGTAAAAAAAAATTAATTTATATATTCAAAACATATTCAGTGCTCTGGAAGACGTTGGTGACAGTGAGGAACAATGGACAAAGTTGAGAAATATTACACAGATGGGGAGAGTACATCGCACAATCAGTTTGGTGAGCCATGTAACAAAAATCCTGTTAAGAATAACCATGATGGGGACAAGGAATAGAATCAAAAGAGAAATAGCAGAAGAGCAGTGTGGATTTGTGGAAGGGAAAGGAACTATTAATGCCATATACATCGTAATCATAGAGAGGTCAAATGAGATGAATAAGGATTTGTATTTATGCTTTATTGACTACACCAAGGCTTTCGATTGGGTAAGACATGATGAATTGGTCAACCAACTGGAGAGACTCAATGTTGATGGAAAAGATCTACGAATAAACAGAAATATGTACTGGGAACAAACAGCTGCAAAGAGAATAGAAAACAATGTAAGCTCTTTCCAAAATATCAAAAGAGGAGTCAGACAGGGTTGTGTTTTGTCACCAGATCTGTTTTCACTTTACAGCGAAAACATCATGAGAAACCTAGAAGAAGACCCTGGATTAAAGGTTGGAGGGAAAATGATAAACAACATTCGATATGCATATGACACCGTGCTAATTGCAGAAAGTGAAAGAGACCTACAAAAGCTTGTGAACATACTATAAATAGAAAGCAAAAGTAAGGGGCTGGAACTAAACAGCAGGAAGACTGAAGTCATGGTGATCAGTAAAAAACATGAAATAACAGTAAATGGCACAGCCTTGACACAGGTTGAGAAATTCAAATACCTGGGAACGATCATTTCATCAGACGGCAGATGCACTTCAGAAATATCCGGCAGAATCGGCCAAGTCAAAACAGCATTCAAGAAGATGACAAGCATTCTTACCAACAAATGCCTATCAATTAACATCAGGAAGAGAGTTCTTGAATGTTATATAGATCCAATACTGTTGTACGGATGCGAGGCGTGGACAGTCAACAAACAAAGCCAGAACAAGATTGAGGCAGCCGAGATATGGTATCTAAGAAGAATGTTGAGAGTTCCATGGACAGCAAAGAAAACAAATGAGACAGTCTCGATGGAGGCAGACACAAGTAAATCACTCATAAGGAAGCTTAGGAAAAGACAGGCAACATTTTTAGGCCATTTTATGGGGAAGGGGGGTTTGGAGCACCTGGTCACAACGGGAAAGCTGAAGGGAAAGAGAGCACCGGGTAGACCCAGGGAAAAAATGCTGGACGGACTTGCAGAGTGGCTGGGGACGAGGAGGATGGGGCAGATGCTAGAGGCAACGAGAGATAGAGGCAGATGGAAGTCCATGATCGCCAACGCCTTGCGGCAGGGCACCTGATGATGATGATGATATATATATATAATTATATATGTATATATATATATATATATGTGTGTGTGTGTGTGTGTGTGTTTGTGTGTGTGCGTATGTGTGTGTGTGTGTGTGTGTGTGTGTGTGTGTGTGTGTATGTGTATATATACATGTGTGTGCGCATGCGTGTGTGTGTGTGTGTGTCGTCAGATTTAGTTGTTAACCACGGTGGATCTCTCTCTCCTCTCTCTCTCTCTCTCTCTCTCTCTCTCTCACACACACACACACACACACACACACACACACACACACACACACACACACGCACGCACTCACACACACACGACACACACACTATGAATATGTCTGAAGTACCAGCAATTTATAAACAAGTCTGAAGTACCACCAATTTATGAATATGTCTGAAGTACCACCAATTTATGAATATGTTTGAAGAACCACCAATTTATGAAAATGTCTGAAATACCACCAATTTATGAATATGCACCCTGTCCACCAGCATCCTGCATTGTCAACCATGCTAGCAAAGCAAAAACTTAACCCTGTGGGAAAATGGTGGATAGGGTGAGGGAGTCAAAAAATTATGTTTTTTTGTGTTTTTTTGCGATTGGTGGATAGGATGCAGGAGTCAAAAGGATAAACGAAACTGTACGTTACCAAAGATGTTGATTTTCATATATCTTAGGTAAGAGGATATATGGCAACATTTCATCTTCAAATCATACAATCGAGCTGTTTGAAACATTTAAATAAAATTACTTCAAACGTCTAAAATAGAACAGTTCCTAAAGTTAGAATCAATAAACTTATCTTTCTCGAACATATGCAATCATCAATTGACACTGTACTTACCGTTTGGGATTTAGGTAATGGTAATATTCTTTTAACATTTCATTGGTCTACTTAAACGATATTTAAAAGATATTCTCTTGAAAACCACTGGCATGTTACACTGAAAGTATGTGGAATGAAAACTTGTACCGTTGAAACTTAGACTTCAGTTAACAAAGGAAATTAATGCCCCAAATAAACATGCTACACTTAACATAAACTGTCTTTTCTCTGTAAATCACACACGCAGCAACAAAAACTAAAAACAAAATTGGCAAGAATTGACATATTTAAATCCTGCCTCATACATTCAAGAGCTACCCTATAGAACACACTGTACCGGACAATGTTTGGAGATATCAATTTTACATTACATAATTTTTTTTTAGAATACAGCCATATCATAATTTTTGTATACAATATATTATTAGAAAATGCCATATCATATATCATAACTAATTAAAATTGCAGTATTTGGCAAGAAGATCAATTTTGAACGTACTTTGATAGCAATTAAACTACTAAATGTAAAAAAACATATTTTTTTGCGGCTTCAATGTCATTGATACCTAACATTTGAATTGTTCAGATATTGAATCGGATTTATGTATAAAATGGATTTCTTTTTGGCAGGTCAGGTTGTAAAGTAATATACACATATTACTTACTTCACACACTCGTAGACAAGACACGCTCTTGTTCATTAGTTGTTGTTTTCATTACCTGTCTGTCTATCTATCTGTCTGTCTGTCTGAGTGTCTGAGTGTCTGTCTGTCTGTATGTCTGTCTGTCTATCTGTCTATCTGTCTGTCTGTCCATCTTCGTGTCTGACTCTGTTTGTCTATGTTTGTATACAAGCTTGGGTGGGTGGACAGATGAATGGATGGATGGATGGATGGATGGATGCATGCATGGATGGATGCATGCATGGATGGATGCATGGATGGGTGGATGGATGCATGCATGAATGCATGGATTGATACAATAATGATGGATGCATGCATACATGCATATGTGCATGCACTTACGTAAACATGGATGATGCATGTATGTATGCATGTATTTATGTAGATATGTGTGAATGGATGGATAGATGGATAAATGGATGCACGTATACATGGATGGATAGATGCATGGATGTATCTGTAAATCCGTTTCGTTAAAACAGGATCCAAATATACGTCTCCGGTTGTCAGGAAACAGACTGGCTACGTTTTTGTTGTATGTGAGTACTGCTATTCCAGATATGTGATTGTAATTTTTTTCATATATGAGCCAGGGTCAAAAGGTGCTTTGTGGTGACTTTCCTAGTTCGAATCACTGCAAATAATTTTCTTGCCTTTGCACAGACTGAACAATCCTAGATATTGAGCTTTAAATGTCAAACCAAATAGCAGACATGAATTCATGGAGATTGAACGAATCATCTATTAGCCAGTCAAGTTGATATTTACACTTTTACGCAAACTTCAGTCTTCCTTTTACAAAAAGGTGTAGTAGGCTGAGAATAAAGTTTGATGTTAAAGCAATGGTTGTACCTATGCATGTATGTTTTAGTTTCTTATCAAGGTTACTCACTAGTTTATAATTTCATTTGTTTGTTTGTTTGTGTGTTTGTTTGCTTGTTTGTTTGTTTGTTTATTTGTTTGTTTGTTTGTTTATTTTTCCCTAATTTTTTCATATATTCTGCAATACTAAAGTTTAAATATAAGGTTTCATTCGTGACACTTTTGAGTCACGACCAACAGTGCTTTGATCAATCACAGAGGAAAAAATGATTAAAACTGCAATGAAATAGGGCTTTTCAAGTTTTATGCATAAAAATATCTGAATAGAACTCATCAGCATTGCAATTAAATGGATACTTTGGAAACTATTTGAGTTTTTAGCGTTCGTGTAACGCCTATCACGGATGAAACTATGCCCTATAAAGTATGAGCTACTGCCTCTGGAAAAGCCAAATGATTTGTTCAACCGACATGAATTCTTGTCTGCTCTTTGATTGACATTTAAAGCTCAATATCTAGGCACGAAAATAAGTTACAGTGATTTGAACTAGGAAAGTCACCTCAGAGCACCTTTTGACTCTGGCTCATATGCAAATATTTTTTAAAGTGATCAGCGCTTAAAATCTACGTATCTCATATATGTACATATTTGTACAAATACATAAATTTTCCACATATATGAAATGCATATGTTTTAAGCGCTACATATATGTAGATATTTGTATATGTACATATATTTTATTGGGTAAATCATGTGGCGACCGTCCATGACCCAACGCGTTCATAGGATACGGATAAGGGAATGAAACCAGATATGAGGGTAAGCTCCGAATACGCAATAAGCAGTCTTAGACCAAAAGGTGACAATATTCTAGGGGACGTTGGGGTATAGGATGGTACCTATACTTCTATAAAGTGGTCTCACAACCCTACGATGAATAGCGTCAGGCGAGCAGGGGCGCCATAACTCCAAACCACTGGAATACTGGAAGCAGGGGATGGATGAATTAGGAGGCAAAGGTAGAGTACTGAACAAATCGGCTTCTACTTCACATTCGTGGGCAGAGGATCTCCAAGGAAGCAATGGCCAGAACACCTGCACAGTATTGTGCACTGGGCTTCTGGAACGCATTGGCAACCTACCTGATGTATTTCATGCCAAAAACTGCACAGGATGACACAAGAAGAAGGAAAACAACGCAGCTGCATGCCTTCTGAGACCACCAGGAAAGAGGAAGAACTGAACTTTTTGGTTATTGGGGAGAGAGGATCCAAGGATATGAAAGGCAGCTATGATGACGATAAGTATGTAATAATGAAAAGAAAAGGGAAAGGCTCATCAACATTGGCACTTAGAATGTTCACACTGTGCCAGAACTGGGAAAGCTTAATCTCCTCTTACCAGAACTTTATAAAATAGGTATGGATATCACATGATTGTAGGAGACCAGGTGGAGTGGTGAGGGAAAGTTCACCATTGGCGAACACGCAATCATGTATTCTGGCAAAAAAGGCCTGTATGGGTGTGCCATTATAATAATGATAATAATTACAATATTTATATAGCGCAAAATCTTGATAAAATCAAATCTAAGCGCTGAGATTATAGTGGATAAACAAACATGCCGCAGCACTGACAAAATATTGCACAATTAATAACAGTTTAATCACTGTTAAGCTTAACACAAAGCCAGTTACCTTAAACATCATCCATGCATATGCCCTTCATCCACTGGCTGAGATAAAGAGATAGAACAATTCTTAATGACCTTCAACTGCGAAAGACATAAAATATTAAAGAGAAGTTGGCGTAATAATGGTAGACATGAATTCCAAAGTGGGCGAAACTGAGGACAAAGGGTGTGGAATAATACTTTATGGCGTGGGAAAACGCAGTGAAAGAGGCAATATGTTGGAATCTTTCTGCGGGCCAACGAATTGGACATCACTGATACCCTCTTTAAACAGCATTGTGTCGTTATACCTGAAACCTCAACAACAACAACAACAACAAAATAATATATATATATATATATAAAAATAACAATAATAACAAGATAATAAAAATCAGAAATCAGACATATTAATCATGACAGACAGCACATACAGAACTATTGTTCTAAGTTCCAAAACAAAACCAGGAGCTGACTGTGATAGTTATCACCATGTACTCGCAGCAAAAGTTAGATTCAAAGCCTATAAACAAAACAAAGCTAAGCCGGCCCCTAAGTTTGATCTAGAGAAATCGAAAATCAAGACATTGCATCTGACTTTGAGATTGAAGTCAGTAATCAGTCTGAGTCTTTATTCCAGGACTGGTCATTACATGACCGATATCCAAAAGAAATTTAGGTAGATATGAAGAAGACCTACATTAAAAGAGCAGAAGAAAAGCTAGGCAGGAAAAAGAGAAACCAACTAAGACTTATATCAGCGAGGAAGTTATGAATCTAGACAAACAGAAAAGCCAAGCTCTCAACTTTCGAAGAAAGGAAAAATACAGAAAACTCAAAAGAGAAATTAAGAGCAAACTTAGGAGAGACAAGAAAAAATAGGCTGGAAGAAGATATGTAAACATAAATGAGCACAATTAATGAGAAAGATCCAAGGATCTATTCCAACTGACAAAGAAAGTTAAACCCATCAAATTCCAACCTAGAAATGAGTGCATCAACAGCAAAGAAGGCATCACATTGACTGAACCAGGCAGTGGGGGTGATGCTCTGTCAGGGTTTACTTCCTTAGCCTTAGTCTCTCCCGAGATAACCACAGGACATTGGTGTTTGTTGTTGTTTTTCTGTTAGGGTTTACTCCCTTAGCCTTGGTCTCGTCCGAGACACCCACAAGGCAGTGATGCTATTTACCCATAGCTGGGGATTTGGTTCATGGGTACCAGGGCATGTGGCATGTGTCATGTCCATACGCCGGTGGACTAGACCTCCGCCTAATCCCTCGAGATATATACATTTGCCCCAATAGAAAAGGACTTTTTAAGTTAAATTTTGTTGGAACATAAAATGCTGCTTCTGCACTGTTCTTTGCTAAGACTGATCCATCGGTAAAATGTGGAGGTGTATACGGGGGTACATTTCACCGACGAGTTCACTCACTGTGGACAGCGTAATGTTGACATTATCATCTTTATCATCTATTTTAGCGTCTATATAACCAATATCAAATGTTGCTTTTAACACTTCCCATGTAAGGATAGGCGTTGTCATTGGCTGCTCAGCTATTTTATACATATTTATGTTGGACTCTTGCTCAGATCAGATATGTAAATTGCAGCTGTTACATGTGATGTCGTTTTGTTCTTTTTGTTTGTTTGTTTGTTTGTTTGCTTGTTTGTTTGTTTGTTTGTTTGTTTGTTTGCTTGTTTGTTTGTTTGTTTGTTTGTTTGTTTGCTTGTTTGTTTGTTTGTTTGTTTGCTTGTTTGTTTGTTTGCTTGTTTGTTTGTTTGTTTGTTTTGGAAGTTAATGTCAAACCTGATTTTAATTTCTTTGCTCATTAAAGTATCTGTAAGTGAAATAGTCGTTTAGAGGTAGGATTCCAGCAGCTCTGTACATTTCCAGATTAGACGCATGAGTTCGTACATTTAGTGCGATTTTAAGACTTTTGCAGTCCAAGCTTTCTGTCTTTTTTTATGTTTGTTTTTAGTACAGGTTTAAATGCATTGAAGAACACTTCTTGTTCATAGAATAATTAAGACCTGACAAGCGCTGTTGACAGATAAATTGGTATGTTTGTGTGCCGCTCCAAGGCAGTCTTTAGAAAATTGAAGGTTAATAGTGCATTTGACAGTGATTAAGTGTTGCATATTTGCAACTTTGTAAAAATTATCCCAAGACGATTATTTTCTAAGAAATTACACATCTTGTTCTCCTGACCTGTCTACATGCCCTACACAGTGTGTGTTGTTTGTGAGTGAGTGTGTATGCGTGTAAATATGTGTGTGTGTGTGTGTGTGTGTGTGTGTGTGTGTGTGTGTGTGTGTTGCGTGTTCGTGTGTGTGTGTGAATGCGTGTGTGTGTGTGTGTGATGTGTGTGTGTGTGTGTGTGAATGTGTGTGTGTGTGTGTGTGTGTGTGTGTGTGTGTGTGTGTGTGTGTGTGTGTGTGTGTGTGTGTGTGTGTGTGTGTGTGTGTGTGTTGCGTGTTCGTGTGTGTGTGTGTGTGTGTGTGAGTAAATACAAATCTTGATATGTATCACGACTTAACCATCGTAGATGGTTAATATCACTTTTCGGGCATAATTATGAACACTGATGTTGATGTTGCAGTTATCGGAGACAGATGTTGGAGGTCACACTGCTTTTACAAGAATTGGTGTATCTGTCCCCCCTGTCAAGGTAATTGGGTATGACTGGTCAAAGTAACATCTTCAGAGACTTCCATCCGGATGCAAATTTCAATTTTTTACAAGAGATCAATAGGTTTCCCCTGATGTGATTTTTCACCTATGCGTATGTTATTCTTTAGAATTATTTTAGATTTGCAAGAATAACGATGACCATTTTTGTGTTTAACCTGTGTGTCGCTTTTAAACGTGGTGTTAGCCCTGATATGGCTCAACTAGTCGGGTGGGTTATAAGCAATATGAACATGAACCCTGAATTGGTCAAGATGTTGTGTGTACAAAGGCATGGATATGTTCACCCATGCATACACATCTACATTACAGTTTTGTTTTTGCCTGTTTGTAGGATTAACTGTCTGCGTATTGGTGTGTCTCTCTTTATCTTTCACGTTAACCTTGTGTGAATGCCGGGGACTCTTTCAGTGTATACAATATCCACACCTTCTGGAAATTCTGTGCTAGAAAATGTCTGTCAGTCTCTTTGTTTCTACCATAGTTATGTGTTTTTTGTTTGTCTGTTTGCTTTCTGTCATTTCTGTCTATTATTTTCTGCCTTGCTGGTCCATTCACCTGCATGTGTTTGATAAAGTCTTGCGTACTTTTTTCTTGGGTTTGGTAATTGAGTACATGTATTAAATACATTTTTGGCTTAAGGGAGGTGAGATATGCGGAAGCAATTTTAGGTAATTTATGCCCGTCGTTATATATTGGTGTTGTTAGGTATGCTTAAATTTGTATTCAGGTGTGTTTTTAAATCCCCTATGCGACGAGTGGTCAACGCCGGGGGTATGTATGTCCTTAGATTATGTGCACGAATGCATTGAAATGTGTACTTAATTTTCTTTTTTCTTTATTTTTCTCGCTGAAGTCTTATGTATTTTGAAGTGGTTATAACCTTGATAAGGCTCTACGCAGTCGACTGGGCTTTAAACATAAATTACAATGACAATCTTTGTTGTTGTCTCTGTCTTTTTCTTAAATACACACTGTTTCATTGACTCTGCAAACATTGCTACTATTGCAATAGTTTATCGTTTGGTATCTTCCTATTACTATTCTTTATTTGGACTGAAGTAGACCCCCTATGGACGAGGGATGCATGTGCAAAAACATCATTCTTCTAATATCATCATCTTCGAAAAATAGTTTTCTGGCTCTTCTTGTTCCTTTTGTAAGCTAAGGCTCATCATAACATCCCTCTCACACACCCTCTCTCTATCTATCTATCTATCTATCCTCTCTCTCTCTCTCTCTCTCTCTCTCTCTCTGTATCTCTCTCTTTCGCTCTTTCTCTCTCTCTCTCTATCTCTCCCTCTCTCCCTTTCTCTCCCTCTCTAAATCTCTCCCTCTATTTCTCTCTCCATACCTCTCCCTCTCTCTCACTCTCTCCCTGTCTCTCTGTCTGTCTGTCTGTCTGTCTCTCTCTCTCTTTCCCTCTCCCTCTCGCTCTTTCTCTCTTTCTCTCTCTATCTCTTCCTCTGTTTTCTAGCTCCCTCTCTCTCTCTCTGTGTCTCTCTCTCTCTCTCTGTCCTCTCTCTCTCTCTCCTGTGTCTCTCCAGTAGTTTTGATGACACTTTCTTCTCACTCTCTGTCTCTTTGTCTGTCTGTCTGTCTGTCTGTCTGTCTGTCTGTCTCTCTCTCTCTCTCTCTCTCTCTCTCTCTCTCTCTCTTCTCTTGTCTTGATTACTTTTTTAGTTGAATTGTTTTATTCTCTATTGGGTTTCCGTACCTTCTCTCATTACTTTATTGAGAGAGTTTGTACAGACCAATACTTTTAACACCTAGTTAGAGGTACTTAGTTGCCATTCTGACGTGATAGAGGCACTTACTTTCTATTCTGACGTTATATGCCAGTCTGATTCATTGTCATGTGCATTTGTGTGTGAGGCAATAATATGGTTTTGATGTTGCTTGGTTTGTGGTGGATGGGTAAGTGTTTGTTCCGTTATGTTTTTTATCATTTCGAATTCCATCTTATTTCTTATTTTAGTGTGTGATTTTCACTTTTACAATCTTAACTTCCTGTCGTCTATTTCTAGTTCAGAATATTAAATTCATATTTGTGACCCTCCACCACGGAATGAGTCGGATTGCACCTGACACACTTTTTCGCTTGCAGCGATAGTTCATGTAGGGGGGGGGGGGGGGGGGTCAAGGTACCAATTTTGAGATTTTCACTGAAAATGATTCTGTAGTCATTA
>JAPXFY010000015.1:48424860-48429860 GCA_030674185.1 Monoplex corrugatus | reverse complement strand
TTATAGAACGCAAGTGTAAAAGTCTTCATATGTAACAGTGCATGGGAAAATCAGGAATATTGCCAACGCTTGAAATATGTATGTAAGAAATGATATTTGACGGGTTTTTTTTTTCAATTTAGAACAGAACTGCTGGAAAGAAAGTAAACGTAAAAAAGCCAGTGTGAGATTCAAAAAAAAAAAGAAAAAAAAGAAAAAAAGAAAACATGATAATAAAATGATAATGGAATCATTAACCCTTTCACTCCCGTACCCTATCCACCAACTGCAAAAACTTGACTCTTTGATTTCCTCACCATTTCCACCATCTTCCAACAGGAAGCTGGTAGATAGGGTGAGGGAGACAAGAGTTAAGTTTCTGCTTTGCCAGCATGGTAGATGAATCAGGATGCTGGTGGATAGGGTGAGGGAGTCAAGAGTCAATTTTTTCTGCTCTTTTTTCATGGTTGACAATGCAGGATGCTGGTGGATAGGATGAGGGAGTCAAGAAACAAGTTTCTGCTCTTTTTTCATGGTTGAAAATACAGGATGCTGGTGGATAGGGTGAGGGAGTCAAGAGTTAAGTTTCTGCTCTGTTTTTATGGTTGACAATGCAGGATTCTGGTGGATAGGATGAGGGAGTCAAAGGGTTAAATAAAACGTTCATCATCTTTATCAGTTTCAGAGTTGAGTATATTTGCGTCGTTGGGTCATCAATAATTCCATATGTGAAAAATCCGCTTGAAATTTTTTTTTTTTTTCATACACCTGTATGCCTTTTATGAGAGACAAGACAAGGGAAATAGCTGTTTTGTCTCAGATTTATAATTTACTTCACAATTCGATAGATTATGACGATGTAGAATTCACGTAAAGGCAAATTTTACAAATCGATATTTTCAGGATAAGGTGAGTTTTACAGGTGTTGCTCAAAACTCAGGCCATGGATTGATCATAAAATCATATGCAGCGTCACATCATATCAGTGAATATGTATGTAAATGCATTCACATATTTAACACATATGAAAACAAACAACAACAAATGACAGAAATTGACAACAAACGTAACAGCAAACAAGAGTGTCTTGTAAAGCAGCAACGTCCAAAGGCTTTGTCGAAACAGTTCGTCTGCAATGCTTTGATAAACTACAATATCTGATTAAAACAATGTGGAAAATGAATAACTAATAGAACATTTTTGGACCGATTTTCTTTAAAATATTTGAAACTAAACAATCAAACGACTGATTAGTTGATTTGGGCGTATAATATTCAGAAATACTAACTCGAATATTATCATAAGAGACATATCGGGGGAAAAAAAGACAGAGAAACTGACAAAGAAAACTACATACGACCAAAATTCACAAAACCTATTAAGCACTCTCCTCCCCCCCCCCCCCCCGCCCCCCACTCCCCCAAGATTTGGAGGGAAGCGATGAATAACGGGAACAAAACCAATACGTAATACAATCATTGCCATTTATTGGAAAAAAAACTCGCATACGTTTTGGTATACAATGTAAATGAAAGGAAAACTAGTTACAAGTCCATTTCAAACCAGTAACAACAAAAAGCACTGCAACAACGATAGCAATTAAACAAGAAAAAAAAACCACACACACACATACATCAATTAAAAGCAACACAAGACTGGAGTACCGTGTTTATTCAAAAGAGATTCATCGTGAACGAACAATTCGATACGCACCCCACTACCCAGTGTACCATCTGCTGCCTGGCAGATTTCTTTACCCTGCCCAAAAACCATGTGCGCTGGCATAATCTTGGATTGTAAGAGGGTGTGATGGGGTTAGAACCTTTTGAATCATTAAGCTGACACCGCCAGAATGGTTAGAGAATTAAGGTTGACAGCAAAAGTTTCGATTTTTATGTTGCAAGGATGGGGTGGGGGATTTTGAACTCCAGATATCAGACCTTGAGTTTACAGCTCTATTTCAACAGCAAAGCCAGAGAGCTGAAAAAAGATTAAAACAACAACAACAACAACAACAACAGCAACAGCATCGACATAAAAAGAAACGGCTATAGCTCGCCTAAGAATCAAACCAACACAATTATCGGCAACAACAACAACAACAACAAAAACAACGACAACAACCACCATCAATCACATTAAGAGCAACAGTTCTATCCAAAAACAACCACAAAAATATATCACAGAAGGCTGGAACTATATACAACTGTCATCGTGGATATATTCATACACACACACACACTATGTAACACTATGTAATAAAAGTAAGTATGAACATCTTAATTGAGGTTTGAGATTGTTCAACTTGGTGCGAATTATGTTTCAAATAAAAAAAATTTTTTTGCTTATTTCTGCATCCCATCATTTTGCCGGCACAAACAAATAATCTAACCAAAAACCAAAGAAATCAACTTATTCGCAGCGTAAGTGAATACGCCAAATTATTGAGTGATATGCTAGTGTATTACTGTGCTCTGTTTCTTACCTGAGAATGTAATCCATACAAATTCATATGTGTAAGTGAATTTCAAATATGGATCTATATAAATCCCAGTGTACTGAATACGTACAAAATATACCCATGAAATGTAGACATAAATATATCCATAAAACGCGAACATAAATACACCCATTAAACGTGAACATAAATA
This sequence comes from Monoplex corrugatus, assembly GCA_030674185.1. NCBI lineage: Eukaryota > Metazoa > Mollusca > Gastropoda > Littorinimorpha > Ranellidae > Monoplex > Monoplex corrugatus. The sequence continues at coordinate 48,427,230 of JAPXFY010000015.1, read as the reverse complement.
CACCCTTAAACGTGAACATTAATACACCCATTAAACGTGAACATAACTACACACCCATTAAACGTGAACATAAATACACCCATGAAATGTGAACATAAGATGCTAACACGGTCACGCTACCCCCTCCCCACCTACACCCCACCCACCCACCCACCCCCCAAAATATCAACTGTAAATAGACGTAAACAGTACTGACTGAATACACAGTCCGGTATTTTCCACTCTCCTAATCCCCATCACCAGAAAAAAAAAAATTAAAGAAATATAAAAGAAAAGAAACTTTCATCCTCAAACTAAAATGTCTGCTAAACAAATTAATAAAACAAAAACCAAAATCACACCAAATCAATGTATGTACAAGGAAAACAACTCTACACGATTCTAGCTGCTAAGTGAGGGTGGTGAATTAAAAAAACAACAACGATGTAGCCAATCAAGGAACGACAAATCGCCAGACGGAAGTCAGGACCGTGGCCACGCAGAACAGAAGAGCAACCAGGAAGGACTCTGGTGATACCAAACCTGCAACACACCACCATTTATTGATTTGTTTGATTTATCTATCTATCTTTATATCTGTTGGTTTAACTTAACGTCTAAGAAACTGAAACTGAAACTGGTTTAATTTAGTTGTATTTTGATTTAGTCATTCTCTGTTCGTTTGTTTATCTAGTGTTTAGCTGAAAATGCAAAAACAAACAAAAAACTATAAAAGAAAACATATCATCATCATCATCAGCAGCAGCAGCAGCAGCAGCAGCAGCATTGTCATTACCACCGTAAACAAAATAGGAAGAAAACAACAGCAATAACAATAGCAGCAGCAACAACGACAATAATAATATCAACAACAACAACTACTACAACAACAACTATACTATAACAACAGCGAACATAAACAACAACAACAACGATAACAACAACAGCAGCAGAAACAATAACAACAGCACCAACAGCAATAACAACAACAATAACAAAAAACAACGACGACAACTACAATAACTACAACAACAAAACAGCAATAGCAATAACAACAACAACAATAACAACAACAATAACAACAACAATGCCAGCACCAACACCAATACCACCACCACCACCACCAAACACAACAGCAACAAGAACAACAACCACCATCAACACCACCACCAACAGCACCAACACCAACAACAACAACAACAAGAACAAGCGAGAGAACTTACGTGCACGATTGTTACAGGTGGAAGAGTCAGCGATGCAGCCGGCCCACTCGGGGTCCTCGTCACTGGCGTCGTCACAGTCAGACACACAGTCACATTTCTTCAGGTAATGGACACAGGTTATGTTCCCACTGGCGCAGTCAAAATACCTCTCGGGACAGGTCTGCACGGGAGAGTGGAAAAATATGTATAATGATCAGACAGGTGGGTTGGGGGTTTGGGGTTGGGGTTGGGGTGTTGGAGGGTTGGGGATGGGGGTGTTGGGAAGGGCCACAGAAAAGTTGGAGAGTGTGGCTCATGTGGTTTGAGGCACCTGCCTAGGAGGACCTTCCTCCCCCCCCCCCCAAAAAAAAAATATCAGGTTCAAATCATAGGTCGAATAAGTCCGGTGTTTTTATTTCTGTGTGTGTGTGTGTGTGTGTGTGTGTGTGTGTGTGTGTGTGTGTGTTGTGTGTGTGTGTGTGTGTGTGTGTGTGTGTGTGTGTGTGTGTGGTTTTTTATTATTATTTTGTTTTGTTGTGTGTGTGTGGTGTGTGTGTGTGTGTGTGTGTGTGTGTGTGTGTGTGTGTGTGCGCGCGCGCGCGCGTGCATGTGCGTTGTGTGCATGTGAGAAAAACAGAGACATCTACAGACAGTCAGGCAGACCGACAGACAGACAAATATACAGAAAAATATAAGCACTGAGACACACTAGAGCTTGCAGGGCGCCTGTATGGTCCAAGGGAGGAAACTCCTATCTTTTACTGGGATAGATGAGTTAGTGCCCATATATCAAGCAGCGAACCTTCGTAGTTGTCAAAGTAACAACACACTTGTTTGTAAATGTATCCGGGTAAGTACTTATCATCTATTCATTATATCATTCCGTCATTTCAAAATGTACAATGCATCTCTGGATTGGATTCGGTTGGGTTGGGTTGGGTTATTTCTATTGTTATATTTCTTCAAAGCCCAGCCGACAGCGTAGAGCCATATGAGGACTATGACCGTTTCAAAACGTATAATGTTTCAACAGGTAAAAAAGGAAAAGAAAATTAAGTACACATAGCAATGTATTTGCGCTCATAATATAAGATGTCCCTAGCGTTGACCAATCCGTCCACTTTATCGCACAAGGGATTTAGAAAACACACTTGAATACCAATATAAACATTAGTAAGGACACTAAAAC
>JAPXFY010000015.1:48409860-48414860 GCA_030674185.1 Monoplex corrugatus | reverse complement strand
CGTTTTTGTACAGTCTGCTTTTTTGTTGGGTAGTGCAATACCTGTTGGTCCGAAGCTTGCTGAAACCGGCAACTGAACTAATTTTTTTAGAATATGTTTTACGTGCATATTTGATACTGCATTACAATTATCATCATGATCATAACGATGATGACCGTCATCATCACATTCACCATCATCATCATCACCATCATCATCATCATCATCATCATCATCATCATCACCATCATCATCATCATCGTCGTCATGGTCGTCGTCGTCGTCGTCGTCGTCATGGTCGTCGTCGTCGTAGTCGTCCCTGTCGTCATCCGGATCATCATCATCCTTACCATTTTCATCATCATCATCATCATCATCATCGTCGTCGTCGTCGTCGTCGTCGTCGTCGTCGTCATCGTCATCGTCATCCTCATCCTCATCATCATCATCCTCATCATCATCAACACCAACACCACCATCACCATCATCACCATCACCACAGTCATCACCATCATCATCGTCACCGTCCTCGTCGTCGTCGTCGTCGTTATCATCATTATGATCATCACCCTCATCATCACCATCATCATCATCACCACCACCGCCATCATCGTAATGATCACCATCATCGTCATCATCACCCTCTCCATCACCATCATCATCACCATCACCATCGTCGTCATCATCGTCGTCGTCATCATAGCTTACTTGGACATCCTCCCGTGGCGCAGGTTTTCGTTTCAGAGGTCGAACCAGAGCACTGAGACCCGCCGTTGGATGGAGGAGGACTGTTGCAGGAACGGGTTCGACTCTGAGAGCCCGATCCACAGGTCTTGGAACAAGACCCCCAGGACCCCCATACGCTCCATCCACCATTAGCTGAAATGAAAACGCCCCATAAATTATCATGTGTGTGTGTGTGTGTGTGTGTGTGTGTGTGTGTGTGTGTGTGTGTGTGTGTGTGTGTGTGTGTGTGTGTGTGTGTGCGTATGCGTATGAGAGAGAGAGTGTGTGTTTGTGTGTGTGCGCGCGAGCGCGTGTGTGTGTGTGTGTGTGTGTATGTGCTTGTGTGTGTGTATGTGCGTAAGTGTGTGTGTGCGTGTATGTGTGTGTGTGTGTGTGTGTGTGTGTGTGTGTGTGTGTGTGTGTGTGTGTGTGTGTGTAAGTTCATTTCAAATTGAGATAATAATTTCATGACAATGTAACCAGGATTGCTAATATAACAGACTGCAAATGTTTGTGTGCGCATGATCTGCGTTCGCTTCTTTTAAATTAAGCAGACTGAGAAGAAGAAGAAAAAGAAGAAGAAGAAGAAGAAAGAAGAAGAAGAAGAAGAAGAAGAAGAAGAAGAAGAAGAAGAAGAAGAAGAAGAAGAAGAAGAAGAAGAAGAAGAAGAAGAAGAAGAAGAAGAAGAAGAAGAAGAAGAAGAAGAAGAAGAAGAAGAAGAAGAAGAAGAAGAAGAAGAAGAAGAAGAAGAAGAAGAAGAAGAAGAAGAAGAAGAAGAAAGAAGAAGAAAGAAGAAAGAAGAAAAAGAAGAAAGAAGAAAGAAGAAGAAGAAGAACGACAACAACAACAAGAACAACAATAACAACAACAACAACAAAAATAACAACAACAGCAACAACAAGCACAAGAATAAGAGCAAGAACAAGAAGGAAAAAGAACAAGAACAAGAACACGAAGAAAAGAAACAAGAACATGAAGAAAAGAAACCAGAAAAAGAAGAATATGAAGAAGGAGAAACTGAAGAAGAAGAAGACAGCATACTTGGGCCACAAGCTTGGTTTCCAAAGGACGTTTTGATTCCCTGCAACGCTGAGAAACCAGAGACGGCGAACACATGGTCGCTGTCTGGGTCTGTGGCCATGTCGTTGAGTTCTGTCATGGGGATGCCTTGTCCGATACCCACCGCAAAGATCCTCATACCCTGATCACGACAAGTTTGTGCCTGGTTGGATGTGTCTGTAGGGTTATTGGAGATGCCATCAGACAACACGACGACGACATTGACAACGCTGCTACGATCTCCGTTGCCCGAGGTGAACATGGAATTTCTGCAGTACTCTAGGGCTTTACCTGTTCAGATAAAAGATAAAGTAGAAAACAAAAATTCAATGAATGTAAGTTATCAATTTGTTTGTTTTGAAACTCATTAAATGCTGTATAATCCTATCAGTGACCTATTAGTAAGTAGTAAGAATATTGTATCCACTTTGATGATCTGTAAGCAGAGTACTATACAGCCACGTTTTCATAAACTGTAAGCAGAGTACTGAAACCACGATTGGCGACCTATAAGCAGAGTACTGAAACCACGATTGGCGACCTGTATGCAGAGTGCTGAAACCACGATTGGTGACCTGTAAGCAGAGCATTGCAACCACGATTGTTGACCTGTAATCAAAGCACTGTAGCACGATTGGTGACCTGTAAGCAGATTACTGTAGCCATGATATTCGACTTGTCATCAGAGAACCATAGCCACAATTTGTGACCTGTAAGCAGAGTACTGTAGCCATGATTGGTGACCTATAAGCAGAGTACTGAAGCCACGATTGGTGACCTGTAAGCAGAGTACTGAAACCACGATTGGTGACCTGTAAGCAGAGCATTGCAATCACGATTGGTGACCTGTAAAGAAAGCACTATAGCATGATTGATGAGCTGTGAGCAGATTAATGTAGCCATGATATTTGACCTGCCAACAGAGATCCGTGACCACAATTTGTGACCTGTAAACAGAGATCCGTGACCACAATTTGTGACCTGTAAACAGAGTACTGTAGCCATGATTGTGACCTGTAAGCATAGTACTGTAGCCATGGTTGGTGACCTGTAAGCAGAGTACTGTAGCCATGATTGGTGAACTGTAAGCAGAAAACTGAAGCAGCGATTGGTGACCTGTAAGCAGAGTACAGTAGCCACGATTAGGGAGGTGTAAGCAGAGTACTGTAGCCACGATTAGGGAGCTGTAAGCAGAACTGGTCCAGGCAGGAGGAGAGGCCATGATTGATATGTTACTCATCATCTGCAATAAGATCTGGCGGACAGGCGAGTGGCCAACACCTTGGACCCAGTCCCTGATCTCCCGAAGAAAGGCAACCTACAACTATGCCAAAACTACCGTACCATCAGCCTGATCAGCCATCCAAGTAAGGTCATGTTAAAAATCCTTCTGAGTAGACTGAAGCCACAAGCTGAGTAGACAATAAAAGAAAAGCAGGCAGGTTTCAGACCAGGAAGAAGTACCACAGAGCAAATTTTCAACCTCAGATTGCTCTGTGAGAAATACCTGCAACAACAGCAAGGCCTTTGCCACGTCTTCGTGGACTTCAAGAAGGCATTCGACAGAGTATGGCTCGCAGCCTTGTGGGCAACCATGAGGCAGTACAACATAAATGCAAACCTGATCAGAACCATAGAATGCCTCTACGAAAAGGCGACCAGTGCAGTCTACCATGACAACAACATAGGAGAATGGTCCCGAACCACAGTTGGAGTACGCCAAGGATGCCTGCTCTCCCCCCCCCCCCTCTCTTTAACATCTTCTTAGAGAGAATAATGGCTGACGCGCTTGAAGACCACGAGGGAACAGTCAGCATCGGAGGTAGAACAATCACAAACTTGCGTTTTGCTGACGACATTGACGGACTAGCTGGGCAAGAGCAAGAGCTGGTCAGCTTGATAAAACATCTTGATGAGGCCTCCACAGCATATGGCATGCAGATCAGTGCAGATAAAACCCAGTTGATGACAAATAATACCAATGGCATCAGCACTGACATTACCATAGACAACAAGAAACTTGAGACCGTCCATAGCTTTAATTATCTGGGAGCTGTAGTATCAGATGAAGGATCAAAGCCCGAAGTACTTTCCAGGATTGCCCAGACCACAGCTGCAATGACCAAGCTAAAAGTCATCTGGAACGACAAGAACATAGCTATGGGCTCCAAGATCAGAATGATGCGTTCCCTGGTCATGCCAATATTTTTGTATGCATGCGAAACATGGACCATAACAGCAGACATTGAAAGAAGGATACAGGCAATGGAGATGAGATGCTTCCGCAAACTCATCGGTATCTCGTACAAAGATCATATAACCAATAAGGAAGTGAAAACCCGAATCGAAAATGCCATCAGGCCGTATGAAGACCTCCTGACTTCAGTGAAAAGACGCAAACTGAGGTGGTACGGACAATATCAGCGAGTGGACTGGCCTTTAATGGAACATCACTCTGCGGAAAGCTGAGGACCGTGAGGAGTGGAGGAAGTTGGTTGCAAAATCTTCAGTGGTGCCCCAACGGTCAACCAGACTACGGGACTGATGATGATGATGATGATGAAACAGAATACTGTAGCCACGATTTAGCAGCTGTGCACAGAGTACAGTAGCCATGATTAGGGTGGTGTAAGAAGAGTACTGTAGCCACGATGAGGGAGCTGTAAGCAGAGTGCAGTAGTCACGGTGAGGGAGCTGTAAGCAGAGTACGGTAGCCACGATGAGGGAGCTGTAAGCAGAGTATAGTAGCCACGGTTAGGGAGTTGTAAGCAGAGCACTGTAGCCACGATCAGGCAGCTGTAAGCATAGTACTGAAGCCACGATTAGTCAGCTGTAAGCAGAGTACTGTAGCCACGATTCGGGAGCTGTAAGCAGAGTACTGAAATCACGATTAGGGAGCTGTAAGCAGAGTACTGAAACCACGATTAGGCAGCTGTAAGCAGAGTACTGAAACCACGATTAGGCAGCTGTAAGCAGAGTACTGAAACCACGATTAGGCAGCTGTAAGCAGAGTATCGTAGCCACGATTAGGGGGCTGTAAGCAGAGTATCGTAGCCACGATTAGGGGGCTGTAAGCAGAATACTGAAGCCACGATTAGGAGCTGTAAGCAGAGTACTGCAGCCACAACTGGTGACCTGTAAACAGAGTACTGTAGCCATGATTGCTGGCCTGTAAGCAGAATATCGTAACGACGATTAGGGAGCTGTAAGCAGAGTACTGTAGCCACGATTAGGAA
>JAPXFY010000015.1:48394860-48399860 GCA_030674185.1 Monoplex corrugatus | reverse complement strand
TTGTATTTACAGTAAGGTACATATAATGGAGTGATACGTAAGAATAAACGTTACAGAAGGTGGAGGTACAATTTGTACTGAAAGAGCTCCAAGCATCCTCACGGGGGTGTGGGTGTGGGTCTGGGTGTGGGTGAGGGTTGCTGCCCTTCAGGCCAACGACGCAATTGGCGGTAAGTAAGTAGAGTGAACTATTAAATTTTATTCCACAGAAGAGAAGCGAAGATGGGTCAAGGGGATTTTAGTTCTCACTAGCATTGTCCTCGGAATTGTGTTTCATTACTGATTTGGAACTATCGCTAAATTTGTGTGTTTTCTCTCTCTCTCTCTCTCTCTCTCTCTCTCTCTCTCTCTCTCTCTCTCTCTCTCTCTCTCTCTCTCTCTCTTCTTCTCTCTGTTTGTCTGTCCTCTGTATGTCTCTCTCTCTCTCTCTCTCTCTCTCTCTCCCTCTGTGTGTGTGTGTGTGTGTGTGTGTGTGTGTGTGTGTGTGTGTGTGTGTGTGTGTGTGTGTGTGTGTGGTGTTAGTTCGTTCTTTGATTTAATCTAACGTCTTTTCACTGTGAGTGATATTAGACGGTGTGTGTGTGTGTGTGTGTGTGTGTGTGTGCGCGCGCGCGCGCGCGTAATTAAGATGGCAGATTGCCAGTCGAATGAATGAGTATTAGCTTATGCTGCAACAAATATGACAGATAACCAATATTGGAAGGGTAACCAATATTACAACAAAGATGACACATGTCCAACTATACAATAACTTCGATAGATAACCAATGCTAGAACAAAGATGAAGGATAATCAAATATGCACTAAATATGACATCATAACAAAGACGTCACTTCAAAATATATTACAATAAAATGAATCCTATTTGATACTGCATCTAAACATGATAAATAAACAACAATATGTTAAAAGGATAGACATCCACAATTAACATAAAGACGAGAGACAACCGATTTTACAATAAAGATAATGGATGACCACTATCATGATAAACGCAACAAATAAACAATATCACAATAAAGATGAAGCACAGTCAATATTACTAAAAATAACATATAATCATTAGTATAATGCACATTAGGAATAACCAACATAGCAATAGAACGTTTGATAACCAAAGTTATGAAAAATATTTAAAGACAAACAATCAACAATGAATACTGTGAAAAAGATGATACATATCCAATCTTTCAAGAAAGAGAGAAACAGAGAGAGAGAACAGAGACAGAGACAGACAGACAAACTGACGGACGTAGAAAGAGAGAGAAGAGAGACAAACCACAGAGATAGAGACAGATAGACAGACAGACAGACAGAGAGAAAGAGGTGTAGACAGACAGACAGACAGACAGACAGACAGACAGAGGGTACATTTTGTTATAAAGATTCCAGATAACCAGTAACTTTCATTGAGCAAAACCCAGTGTATGGCACCAACCTCCAGCGTATCTCAGAGCGAAGAAGAAGATGCAAGAGAGAGCAAGCGTTGTCTTGAGAACCTTGTGATGGCCCATTGCGCTGTGGTCCTAGCCAGGTAGGCCGAAGCTACAAACAGTCTAAGAGAAAAAGAATGTGATGGAGAATTATGAATGGACCATAAAATTGTGAATCGAATTAGAAGTGTCACACAAAAAGAATATGTTCACAGCATGTATAAAGTAACAAACAAACGAACAAACAAAAAATAAATATATAACTAAATGAATGAAAATTGAATGAATGAATGAATGAATGAATAAATGAATGAATGAATGAATGAATGAATGAATGAATGAATGAATGGCATTAAACAACTAAATAAATAAATCAGAAGTGCCACACAAGGAGAACACTTTTACAGCGCTGCAAAAGAAAAGATAAATAAAGTGACAAAGTAACAAACAACGAAAGAAAGACAGACAGACAGACAGAAAGAAAGAAACAAGAACAGAAAGAAAGACAGAAAGAAAGAAAGAAGGAAAGAAGGAAGGAAGGAAAGACAGAAAGAAAGAAACAAAATAAGAAAGAAAGACAGAAATATTGTAAACAAATATCATAGTTAAGAAGCACATAAGAAGTTTCGTTCAAGAGGGGGATTCGTCACGCCGGGGCAAATCCATACGTGCTCTACCCGAGTATGCTAGTAATCATCAGACAGCCTCCTTGAGCCTGCGCAAAAGTATCCGCTGGCAAGGTCTGTGAGTATGGAAAGCGTGTATGTGTGTGTGGGGGGGTAAGGGTAGGAGGGGATATTCACGAAACAATAAGCTTACACCGCCCAACAATCATTAACGACGACACAATAAAAGAGATTGAAGAGGAGCTGCTTGTTTAATTTAACCGTTTGACTCCCGTACCCTGTCCACCAGCGTCCGGCCCTACCAACTATGCTAGCAAAGCAAATAAAACTTTAACCATTTGTTTCCCTTACCCAATACCAGGTTCCTGGAGAATGAGGGAGTCAAAAAGGGTTAAGGGTTTTTTGTTTTGTTTTGTTTTCGTTTTTGGGTGTGTGTGGAGTTTTTTTTTTCTTCAGTTTTTAAGTAGATAGGGTGCGGGAATCCAAAGGTTACCAGGGATTTTCTACATGCGCTCATCCACCAAACTCTCCCAGCAATTCTCCAGCACACTCCTTGAATATATGCACACACACACACACACACACACACACACACACACACACACACACACACACACACACACACACACACACACACACACACACACACACACACACAACAAAATCCCACAAACTGACGAACTGGAAAAATGGCGAAAAGTGGGGGGTGGGGGTGGGGGTGGGGATTGGATGGGGGGAGGGGCAGGGTGTGTGTGAAGGGAGGCAGAGAAACGCAGTCCATGGAAAAGTCATTTGACACCACTGGCAAGATTTGAACATCAAGGTTGACAGCGGACAGACCAGTCTTTTTGTAGTCTGCTGGGATTGAACTCCAAACTTTGAATCTTGAATCCACAGCTCTATCAACAGAATCCCCCTGCCCTCCCCTCCCTTCCCCTTCCCCCGTCTTGTTCACTTTAACACACAAAATGAAAAAGAATAAATTCACAGGTAAACTTGGCTCCAGCTTTCAATCAGTCATATTGGTATACTCAGCTCTCTTTACAACAACATCTACAAAAACGATGACAATGACGACGACGACAACGATACGCATTCAACAATCACATATGCACACGCACACGCAACGCACAAACACACACACACGCACACACATGCGCGCGCGCGCACACACACATACACATGCACACAAACACACGTACACACACACACACACGCATACACAAACACACAAACACACGTACACACACACACACACACACACACAACACACACACACACACACATACGCACACTATAACATTATAGCTCTTAAAAGTAAACCCATCAATCTTCTAAGCAATCCAATTTCATGAACAATTATTACTTCCAACACAAGCACGATCATGTGAATGAAATCTGCTTACGCTTATCAAACAAACAAACACACACACTTGAAAACACGATTTAACAAACACACAAACAAGCAACCAAAAACAAACAAACAAACACACTTGAAAACACGATTTAACAAACACACAAACAAGCAACCAAAAACAAACAAACAAACACACTTGAAAACACGATTTAACAAACACACAAATAAGCAACCAAAAACAAACAAACAAACACACTTGAAAACACGAATGAACAAACACAGGAACAAGCAGCCAAGTCAAACAAACGACCATAATTGAAAACATGAAGAAACATACGGAGCAAAGAAACAAACACTCTTAAACAAACAAACTTACGTCACAAGTTTAAGGCCACAAAGCCTCCAAGTAATCCAATCTGCAGTTGCAAGGAAACCAAAAAGAAAAAAAAAAGATTAAAAATAAAAAGAGACAAAAGCAAAAACAAAAAACAAAAACAACAAACAAATTGAAGGGGACAAGAACACAGATATAAAAGTAGCACTAAAAAAAAAGACACAAAACAAACAAACAAAGCAACGAGAAAAAAAGCACAAATCGAAGGGGACAAGAAAACATAGAAAAACAGTGAAAATAAAACACGAACAAACAAACAAACAAAGCAGCGAGAAAAAAAAAATAAAGGAGACACGAAAACAGATAGACAGAAAATTAGTGAAAAAAAAAAAGACAAACAAACAAACAAAGCAACGAGAAAGAGAACAAACACACAGAAAAAATCATAAACAGGAAAACCACAGCAAAACAGAAACAATAATGCTACTTTGGGCTTACACTCTAAATTAGCTAGCAAAAAACCCCCTAAATGATTATAAGAGAAGTCAAAAACGAAAGAATAACCCGCAACATACGCTAACAACAAACACAGTTTTCAGAAATCATTATTCATATTCAAACTTGACAAAAAAGCACACACATACACACACAAAAGGAAATCACACTTACCCCCAAAATTTGAAATACGCCAACCTTTGAAGGAGTCTTGCAGACGACTGTCCTCGGCAGCTCAAGCATGCATGCACGGTCAGAGGGATTAAGGTTAGATCCCATGGTACCCATGGCCGATTACCAAGCTTAGCCCTAAGTTTCAGACGCATGCAACAGGCGAGTGACTATTCTACTATTGATAGTTTACACATTTTGTGCAATGCCTGCATGCAAGGACGTATACACTAATTTGCATATGTATACAAACACAGTCGAAGTACTTACACACACACACACACACACACACACACACACACACACACACACACACACACACGTACACAGGTATCCATTTTTGTGTGTTGTTGTTGTTGTGTTTGTTAAAAGAACGAGCAGATATATACATAAACACAGAGTAGCTATGTTCAGTTTAAACTACGTGCGGTTTAAACAAAAAACGCACTTAAACACGGTTACGCAAGCATTCACGCTACACACACACACACACACACACACACACACACACACACACACACACACACACACACACACACACACAACACACACACACACCACCCTACACGCATACACACATACCC
>JAPXFY010000015.1:48374860-48384860 GCA_030674185.1 Monoplex corrugatus | reverse complement strand
AAGAGACCAGATGTAAATGTGGCGGGCTGGGTTTGAACTCAAGATATCATATCTTAAATCCATGGCTCTATCAACTAGAGTGAATAGATATGTACCATCTTTCAAAAAAAAAAAAAAGAAAAGAAAATAATTAAGCTTTTTTCGAACGAAAAATCCCAAACAAGATGTCTCATACTCCTTTCATGTTCAATTCTCTACGGAAAGCAAAACTATTGTAACTGCAAATAAAAAAAGCTACTTTACTTCAGGCAAGCTGGGCTGTTAATCTGTGACTTCTGTCTGCACGAACAATACAGATGCAAGACCAGTTAAACATAACCGATCAGGGAATGGAATGGTTTTGCGTGATCTGGATAATCCGGATTAACCACTTTTTTCCGCTAGTTGACCCTTAAGTCGGTCATTCTCTCCCTTACCTTAGTCTCTAAATATGTCTGTCTCCATCTGTGTGTCTCTGTCTCTCTCTCTGTCTCTGTTTTTCTAATGCATTATACCTGTCTGTCTGCCTGTTTCTGTGTCTGTCTGTCTGTCTGTCTATCTGTCTGTCTGTCTGTCTGTCTATCTGACTGAATCTGTTTATTTGCCTGTTTTTGTGTCTGTCTGGTTCAGCCTCTGTCTCTGTCTCTGTCTCTGTCTGTGTGTCTGTCCATATCTGCCTCTGTCTCTCTCTCTTTCTGCTTGTGTCCCAGTCTCTGTCTCTGTCTCTGTCTATGTGTCTGTCCCCCTCTGCCTCTGTCTCTGCCTGCCTGTTTGTCTGTCTGTCTGTCTGTCTCCGTTTCTTTCTCTCTCTCTCTCTGTCATTCTCTCTCTATGTTTCTGTCTGCCTGTCCCTCTCTCTCCGTTTCTCTCACTCGCTGTCTCCCTCCCTCTTTCTTTCTTTCTTTCTTTTGTCTCTCTCTGTCTGTCTCTGTCTGTCTGTCTGTCTGTCTCTCTTTCTCTCTTTGTCTCTCTCTCTGTCTCTATCTGTTTCTCTTTCTCTCTTTATGTCCCTCTCTCTTTCTCTCTCTCTCTCTCCCCTTCTCTGTCTCTCTCCATCTCTATCTCCCCCTCTCTCCCTCCTCCACCACTCTCTCCCCCTCCACTGTGTCTTTTCATCAATTTCTTTCAGATTAGCTACTTTTGTTTGCCAGAAACATGAATGGGATTTTATTTGATTTTAATCATGGATTCCTTTGAATTGCTGAGTTGTTGAGCACTTTCAGCTATTCTTTCGCTGTCGCTGCAGAGAATGGGCCTAGTGATTATCGTTTTTGTTAATAATTGATTCTATAGAAGTGGAGCACATGGGAATAGAGCGTATGACATTAAAGCTAATGGGAGCAGGCCTTTCAAGAGTTGATTCAGTTCATAAAACTTCCTCTCTGAAAGACTGCAATTTTTTTTTGCACTGAGAAGGAGGGCAAATATTCAATAAAAGTAGGGAGGGGGGGTAGGGTTCGTGCATGTGTGCATGTGTGTGTGTGTGTGTGTGTGTGTGTGTGTGTGTGTGTGTGTGTGTGCATGTGTGTGTGTGTGTGTGTGTGTGTGTGTGTGTGTGTGTGTGTGTGTGTGTGTGTGTGAGCCTGCGTGCCTGCGTGCGTGTGCGTGTGCGTGTGTGAGAAAGAGAGAGAGAGAGAGAGGGAGAGAGAGTGGGAAAGAGAGAGAGAGACACACAGACAGACAGACAGACAAGCAGACACATATATATATATATATATATATATATATACATACATATATATATATATATATATATGTATACACAAGTATACATATGTGTGTATATATATATATATACATACATATATATATATATATATATATATATATATATATACACACATATGTATACTTGTGTGTGTGTGTGTGTGTGTGTGTGTGTGTGTGTGTGTGTATGTGTGTGTGTGTGTGTGCGTGCGTGCGTGTGTGTGTGTGTGTGTGTGTATGCGTGTGTGCCTGCGTATTGGTAGTGTGCGTGTGTGCATGTGTACGTAGGTGATTGCATACTGTGCATAATATATTTATTGATACGCGACGCATAACAGACGTAACAAATATGAAGTGAAATGTATATGTGGCAAGCTCCAGGCTGATAAATATTCATCTAATCACAAACATTCCCACAACTGGCATACGTATATCAGCATCAACATTTTCTCCAGGGAAGTAATTGTTTCTTAACATGAATCATCAGAGCTGGAGATGTTCAGCTCAGTTCAGTTTCTCAAGATGATTCCATCACGCACGGAATGAACTCTATGTGCACTAACGTCACAGATGCCATGAAATGAAGAAGATCCAGACTGACCCTGCTTATGAACCCAAGAGCTGGTCAGGTCCTGAGATCCTACCTAGCGCATATGTTTTGTTTTGTTTTTTCCTGGAGTGAGAGGGATATGTTTCAGGGTTTCTATCAACATTTGGAGTTAAAATGATACATTTTTTTTGCGATTACTAGACGTGTTTATAAAAATAAAAAAAGAAACAGCCAGATGTGATTTTTCTATCTTTTCTTTCTTTCTTCCTTTCTTTCATTCTTCTCTTCTTTTTTTTCAGATATCAGGGTTTTCCGTTGTTGTCAAAGGTGCATGGAGGCGAAAAACACCTGTTATTTTCGTCTCGTAGAATGGGAGGGAATGTTAGCTTTTTTATTACTGTACCTTAAATGGACAAAAAAAAAAGAAAGAAATTAAATAAAGGCGCCTACGTAATACATTTCCTTGCTCTCTCTCTCTCTCTCTCTCTCTCTCTCTCTCTCTCTCTCTCTCTCTCTCTCTCTCTCTCTCTCTCTCTCTCTCTCTCTCTCTCCTCTCTCCCTCTCTGTGTGTATGGTATGTGTTGTTCTTATGTCAACCACGCGTCTTCTTGTGTGTATGAAATGTTACTATTTTTCGTTACAGCATTGTATCTTGTTGTCTGTTTATTGTAAAACACAACAATGAATTTTTAAAAAAAAAGTTTATAAAGAAGGTGTCTGAGTTGTATCAATTTCCGTCATAAATAATTCAATTTACTCTTTTATTTTCCTTTTTTTTTTATTTTGTTTGATTTTTTATATATTTGAAAATGATGTCATATAATGTAAGGCAGTCTTTTTGTCGAATGTATGCGTATGCCTGGAACATGAGTGCGCTTTGATTTGATTTGGCGATTATTATTATTATTATTATTATTATTATTATTATTATTATTATTATTTATTATTTATTATTATTATTATTATTAGTATTATTATTATTATTATCATTATTATTACTATTATTATTATTATTATTATCATTATTATCATTATGATTAATACTACTACTACTATTACTATCATGGTTATTATTATACTTTTATTGTTGTTGTTCTTCTTCTTCTACTTCTTCTTCATCTTCTTCTGCTTTTTACTCTTCTTCTTCTTCTTCTTATCATTGATATTATTGTTATTATTATTGTTCAACTTTTATAATATTTACACCAATGCCGCTGATTTTGGCATCTACGGACATTATATTTAGCTTAAAAAAAATCAAGGTGTGTGATTCTAGTTTTGTTTTGTATACATTTAACTGCTGCTGGGATATTGTTGTGAAAGCCTACTAAAGTTCACAACTAGCGTATAAGATTGCCTACAACGATGATGAGTGGGGATCTAGTGGTAACCCGGTGGCAGTAGTTATCCTGGCTGACGTGGTCAGACCAAGGGACAGGTATTGAGCGCTATTTGACACAACGATTCGGGCCAGAAGGACGAGAAGCAAATTATCTCATTTGCAAGTGGTTTGATGGTCGCTTGTGGACAGGTTGACCTTTACCGCTGCTGGTGGTGGTCAATAGATCGTTACTGTCAACCTTTTGAAGTTGATAGATAAGTCTCAGAAGACTGCTGACGTGGTAGTTTTTTTTGTTTTTTTTTCAGACAGACAAAAAATGTGAAATAAAATTAAAAATAAAATGAGATAAAATAAAATAAATGAGATAAGATAAGATGAATAAAAAACAACAACAAAAATAAAAAAAATAAAAACAGCCATATAGCAAACAACCAACCAAACAAACAAACGAACAAACAAACAAAACACATATAGAAATAAGCAGAACCCAAGGAATAGGAGGAATGGTGTTAGAGGGATTTATAGATTATCATTTTTGAAAAAGACACGACATGGTGGAAGTACACCTTTATTACAATGCTGTTTTAGTTGCTTCTTTAATTCTGTATATCTTACATTTCCATTGTTTTCATCTTTAGCAGTAGAGATGATAACTGTACGAAGGCCTCTGTCACTATTGCTTTTGTGAATGAAATGCTTGCGAGATGAGGCATTTCAAGGCATATTATCGTATTTGTAGTTGATAGAACCAATGACGTCAAATGAGTCACTGTCAAAACCTGTCTTATAGAACGAAAATATCATGGTTGGGAATAATATCATAAAACGCAGTAAACGGCTTCAACAGGAGCTTATTGTACATGTATTGCATATTTATTGAATGATAATGGATTTTTTTTCTGACACATCACGAATTCAACAGAAAAAACATAAAAGAAATTTTTTTTTCACCCCTTTAATGTACATAAGCAGTCTGTTAAGGCATGTTGACAGAAGACAAAGCTGAACATGCCAAATCAAAATCTATATGATATTCTTACAGCACCGAACGCAATATAGTCTATGTTAGAAACAGCTCGGTTATACTATGACATATGAACATTAGATCATACACTTCCAAAGTCTTGCTCCAGGTGGTGTAATAAATAGGGAACAAATCTTCCATGGAAAAACATGTGTTTATGAAAATCAATAAAGTACAAAGTGCTAAACTGAAATGACCACAGATATGTTTTGTACTTCGAATTATCGAAACTAATGCCTCGTTAAAAGAAACCAAATTTGTAAACAAGATATGTTGTGATTTTGGTTTGGAAACGAAAGGCAGAACTGATCATAGGTTTTGGAATTGCTTACAGTAGAAACTATTCAGGGGAAGAATCGAAGTTAGTCATGAAATCAGAATGGATCACGTGTGCAATCAGCCATTGACTGGAAGTATGGTACTATTTAGTGTTGACGACGTAACTGTGCGCACAGATTCGATATTAGATTTAATCATCCTTCTTGGAAACATGCACATTTATATTCATACATGCAAGTATGTAAAGAATGTACCAACATTAAACTCTTCTAAAAAATATCGTGCTACAAACTGTCACATAGAAATATGCAATCCAAAAAATGACTTGCAATTTGCACATCTTTAAAACAAAATGGTTGCCATATTTATCACTGATAACAACTGAGACTTGATTGGGTCTATTCCAAATGTTATATCTAAAGTCAATGGACGGTTTGGAATGTGATAGCTAGTCCTATTTCTTAACTGGCTGACTGACTCTACTGACTGACTGACTGACTGACAGACTGACAGACTGTATTCCTGCCTGCCTGTCTGTCTGTCTGCCTGCCTGCCTGCCTGCCTGCCTGCCTGCCTGTCTGTCTGTCTGTCAATCCCTCTGACTGACTGACTGACTGATTTACTGACTGTCTGTCTGTCTGTCTGCCTGCCTGTCTGCATGTCTGGCTGACTGATTAATTGATTGACTGACTGACTAACTGACTGACTGACCGACCGACCGACCGACCGACCGACCGACCGACTGACTGATTAGCCTGGCGTACTTATTTTTGACTAGTCTTATGCTTGTCTTATTGCTTGTTTTTGTGCATGCAATTTTATGTCCTCAATTCTTTTACTCTTTGTGTCTATAGACGACAGGACAGATGTCTGGCCTAGAACTAATGAATAGTAGGTAGACAGAATAATTGCCATGGGTCAGGTCCGATGTGGAATTATGTTTGTCATGTAACACCGAAATGATACACAATCTGCCTCAAACTTCGACCTCTCTTAAACTTCTGTCTGTCTGTATGTCTGTATAGACAGACTGTCTGTCAGTCTCTCTTTCTTTCTCTCTCTCTCGCTCTCTCTCTCTCTCCCTCTCTCTCCCTCCCCCCCTCTCTCTCTCTCTGCCTCTCTCTCTCTGTGTCCAGTATGCATATATAAATACTGCACAAGAAAAACGCCAGCAAAATGAAGTCATTATTATACCAGTAATTAAAGTCAACACATGTTCAAAGCCATGCATTCAAGGCCAATCACACCCAAAAAGGAAATGGATACACAGACACACGCACACGAACACACACACACACATACACACGCTCAAAAACGCACTGACAGAGATCCACAAACCAGCAGATTTGCTTATTGTTATACCACCAAGAACATGGAATCATCAACCACATAAAGAGAGAGAGAGAGAAAAAGAGAGAGAGAGAGAGAAAGAGAGAGAGGGGGAGGAGAGAGAAAGGAGGAGGAAACGGGAGGGAGCGAGACAGACAGACAAAGACATAGAGAGACAGACAGAGATAGAAAAGAGAGACAGAGAGAGACAGAGGGAGACAGAAACAGACAGACAGACAGAGAGGGAAAGAGAGAGAGAGAGAGACAGACAGACAGACAGACAGTCAGACAGGCAGGCAGGCAGACAGACAGACAGGCAGAAAGACAGATTCAGAGACAGAGAAAGAGAGAGCGAGGGAGAGAGAGAGAGAGAGAGAGCGAGAGAGAAAGAGAGACAGACAGACAGAGAGAGAGAGACGGAGAGACAGACAGACGCAAAGACAGAGAGATTGAGAGAGAAAGAAAGAGAGAGAAAAAAAGAGAGAGAGCGAATGCAAGAGAGAGAGAGAGAAAGAGAGAGGAAGAAAGAGAGACAGAGACAGAGACAGACAGACAGACAGACAGACAGACAGACAAAAAGAAACAAACAGAAAGACAGAGGAAAGCGTAGAAAACGTCCAGATACACAAGCTCACGTCATGAAATCATAACACACAGTGACAGTCAGCTTGTCATTTACCATTTACTTGATCACAGAACGAACCAAAAAAGCATCCACAGCAAATACTAGTCAACAACAATAATCATTTAGCACAGTCAGTGACTTCATAATGATGATCGATAAGCCCTAAACGTCTAACAGCCTGTTATCACCTCCCTTTAATTTAAAGTCGTCTTTCTTCAAGCTCGCTATGTTGTCTGTTTACATACTTGATTTCTGTCACAAACATACTTTCATTCATCAGTGTGTTGATCATAATATTTCAAGGAATGAAGTAAGAGCAGATATTTTCGCTTTTTATTTTTTTCCTATCACATTGTTCTGTCTCGCATTTTGTCTTTCCCCTCCATCTACGTTTATGCTTTATTTCCAGTAAAAATGATTCGCTTTGACAGTATGGACAGTATGACATCATCAAATTATTATCAGACCGCCCTCCGGCAGCGGAACAAAATACACATTACAAACAGAAGGCAAATATTATGTAGCCCCATGAATTCAAAACGAACAAACGAATGAACAAACGAACAAAAATCCACCAAGCTAGCTCTGACCAATGCGCTATAACTTAAATCACTGCGAACATGAAATGTACAATGACACCACAATTAGTTCTTTAGCTCAGTATACACACAGACACATACAGACACAGGCACAGGCACAGGCACAGGAACAGGCACAGGCACAGGCACAGGCACAGGCACACACACACACACACACACACACACACACACACACACACACACATACATATACGCACGCGCACACACACACATACACACGCACACACACACACACCGCACACACACAAACACCCACACACACACACACACACACTCACACTCACACACATTCACACCACACCACACACACACACACACACACACACACACACACACACACACACACACACACACACACACACACACACACACACTACACACACACACAAATACAAACACAGACACAGAGAATGTACACAATTTTGATACGATATGTACATATATATATATATATATATATTCCTTATGTTACGTTCTGCTTTATAAATACAAAGAAATTAGCACACCAAAAATGAGCACACCATCGTAAAGAACACACCTTTATTTGTCAACATTCTCTGTGAAAATACAGCGAAGACCACCATCAGCTAATGATTCAATACGAACTAACACGTTCCCTCTGATCAATGAATTTTATAGACATCACATCATTATGAAACAATACAAGATGAAACACGTCTCCTGACACACTTTCCTAAATATACTATATAAATACAATGAAGCTTACATCATCAAACAGAACCAAAAAAATCACATGTTTTGTTCTTACAATGACTGTTATCGTCGTCAATAAATACATCAACATTTCTTTCAAAAGCTGCGCTATCAACATATTAGTTTAACCCTTTGACTCCTGCTCCTTATCCACCGACTGCAAAAACTGTACCCTTTGACTCCCTCACCCTATCCGCCAGCTTTCTGCAGGTAGCTGGTGGATAGGGTGAGAGAGTCAAAGGGTTCAGTTTTTGCTTTGCTGGCATGGTTGCCAATTAAGGATGCTGGTGGACAGGCTGCGGGAATCAAAGGGTTAACGGTGAAAACAAAGGGAATGATTAGAAACATCACTAACTTTCTGAAAACATGTTTTTCGTACACATTTGTATAGATTCACACACTGGGAAAAAAAACAACATCAGGATACTATCAATGTGTACAGACAAAATTATGGAGTTGACTGATATACATCTGGATTTGTTCTGCTTAGCGTTTGATTTCAACAAAGGGATCGTGTTTGAGAGGGATCTGGTGAAATCCATCCTGATTGATAACAGTTGATACGTAAAGTAAGCAAAATGTTGTACAGTTAAAGACCAGGCATCCGATTCTGTTGATCGGGTGAGAAAGGCTAGGTCACAGATTTTCATCCCCACGTGCGAGCTGTGTTCGTGTTATTGCAGAGTGGGGCACTAGAAGGGTTCCACGCGTACTCACACATGCACATGGATAAGCCGTACATGTATATAGTATGCCTGCAACCCTATTACGGCCCTAGAAACAGTGCCACAGACCTAAACATTTATTTTTAGGTTCATAATGCCAGGCAGGATACGTGCGTCAGACACTAGCTCCACCCATCATAGTTCGCATCTGCCCTCTATCGATTTGCCATAACATATTCCGTTAATACCACATTATGTTTTACGAAGTATTAGGAGGTAATAATAGCTATAAGTCTAACAAAATAGGACGTTGTGTTGTTGCTCTTTTTTTTCTTTTTTTTTTTTTTTCTCCATCCAACTTCTTGAGAAAATGTTGGAGAGATGCAATGTCTGCTGTTACCAGGGTAAGAAATGAAGAAGACATATCATGCACAAAGCGCTTTATACATAGCCCTGCCGTAGCTTTAAAACGTCAAACACAAAGTAAGTTTGCTCACACACGCGCATACGCACACACATATTCTTTCTTGCATACGGATAAAACTATGCTTTCCTTTACTTTCTTGGAAAACTGTTTGTGATACGTTTGAGTCAGCGTTACTACTCTACGATTTTGTTTTTCTTTTTTTATTTATTTATTTATTTATTTTTTGGTCAGCCTGTCAAAAAGCCCAATATTGAAATATCTATGATTTGCTCTAATTGGTGTTCATTGCTACAATTAACTAGTTTATTGTTTAAATTAACGATTGTGGTAACTTAACTCATTTGTGAAATTTTCCATCCCCTCCTCCATTTGTATTTTCTCCACATACATCCTCCCCACCACACCTTTTCTTTTTTTTTCTTTCTTTCTTTCTTTCTTTCCTTCTTTCCTTCATATTTTTTCTTTTTAGTTTCTCTTTTTCTTTTCTCTTTTTTTTTCTCGTGTGTTTGGTGTTTGTTGTTGTTGTTTATTGTCTAAAACTACTTAAATTAATAGACATTAAACCGATAACCATCACCACCCACTAGCATCAAGCAAACTGTGTACAGTAAAATTTCACAGACACAGTATATTTCCTTACGCAAGCACATACATACACACACGATGTACACAAACTGTGTAAAGTTAAAATGTTAGAGACACACTAGGTTTACTCACAGACGCGCGCACACGCACAAACACACACACACACACACATACA
>JAPXFY010000015.1:48359860-48372360 GCA_030674185.1 Monoplex corrugatus | reverse complement strand
AATGTGTGTATTAAAAGATAGCGTTTTTGTGTGCCATATTTTATGCACAATGAATATGTTAAAAAAAATAACAACAAAAATACTCAAACACAGACACAGACAGACACAGACACAGACACAGACACAGACAATTAAAAGATAGCGTTTTTGTGTGCTATATTTATGCACAATGAATATGTTAAAAAATAACAACAAAAATACTCAAACACAGACACAGACAGACACAGACACGACACAGACAATTAAAAGATACGTTTTTGTGTGCTATATTTTATGCACAATGAATATGTTTTAAAAAACTAACAACAAAAATACTCAAACACAGACACAGACAGACACAACACAGACAATTAAAAGATAGCGTTTTTGTGTGCTATATTTTATGCACAATGAATATGTTAAAAAAAAAAAAACAACTCAAACACAGACACAGACAGACACACACACAGACACAGACACACACAGACACAGACACACACACACACACACACACACACACACACACACACACACACACACACACACACACACATATATATAACACTAACAATAATATATATATAATGGCAACACCACACACACACACACACACACACACACACACACCACACCAACGTACTTACACAAACATCAAGATAACTACGATAAACACATCTGTATGGAAATCTTACACTGATAGGTCAGAACTATTGTAACGAAAGTAAAAGCATAGAGAATATCACACACACATAACGGTTCAACACATACTCTGCAGGGAGCATAATCTGACTTTAAATGAAAATGTGGTATTTTCAGCTGAAAAACTATCGTAAATATAAATACGACAATTTGTAAAAGCATTAGTTATGCAAGTACGTACAAATATTTTATTATACGCTTTAAAAAGTCTTGACAAAGGGATATTGGCCTGTACTTTTTACATGTAATATGTTACTGTCTTTTTACAGACAAAACACACACAATCACACACACTAACATACAGCACACACACACACACACAGCACACTACTACGACACACACACACCACATACACACACACACCGTTAATATCACTTATAGTGAAAAGACGTTAATTAAAGAGAGGATACGAACGAACACACACGTCACACACACGTACACACACACACACACACACACACACACACACACACACACAGCAACAGACACACACAAAAACACACACACACCAAACACAAAGAGAGAGGGAGAGACACACACACGCACATACATATATATATGACATATATATACATACACACACACACAACACACACACACACACACACACACACACACACACACACACACACACACACACACACACAAACACACACAACACACACACACACACGAACACATACAAAACCACACACATACAACGCACACAGACAATCACACTACACATACACACAACACACACACACACACACACACACACACACACACGCACCACACACACACGCACACACACACACACAACACAACACCAGTACACACACAAACACGCGCAGCACACACACACACACACACACACACACACACACACACACACACACACACACACACAACGCACAAACACACTTACACACGCGCATACATGAGCAAACAAAATGCAAACATACTTATGTTTTAATTCGATCTCCTTTCCTACGAGAAATATGAATAAAAAACAAGAACAAGAACCAAATCCCAAGCAAACAAACAAACATTGCTACAGAAAATGGTGTTATTCTTTCATTATCGTATGCGCGATGCATGGTATAATATTGGTTTATTTGTGCGTAGCATTTTTTTTTTTTTGTAATTCTTACTCTTAAGATTATAGTAATGTAAATTAGCAACAGCAAGTTTTGTTGATGGTTTTTATCTTATAACTTCGTTCGTTGGACAATACAGTATCAGTTTCACTGTTATTGTCATGTTTCTCTCTGCATGCCTGTATCTCTGATCTCGTCGCTCTGTCTGTCTGTCTGTCTGTCTGTCATGTCCGGCTGACTACCTCGGTCTTCTGTCTGTCTGTCTGTCTGCTCTGCTCTTGTCTCTGTCTCTCTCTCTCTCTTTCTCTCTCTTTCTCTATCTTCTTCTTCTTCTCCTCTCCTCTCTCTCTCTCTCTCTCTCTGTTTTTCAAACATACATGATACGCAATCTCTTACTCACTGTCTCAATTAAGAATTTGTGCTAAATTCATGCACACATAGCAATGTTAACAGACCTTTGATCTATGTCTGTCACAGCAAAGTTAACATTGAAGTTCCGTTTGTGCATTAGGCTTAGATAGATTGTAGGCTTCTTGTTTTTTTCTTTTTTGTTTTGTTAGAAACAAAACTTCTTATTGAATGAATTTTCATATCCATAATTTGTTTTCTCCCTGAAATGATAAATATTAGAATGCTTTCTCAGCACAGAGAAATAGCAACAAACTTTTAGCACAGCCGGACAGAAAAGTCTTTAGACGTAAAAAAAACAACTCCTTAAACCGGCGTTTCGGTCTTTATCTCTAAACAGTCTAAGGGTGTTGGACCGCACTGAGGTCATGACTCCTAAATACCCTCATAATAGAGCATCTGAGGAAGGTTATCCACCAGAACTGAAAACTACAACAGCAAAAAATACGAAAGCAGATACGCTTTCGAACTACATGCTAACTGATGTAACAGAGATCAGAATGCATTCAAATCATTAACTTGAGAGACAGAAAGTCAGCTTAGTCACAAACACCGAGAGAGAACGGATAATTCATTTTCTACACCAGTGATAGAGAATAGTGTATTTGTTTATCACAAAGATAATGAATAATATTTGTTTGCTGGGGGGACTGGACAACATAATTTGTTCCGTTCGTGCTGCTTATAGCCCAGTGTACTACTAAACTATGTCAAGTCTAACACCACGTCAAAAAACATGAAAATGAAAAACAAAACCCTCCAAGTCTGATTTAAAAAAAAAAAGATAACCGTTGAAAAGCAAGCACATGATAACCAGTTCAAGTCTAGAATAATTTTAAAATATTGTTTTCCGTACGTATGATCATAAAAGATGGAATACACTGATCTCGTAAAAACAAGAACAAACTCTGGATGAATCTCTCTGTAAAAAGAGTTTGCTATTTTGCGCTTACATTTTACATTAGGCAAATCCGATCTTTCAGTAACGTCATGATACTGACTGATTTATCACACGGTATACACCATGGTGCGTCCTCTTTTTTTCAAAAGATATGAGGGGTTGCAAAATGCTTGAACCGCTTGAAGTAACATAAAACGTAGTCAGGGAATAAGAATCTGGCTCACCACTGTACATGTAATAGTTAACACAATACTTCATCACCAATATGATAGAGAATACCAAGGGCAGGGCCCTGATGAGCAACTCGATTTTAAGTCTTAGAAAATACCTAAATATGAAACTTGCTCAGTGTTGTCAGGAGAATGTAAAATACATATTAAACAATTTTAACATGTACAACGTTTCAGTAAGATCAATGAGTGTTGTTCTACTGGGTCTTGAAAACTACAACGACAAATTAGTAGAGAACATATTTTCATCGACTTGTGCTGTTCTATTGGTTGTTGATCACCACAACGACAGATTAGTAAAGAACACACCAGTAATATAAACAGTAAACTGACTCAAACTGTCGCTCGAATAACAACAACAACAACAACAACAAAAATGATGACAACTGACAAACAAACGTCCGTTTCAGCAAAATCTGTAAATCATCTATGGATGCATTTCACTGTTAAAATGAACAGAAAATTATCGACATGAAATTTTTTTTTAAAAATATGGAGTAGTAACGAGCTAGAGAATTGATTCCGTTAGATATACAACTGCAGAATATTATTCACATGGAATGCAAGTATGACGAACAACAAAGCTATCGAAATGATTACGTTACATACAACCAAAGGTAATATGCTGTATACGGTAGTTATGTGCGCATTATTTATAATTGATTGATAGAAATACAAAAAAAATATTGACTCAAATAAAGAAAAGGAGTCAATGAGAAAATAAAATATGTACTTTAGATAAAACCTAAAAAAAAAAGTCAACAAAACAATGCAGTCTACATCAGAGAAAATATTATTATTTTATAACAATAACGTGGTGCGTTTGTACGGCTTTTAAGCTAGTTGGACTCGAAAAACGTTAACTAGAGCATACTGTGAAATTAGATAGGATACACGTAATCTTGTAAGGTTCTGAAACCACACACACACACACACACACACACACACACACACACACACACACACACACACACACACATACGTACGCACGCCACACACACACACACACACACACACACACACACACACACACGGACACATGCACGCACGCACGCACGCACGCACACCCACACACAAACCCTGCAATGAAGTTATATCTCTCTCTCTCTCTCTCTCTCTTTCTCTCTCTCTCTCTCTCTCTCTCTCTCTTCTCTCGCTCTCTCGCCCACTCTCTCTCTGTCTGTTTGTCTTTCCGTCTCTGCCTGTGTCTCTGTCTGTCTGTCTGTTTGTATGTCTGTCTGTTTATCTGTCTCTGTATTTCTGTCTGTCTCTATGTCTGTCTGTCTGTCTGTCTCTCTCTCTCTCATCTCTTAATACAATTCTAGTACCAAATTAGAGATTAGAAACCAAATATACAAACTAAAACAACAACCAACAAAGACACATACATACCCAACCCACCCCACCCCCAGCCCCCATCGGTCATATGTTCATTAACCCTTCCGCTGCCGCACCCTGTCCACCGGCATCCTGCATGGCCAACCATGCTGGCAAAGCAAAACCTTTTTTAACCCTTTGACTTCCTTACCCTATATATCAGCGTCCTTCAGGAAGCTGGTGGATAGGGTGGGGAGTCAAAGGGCTAAGGTTTTGCAGTTGGTGGATAGGGTGAGGTGGTTAAAGGGTTTATGCAGCTTTTACATGTGCATTTGTTGTTCTGGCTACTTTAAAATTGTTGACAATTTAAAACACACGTGAGAATTAAGCATTCAATATCGTTTCTATCTGCAAGTCACGTTTAAACTCAAAGAGATGATCACAAATGCTGGGTAATCTGATGCTACCGTATCATCGTTGAATGTGCCTCACACAGAGACAATAGTACCAGTGTGGAATAACATACAGCAGAATAGACCGAATTTTTTAGCTGTTTGGCTATTGGGTATCTCTATATATAAAAACAGTGATGTCAGTCTACTTTCTATATAATTATCTCCACTCATTCTTTAGGTGTTGCACAGTACTGGTGCAGAAATGTGTAAGTGTGTGTATGTGTTTGTATGTGTGTGTGTTTGTGTTTCTGTGTGTGTGTGTATGTGTATGTGTGTGTGTGTGTGTGTGTGTGTGTGCGTGTGTGTGTTTGTGTTTCTTGTGTGTGTGTGTGTGTGTGTTTGTGTGTGTGTGTGTGTGTGTGTTTGTGTGTGTGGTGTGTGTGTGTGTGTGTGTGTGGTGTGTGTGTGTGGTGTGTGTGTGTGTGTGTGTGTGTGTGTGTGTGTGTGTGTGTGTGTGTGTGTGTGTGTGTGTGTTATCACTGTCATTTTTGTTTGAAATCGAGAGACAGTAATGATAAGAACAGTTGACAGTGTTTGCATACAATGAAGACTTGTTTTTCTATATCTGCTGATTATACATTGTACACATTTGAAGATGTTTGTAAATGTGATGTGTCTGAAAATAGATGAAAACAAGTTAAACAAATACAAAATCAACAAGTAAACAGTATGTTTTAGTCTCGAAAACAAACATGGCATTTCAACATATAATCACGATATCATATCTCTTACTCAAATCATGGGAAACGAAAATTTGCCAAATGTTAAAGAATAATAACCAATGATTGATAATGTCGAGAAGGACTACTCATGTCTTAAAATATGAATTGAAGAAATACCTGTTATTTCAAACTATTTGCTTTGCAATGGATGTTTATCAGATTAACAGACTCTGAAACACAGTTGCTGGACGGAAAAATGTCTCAATCAGAAATCTGTTTTCCTCTGAAAGACGCGAAAAACCAGTAAACGTTCCAGCATCAACAAGTTCTTAGCTAATGTAGTCGCGTCTTCTTTTCTTGCCGCTATGAATGTGAGTCACGGCCAATGATATTGAAATAACATGGTAATCTACAATCTCTCTGTATATGTCTGTCTGTCTATCTATCTATTTTACTACCTATCTCTCTGTCTCTCTGTCTCTGTCTGTCTCTCTGTTTCTCTGTCTCTGTCTGTCTGTATGTCTCTGTCTCTGTCTCTGTCTGTCTGTGTGTCTGTGTGTCTGTCTGTTTCTCTCTCTCTCTTCTCTCTCTCTCTCTCTCTCTCTCTCTCTCTCTCTCTCTCACGACAAGGTTCAGTCATAAGCCCTTTCTTATTCTTTATCTACACCAATAACTTAGCTTACGCTTGACATCAAACTCTATTGAATGTTATATGTTTGCTGACGACACTACTCCAAACAAAGTAAAAAAGAACAAAACATTCTGACACCCAAGAAACATTACAGTTATGTATAAACCCGGTACCAGAATGGTGGAATACAAAAACATATGCAAATCAATCCTACAAAAACAAAACCAATGGTAATATGTACCCAGTCAAAAATACACACTTTAGAAATGCATCTTCAGTTAACTTTAGATAGTATAAATATAGAGCAAGTTTCTAAACACCGTATACTTGGTATATACATCGACCAAAAAAATTCACATGTGAAGTCCACATCGATCATCTCTATAAACATTTCCTAAGGATGTATTTCCTTTCAATATACTCTTATATTTTATCAACACTGAGATAAAAAAGCTACACCCAAACAGCCATTGTCAAATCCCATGTGACTATGTATCATTAATATGGGATGTCTACGGTGAAGCTCTAGTGAAGAAATTAATTCCTTGCACAGGGGAGCAGGAAATCTTTTAGTAACTGACAGTTCCCTATCCACAGAGTTTTAAATTAAGAAAAGAGGGAAATATCATCACTCAAAAAACAACTGAAGTACAATAAAAACACAAATGTTCAAAACTGTGCACAGACCCGCACCAAAGTATTTAAAGGTACTGTTTATAGCAATCAAACACCCTACACAAATGTAAGATACAATCTTTATCTTCCAAGACCAAGATTAGACATATTTAAAACGAGCATCTCTTTTTTCTGGTACGATCTTTGGAATACATTGCCCACCGACATCAAGTCACGCACATCACTAAACAACACTTAAACGAAAGCTTCACAAATATCTGCTTGAAATGACATAAATAATTATTTCTAACTGAATTAACTTTCTTGTCTAAATCCACACACAGTACGCTATTATAACCTCTATTGAGCCATATTCATCCCATATTTTTACGCTATTTTCTTTTTTGCATCAAACCATGAAATCTTTCTTCTCTTTATTTCCTTTGTAATGATTCAATCTGAAAGTAGTATGTATAGCTTGCTTGATTTTAGTATCTGTTACGGTTCACCTATTTGCATCATGGCGTCACATGTCACCTCTCCCCGTTTCGGTTTTGTTATAATTCTTTTTATGACTTCTATTCCATTTTTCTTCTCGTTTGTTTCCATGTTAGCAATGTATGATACAAGATCATGTTAAGTGCTGACTTGTATTTGCTTTACCTGTATCGAGTAGGCCTGTATGCTGCTATTTCATGCGTTTTATTATGCACTTAACTTATACATGAAAATTGGTGTTTTATTTGAACGTTTCATAATTTCTATGACGTGGTATATGTTATACATAACCTATTATCATCATTGCTTCAGTTGGCGTGTCTCCCCCTCCCCTCTCCCACTTATTTGTTCTTATGCTTTCTTCTCTTCCTCCTTTCCCTTTGATCATATGTTTGTAGTTTACATTTCTTTTCAATGGAACATTAGTACAGCTACTAACAGTATTGCTGTTTTACTGTTATTTTTTCTGTTGTCATTGTTAAGGTAGATATGCATTTGTGACCTCCCACCACGAAATCAGTCTTAACTAGCATTTTGGGCATTTTGAGATATACATATCACAGGAAAGTGTACATTCTGCTGATTATTTTGGTACTTGAATAAAGCTTGTACTAAAAAAATGTAGAAGTTATGTATGTTTAAAGTCATTAAGTTGTATGAAGACCAATTTGAGAAAAGGGCCTCTAAAGTTTTTGTGTGCTCTCCTACACATTTTCCTTAAATTTCTTTGTTTGGTGGCTTTGACCCAGTTTGTTTCTAATTTTCGCTGTCATTATCTGAAAGGTGCACAACAGAGCTTTCTATCAGTATATTACATGTGCGGGTACTGCACAGGTTACGGTTCATAATAAGAGACAAAAATATGTACTTTTGGTTGGAAATTGCGTTCTTTCTGTTGCGATCAGTGCATTAAAGTACCGATTTAAATTGATTAATAACATTTTTTTCAAGAAAACAATGTCTGTGGGGGATAGATTATAGTCTACAGAAATCATTTTTTGAGAAAAAGTCAAAACACCCCAGATAGACCCTCAGTCACCTTTTCAGCCCCGAGTGCTGTTCGACTGACTGTGAGTTAAGACTGATTTCGTGGTGGGAGATCACATTTGTTTTCGTATGTGTGCTTTTGTCTCTTGTGCTTTTGTAAAGTGCATGATCCATTAGCATATATGTAAAGTCAATATTTCATCACAAGTCATGTTATAACTGTTTTCACAATTCATGGCTTTTTATGCTCTCTATGCTTATAGTTTGTGCGTAGAGTAGCCATAACTCGCTGTGAGACGGGTGGAATGGGGCCTGATGCTACTGTTCTTGAGTTATGATGTGTTTCTCTCTCTCTCTCTCTCTCTCTCTCTCTCTCTCTCTCTCTCTGCGCCATGTATACACACACACACTCCACACACACACACACACACACACACACACACACACACACACACACACACACACACACACACACACACACACACACACACCCTCAGTTTTTCTTCCCTCCCTGGTCATTTTTGATTCAGCCCAGATTCTGTTCCTCTTTGTTCAGTACTCAACTATATTGTTTTAATTCCTTATACACTTATTTGCTTACTTATGATAAAATTTACTTGAACGTTAGATTAATTGATTATCTAATCATGTAAATGTGGGATACTACTCCAAGCTTATTCAACCGTTCATCATGAAAAAGTGTGTAGTCAGTGACATCAACATTGTTCAGTGGAACACACGTTCCATTGTTAGAAACAGTTCCTATTTGAGTAACTATCTATCTTCTAGAAACATCCAAGTCTTGCTTCTACAATCGCTGAATACCACCAAAACCAATGTACCTAAAATATCGGGGTTTTATTATCCACCAGTATATGACTCTATCAATGACAGTGGCCGAATACAAACAGCTATATATGTTCGTGAAGGACTGAACTACTGCGAAAGATCATCGCCAGTACCAAAATCGTCCTCATCTATTTCTTCATGTGCAATCATTATAAAATGTTCATCATCATTAGTTTTGAATTTGGCCTCTGTCTATCTACCAAGAGGTCCCGATTCTATGAATACTGAGTGGTTGAAACATTTTCATGACCAACGTGACAAGTGGATAGTTGGTGGTGATTTTAATGCACATGCCCCATTTTGGGACAAGGACTGTAAAAACATAACTAGCAACAGGTTGATTGAAAATATTATAGATTCCAATTTATACTTACTAAACAACGGACACGTTACCCGTGTCCCTGATATATCAACCCACAGACCCACAGCTATAGACCTTACCTTAATATCACCATCGCTAGCACCAAATGCCACATGGCAAACAGAGGATGACTTGTTGGGATCATATCACATCCCCATACTTCTTACCCTTAACCTTATCACTGAATTTGATGCAATACCACAAGATAGTTTACCCAAGTTTAACTATAAATACGCAGATTGGGCCAGTTTTAAAGCTTTCCTACGAAATACAAGAACAGATCTATCTGAAACAACGTCCTTAAACGATATGTACGCAGATTTCTGTAAGTCACTCTTAAGGGCTGCAAAAATTTCAATTCCAGAACTTAAAGCGTCGAAAACAGGAAAACATCATGGAAAAGTCTGGTGGAATAAAGATTGTGAAAAGGCAGTCAACGAAAAGAAAAGAAAAATACAAACAATATATAGCTAATAGGTCACCTGAAAATCATACGGCAATGAAAAGTGCGAACATAAACTGTAACAGAGTCATAGAACAAGCTAAAGAACAATATTGGACATCTTTTTGTACATATGAAGTAAATGACCATAAAGATATGCAAAAGATTTGGGAAAAACTGAAAACAATGAAAAATGGGATCAAGTTGCCATCAATTCCAGTAAAGCTAGAAAACAACCCTTTACCTAGCTCACAGGAGAAAGCAGAAGCTTTTGCAGACATGTTTGCTGAGGTCTGTCGAGTAGAAGGACTTCCTGCCTCTAGTAGAAATTATAGAGTACAGGAAGAAAAGACCGACGCATACAAGGATCATGTCCCAGATAATACGCACTACGTAAATGCACCAATCACGCTCCAAGAATTAAAAGATGCCATTAAATCAATTCCAAATAAAAAGACATCAATAGGATTTGATGCAATTTCCAATGAGATGTTGAAACATTTATCAGAAATTTTTTTTATCTTGCTACATAATATGTTTAAAAAATGCTGGAATAGCGGCAAACTGCCCGACTATTGGAAACAATCAATAGTGGTTCCTGTACTAAAAGCAGGTAAATGCAATATTGACTTGAAAAACCATAGGCCAATTGCATTAACATCGCACGTATGTAAACTTATGGAGAAAATAATTTTAAAGAGATTGATGTACTACTGTGAAAAGAACAACATATTACCAGTGAATCAGGCAGAGTTTAGAAAAGGCAGGTCACCAGTAGAACTCCTAACTAAGCTAATCACTAATATCAAACAACAATTTGCCAGACGCCAATGTGTTTTAGCTACATTTTTTGATATAACTAAAGCATACGACCAAGTATGGCACTCCCGATTATTATTCAAATTGAAAACTATTGGGCTAACAGGTCACATTTTTGATTATGTCAAATGCTTCTTAGAAGACCGTGTAATTCAAACGAGGATCGAAAATGTGTATTCTTCAAAACGATTTCTTCAAATGGGTATCCCTCAGGGATCCGTTATTGCTCCCCTTCTCTTCATGATATTAATGCATGACTTACCCAGTAAAATTTCTAAACATGTAACTTTAGCTCAATATGCTGATGATTTATGCATGTGGATGCAGGTCAATATGAAAAGAAAAACTCCTTTGCGCTGTCTTAATTATACGCGTAAATGTTATCAGTTAGAACTCGATAAAATAGCACGATATATGGTAGAAAATGGACTACATCTATCCGTGGAAAAAACAAAGATAGTTTTGTTTAACAGTGGAGCTAACCCAGCAAATGTTCCCACGTTCAAACTGGGAGATACTCTTCTTCAGTATAATGAGTCGATTAAATTCTTAGGAGTTTTCCTTACAGCCAAATTATCTTGGAATCAGCATATTGAATACTTATTAACAAAAGCTCAAAAAAGTTTAAATTTCTTGAAAATAGTTCGCAAACAGATATGGGGACAAGATGCATCAACACTTGTTCATCTCTGTAAATCGCTTATTAGATCTAAATTAACCTATGCCCAAGAAATATTCTTCAGCGCACCAAAACGCTTACTCACAAAACTGCAGAGCATAGATTGTAAAGGTTTCAAACTTGCGCTGGGTCTTCCAATGCATGCCTGTTGCCATCGTACATACAATGCAATCAAATTGTTGCCACTTGATGAACAAAGGAAAGTCGCTTCTACTAAATTTCTGTTAAGAAACACTACCATAGAAAACAGCATCAAAACAGAGACAAAAGTAAGATCAGACACCGACTTTCCAAAAAGAGCTAAATCGATATCCTCACAGGTCACGCTTGCAACATTTACAGCTGATGTTATGAAAGGCTCTGGAATTGATTTAGACACAGGTCCTGTAACTTTAAGACTTTCGTTTTCACCAGCACCCAGTTGGGAACTTCAAAGAGCACGATTTGACATACACCACACTGACTTAAAAAAAGAAGATAATATCAACTTACTGGCAAGTCATGTTAAATGTCATATAGAAAACTTTTATTCCGATCACTTGAAAGTTTACACTGATGGTTCAATAATTGAAAGACAAGCAGGCTCAGCGTTTTTAATATCTGCTCTCAAAATTGAGAAATCTTTCTATATAGGACTTTATAAATCTATCTTTACTGCAGAACTCTTTGCAATCTTAATGGCTTTGAATTGTATGATAAATCTTCCTAGGACAATTAACCAGATACTTTTTTGCGTTGATTCAAAATCTGTACTTCAAGCTCTTGAATTATCAAAATTACAAACAAGATCTGAAATGATATTGGAAATTACTCACTTGATTAATAGTTTATCCTTAAGAGGCACTGATATTACTTTCTGCTGGATACCATCTCATAGTTCTTTTCATT
>JAPXFY010000015.1:48339860-48357360 GCA_030674185.1 Monoplex corrugatus | reverse complement strand
GGAGTCTTGAATCAGAGGAAGAGCGGAGAGACCGAGATGGAGTATACAAGTGCAGAATATCAGAAATATACTCAGGAGCAGAACCAGAGATAGAATTGAAGCAGATGCAAGCAGTCTTGTACTTAATTCTCTGAGATATTGGTAACCAGTGCAGTTGGTGAAGCAAAGGAGTGCAAGGTTGTTGACGGGATGCCTTAAGAATAAGGCGTGCAGCTGAATTTTGAACTTTCTGCATAGGATAGAGAACAGTGTTCGGGCAGCCCATGAGGAGAGAGTTACAGTAGTCAAGTCTCGACAGAATACAGGAAGTGACAAGAATCTTGGTGGCATCTACACTGAGAAAGTTTCTGATAGATCCAATCCTTTTCAATTCAAAATAAGAAAGCTGGCAGACTTTGGAAACGTGATCTTTCATGGAGAGAGAAGAGTCAAGAATGAAACCTAAGTTCCTAGCTTTTGGACAGAAAGAGATGTCAGAAGAGCCAACAGTGATAGAAGTTGGAAGTGGAGGATTATAGTCTGAAGAACCAGAAAACAGAAGAGCTTCAGTCTTACTGTCATTAAGTTTTAACATGTTGTCAGTCATCCATGTCCTTACATCATCCGTGCATGTCTGTAGTGTCTGTATGGTACTGTCAATGTCTGCAGGTTTGCATGCCTGTTGAAGCTGTGTGTCGTCTGCAAAAAGCTGGTGACTAACTCCATGTTCACGTTACGTGCTACATCATTACATGCATTAATGTTATATATTGATATTAATGTTACAACATATATATATATATATATATATATATATATATATATATATATATATATATATATATGTATATATGTATGTATGTATATATGTATGTGTATATATAAATACATATAATATATATATATATATATACATACATATACATAATATTATGCATATATATGTCTATAGCTATATATATATATATATATATATATATATATACATACCAATATACTATCATATTAGCATATTAGCAGCGTCTAACCATACGTGCACATATCTATACTCATGAACGCATACATAGACAAATTGTTACACAGTTCCGTATAATCAATAGTTATCAGTGCTGATACATTTTGATGACGGGCGGAGAAATTATGATATCAACAGTGTATGCGGTCCGGGTAATCAGGAAAGTCCTCAACTCTGACCTGAAGCGCGAAATGGTGGCCAGATCCATCAAACCTGTTGGCGATGAGTTCCAAACACGTAATACAGTAAATTAAGGGCATGACCTCCAGGTGACGACATGCATTTGGCTTTTGACGTCAGCAGAAGGTTATGTTTTTGTGGATTATGTGTCGTTTGATATGTGGTACGTGTCGCTCATTGTGGTTTGTGTCTTTTGATGTGGGGTATGTCATTCGATATGTGTTATGTGTCGTTTGATATGTGGTACGTGTCGGTCATTGTGGTTTGTGTCTTTTGATGTGAAATATGTTATTTGATATGTGGTATGTGTCGTTTGATATGTGGTATATGTCGTTTCATTGTGGTTTGTGTCGTTTGATATGTGGTATGTCATTTGATATGTGGTTTGTGTCGTTTGATATGTGGTACGTGTCGGTCATTGTGGTTTGTGTCTTTTGATGTGAAATATGTTATTTGATATGTGGTATGTGTCGTTTGATATGTGGTACGTGTCGGTCATTGTGGTTTGTGTCGTTTGATATGTGGTACGTGTCGTTTGATATGTGGTATGTGTCGTTTGATATGTGGTATATGTCGCTTCATTGTGGTTTGTGTCGTTTGATATGTGGTACGTGTCGTTTGATATGTGGTATGTGTCGTTTGATATGTGGTGTGCGTCGTTTGATATGTGGTATGTCGTTTGATATGGGGTGTGTGTCGTTTGATATGTGGTGTGCGTCGTTTGATATGTGGTATGTCGTTTGATATGTGGTGTGTGTCGTTTGATATGTGGTGTGCGTCGTTTGATATGTGGTGTGTGTCGTTTGATATGTGGTGTGCGTCGTTTGATATGTGGTGTGTGTCGTTTGATATGTGGTGTGCGTCGTTTGATATGTGGTATGTCGTTTGATATGTGGTATGTCGTTTGATATGTGGTATGTCGTTTGATATGTGGTATGTCGTTTGATATGTGGTATGTGTTGTTTGATATGTGGCATGCGTCGTTTCATTGTGGTGTATGTCGTTTGATATGTGGTATGTGTCGTTTCATTGTGGTATGTGCCGTTTGATATGTGGTATGTGTCGTTTGATATGTGGTATGTGTCGTTTGACACATGGTATGTCTCCTTTGATATGTGGTCTTTGTCGTTTGATATCTGGTATGTGTCAGTTGATATGTGGTATGTCTTCTTTGATATGTGGTATGTGTCGTTTGATATGCGGTATATGTCGTTTGATATGTGTATGTCGTTTCATTGCAGTTTATGTGTTTGATATGTGTATATGTCGTTTGATATGTGATATGTGTCTTTGATATGTGGCATGTGTCGTTTGATATGTGGTATATGTCGTTTGATATGTGATATGTGTCATTTGATATGTGGTATGTGTCGTTTGATATGTGGTATATGTCGTTTGATATGTGGTATGTGTCGTTTGGTGTGTGAATATGTGTCGTTTCATTGTGGTTGTGTTGTTTGATGTATGGTTTGTGTCGTTTGATATGTGGTATGTGTCGTGTGGCATGTGGTGTGTGTCGTTTGATATGTGGTATGCTTCGTTTGATATGTGGTATGTGTCGTTTGCATGTGGTTGTGTCGATTGATATGTGGTATGCTTCGTTTGATATGTGGCATGTGTCATTTGATATGTGGTATGTGCGTTTGATATGTGGCATGTGTCGTTTGATATATGGCATGTGTCGTTTGATATGTGGTTTGTGTCGTTTGATATGTGGCATGTGTCATTTGATGTGGTATGTGTCGTTTGGTGTGTGATATGTGTCGCTTCAGTGTGGTTGTGTTGTTTGATGTATGGTTTGTGTCGTTTGATATGTGGTATGTGTCATGTGGCATGTGGTATGTGTCGTTTGATATGTGGTATGTGCCGTTTGATATGTGGTATGTGTCGTTTGATATGTGGTATGTGTCGTTTGACACGTGGCATGTGTCGTTTGATATATGTCATGTGTCGTTTGATACATGGTATGTGTCGTTTGATATGTGGCATGTGGCATTTGATATGTGTCGTTTGGTGTGTGATATGTGTCGCTTCAGTGTGGTTGTGTTGTTTGATGTATGGTTTGTGTCGTTTGATATTGGATGTGTGTGGTTTTGTTATGTGTCATTGATGTGGTATGTGTCGTTGGTGTGTGATATGTGTCGTTTGATATGTGGTATGTGTTGTGTGGTATGTGTATGTTCGTTTGATATGTGGTATGTGCCGTTTGATATGTGGTATGTGTCGTTTGATAGTGGTAGTGTCGTTTGACACTGTATGTCTCCTTTGATATGTGGTGTGTGTCGTTTGATACATGGTATGTGTCGTTTGATATGTGGCATGTCATTTGATATGTGGTATATGCCGTTTGATATGTGGTATGTGCCGTTTGATATGTGGTATGTGCCGTTTCATTGTGGTTTGTGTCGTTTGATATGTGGTGTGTGTCGTTTGATATGTGGCATGTGCCATTTGATATGCGGTATGTGCCGTTTGATATGTGGCATGTGTCATCTGACAAGTGGTATGTGTCGTTTGATATGTGGTATGTGTCGTTTGATACACGATGTGTGTCGTTTGATATGTGCAGATGCAATGTGAAACTTAGAGTGATAACGAATTATCACAATGAAAATATACAATGTTAAGAATTTTATATTGGCACAAGGTTTGATTGGTAATCGGCAGGAGGTTTTTTTTTTAAGTTATAATACTTCATGCTCATGCCTTCATTTGTTGTGATTCGACGTACTACATTAACTCTTTGCAATCGTTATTTGTTCTGCTGGTAAAGGTAGCAAGCCCATATTTACAATGGTCTACCAGGAAGCTACAATATCAGAAACAAAACGTTTACATGTACTTTCACAAATGTATGCGGCTGATGAAAACAATCCTCCTAAGAAAAACTGTATTTTAAAAAATCAATCAGCATGGCTTGTCCATCTCGTTCCTTTTCTGCAGAAATGCAAAATGTATTTCACGAATTAACCGATTTGCACGTAAAGCTCCCCTGTTTTTATTTTTTCAAGAAGTCCGAACTGCCTCACATCACGCAGTAGTCTGGAAAACTGTCACCAAGTGCAAGAGGATATTTTGGAACCATGCACTAAAAAGACGTTAGCTGTTTGCACACTGGGACACGTTCCATTTAACACAAGTCACGCGCGGCTCATGCAAAGTGTAAGGGCAAACACGCACGCCATCGAGCACGCGATACAGTATCTGAAGATCAACTTAATCAGCTTCCGGCTTCTTTTTTTAAAACTTTTTTTCTTTTTTTTTTTCTTTGCTTTGAAGATACAAGACGCAGACCAGCTACAGACAGACAGAGCAAACAAAACAAGTGTTCATATGTGTGTGTACCTGTTACTGTTATTTTTGTTTAAAGCCCAGCCGACTGCATGGAGCAATATCAGGGCAGCTGGGCTATAACCGCTTCAAAACATACAAAAACTGCAAAGGGAAAAAAAACAGAGTTAAGTACATATATCGTGCATTCAATCACACAATCTAAGGACATGGCCCTGGCGTTGACCACTCCGTCCAATTTATCGCACAAGGGATTTAAAAAAAAATGAATAAAAATTTAAGCTTACCTAAGGACACCAAAACATAAAAACAGGCATAAATTACCTAAAATTGTTTCCGCATACCTCACCTCCCTAGAGCCAAAAATGCACTTCATACATGTACCCAATTATCAGTCCTAAGAAAAAGTACGTAAAACTTTATCGAACACATACAGATGAATGGACCAGCAAGGCAGAAAAGAATAGAAAGAAATGACAGAAAGCAAAAGAACAAGGCAGAAACAAAGAGAGTGACAGAAAAGAGGAAACTTCTAGCACAGAATTTCCAGAAGGTGGGGACACTATTTACACTAAAAGAGCCCCTGGCATCTCCACGGGGGGTTGTGTGTACCTGCATCAGCAGTAAAAAGCAGAGTTTAAATGTAACGCATTAAAAGGAAGTAGTCGACCAAAACAACATTGTAGGCAGATAGCAAGTTGGCTCATAACATTTGTTGTTGTTGTTGCCGAACACGCATTTGCTTTGTCCGCAATTATCCAAACACAAATACAGTTGAATAAGATTGCTTCCATACGATTATTCTAGAAAGACTTTGATTTAAAGAGGATGCACATTCTTACGGACAGTTCAACTGAAAACTTGTATCACAACTCAGATGCATACAGGGAATAAGTGACTGCAAAAGGTCATAGAACTTTTACGTGTTACTGAATTTAGTGATTGTATAGTGTAATGTTTGTAACAAATGGGAAATGCATGCAGTCCTGTGCCATTTTCCTTATTAAGGAATCCACTGACTTTCATGAATAATAGAAAATGGTCGACATCGAGCAGATTATAGAATATAATCATTGACAGATACTCATGACAGTAAAATACTTATCCAAAACTGCTTTCCATTCTGTTTAGAATCACAACGGAACCATTACTTTTTTTTTACTATTTATTCTTATTGTCGTTTAAAGCCCTTCCTACTGCGTACAGCCACATCAGGGCTACAACAGTTTCAATGCACACACACACAGTGCTTCAACATGACAACTACAACAAAGGGGGAACAGAAAGTTAAGTAGTATAATCAATGCATTCGCATACATAATCTAAGGAGATGCCCCTGGCATTGATCACTTCGTCCAATTTATCACACAGGGGATTAATATAAACCAGACCTGAATACAAATGTAAACATAATTGAGGATACTAACATATGTATAAAAATCTCGCCTGAATTACCTAAAAATGCTTCTGCATGCCCAATTTCCCTAGAACCAAAATATGCACTTAATATTTAAATAATGCACTTAATACATGTACCCAGTTATCAGTCACAAGAAAAAGTGAATGGACCAGCAAGGCAGAAAATGATAGGAAGAAATGACAGAAAAGAAAGGAGCAAGGCAGAAGCAAAGAGAGCGACAGAAAAGAGGAAATTTCTAGCACAGATTTTCCAGAAGGTGGGGATACTATTTATACTGAAAAAGTCCCCGGCATCTCCATGGGGTACGGGTGGGGGGGGGGGGTAAAAGTTTCCTACGAAACTAGAACGGAATGCAAGCATGATGAAAGCCACACTTAGGTCTTAAAACAAAGTGCTAGTGAAACTGCAACTTGAGAGAAAAGGGTTTATAAAAGCGACAATTGCTTATCAATGGATAAGGGTGTCTTTAGCTACATTTGGCTTTACAATGCTCGTGAACATTTAACCTCTAAATGCAGAAAGATATCTGAAGTGTCTCTGAACTGAGTTACATAGTAGAAATATTATACATAATATCCATGCATACGCCAGCATACGCCACACACTGTTTCTATGTTTGTTATGCACAAAGTGAATAATAAGTCGTTAAGCATATTAGTCAAGCGAGGCTCTAAATGACCTATCTACCCACTCACCCACCAATCTGTCCTTCTAGCAAACCTGCCTGACATTCCCTGCCCACCCCACCTCTACTTACACACGCGCGCGCGCCCGCGCACACACACACACACACACACACACACACACACACACACACACAAACGCACACACACACACACACACACACACACACACACACACACACACCACACACACACACACACACACACACACGCGGACACACACACATTTCCAATAACAACTTTGCCTCTCTCTTCCAATCTCTTTGCTGAAATTCGCACTTCAATTCAAGGGTTTTGCGCAGGCTCAGAGAATCTGCTACGTAATTGTAAGGAATTGTCCAAGCACGATGAATTCCTCTTGAACAAATGTCCACATTCCAAACTCCTCGTCTTTCTACTTTTCTCTCGTGCAGCATGTTTCTGTCCTTTTCATGGGTAAACCGCGTGTTCTTAATTTCCACAGGTAAGTTTGTGCTTTGTTTTATTTCAAGTTTTCTTCAAAACTGGGTGCTATATTGTTTCATGGTTATCATAGCCGTGGCGCGCGCGCGCGCGCGTGTGTGTGTGTGTGTTGTGTGTGTCTGTATGTGTGTGATTTTGTATGTGTGTGTTTTTGTTTGTTTGTTTCATCATTTTATCTGTGAAGCGGACTGGACTAAATTTCCGGTCACTGGTTTCTTAAACACACATCTGTTTTGAATAACGGCAAACTAGTAATCAGTTTATGGAGTCCATGTGGCGTAGAGTTTAGCTGAAGACAAATACGTGTATCATAATCTAATTTTCAAGCCTTGTTGTTGTTGCTGTTGTTCTTGTTTCTGTTGTTTAAATCCCAGCCGACAGCGTAGAGCCATATCAGGGATATAACCGTCACAGATTGTACACCTCAACGACCCTCATACTGAAAAAAAAACCAAGAACCTGGACTAGAGAATTAAGCACACATAACTATGCATCCGCGCAATATTTTAACAATGCACCACTGGGATTAACAATTTCATCCAATTTTTCACCATGGTGTTTAAAAAGCACACCTAAATACGGATATAAACATATTCACGTACTAAGGACATTAAAACACATCTAAAAACTGCCGCAAAGTACCTTGAATTGCTTCTGCACATCATATTGCCGTAGAACAAAAAAATGCAATTAATTCATGTACCCATGAATCAATCCTTAAGTAAATGGACCAGCAAATCAGAACATGTTAAGAAGAGATGACATAAAGCAAACGAGAATGGCAGAAACAGAGTGACAGAAAAGAGGACATTCATAACTCAGAATTTCTAGATGGGGGATACTATTCATACTGAAATAGCCGTCGACATTACCACGATAGACTTTTGAATACAAGCCTACTTTATGCTAGCGTTCATACTAATTAGGCTTGAAAAAGTATTGTGGCACAGTACCTTTCAAGCCTTATTAGTATAGACGTAAACATACTCGGATGTATTTGATTATGATGGACACTAGTTTCCTATAGTGGAAAAAAGGTGCATCTCACATATGAAATAAATAACAGGGCAGTTGAAAATGCACAATGAACCAATTCCTTCCGTACTGAATTCGGTTCATAATAATAGGCCATTAACTCTTAGTTTTCCATGGATAAGAAAAATTTAAAACTTCAAACCATAAATGGAAAAGTTTAGCAGCTGAAATGTATCCATTCCTTAACAACATCGAATGCTACGGACCAGCGGTTGTTTCATACTTCATGAATAATAATATGTTCAGGGCTGATACATTTAAGGCCTACATGACATTTTGTAATCATTTAACACCTAAGAATTCAAGTGAACCGTTAGCTGAACTTGTATTTTATAACGAAAACATAAAGGTGGATAACAAATAAGCAAGAATAATAAACTAATAGAGAAAGGAATATATTGCATCATAACATTTTCTTAAAGAAAATGGATGTTTTTTGACCGATGAAAGAATTTGAAAATAACGCTGATTACCGCATTAATTATTTCACTTATAATAGATGGATATCTTCAATCAAACAATATCTAAAAACAACCAGAATTCAAATGAACAACAACACGAATAGTATTTTGAATGCGCCAAATGCAATAAGACTAATAATGAGTGTACAAAAGGGAGCTATTCTTTACTATGAAAAAATTAATTGGATGATAGCAAACTAATTGTTGTTCAAGGTTTCAGAGAAACTAAACATTTAACATAAAACTAAAAGGATGTCAAATTAAAATGGTTGCAGATAAGAATATAAATATTAAACAACAATGGTATAGCAACTACGACAAATTGTACATGGTGTAATAATGCAAGAGACTTTATTGAACATTTCCTGTGAATTGTTACAGTGTCCGTAGTTTCTGGAATTTAACAGAAAAACTAATCAACGCAAAATGCCAACATACCTTCAACATCAAAATCAAACGAAATCTGGTGTTGTTCGGTGTTGCCAAAATGTGAAAATAGATAGAGTATTTGATCTTATAATAATGCTTGCAAAATCATTTAAATCAAAGCAGACAAGTGTGTTCCAAATATACATACTTTCCAAAGAATGCTAAACCAGAGATTCAAAATTGAACAATATAATGCCAAAATAAACTTTCACTTGTCCATTTTTAATGCTCAGTGAAACAACTATAGACCAATGTTCGCTGTGAAGTAAACAAATTTTCTTTATGACATGTTTCTTGAATATTGATGTAGGCCTACATAATGAAACTATCTTTGATTAGAATATTGTTTTATATGTTTTTGTAGGCTATAGGTTTTTATATGTTTTTAAATTTTTTTTTTATGTGAAAATTATTGTCTTATTTCTATTAATCAAATAATTTCTGGTGCCACATTTGTTGTTGTTGTTGTTGTTGTTGTCTCTGTATGTTTATGCTGTCAAATGTCAAAAATGTTCCTCTTATGTGTATGAATTGAAATAATTATTGTTTTTTGTTTTGTTTTGTTACTACATTGTTTGCTGATGTCTATTCACTGTTAAAAATGAATTAAAAAAAAAGGTGAAAAAAAAACTTTTAGTTTGAGCATAATCATAACCAGTTTTATATATTTATATAAGTTGAAGAATCAG
This sequence comes from Monoplex corrugatus, assembly GCA_030674185.1. Taxonomy (NCBI): domain Eukaryota; kingdom Metazoa; phylum Mollusca; class Gastropoda; order Littorinimorpha; family Ranellidae; genus Monoplex; species Monoplex corrugatus. Next base: position 48,347,716 of record JAPXFY010000015.1, on the reverse strand, counting down.
GGCACATAAATTTGAAATCAGAAAATCACGAAACTAGAATCAGAACGCGTATTTGATACAACCAGACAAGACAGGCGCACATGTTTGGCCTCCTGGCCTTTGTCAAGCGTAAAAGGTAAAATCATAATCGAAAAAAACACCAAATACAAAAATTAGGAGAAAAGACTTAAAATTCCCTGCTGCTTCATCCAGTGGGAAAAAGGACGAGTCCTTTAGATCTTATATATATTTCGCTTGACAAAGGCCAGTTGGCCAAAAAGCTGAACCTGTCTTGTCTTGTTATAATTGAATACGCGTTCTATCTTCGTGTTTTTTCTGGTTCCCGTTTGCTTTAGCGCGGGTGGTCACCCTTGTTTTGGATACAGTTGGAAGTTCTTCCTTTATCTATCGCCTGTGCCGTTTTGAGTGTCTTAGATATCTTGACTGCTTTTCGTCGTATAGTGAGGTTATCACGTCCGCTTTAACACGCGGAAAGTTCCTGAGTTCGAACTCCGGCAGAATGTCTTCAGTTTGAATGGCAATAGCGGTATTTTTTGTGTGTTTGTAGACTTCGAATATGTTTAGATAGTCAGTGTGATAATCAGTGTAGCCGAAGATAGACAAAGGAGTGTCATGTCATTCTCAGGAAGTAAAATGCCTTAGTGAGGGGCATACATTTCAGTAGCAGTTCAAACGGGTAAAAAGTGTTGGCAGCAACAGCAGAATAAAGACAGTAAAAGAAGGAGAAAAGCTTCTGAAAGAGGTTCAAATCCTTTTAAACATCGCACATACAAAGACGTTGCTCTCATGACTTGACTCTTTGATCTGTGTGTCTGAGAAGGAAGGGCTGTACGAGAGATTTTGACACTGGCACTGACGCTGAACTGTCTTAACTGCGAGGTCACCAGCCTATACACAAGGGAGTGAAGAGAGAGAGAGAGAGAGAGAGAGAGAGAGAGAGAGATAGATAGAGAGAGAGAGAGAGAGATGGAGAGAGAGACAGAAGGCAGAGAACAGACAGACAACAGACAGAAGGAGAGGACAGAGAAAGATCAGAGACAGACAACAGAGAGAGAGAAAGAGGGGGAGACGACAGACAGACAGCTGACAGACACACAGACACACAGATAGACTGAGAAAGATGCAGACAGACAGAGTACATATTGCGTTACGTACAAGGTACATTTGCCAACCGATAATCATACTACATCAATCTTTGGAACAATCAAACGTTAACAGCAGAGCTATTCATTCATTGTCGACAGTCCAAGTCATATATTATGGGGACTGTGAATAATGGCCTGTACTGTTGTGGTAAGGACAGTCCTATGTCATGTAAAGAGTGGAAACAACAAGTAGGCAAACAAACAGAAAATGCTCTTTCTGCTACTGCCACCTCTGTTTATACTATTACTTATATCACAAAACTCTCAGCGGCTCTCACAAGTAAAGATGAATAAATATATTGCACAGGTGCAATACAACAATCAGTTCGAGACAAACTCAAATAAAGAAAACAAAATAGTGGCACCACTGAAAAGATAAATCTAGATATGAACAACCTTAATCTTCTGATATTTATTTTCTGCAAAAGCTGCATATATGCTACTTAAAATAGAGTATTCAGTAAAATATGACACCAAGGATGTAATGAACATGAAAATTCGATTATCGGCGCTCTTGAAAAAAAAAAATTGGAGGAAAAATATAAAAAAAATTGGAAGGGTGGCGGGGTGAGGGAGGAACAGCAAGCAGTGTCTTTTGAATTATCATAATTTACCTCGAACCTGTTTTTTGTCATCCATAACTTCAACTGTAGGTCAGGTCTACATTTTTTTATTTACGTGGTTGAAATCATGTGGTCCAGTTCTGGCAAATGCCCACAACAATAAAAATTGTATGCAATCCGTGACAGTTCCTCAACCCTTTGACTCCTGTACCCTATCCAGCGACTGCAAAAACGTAACCCTTTGACTTCCTCACCCTATCCACCAACTTCCCGAAGGGAGCTGATAGATTGGGTAAGGGGGTCAAAGGGTTAAGGGTTTGATGTGCTAGCTTGTTTGACGATGAAGGATGCTGACGGACAGGGTCCAAGAGTCAAAGGGTTAAAACAGTGAATAAGAAGATATAGCATTAGACATTGAGAACCTTGCGGGATGTCTTATACCTGAAGTGTTCCAGGAGAAACGAGGTCTTCGCTGAAACTGTTTGAGCACGCTCGTCATATAAACAATTCAAACTATGTAGGCTGAAAATGCAGATGCTACAAGACAAACGAGGTATAAAATGGCAGTACTTAGTTGCATACATCTCTAAAGAAAGACACACACTGAAGTGCAGCGTCTGAGATTTCTTTTTATCTCTACAACGATCTTCACAAACACAACTGTCATCAAAAGTCACAAAATGGGCATAATTCACAGTTCCTGGTTACTTTAAAAACAACAAAGGGAAAATAACTCTTTAGTTCACAGGAAGTCGCTACAATCCCCCCTCCCACAAAGTACAATTACGCAATACATTGTTTTAAAAACAAAACTGAAATCAGAGTCATCGAAATCTTGGTGACAGACGTGAAATGCAGCCAGAGCGAGCTGTGACTTGAGGATCTTTCGCAGGAATGGTGGTTGTGATGCTGACGGCTCAGCAGAACTTGCTGCAGATGATGTTGTTGTCAATGATGTTGGCGCGGGTCCTCAGTAGCAGGTGAAACCAGAGTCTTGTCTACTGAAGTTGTGAGCGACGTGACAAATGCAGCTTTGAGACTTTCCACAGAGACCTTCTCTGAATGGCCCTTGATGTCAAGAGTGTAGAGCTATTTGTCATCGGTGTCAATAAAGCGGTAGGGCCCATCATAGCGTCGTTGGAGCAAGTTACGATGAGGGTTGTTTTAGACGTAGATGTACCGATGGAAGCCAAGTTTGAAAGTACAGTGGCAGGCTGTTTTCCATGGAACGTTGGAGCTTGTGGCAGCACAGTGTTCATGATGTGCTGCATGTATTTGATAAACGAAGTGTCTGGTTTCATGGTACGTGCATCCAGTGGCTGAAGAAATTCACCATGCAGGCGACGAGTTGAACCATGACAAGCTCAGCCAGAGAACAAATAGGATCCAACCGCTAAGAGGAGCATATCCCCAACAGAACAATGGGTAGCTCTGCAAACACATTGGGACTGGGAGTCTGCCTTAAGTTGACGGTGGAAATGTTCAACCATGCCATTTGCTTTTGAATGGTAGGCTATGGTAGGCTCCTTAAGAGTTTCTTTGGCTGTTTATCCCCAACAGAACCATGGGTAGCTCTGCAAACAAATTGGGGCTGGTAGTGTGAGCTCTGTGTGCTGCCTTAAGTTGACGGTGGAAACGTTCATCCATGCCATTCGTTTGTGAACGGTAGGCTGTGGTTGTGTGAGCCTCGATGTCTAAGAGCTTGTTGCATTCAGCCCAAAGCACTGAGGTTGATAATAATGTCTTCAGGAACATCAAATCTGGCAATCCAGTGTTGGACAAGAGCTGCAGCACATGCAGAAGCATGGGCATCTGGAAGAGGAATTGTTTCTGGCCATTTGGTGAAGCGGTCAATGATTATGAAGGGGCAAGTCATGCCTTGACTGGCTGACAGTGATCCAACGAGGTCAACGTGACGACCGCAAAACCTGGTGGTTGGACGTGGGTGATTCACCAGTGGCGCTCGAATGTGTCGATAAATGTTTGGGGCTTGACAAGCATGACATTCGTTGCACTATTTGCAAATGTCACGCTTCATGCCGTGCACATGAAACTTTGTGTGATGGCCTGTTGTGTGGCGCGTGTACTTGCATGTGAGAGTCCATGCATTTGATCAAACACTGGGCGAGTCCAGGAGTTTGGCAACACTGGTCGTGTGGCACCAGTGGACGTATCACACAGCAGAGTTGCCGAATTGGAGCTTGAGGCCAGTGGTAGCTCTGCGACATGAATCCATCTTGCCAGACTGTATTTGGTCTTGCACAAGTTGATTGAAGTTGCCCACAGAGAAGATGCCCTGTTCTTCAGAGTTGGAACTGATGTTGAAGCGTGAAAAAGCGTCAGCCAAGCCATGTTGAACTTGCCTGTGATGTACTGGATGTCAGTGGTGAACTCAGCTATGTAGGAGAGGTGTCTCGTCTGTCGAGAAGAGCTGTCTTTTGGCTCCTAAGAGCTGACGCCAAGGGTTTGTGGTCAGTGTACAGTGTGAAAACTTGTCCTTCCAGAAAGTGCCTGAAATGTTCGGTCGCACTGTAGGCTGCCAGAAATTCTCGATCAAAGGCACTGCATTTCTTTTCCGTTTCTGAAAATTGCCAGGAGAACAAAGCAAGAGGAACCCAGGAATGTTCCTGTTGCTGTTTGATTTGGGCACCCATAGATGAGTTCGATGCATTGACTGTGAGACTTTAGGGGCATCTAAATGAGGGCCTCGTTCAGAGTTACCTTGGCGTTTTTTTATATGTGGCTTGGCAGGCTTCAGTCCATTTATTGGGTTGTCCCTTACCACTTGCCTGAGCATGGGGTGGAGCTAGGATGTCAGCAACACGTGGGATGAAACGATGGTAGTAATTCATCATTCCTAGAAACCGTGGAAGTCATGTATGATCGGTGGGTGAAGCGCACTCTTGAAAGGATGCCACTCGGTCTGGGAGTGGATGTATCTCCTGAACAGTGACATGATAGCCAAGGAAATCCAGCTCACTAACACCGAAGACACACTTGGCCTTGTTGGTGACCAGTCCATTGGAAGGTGGAAGTGGAAAAGCTGTGAGCATCTGGCCACAAGTATGTCATCGACGTAGACAAAAGTGAAAAGAATGTCCTGGATGATGATATCTATGAGGCATTGAAATGCCTGATCAGCATTCTTGAGTCCAAAAGGCATACGAAGAAAATTCCAGAGTCCAAAAGATGTGATGATGACAATATTTGCAATAGAAGATAAAGCCATGGGAATCTGATGTTAGATTCTGGTAGAATATTTGGAAAAGACGCTATACCCTGTTAGATGGTTCTTGAAATCTTGCATATGAGGCAAGGGATAACAATCGTCTTTGGTTGCAGCATTGATTTGTCTGCAGTCACCATAAGGTTGCCGAGTCCATTCAGGCTGAGGAGTTCAGCATCTGGACATGAGACTTGCCAAAAGTCTTGATAATGGTTGTCTTCAAGGTGTTGTATTTGTCATTAGCTGGTGGGTTGGTAAGAATAGACTGAACTTCCTCTGCTATGTTGACGTCAAGTGCACCCACAATGTAGTCATATTTTGTTTGGTCTTGACTTATGCCCTTGGTGCCAGACTGAGATTCCACCCTTGCAAACCAAAGTTCGGATGCTTTTGTCGCAAACTTAGGTAGTTTGACGGACAGCATGTTGATCTGTTTAGACTGGGCAGTTACAGCTTGAAGTTGTGTTGCAAAGTCAGCATGACTATATTCAGAGGATATTCCTTCAGACATTGTTGTTGGTGTTGAGTGTCGAGGTCACCAATGTAGAGTGGCAATAATTAGTTGCATACAACTCTAAAAAAGACACAGACTGAAGTACAGCAACCGAGATTTTTTTTTATCTCTACAACTATCTTCACAAACACAACGGTAACCAAAACTCACCTGATGGACATAACTCTCAGTTCCTGGTTATTACACAACAACAAAGGGAAAAAAGGGAAAATAAGTATGAGATCACAGGAAGTCGCTACTGTGGAAAGGACGAACAATAACATGCGCAGAGGAGTGAAATGCAACGGTTCAGGCATAGACACACAGGAGTACATGTAAAGTTGTGTGGCGAGGAGATCATTTAGGAGTTGAAATAAAGCATAAGTCCAACAATGTAAAAGGAATAAACTCAGGGCTTCTTGGTCAGTAATGAATCAAAGCATTGCGGTTGATTTCCACGACAATGTGACAATACCAACCATGTTTTACAATTACATAGTTACAATGCGCAGAATAAATAATCAGGCTGTAAACTGCCATCACTTGTTCAACTGTCACAATGATTTCACTGCCATTACTTTAAACACGACATAAATATATGAGCTAAACTGATGACTACAAAGACGAAGATGGTCACGATACCAATCCTGATAACAATGATGCCGATGACGATAATGATGATAGTTTATAGTACATGTATCCTTGATATTCTGAATACAACCAAATGACAGTTTTAAGATTACATTATTACTTATACGACGGCACACTGAAGGGATGCAGCAGATGTCATAACATTTCATTCGCAGGATATTGTAGGCAAACACTGTAATCATTGCAGTATTTAAGCCTACATCCAGGTGATCCAAGTGTACGGTGACTAGCCTGCATGACACGTTCTTCAATTTTACTGTCTTAACACACAAACCTGAACCAGCACGGTAAACAAAGCTCAAAAGTCTCACAAACATAAGACCTGGAATGTTTTCCACTAAGTAAACAATCACTGGCACCAAAAACCAGATCCATTAACCACTCGTTGGTACCAGTTCCACTGTCTATCTCTCTATCGATAACATCTGATTTTACACATGTAGATGCTAAACACAAAGAAAGCATATCTCATTCTTAGCAGCCACTTTGGACTTTGTGTCCAGTCAGTGTCGAGAAAACGATCACCTATAAAGGATTTATCAAAATTCGTCATTTCGTCTGTGAACAGTTGATCCTGAAGCAGTGAAACATTAGGCTGTTCTAGACACAGAAGCCAAACCACCTCGTACTACAAGTACTCATCAGGAAAATCTTGACAGTCATAGGGTCTAGAAAACAAAGCAAAGTTCACCCCACCATTCAGCTGCTGTTAAATTCTTCGGACGACGTGAAGACCGTGATGAAGATGGACTGGACTTATAAGAAATGCAGCTTGAAGTTCCACCGAGAAAGCGGATGGATCTCACGATCGTTTGAGAAGCTTCTTGAGATCTTCTCGGAACGACTGGTTCATGAAGGCGTAGATGAATGGATTGGCCACGTTGTACACAAAGTACATGTAGAACACATTCAGCTGAAACAAATGGTGCATCCAAATATTAGTAAAATCTAAGTCATACAAAGAAAGTTGTGAATAACAATTAATATTAAAAACAAAAGAAAATACCGTGAAGAAAAAAAAAACTATCAACTTACAACCAAATGCAGGAAAAGACTTAATCATGTCAGACAGCATACTCATGTAAATAGCCCAAACCTGGTACAGGAAACGATCATCAATATACAATCCTGGTTTAGGAAAAATAACCCAGATCAGTACCATATTGTTTACATCTGCCACTGGCCAAACAAAAAACATGAAGAAGGGATTATGTTGATACGCTTCAGTAGTGATGTGTTGCAAAACGCTGCCAGGAGACACATTTGTTTCTGCAGGCATTTTCATAAGTAACCCCCCCCCCCCCCATTTTTGTTGTTGTTGTTGCTGCTGCTGCTGTGTGATTGTAAAATGATGTTATTGGTATGTGAGTGAGATTATTTATTTATGTAACAGCGCAGGGAATTGAACTGAGAATAGTGCTTTACAAAAGCCATTTATTATTATTATTATTATTATTATTATTATTAGACAGTGAATGATATATGCAGAATGCGTTCTTAAAACGGATTGAAAAACCTCATTGAATCTGAAAAATAAAGAAATAAAATTACACCGATGATGAATAAGGGAGCAAACAGGTAAGTAAGCAAGCAAACAAGGAAGCGAGTGAGCAAGTGAGTGAGTGAGTGAGTGAGTGAGTGAGTGAGGTGAGTGAGTGAGAGATAACAAATAAATGAGTGAGTAAGTAAGTAACAATGATTAAATGCCAAAATAATATTAACACGTTTTCTGTTACACAAATCGTGCTAACGTTTTAGATCATTACTTTTTTTTGACA
>JAPXFY010000015.1:48327360-48334860 GCA_030674185.1 Monoplex corrugatus | reverse complement strand
GCTCTTTCTGGGGGAAATGCTGTGTCTTACGGCTCTTTCTGGGAAATGCTGTGTCTTACTGCTCTTACTGGGGGGAATGCTGTGTCTTACTGCTCTTACTGGGGGAATGCTGTGTCTTACTGCTCTTACTGGGGGGAAATGCTGTGTCTTACTGCCCTTACTGGGGAAATGGTGTATCTTACTGCTCTACTGGGGGAAATGCTGTATCTTACTGCTCTTACTGGGGGAATGCTGTGTCTTACTGCTCTTACTGGGGGGAATGCTGTATCTTACTGCTCTTACTGGGGGAAATGCGGCATCTTACTGCTCTTTCTGGGGAAATGGTGTATCTTACTGCTCTTACTGGGGAGAATGCTGTATCTTACTGCTCTTACTGTGGGGAATGCTGTGTCTTACTGCTCTTACTGGGGGAAATGCGGTATATTACTGCTCTTACTGGGGGAATGCTGTATCTTACTGCTCTTACTGGGGGGAATGCTGTATCTTACTGCTCTTACTGGGGGAATGCTGTGTCTAACTGCTCTTACTGGGGGAAATGCGGTATATTACTGCTCTTACTGGGGGGAATGCTGTATCTTACTGCTCTTACTGGGGGGAATGCTGTATCTAACTGCTCTTACTGGGGGAAATGCGGTATATTACTGCTCTTACTGGGGGAATGCGTATCATTACTGCTCTTACTGGGGGAATGCTGTGTCTAACTGCTCTTACTGGGGGAAATGCTGTGTATAACTGCTCTTACTGGGGGAAATGCGGTATCTTACTGCTCTTACTGGGGGGAATGCTGTATCTACTGCTCTTACTGGGGGAATGCTGTGTCTAACTGCATCTACTGGGGGAAATGCGGTATATTACTGCTCTTACTGGGGGAAATGCTGTATCTTACTGCTCTTACTGGGGGAAATGCTGTGTCTAACTGCTCTTACTGGGGGAATGCTGTGTCTAACTGCTCTTACTGGGGGAAATGCGGTATATTACTGCTCTTACTGGGGGAAATGCGGTATATACTGCTCTTTCTGGGGGAAATGCGGGTCTTACTGCTCTTACTGGAGGGAATGCTGTGTCTAACTGCTCTTACTGGGGGAATGCGATCTTAACTGCTCTTACTGGGGGAAATGCTGGTATCTACTGCTTTTCTGGGGGAAATGCGTATCTTACTGCTCTTACTGGGGGAAATGCTGTGATCTTACTGCTCTTACTGGGGGAATGCGGTATCTTACTGCTCTAACTGGGGGGAAATGCTGTATCTTACTGATCTTACTGGGGAATGCTGTATCTTACTGCTCTTACTGGGGGAATGCTGTATCTTACTGCTCTTACTGGGGAAATGCGGTATCTTACTGCTCTAACTGGGGGGAATGCTGTATCTTACTGATCTTACTGGGGAATGCTGTATCTTACTGCTCTTACTGGGGGGAATGCTGTATCTTACTGCTCTTACTGGGGGAATGCGGTATCTTACTGCTCTTAACTGAGGGAATGCTGTATCTTACTGCTCTTTCTGGGGGAATGCTGTATCTTACTGCTCTTACTGGGGGAATGCTGTATCTTACTGCTCTTTCTGGGGGAATGCTGTATCTTACTGCTCTTACTGGGGAATGCTGTATCTTACTGCTCTTTCTGGGGGGAATGCTGTATCTTACTGCTCTTACTGGGGGAAATGCTGTTCTTACTGCTCTTTCTGGGGAATGCTGTATCTTACTGCTCTTACTGGGGGAATGCTGTATCTTACTGCTCTTACTGGGGGAATGCTGTATCTTACTGCTCTTACTGGGGAAATGCTGATCTTACTGCTCTTTCTGGGGAAATGCTGTATCTTACTGCTCTTACTGGGGGAATGCTGTATCTTACTGCTCTTACTGGGGATAATGCTGTGTCTTACTGCTCTTACTGGGGAAATGCTGCTATCTTACTGCTCTTTCTGGGGAAATGCTGTATCTTACTGCTCTTATGGGGAAATGCTGTATCTTACTGCTCTTATGGGGATAATGCTGTGTCTTACTGCTCTTATGGGGAAATGCTGTTCTTACCTGCTCTTACTGGGAAATGCTGTATCTTACTGCTCTTCTTGGGAAATGCTTTATCTTACTGCTCTTGTTAATGCTGTGAATGCATGGGATATTAGTGCTTGCTTACGGCGAAATGCTGTATCTTATTTCTCTTACTGGGAAAATGCTTTATCTTACTGCTCTTACTGCTGGAAATGCTGTATTTAGCTGCTCTTACGCTAGAAGGACATCTTAGTCTCTGGAAATATTTTACTTAATGTTTAAGGTAAACATATGCTAAGATGTTCGCGATACAAGGAACATGTTTTTGAATTGGATTATTTTGTAAACTGTACTGATCTCCATCAAAAACGTTTTCGAATTCGTTTTTTACATCTAAGCAACCATAAACCAGCACAGCTGGAAGGAAGGAGGACACCAGGTAGACCCAGAGAAAAAAATATACTGAATGGACTTGCAGGTTGGCTGAAGACAGAGAGGGTGAGAGATGTATTTGCAGCGACAGGGGATAGAATCGTATGGAGGGCCATGATCGTCAACACCATGCGGCAGGGCACAGGATGATGGAACCAGTACAGGAAATAATAGACGGCACGCCTCAATATCGATTAACACACATCAACGTACATTCCTTAAACATGTACAAATGTGACCCCCACCACGAAATCAGTCTTAACTAGCATTTTGGGCATTTTGAGATATACATATCACTGGAAAGTGTACATTCCGCTGATTATTTTGGTACTTGTAGAAGTTATGTACGTTTAAAGTCATTAAGTTGTATGACGGCCATTTTGAGAAAACGGGTTCTAAAGTTTTTGTGTGCTCTCCTACACATTTTCCTTAAATTTCTTTATTTGGTGGCTTTGTCCCAGTTTGTTTCTAATCATTGCTGTCATTATCTGAAAGGTGCACCAAAGAGCTTTTCATTAGTGTATTACATGTGCGGGTACTGTACAGGTTACGGTTCATAATAACAGACAAAAATAGGTACTTTTGGTAAGGAATTGCGTTCTTTCTGCTGCGATCAGTGCATTAAAATACCGATTTAATTTGATTAATTATACTTTTTCAAGGAAAAAAATTCTGTGGGGGATAGATTATAGTCTACAGAAATCAATTTTGAGAAAAAGTCAAAACACCCCAGATAGACCTTCAGTCACCTTTTCAGCTAGTGCTGTTCGACTGACTGCGAGTTAAGACTGATTTCGTGGTGGGAGGTCACAAATGAGAACAAATTGTATTTATGTAAAACCATTGGCAAAACAAAGCTGTATTAACTGTCACGTGTGTATATGTGACAACCTGTAAACGTACAGTCAACACTCATTTCAAAATAGACGATGAAGTGTTAGAATTGGACAATTTCACACACAATTCCAAACTCCCATGAAAGATTCATCGGCATTGATTGACTCCACACACACACGCACACACACACACATACACAACACACACACACACACACATACGAGCATGATTCTTTTAAATTGTTTTCTTGAATTATTTCATGTTTTGCATTTCCATTTCATGCTTACAAGTTCTTGATAGAAATAACAATAATCTTATTTCACACTTTGGCAACTTTTTAATTATAAATGTTTCCTACTGCATTTATTGACTGGGAATATCATGTCCGACTGTTTTTTTCAGCACACACACACACACACACACACACACACACACACACACACACACACACACACACACACACACACACACACACACACACACACACACGCTTACACACACACACACACACACACACTTACACACACACACACACACACACACACACACACACACACACACACACACACACACACACACACACACACACACACACACACACACACTTGCTCCGTTTTCATAAAATGGGGTTATAGCCGTTGCTGCTAAGCGAAGCGACAACCCACAAATCCATGCTGAGGGTCAATGTGGGTGATTTTGAAATTTTTGTCTTCCTATAGTTTGTAATTTTGTATGTATCAAACAGTGAGAGCTCAAAATAAAATTTGAACAGGAACTGTGTCCAAATTTCGTTTTTAAATGTGACATATCCTACAGAACATGCCAGTCTATTAAGCAAAATATCAGACTGTCAGACAATATCAACAGTAATCAAACGGTACATGGCCTAGACATATCATACCTCAGCATACAACAGGTGCGTCTGATTGTTCTCGAAGCTTGAGAAAGTTTTAACAATGATTGCGATTGAAAACAATCGGAAAAAAAGTTATTGCTTATCTTTAACTGCAATTTTCTCCAAGCGGCCATTTGTTCATCTAACTGTGGCACTACCAACATTAGAGATTTGATTTAAACACCCTTCCAAAGTGCATGACTTTTACTTTTTGAGAGATATGAATACCTTTCCACCCGCCAAAATCGATTCTGGCCCACTTTTGTATGTCATTTTGTCGTCGTATTAACGCCGCGATTCTTGCTTATTTAACCTGCACTGTGAAATAGGATTGGATTTAATATCGCTTCACCGAACATATTTGACATAACGAAGTTTTTTTGCTCGCCAGAATAATTCAGTCTTCCTAATTCATCGTCATTTTGTGGTCACATTAACGCTCTTGGCGTTACTTCCCTTGTCTTTTACTTTCCACCAGGAATAAGATTAACATCCCCTTCACTCACTTTCGAGTGATCTGATGCTGGCCTAGATACATCTTCGTCTTTTTTTGTTTTGTTTTGTTTTTGTTTTGACTTTATTTGTATTCTGATTCAGGACATAACCTGACGTCTCAAACGTTTGCCTTAACTCAATACATGATGTTGGAATCCAGTCAAAATTAATTTGCAGTGGCAGAAACTGTTACTGTGCGTCCGCGCATATTTGATTAACTAAAGAAAAACTGGTTGTAACGTAGTTCGAAACAGATTTCTTGCTGCGCCGTGTTTGTACGTGTGTCACAGAATTGGAAGAATGGGAACCCCTCTTGTCACTTATCGAACTCGGTAGTCAAGTGCGTACATGTCAAGACTTCCAGTCGGAAGGTCTTGGGTCTCACCCGCTTGGATGCCTCAGCTTGGTGGGTAGGGGGTAGGAGATTCATTCAATCTCCCAAGTAAATATAATTGTGTGCAGTTCTGCCAGTGCTTAACCCCCCAGCCCTTTGAGTTTGTACACATACAGAATATCAGATATGCATCTTAACCCTTTGACTCCTGCACCCTGGCTAACAGCAACCCGCATTGTCAACCACGCTAGCAAAACAAAAGCTTAGCCCTTTGGCTTCCTCACCCTATCCACCAGCTTCCTGTTCTGTAGGAAGTTGGTGGATAGGGTGAAGGAGTCAAAGGGTTAAACTTTTGGAGTTGGTGGATAGAGTGCGGGAGTCAAACGGTTAAACATCCTGTAAGTCATATCAGTGTCTGGTGGGTTATTTAAGGAAACAAGAAAACACCCAGCGTGAACACAATATCAACAGTAATCAAATGGTACATGTGTGCAGTTCTGACAGTGCCTAAACCCCCCTTTGAGTTTATACACATACACAATATCAGATATGCACCCAGCTCACTGTATATTCAGATAATGCAACAATTTAATGGAATGTGGTCAGCTCGCCTTATAGCGTGAATTCTCCGTGCCTTAATAAAAAGTTCGTTTTTGTGTAATGTGCAGTAAGGTCAGAATATATTTGAAGAATAACGCTGTTCAAGAATGATTTACAACATAAGGTCAGTGATTCACGATTGAAACGATTGCCCTTTTCCAGTCTGCCATACGAGTGCCCATTTATCTGCCGGATCAGTGACCTGACAGTTCCCAAAACGAATGTCTGCTGGGTAAGCGTATTTGGTTTGGCCGTTATCATCCGCCACAACACGCAGTCCAAAACCATACTTCACGATAGCAGTCCTGGAAAATATCCACCGCAAAAGGTCTGCAGACAAAGACCTGTAAATATGAAGAAATGAACTACCGGTAACCCTGACGTGTCGTGTTTACTAACGTCCTCGCCCTGGAAACATATTTTGATGATTCTGTCTGTTTGTGCGCTCTGTCTGCTCTCAATTAAATCTTAACCACATTGCCATGTATCTCGCACATATTACGGGACAAAATGAATGGTGTTGCACTGTATGATGGGGTTGTTTTTGTTTGTTTTTTGATGGTGGTGCTTTTTTCTTTTATCCAAGTTTTATTCCAAAAAATCTGGAAATATTTTTCACAATGCCACAATGATACATGACGATGGGGTGATGGTCATAGTGCTTTGAAGTTGCTTTCCACGCTTCCATTCTCAGTATATAATTTAAAAAAAAGATGGGCCGTAAAATCCTGGTTATACTAGAAGCAAATGACAGAAGAAGCAGGCAAAGTAGGCAGGAGAGAGATACAGTAATTGATACGAGGCAAGACAAGAGACATTGCACGTTTAGATATTGCTTCGATTGAAAGATGACGGCAGATAGAATTGTAACGCTGCAGTAAACAGTACTAGGACTGAGCGCTTTGGCTGATAAACTCTTACACATAGGGTTCAGGATCAAGTACTACGCCTGGGTTCTTAACTTGAATCAGAAAGAACAAAAGTGCTGTCAATCGTTGTATCTGCCTCCGATCCTCTGACTTTTCGCTTTCCACGCACTAAGCTCAATACCTACGGTCCACGAGCCTTCTCTGTTTCCGGTCCACTCTCCTGGAACAAACTTCCTCTCTCAGTCCGTCAGCAACCTACTTTTGTCTCTTTCAAGTCCGCTCTCAAAACTCACCTTTTTTCCTCTGCGTGAAATCCTGACCTCACTCATCCCCCTCTGTAGCCTGTCTCCGCTCGGAGTGGAATCACATTGTAATATATATTTGTATATAATATGCTCTCTATAATGTTCCATTGCTTTTATTCTTTTTCCCCATTTATAGCCATGTGTGAGTGTGTGTGTGTGTGTGTGTGTGCGTGTGCGTGCGCGCGTGCGTATGTGTATGTTCAGCGCTTAGATTTGATTTCTATCAAGATTTTGCGCTTTATAAATATTATTATTATAGAACACACTGTAAAGTGAAAACAAATCTGATGACAGAAGGCACCCTTGTCTAAGCCCTTTTTTTTAAATGTATATTCTGTAAAGAATGTATATCATTTTCTACTCTCATAGCTGCTGTTTCTTCCTAATCTATGGGCCTTATCATTCTTAGTATTTTTTGTTTCCTTTTGTTTTTTGTCAAAGTTGAACTTTTCCAGTTGGTTGATCAGCTCTTTGTGTCTTACCGGATCAAAAGTCTTGGTACTGTCAACAAACCACAAATACAAATCCTTATTCAATTCACCTGATCTTTCTGTAACAGCTTTTTTTAGGATATGAATTTTAGGATATGAATGGCATTAACAGTTCCTTTCTTGTAAAAAAAAAAATCAACATTGTTCTTCTGCTATTTCTGGTTTGTTTTTATTCCTTGTCTTCATCATTATTATTTTTAATGGAGTCTTTGTCACATCACTCATCAGGCTGGCTGCACGATGGAGTTCGC
>JAPXFY010000015.1:48314860-48317360 GCA_030674185.1 Monoplex corrugatus | reverse complement strand
ACACCACATAACACCACATCCTACCACACCACACCGCATCCTACCACACCACACCACACCACACCCTACCACACCACACCACACCACATCACACCACACCATACCTCACTGCATCATACCACACCACACCACACCACACCACACCACACAACACCAAACTACACCACACTCATTGCACCACACCACACCAAACCGAACCCAAACAAACCACACCACACCACACCACACCACACCGCACCATACCGCACCATACCACACCACACCACACCACACCACACCACACCACACCACACCACACAACAACACAACACAACACAACACAACACAACACAAAAACACAACACAACGCAATGCAATACAACCCCACCTCACCCCACCCCACATCACACCACCCCACCTCACACAACACCACCCCACCCAACACCACCCCACACCACACTACACCACACCAGGGATGGCACAGGTTTCTTTCTCTCTCCCAACCCCCCCCCCCCCCTTTTTGATCTTAAGTGGTGCTATCGGTCCTTGTCTTCCGGACGGGACGATAAACCGAAATCTTGTGCGTAGCACTACAATTAGCGCACGTTGAAGATGCCACGGCAACGCATGCTAATATACGAGCTGTAAACATTTAGAAAATCTCCTCTGTGGCATCCAGGTTTCAGGTTTAGTATCAGTTTCTCAAGAGGGTGCCTCCGCTCTCAAAGTAGACCTCATATGCATTAATTTAATGCGACAGATGTCAAACGAGGGGGGGGGGGGGGGAGATCTAAAATGATTGGGGCATAAGTCTTAAGCCTGAGCTGGCAGGACAGTGAGGAAGCTTATAGGATATTCACTTATATCAATTTATCACTGGGACAACCTAGACTATATTGTACTAGAATATGTATCTCAGTCTTTAAAGTTGATAACAAAACAAAACAAAACAAAACAAAACAAAACAAAACAAAACACAAAACAAAAAAACAAAAAAAACAAAAAACAAACCAAAACAAACCAAACCACACCAAACCAAACCAAACCAAACCAAACCAAACCAAACCAAACCAAACCAAACCAAACCGAACCAAACCAACCAAACAAACAAAACAAGAAACAAAACAAAGCATAACAAAATAAAACAAACCATAACAAAACTAAAAAAAAAAACAATCGGAATGCGTATTTAATACAAGACAAGACGGGCGCAATTTTTTGGCCAACTGGCCTTTGTCAAACGTAGACGTACGATCACAAACGAACAAAGACCAAATGCAAAAATTAGGGGATTAAAGACTGAAACTTCCCTGCTGCTTCGTCCAGTGTGAGAAAAAGGACTGTTTGCTTGAATGCAGACAGTCACACTTGTTTAGGAAAACAAAAACGAAAAAGAATCAAACAAACAAACAAACAAACAAACAAACAAAAAACAAACAAACAAACAAACAAAAACACTGTGGACACGGATGAAAACATGCCCAGTTCCCCTTCTCTCCTACTCCTCCTCCTCCCCCTCCCCTCTCCCGTCCCCGCTAAATATAAATTGAACGGACCGAAGCATTCTTACCAACAAATGCCTATCAATTAACATCAGGAAGAGGGTTCTTGAATGTTATATAGAACCAATAGTGTTGTACGGTTGTGAGGCGTGGACAGTCAACAAGCAAAGCCAGAACAAGATTAAGACAGCCGACACGTGGTTTCTAAGAAGAATGTTGAGAGTTCCATGGACAGCAAAGAAAACAAACGAGACAGTCTTGATGGAGGCAGACACAAGTAGATCTTTCATAAGGAAGATTAGAAAAGGACAGGCAACATGTATAGGCCATTTTATGAGGAAAGGGGGATTGGAGCATTTGGTCACAACGGGAAAGCTGGAGGGAAAGAGAGCACCAAGTAGACCCAGTGAGAAGATACTAGACGGACTTGCAGAGTGGCTGGGGACAAGGAGGGTGGAGGAGATGCTTGAGGTAACAAGTGATAGAGACAGATGGAAGTCCATGATCGCCAACGCCATGTGGCAGGGCACCTGATGATGATGATGATGATGATGACCGACGCCTTACAAAGTTACATCAACAACCAATATCACCAACTAGACCAGACAACGCTGACTTCTACGCAGACGTGCAGAAAACCTTCAGTCTAGCAAAGTATGTACGTGACATGGATACTTCTCACTCTGACGCACTGGAAGACCTTAGAACACCAATCGATACAATTCCGAACCAAACCACCGCACTGCACTCAGTCACGCTATACAAAAGCACACCCGACGATCTACTACTATACTAGTACTTTTAGAACCAAGGCTATGACACACACTATAGACCTCACAGTTTTGAGTTTTGAATTTGTTCAACAGTAATAATCTTTCCCCGTCAAGTCTATCATATGCTCGATCCTAATATATCAGCTATTATCTGGCGGGCTCCTGAAGCGCGCGCAGAACTCCTATATAGCGCTGGCATAGTCTTGAAATGAAGAAGAATGAAAGAGAGGGGACCTATGGAATCTT
>JAPXFY010000015.1:48292360-48294860 GCA_030674185.1 Monoplex corrugatus | reverse complement strand
ACAGTAAATCCGGTGTGGGGCCCCTAAGGCGGTTGGATGGCAAACTTTGTCACTTTCCGGCAGCTCCTGCGGCCGCGTTGGCACCAAAACGTAACAGCCCTGCTGTTCCTTTGGATCTGTCAGCGAGGTGGAGAGGGGGGACAAGTTGCATGGGCAACAGCCTGTCTTCCATATTACACTGCCCACGCTTACATCTGTCCATTCATCCACAAACACTCTGCACCTACGACCTGGAGAGGACACTCCAGCCTCGCTACTAACACTAGTGTCGGCACAACATGGGAAGCAACAGATACCGGTGATAAGTCATTGCTCAACTGGCGTAGAGCTGACGCCAGGGGTTGCTTTTGGCGGTGGGAGAGACCTTCGTGTCTTACTGGACAGCTACCGCCCGCCTAAGCTGGGCAGCCCCCAGCCAGTTAGGTGCTGTCCCGCCACGACCTGCCTTCTTCATTGGGTGCATGAAGATTAGGAGAAAATCTGACAAGCAGGTCGTTAATTACCGCACCAAACAAAAAGAAAAATTCAAATTCAAGAAACGGATTAGGAAAAGGATCAGCAGTGAAACTGGGCTGTTGGAATGTCCGAACAATGATGCCTGGGCTCTCCCAAGATCTGCAAGACATCAGCGACGCCAGAAAAACCGCCGTCATAAACAGCGAACTAAAGAGGCTCAATGTGGACATTGCCACTCTGCAGGAAACACGGCTGGCTGACTCAGGAACACTAAAGGAAAGGGACTACACCTTCTTCTGGCAAGGAAAGAGTTCTGATGCCCCAAGAGAGCACGGAGTAGGCTTTGCAGTAAGGAATAGCCTGCTGAACATGATTGAACCAGGCAGCGGCGGTTCAGAACGACTCTTGACTCTCCGCCTCAACACCACCGAAGGCTATGTCACTCTCATCAGCGTTTATGCCCCAACTCTGTCCGCCTCTCCAGACACCAAGGATGAGTTCTACGAAAATCTTGCATCAATCATAAGGAACATCCCCAGGACAGAACAACTTGTTCTCCTGGGCGACTTCAACGCCAGAGTGGGTGCAGACAATGACTCATGGCCCTTCTGCCTCGGTTCCTTTGGAGTGGGGAAAATGAATGAGAATGGACAGCGACTGCTTGAGTTTTGCGCCTGCCATGAACTGTGCATCGCCAACTCCTTCTTCAAGACGAAGCCTCAGCACAAAGTCTCCTGGAGGCATCCCCGCTCAAAACATTGGCACCAACTGGATTTGATCCTAGTAAGACGTGCCGCTATCAAAAACGTTCTCCACACTCGCTCTTATCACAGCGCAGACTGCGACACAGACCACTGTCTGGTATGTTGCAAGATCAGGCTACAGCCAAAGAAGTTCCACTGCTCAAAGAAACAAGGGAACCCTCGCATTGACGTCAGCAAGATGTCTCGGCCAGATCTTGTAGAACAGTTCGCAGAGGCCTTTCAGAGAGCAATACGATGCCTTGCAGCCCAGAGACTCTGCCACTGAGAGATGGGAAACGCTACGAGACACCATGCACCGCATTGCTATGGCCACCTTTGGGAAGAAAACTGTGAAGTCCCACGACTGGTTTGAGGCCAAATAATCAGAGATGACTCCCACGTTGAGGCCAAGCGTGCCGCACTCACCAAGTATAAGCGGTCACCCAGTGAGAAGAACCTGCAAATCCTCAGGGCTGCCAGAAGTAAGGTTCAGGATAACGCCAGGCGCTGCGCAAACGAGTACTGGACAGAGCTCAGCGAAGAGATGCAGAGTGCTGCTGAAAGAGGCAACATCCGAGGAATGTATGATGGCATCAAGAAGGCACTGGGACTAACACAGAGCAAGATCGCCCCCTCAAATCCTCCACTGGGGAAGTAATCAGCAATCCTAGTCAACAGATGGAAAGATGGGCGGAACACTACTCCGACCTCTACTCAACACAGAACATGGTGTCCTTCTTAGCCCTCGATGCCATCAAGTGCATGCCGGTAATGGAAGAACTTGACGCAGAGCCAACTGCGGACGAACTCAGCAAGGCCATTGATAGCCTGGCATCAGGGAAGGCACCTGGCAAGGACGGAATTCCCCCAGACCTCATCAAGCACTGAAGACTTCTCTTCTGCACCCTTTGCACGCAGTTCTCTGTCAGTGTTGGAATGAGGGAGCTGTACCACAGGACATGAGGGACGTCAAGATCGTCACCCTGTACAAAAACAAGGGCGAAAGGAGCGACTGCAACAACTACAGAGGTATCTCGCTCCTCAGCATTGTTGGCAAAGTCTATGCTCGGGTCCTCCTAATCCGCCTGCAGAAACTGGCTGAACGCGTCTACCCGGAATCACAGTGTGGTTTTCGAGCAGAGAGATCCACGGTAGACATGGTCTTCTCCCTTCGCCAAATCCAGGAGAAGTGCAGAGAGCAGCGGATGCCCCTGTATGTGGCATTCATTGACCTCACCAAGGCCTTTGACCTAGTCAGCAGAGATGGCCTTTTCAGGGCTCTCCGAAAAATCGGCTGCCCC
>JAPXFY010000015.1:48272360-48287360 GCA_030674185.1 Monoplex corrugatus | reverse complement strand
CAAAGAATTATCGGTAAGTTTGGTTGGAGTGCATGTGAAACTGCCCCAGTGCAGTGCATTGAATCTCTCTTGAACAAGTCCTGTACTCCAAATTTCAAGTATCTTGATCATGACGCTTAACTAACTGAGCACATGCTGTTATTCTCACCACGTCTGGTCGATATTGGCCATTACGGTAAAATTAACAACAGAACGCAGCTTTGCCAAATCTCCTTCAAACCAACATTGATCACCGTAAGCATCGCTCTTTACGTTACCTGACAAGCTGTAGTTAAACATTTCCACAGTCTCTCAATGGTCTTGGAGACTTGGAGAGGCTGGTGATGGTGAATAGGGGTTTCAGAATCAGAAGGCAGAGGAGGCCACTCTGCTGGTAGAAGGAGGAAATTCACATGGTTGGGTTTTCCCCCGGGCCTACCTGGCGACCCTCCACCCACTGCCCCATGCAAACAAGGCTCGAGTCAATTATGAAAACACTTTTAAATTGAACGTGGTTGTAACGGGCGCGGTAGTTAAGTGGATAAGACGTCATACTTGTAATAAGAAGGTCCTGGGGTCAATCCTGTCTGGCTGTCTGCGTCTGTATGGGCAAAAGGTGGAGATTTGTGTGTGTGTGTGTGTGTGTGTGTGTGTGTGTGTGTGGTGTGTGTGTGTGTGTGTGTGTGTGTGTTGTGTGTGTGTGTGTGTGTGTGTGTGTGTGTGAGAGAGAGTGTGTGTGTGTGTTTATTTGTATCTTTGTTTTTAATCTCCCAAGTCAATCTGCGTGCAAAACGTTTAGTACCGGAATATCCCATGTGTGTGCATAAGCGCAGAACATGAACAAATATACACGTTAAAGTCCATTGTATCGGTTTTCGGTGAGCCTTGGAAAGATTAAAAACACGCTTAGCATTCATACACACTGGAGACACAAAAACACAGACAGTAGTGTGGGCGAAACATTGTTCATGTACGCGTCCAAAAACACCAGAGCAAATAGGACAACTACAACAAAACGACAAAAAACAACCAAACAAACAAGCAGAACAAAAAAAAACAAAGACACAGACAAAGAAAGAAAGAAAGAAACAAACAAACTTACAAATAAGTATAGAAACAAACAAACAAACAAGCAAATTAAAGCAAATTAAGTAAACACACACACACACACACACACACACACACACACACACACACACACACACACACACACACACACACACACACACACACACACACCACACACACACACACAACCAACCAACCAACCAACCAACAAACAACCGCACGAACGCACGAACAAGCAAACATATTACAACACGTTAAGAAAACACCCATACAAAGAAAGAAAGAAACAAACAACCAAACAACCAAACAAACAACCAAACAAACAACCAAACAACCAAACAAACAACCAAACAACCAAACAAACAACCAAACAAACAACCAAACAGCCAACCAACCAGCCAACCAACCAGCCAACCAACCAACCAACCAACCAACCAAACAAACAAACAAGCAAACAAACAAACAAACAAACAAACAATTAAACAAACAAAGAAACAAAACAAATATAAACAAACAAGCAAGCAAATAAGCAAGCAAGCAAATAAACAAACAAACTAACAAACCAACAAACCAACCAACTAATCAAGAAACGTACCACACACCCACCCACCCAACCAACCAACCAACCAACAAACAATGAAACAAACAAACAAACAAACAAAAACCAACCAACCAGCAAACAAACAAACAAACCCAACCAACCAACCAACTAACCAACCAACCAACCAGCCAATCAACAAGGAAATAAACAAACAAACAAGCAAGCAAACAAACATTCAAACAAACAAACAAACACAGAGTTCACAAAACAAAACAAACACAACCCAACAAAACCAAACAAAGCAATGTGGTTGCCTGCACGGAGACCAGACACGCTCGTCACATAAAAGAGCTGACGATCAAGTTTGAATAGGAAGAACAGGTAAACACTGTCACGTGCTCCAGACAGAGCTCTACAGTGTTGCCACCATTTACCTAAAATATCACGCACAAGAAAAAAATAGTGACGTTATGTTAAACATGCTAACAATCTAACATTTTCAATTCACTCTGCTGATTTCTTGTAGAAGAAAATATAGCAAAAGAAAAACAAGTGAAACAGCGCACTGCCACTGAAATTATTTCCTCACGTCTACTCTCTTTATTCGTTTGAGTTTGTTATTTAATTTCTTTGGACCAATTTTCAAAACAAACAAACAAACAAACAAACAAACAAACTAACTAACAAACAAACAATCAAACAAACAAAAAACGAAACAAACAAAAACAAAAAACAACAACAAATAAACAAACATTTTAAACCTTTTGTATTAAATATCTAAGCATTTTGTAATGCGCCGACGTCTATGGCATACTATAGCGCAATCTAAAATAAAGAGAAAAAAACAAAATTCCCCCCCCCCCCCCCGCAACAAAACAAACCTCTTAGAATATTGAGCCATTTTGATACAACAATGTAAATCATTCCTATTATGTGGACAACAGGTCAGTTGTTTAAAAACCAATTCTGGGTCGAAAGCAATCCAACTATGGAACACTAGCGATATTAAACAGAAGTTAATAAACCACACATCTCATGTCATTGACAATTGTTCCATTTCTCCAACACACTCGAAACAACGGAAAGAAAGGAAGAAGAAGAAGAAGAAGAAGAAGAAACTATCAGTAAAAGAAGGGGGAAAACAAAGAGACGGAACGATTGTTTGGGGCACTCGAATTCATACAGTAATGTCCATGTTAATTACACTCGCCATTCTGTCTAGTAGCTATAGAAAACACAAAGTGGCAGAACGGGACAAGGAAATAAAAAGTAAATGCTATCTCTTTTTCGACTATTGTTCTCTGTTTATTTTATAGAATGTCCCTTATTTGTTTTGACTTTTGTTTTGACACAAATCGTGACGAAATATATACGAATTTAAACTCATTGTAGTCTCCCTCGACCTCAAAATAGTTGCCTGTGTCTTTCTTTTACAATATGTCTTCGAATTAGTTGTTGTTTAATAATTAATAATTACAAATAATTACAATATTTATATAGCGCAAAATCTTGATAAAATCAAATCTAAGCGCTGAAGCAGACACACACGCAAGCACGCACGCACGCACGCACGCACACACACGCACGCACACACACACACACACACACACACACACACGCATGGCTATAAATGGGGAGAAAGAATAAAAGCAATAAAAGCAAGAATAAAACCAATGGAAAATTATAGAGAGCATAGCATATACAATTATATATTATAACCATGTGATTCCCTCCGAGCGGAGACAGGCTGCAGAGGGGGGGTGGGGGGTTGAGTGAGGTTAGGATTTTATGCGGAGGAGAAAAGGTGAGTTTTGAGAGCGGACTTGAAGGAGACAAAAGTAGGTTGCTGACGGACTGAGAGAGGAAGTTTGTTCCAGGAGAGTGGACCAGAAACAGAGAAGGCTCGTGGACCATAGGTATTGAGCTTAGTGCGTGGAAAGCGAAAAGTCAGAGGATCGGAGGCAGAGCGGAGGGTACGTGAGGGAAGATAGATCTCAAGTAGGCTTGACAGGTAATCGGGGGCTGCGTTATTGAGGCTTTTGTAGCACATGGTGTCTAGTTTGTACTGTATGCGCTTTGATACAGGGAGCCAGTGAACTTGTGCCAGGAGAGGAGATATGTGGTCAGCTTTTTTCTTTTTGAGTACAAGGCGTACAGCATTGTTTTGAATGCGCTGTAGGATGTGAATGGTGGAGGCAGGAAGACCAGACAGGAGTGAATTGCAATAGTCAATGCGAGACATTATGAAGGAGAGAACGAGTTTTGCAGTTGTTTCGACAGAGAGATACTTCCTGATCAGCCTTATACGATGGAGATGATAGTAGCAGGATCTGGCAGTTTGAGTAACAAAGTTGTTCATGGAGAGGGTAGAGTCAATGCAGACACCAAGGTTTTTAGCTGAATCAGAAATTGGGACTGATGTGTTACATAATGGGAGAGAAAGAGGAGGCAGCTGAGAAAGTTTCTGACGGGTGCCAATGAGGATAGCTTCTGTTTTGTCGTCATTAAGCTGAAGTCTATTGTGTGTCATCCAGTTCTTAATGTCCGAGTAACACTCAGTGGTGCGAGTCAACAGGCGCTGTATATTATCAGGTGAGTCACTGTCTTGAAGTTGGGTGTCATCAGCATAGAAGTGGTGTTTTATAGAATGGGAGTTGATGATGGTGGACAGGGGGGAGGTGTAAAAGATGAAAAGAACAGGGCCAAGGACAGATCCTTGTGGAACACCACAGGTCAGGTATGCGGGTTGAGAGTAAGTGCTATTGAT
This sequence comes from Monoplex corrugatus, assembly GCA_030674185.1. NCBI lineage: Eukaryota > Metazoa > Mollusca > Gastropoda > Littorinimorpha > Ranellidae > Monoplex > Monoplex corrugatus. The sequence goes on along the minus strand of JAPXFY010000015.1, from coordinate 48,283,005 downwards.
GAGAACGGTTTGTTTTCTGTTGGATAGGTATGAAGTGAACCAAGACAGAGCAATGTCAGAGATGCCAAAAGTATGATGAAGTCTAGAAAGGAGAATACCATGATCAATGGTGTCAAAGGCTGCAGACAGATCAAGGAGTGTGAGGAGAGAGACTTTGCCAGTATCAGTTGCAAGGAGGAGATTGTTGAGAATGTGTAGTAGGGCAGTTTCAGTGCTATGGCACTGGCGGTAGGCTGACTGGAAAGGATTGAGGAGATTGTTGACAGACAGGTGAGAGTTCAGCTGGTTGAGGACGACTTTTTCAAGGAGTTTTGACAAGAAAGAGAGATTAGAGATAGGCCTGTAATTTTTCAGTTCATTTGGATCTAAATTGTGTTTCTTGAGGAGAGGGTGAACAATAGCAGACTTGAAAGAATCAGGGACAGTTCCAGTTTGAAGATAAGTGTTGATGATGTCAGTGATGAATGGGAGGAGAGTAGGGAGACAGTCGGCGTAGAGAGAACCTGGAAGAGGATCCAGTTCGCAGGTTTTGAACGACATGGATCTGATTGTGTTGAGAATTTCTTCTTGTGAGACTGGGGTAAAAGTAGTAAGAGGTGTGCCAGAGAAGGAAGGGTCAGGTGGGCATGGTTGACAGGGTGTCCTGTCAAGCCTGTCACGAAGAGTTTGTATTTTGGTGGTGAAATAGTTGGAGAATACAGATGGGAGTTCTTCATTTGTATGTTTTGTTGGGAGAGGTAAATCTTTTCGTGTGCCAAGGAGATGATTCATGGTTTCATGCGCGCGCGCGCGTGTGTGTGTGTGTGTGTGCGTGCGTGCGTGTGTGTGTGTGTGTGTGTGTGTGTGTGTGTGTGTGTGTGTGTGTGTGCGGGCGCTTGCGCTTGTGTGTGTGCGCGCGCGTGTGTGTGTGTGTGTATGTGTGTTGTGTGTTTGTGTATGTGTGTGTGTGTGTGTGTATGTGTGTGTGTGTGTGTGTGTGTGTTTGTGTATGTGTGCATGTGTGTGTGTGCGTGTGTGTGCGTGTGTGTGTGTGTGTGTGTGTGTGTGTGTGTGTGTGTGTGTGTGTCTGCAAGTGTATTTGTGTTTGTGTTTGTGTGTGTGTGTTTGAGTATGCATGCGTGTGTTTGTGTGTGTTTGAGTATGCATGTGTGTGTGTTTGTGTGTGTGTGTGTCTTTGTGTGTGTGTGTGTGTGTGTTTGTGTGTGTGTGTGTGTGTGTGTGTGTGTGTGTGTGTGTGTGTGTGTGCATGGGTGTGTGCGTGTGTGCATGGGTGTGTGCGTGTATATGTGTGTGCACACGAGTGTATGTAGGAGACAGATCGATAAATAGACAGATAGATGGATAGAACCATAGATGCATATATACGTACATAGAGAGAGAGAGTTTGTGTGGTAGGGGAGAGAAACTGAAACTGAAACTGAAACTGTTTATTGTCATTACCCGAAAAGGTCTTTTGACAAGGGGGATAACAATTTTCCAGTAGTGCGACACATAATCCACTCTTTGTATGTGCGCAAATTCTTCACGCATAATCAAAAAAAATATCGAACATCCATTCCTTGAACAGTCGAACATATTCAAATCATATATAATGAACAATCATCCTTTTTATCACTACTACATAATGCAAAGAAAACAACAACAACAAATATCAGAACAGTGTTCCCACATTCAGGCCAATAATTTGTCTAGGTTTAGACAAACCAAAATCTTTTTCACACACCCACACCCACACACACACACACGCATCCATATACACTCACACGCGGGCGCGCGCTCGTGCGCACGCACACACACATCAAAACTGTAATGGAGAGAGACAAAGAGAAAGAGAGACAAAGGCAAGAGAGAGAGACAGAGAGACAGACAGAGAGAGAGAGAGAGAGAGAGAGAGAGAGAGAGAGAGACGGAGAGAGACAGAGACAGAAAGACAGTCCTACGACAGGCAGTGAGAGAGAGAGAGAGAGAGAGAGAGAGAGAGAGAGAGAGAGAGACAGACAGACAGACAGACAGACAGACAGACAGACAGACAGACAGACAGAGACACAGATAGACAGAGACAGAAACAAAGACACATACGGAAGCAGACACAGAGTCCGGGCAGAATGGGCGCCATCATCGTGGAACGACGACGGAGGTTGACTGGACGTACTATCCCAAGAGAGTGTAATGATATCACCCAGACTGTCTTTCACAGGACGGCAGAAGGAAAACGTAAGGGACTAAGACTTAAAAACTCGTGTCGACGAACGATAGAAGACACTACAGGGAGACTGGCCCTAAAACAGACACAGGTAAAGAACAGGAACCAAAAGAACAAGCAAACCAAAGCAAGCGCGTATTCAACACAACAAGACAAGACAAGCGCAAATTTTCGGCCAACCAGCCTTTGTCAAGTGGATAAAAAGGGACCAAATGTTTTTAGTCCTCTTCTTATCATCCGTTGTTAGGTGTCGTTTGTGGTCTGTTTGTTACCGTGCATTCGCGCTTGACAAAGGCCGGTTGGCCGAAAATGTGCGCTTGTCTTGTCTTGTTGTGTTGAATACGCGCTTGCTTTGGTTTGCTTGTTCTTTTGGTTCCTGTTTGCTTGGGCGCGGGCAGTCGCACTTTTTTTTGATCTCAGAGGTAAAGAACGTTTACTGCTACTCTACACGCCAATGGCATAATGGAGTTTGTAATTTACTCAAGAAAACATTATCGTGCTAAAACATCTTTTCCACATGCGTTCCACACACACCTGCCAGGAATCATCTAGCAGACTCCTTGAGTCTGCGCTAAATCTCAAAAGCACTGGGAAGGTCCTGAAATAAGGAGGGGAGAAGGAACTGATAAAATACTAAGCTGACACTACCAAATTGACTGAGGCATTAAGATGGGCAACAGAGAGACCAGTTTTCGTGATGTGAGCAAGAATTGAACGCGAGACATCATAAGACAAGAGCACACTACCAGGTAGACCCATGGGTCAAATATTGGACGGACTTGCAGAGGAGTGGCTGAGGACAGAGAAGGTGGGAGTTGCACTTGCAGCGACGAAGGATAAGTTGGTTCGTATGGAGGGCCATGATAGCCAAAGCCATGTGGTAGAGTACATGATCATGATGTTGTTTACCTAATAGTTGATAGATGGCTGATCATTTGACATTGACCAGAGGGGGGGGGGGGGGGGGAGAGGGTTCTGTCATGTGACCTTTAATTATTTATTCATTTATTTACTTTACGTATATGTTCCTTTTTTGAAGGTAAGATACACACATACACATGTCATTTACATGTAACTAAGATGATTCTAGTGGTAGGTTGATAATATATCAGTATAAAATATAGACTAGGTAAAACACAGTCTAGGTAGGGTGTCAGGACCTGTCCAGCTTTCGGTCTATGTACTGGCTTAAGGCATGTGCCACGTTCACCAGACACGTGGTACCTGTGACGTCAGTGCATATGGAATTCGTTCCGAACGCGGAGACATCATCTTGAGAAACTGAAACTGACACTGATGGTGTTTACAGATACATTCATGAGTGGAGGATCGTGGGTGGAACTGTTGTACTGAAAAAAAAAAAAAAAAGAAATGTAGGCCAAGACTGTATTTGGACTGACGCTCCAGCTGAGTGTAAACTTCAGAATTAAGAGCTCAGCATTTTCGTTCAGACCACACGTCGTTTCCTGCACCGCCGGCACAGGGCCGCAAGTCAATATGAATCAATTCCTGCCATCTTTTAAGGAAGACATAAAAACAAGAGCTGAGGGATCAAAGACCAAACATCAGCCTGCGAAGTTCTTGGAAACCCGTCAGGGGCAGTAAACTCTCCTACGGCTTTTGAAGCGCGTACGCCGTTTTTTTTTTTTTTTTTTTTTTTTTTTAAAGCAGATGGTAGTACCATTGTCAAACTGACACTTCTCTAGCATAACTGCTGACTGGCACTAACGGTTGTGATTAAGTGCAAATAATACGATGAGTCTGATACGTTTTTTGAAGAATAAGCTCCAGACAAAAACCCAGCGGATCTGACCAACTTGAATCCATTCTATTCCTTTCTGATTACAACAGTAAGGCGTTTGGGAGGGTCATCTTGTACTTACCGTTCCCCCTTCTCTGTGGGGATGCCGGGGGCTTTTTCAGTATAAACAGTATCCCCACCTTCTGGAAATTTGCTGCCAGGAATTTCCTCTTTTCTGTCACTCTCTTGATTTATTGCTTCCTCCTTTGCTTTCTGACATTTCCTCCTATCTTGCTGGTCCATTCACCTGTGTGTGTTCGATGAAGTCTTACGAGCTTTCTCTTAGGATTGATAATTTGGGTATGTACATTCAGTGCATTTTTGGCTGTAGGGAAAAGAGATATGCTGAAACAATTTTAGGTAATTTTGGCCGGTTTTTATATACGTTTTAGTGCCCTCAGTTATGTTTAAATTTATATTCAGGCATGTTTTTTTAAAACCATTTTGACAAATTATAGCAGTCCGCCACGTAGGTTTTACTGAATCCATTAGTCATTATTACTTTATAACACCTACACGTATGGAATCACTGTATGCACCATTGTTTACACTTACTTGTGTCGTAGCGCTGTCGCCGTGACCCGGCCTCATCAGCGACTGACTGTGTTACTGCTGAGAGGGGAGCGAGACAGCCGTGAGCGAAACTCGTATCCGTTTATCTGTCTGTCTCTCTCTGTTTCTATATGTCCGTCTGTCTCTGTCTCTCTGTCTCTCTGTCTCTGTCTGTCTCTGTCTATCTCTCTCTTTCCCTGTCTCTGTTCTCTATGTCTGTTTCTGTCTGTGGTCTGTCTGTTTGGATGTCTGGCCGTCTCCCTCTCTCTCTCTCTCTGTGCGTGTAGTGTGTGTGTGTGTGCGTGTGTGCGTGTGTGCGTGCGTGTGTGTGTGTGTGCGTGCTGTGTGTGTGTGTGTGTGATGGTGTGTGTGTGTGAGTGTGTGTAGGTATGTGGGGTGTGTGTGTGTTTGTGTGTGTGTGTGCGTGTGTGTGTGTGTGTGTGTGCATGTGCGTGTGCGCGCGCGCGCGCGCGTGTGTGTGTGTGTGTGTGTGTGTGTGTAGGTATGTGTGTGTGTGTGTGACGTTTTCTTTTTTTTCTCTCTCTCTTTCTCTGTTTCTCTCATGTTATAAACATCACCGAAAGCAACTATGAATCACACAACTGTATTGAAAGACTCGGGCGTTCGATGCATGGGACATAATCCACACCATGGAATGATCGCTTTTACTGATTAGGAAAGATAATCACTCTACCGATCATATAATACCAGAGTAGAGATAGAGAGTATTTAAATATATCTCATTCCACAGGTAAACTAGACAGAGCTGGATGGATGCTGACTCAGTGAGGGCGATAATGTGATACAACAGATATATTGACAATCTGTGCACTGCTAACCGACCACAACTAATCCACGGCTCCGGTCAAGAGATGCACGTGAATCGTCTGCTTGTATTGGAAACATCGCTAGCTGTAATTTCCTTTCATTAAGTCTTTCTGTCTCTGTCAGCTCTGTGTCTTTCTGTCTGTCTGTCTGTTTGTCTCTCTGTCTCTGTCTCTGTCTGTCTCTATCACTCTCTCTCTCTGTGTCCCCCTCTCTCTCTCTGTATGTCTGTTTGACTCTTTTCCCTCTCTCTCTCTCTCCCTCTCTCTTTCTGTATCTGTCTCTCTGTCCGTCTGTCCGTCTGTCTTTCTGTCTGTCTCTCGCTCTCTCCCTCCTCTTTCTCTCGGTTTTCATCACAACGTTAGCTCAGTTCTTCCTCTCTCCTTTGTTTGATCTGTTTCTTTTACGTTCTTTGTTTCTGTGTTTTAATTTAGGCGTGTACGGATTTTTTGTTTGTTTGTTTGTTTGTTTTGTTTTTTATTCTGCTTTTGTGTTTTTGAAAAAGATGGTCATTGAGTTTGATTTTATTTCTTCAGATTCGATTGATGTCTTTTGATTTCATATTTTTGTTGCTATTGTTTTTTTTTCTTTTAATGCGTGCGTTTATGTGTATCGTGGCAAAGCTATCTGTAAGACAGGTTTACCTGGACCTAATGCTATCATACGTTAGTGTTTTTGAAGTCTGAAGTTTGAATTCTCCTCTACTCTGTCTTTCCCTCCCTCTCCCCCCCCCTCCTCTCCCCATCTCTCTTTTTCTTTGTCTTGGTGTCTGCATGTCTATCTTTCTGACTGTTCTCGCTCTTTTCTTTATGTCTGTCTCTCTCTGCCTCTGTCTCTATGTCTTTGTCCTTATATCTATCTATCTGCCTGTTTGTCTGTCTGTTTGTCTGTCTTGTCTCCCTCTCTCTGTGTCTGTTTGTCTGTCTGTCTCCCTCTCTCTGTCTCTGTGTCTCTGTCTATCTGTCTGATTGTCTGTCTTCCCTCCCCTCTCTCCCTCTCTGTCTGGCTCAATTTCCTCGATAAACAACACTTCCAGCTTTCACCAAACACATGGTTGAACATTGTTTTTTCACACTTTTTTCATAAGGAACCATAGCCTGAATGAACGTAACACTTAAAGTCTACAGTCGATCTGTATTATACTTCATTGTCAACTTCCAAAAACAAAATGTGAATGACTGAATTTGATGCGAGCGAGAAGGGATGGGCCCTGCCCTTGTGGTGCTGGCTCCGGGAAAAGTTGCGGTCTCTGCCACATCATTCCGCTACGACCCCAGGGTTATGTATGGAACTATCAAGGTAGGACCTCAAGACCTGGCAAGCTCATGGGTTTATGTGCAGGCTTACGGCTTGTGCCGTGATCATTCTGGATATTCTCCATCACATGGCACCTGTGACGTTAGCGCATATGGAGTTAATTCAAGCGCGGAGACGTCATCTTGAGAAATTGAAACTGAAACTTCGTTGAAATCAGGTGTCTACTGTACTCCATTTGATTCCAGAAGAGTGAAAGCGGGAAACGAAACTTGAATTTATTTGCTCCAAATCTCTATTATCAAGTAACGACTGATTTTAAGAGGACTTGAATTGGGCTGGAAGGGAGAGGGGGTGGGGGTAGGAATGTATGAGAAGGGGAGGGGGAGGCTCATCAGCCAGAAAAATAGACATTTGAAAGGGAACAACCTCCGAGAGCTTTAAAGATGTATAATGGTAAATTGGCATGTCTTTTCTCAAGAGTTACAAGAATTCCTTTAGCAACACTTCAAAAAGTCTCATCCATGTGGAAATCTACAGTAGGTTCAGCGAGTTTGTAATTCACGTTTCGAACGATGACTAGAAAAGGTGGAAAAAAAAGGACAGAACTTTACATTTTACTTATTCTTAAATTTATACGTTAAAATTTGTTCTTTAACTGAATGAATCTACATTTGGGGATCAATGAGGGCGAAAGAGAGATAGAACTGGCGAAGACAGAGAAGGGAAAGAGAGAGAGAGAAGAAAGATAGAGATGGAGGAGAAGGAGAAGAAGAGAGGAAGGAGAGAGAAAGAGAGGAGAGAGAAAGAAGAGAGAAGAGGGAGAGAGAGAGAAGAGAGAGAGAGGAGAGAGAGAGAGAGAGAGAGAAGAGAGAGAGAGAGAAGGAGAGAGAAAGGAGAGAAGGGAGAGAAGAGAGGAAAGAGACGAGGATAGAGAGAGAAAAGGAGAGAAAGGATGAGAGAGAGAGAAGGAGAGAAGGAGAAAGGAGAGAAAGAGAGAGACAGATGAGAGAAGGAAAGAGAAGAGAGAAAGAGAGAGCGAAGAAAGAAAGAAAGAAAGAAGAAGAAAGAAAAGAAGAAGAAGAAGAAGAAGAAGAAGAAGAAGAAGAAGAAGAAAGAAGAAGAAGAAGAAGAAGAAGAAAAGAAGAAGAAGAAGAAGAAGAAGAAGAAGAAGAAAAATATTTATACAGACAGACCGAGACAGACAGACAGACAGGGAGACAGAAACAGAGACAGAGATAAAGACAGAGACAGAGACGGAGACAGAGCCCAAAGACAGAGAGAGCAGCCAGCACTTTACACCACCGTTCAGGACCTTGTCACTGATGTTCTGAATGAGCCCACGATATCCATTCAGGGCAATGTTGCAATTTTCTCTCATGTCTGAGTCAGTCGAGAATTGAGAAGATGAAAGGGAGACGCAGACAGTAGAGATGGACAAAGAGACGACAGGCAGGACAGGCAAAGGACAGACAGACAGACAGACAGACACAGACAGACAGGCAGACAGACAGACAGACAGACAGACAGACAGACAGACAGACAGACAGACAGAATGTGATAGTTCACATTTTCTCTTTTGTGTATAATATGTCTATTTTTTACGCCTTTCATTTCAACCTCTCTCTCTCTCTCTCTCTCTCTCTCTCTCTCTCTCTCTCTCTCTCCTCTCTCCTCTCTCTCCTCTTTCTCCCTCTCTCTCTCCCTCTTCTTTCTCTCTCTCTCTCTCCCCATCTCTGTCTTTCTTTCTGTCTCTTTCAATCTCTCGCTGTCTCTGTCTCTCTGTCTCTGTCCCTGTCGCTGTCACTGTCTCTGTCTGTCTGTCCGTCCGTCTGTCTGTCTGTGCCTGTGTCTGCGTCTGTGTCTTATCTCTCCCTCTCTCTCTCTCTCCTTCTCTCTTCCTCTGTCACTTTGTGTGTTTCTCTCTCTCTATCTCTCTCTCTCTCTCTCTCTCTCCTTTTCTTTCTCTCTTTCTCTCTCTCTTTTGTTATGTGACCTATGGGAAATTCCAGACCGGCGCCTCTTTTCACATAATCCGACACCGTTCCTTTTTCAGGGGTCCATGCCATTGACAGCATGGTACTGGTGATGTTAGAACCAGACTTGGTCTTCGTCATATCAATGTTCTTTCTTTTTTTTCCCCTTTTTTTCTTTGTTTTTGCCTTTCCTTTGCCTTATACTTGGCCACTTAGCATACACCGTGTGTGATGTAGTAGAAACCAGATTGAAAAGAGAAGGATTGGTTGTGTGTGTGTGTGTGTGTGTGTGTGTGTGTGTGTGTGTGTGTGTGTGTGTTGTTGTGTGTGTGTGTGTGGTGTGTGTGTGTGTGTCGTGTGTGTGTGTGTGTGTGTGTGTTGTGTGGTGTCTGTGTCTTGTTTAGTGTGTGTGTCTGTGTTGTATGTGTGTGTGTATTTGTGTATGTAAATAAATAAATAAAATAAAAACCAACTTGGAAATGGTTAATCTTTAGGAAAAGAAATGAACCAGAAAAAAAAGACAAGAAAGAAAAATTCACAAATGACGTTTATCACAATTAACGATTGAAACAATAAAATTAGCTAACCATTACACTGAACATGAGAAGTAGCGGCGCGTTAAAGATAATTCGCTATAGAACTTTTTGACAGGCTGACAAAAAATTCATATGTTAAGGATGGTGAGGCAAATATGTCAGAAAATGTCTTTGTTATAATATAACACCGAACGCATGAAAGAATATGACTATGTGTTATCTTCTTTCCACACAGGCACACTACATTCCTGGTGTATTTTGTTTTGAATGCATCAAGTTTCCACCTATACATAAGGGATTGTATACTTCTGCTGGCAGGGAACCGCTTAGGTGTTTTGCTAATTTCAAAATTCATGTAACATTTTTCATACTTTTTCTGTTTATCTTGAAACTGCTTCCATACGTAGGTGTCCACTAAGGTATAACACTCATGCAATGAGAGGGAAAGTTGTATATGATTTGAATCTGGTGAGCTCTTTGCCCCCCGTTTGGCAGCCCTATCAACCATATCATTGTAATGAAAAGAATTATGAGATGGTATCCAGCAGAAAGTAATATCAGTGCCTCTTAAGGATAAACTATTAATCAAGTGAGTAATTTCCAATATCATTTCAGATCTTGTTTGTAATTTTGATAATTCAAGAGCTTGAAGTACAGATTTTGAATCAACGCAAAAAAGTATCTGAGGAATTGTCCTAGGAAGATTTATCATATAATTCAAAGCCATTAAGATTGCAAAGAGTTCTGCAGTAAAGACAGATTTATAAGTCCTATATAGAAAGATTTCTCAATTTTGAGAGCAGGTATTAAAAACGCTGAGCCTGCTTGTCTTTCAATTATTGAACCATCAGTGTAAACTTTCAAGTGATCGGAATAAAAGTCTTCTATATGACATTTAACGTGACTTGCCAGTAAGTTGATATTATCTTCTTTTTTTAAGTCAGTGTGGTGTATGTCAAATCGTGCTCTTTGAAGTTCCCAACTGGGTACTGGTGAAAACGAAGGTCTTAAAGTTACAGGACCTATGTCTAAACCAATTCCAGAGCCTTCCATAACATCAGCTGTAAATGTTACAAGCGTGACCTGTGAGGATATTGATTTAGCTCTTTTTGGAAAGTCGGTGTCTGATCTTACTTTTGTCTCTGTTTTGATGCTGTTTTCTATGGTAGTGTTTCTTAACAGAAATTTAGTAGAAGCGACTTTCCTTTGTTCATCAAGTGGCAACAATTTGATTACATTGTATGTGCGATGGCAACAGGCATGCATTGGAAGACCCAGCGCAAGTTTGAAACCTTTACAATCTATGTTCTGCAGGTAAAATATAATCGCACATGTGATTAACAAAAGAGGAACTTTCCTCAGGATTATGATCACGCGATGTGTACGTGTGTGTGTGTGTGGGGGGGGGGGGGGGCGGAAGGAGTCGGAAGAGGAATCGATTATTTTCCTTTTAAGATATGGATTGTGTCACACGAATTCCGAGCTTTGAACACACACA
>JAPXFY010000015.1:48244860-48249860 GCA_030674185.1 Monoplex corrugatus | reverse complement strand
CCACTGTGAGGAAAAAGTCCATGTTGTAAAACAATACACTAACATCTGTAGTAATATGTTACAAATAAATGATGGAGGTATCTGTCGTAAATCGTGCTGAGAATAACCTGTACAATTATTCGCGTTTGTATTTATTTTTGTTTACTATCATAGGTGTATGCATATATACATATAAAAATTATTAACAACTAATCATTTCTGTACCTGCATGAGGGAGAGAGAGAGAAAGAGAGAGAGAGAGAGAGAGGAGAGAGAGAGAGAGAGAGACAGAGACAGAGAGACAGAGAGACAGAGAGAGACAGAGAGAGAGACAGAGACACAGAGACAGAGACAGAGACAGAGACAGAGACATAGAAAACGCATACAGACACACAGACAGAAACAGATGTCCACTTAAAACCCCGCACATAGATCGTTTCGTTAGAATGATGGCGACTTGTATTTGCAGCCTAAGCAAACATTGGATGTGCATCTAGTATCGTGCCACAGATTGTCTGAGGGCTGCCTGTTTGTCCTGCAGTGATTATCAGTCTCTTGTCTGCGTTACTCAATGCCTGCCACGAGGTCAACACATGGAATCGATTTCACTTAGTTTGCTTAGGGAATGGGTATCTTCACGGTTCCTTTCATCCACCTTTTGATGGACTTTTCAAGTGATGAGTTCCCTGCCCAGTAGTTGACTGGCACTAAAGCCGTGTTATGCCATCGTTGTATTGTCCACAGTTATTTTCCCCTGAATTGAAAATTTTATTCTTTTACAAAAATGGACAATGGAGGCCCGTTAAAATACAGTCTCCTGAAGAGTGGGTTAAGAAAGTATATGTAGGCATTCTAACAGAGAATACAGGTCATCATATCAAATAGGATTCTGACAGAAAATACCGATCATCACTCCAAATGCTATTCTGACAAAAATATGAAGTCCATATTGCAACGAACACACTAACATATGTGGTAATACGTTAAAAAGAAATCTTGAGGTATCTTTCATAAATCTTGTTGAGAATAATTTGTGTAATCATTTAGCTTGATACAATCATTATCATAGGTACGTGCATATTTACATTTAAACATTTTATCATGTTGTCATTTGTGTACTTATGCATGTATAAACACACACACGCACGCAAAGACACACACACACACACACACACACACACACACACACACACACACACACACACACACACACACACACACACACACAACACACACGCACGCACACACACAACACACATTAATTATATAATATATATATATATATTATAATAGTATAGTCATTATGTTAGTACGTATTGATATTATTATCATCATTATTATTACCACCATCATCATCATCATCATAATCATCATCATCATCATCATCATCGTCGTCATTATCAATTGTTATTAATCATTATCAAATTTGCGGGCAAATAAAACGCGTGAAAGGGAGAGAGAGAGAGAGAGAGACACAGAGAGAGAGAGGAGAGAGAGAGAGAGAGAGAGAGAGAGAAGAGAGAGAGAGAGAGAGAGAGAGAGAGGAGAGAGAATAGTAGCATAGTTCTGTGACTAGGTTGAAACTTCTGGAATAATATATAAAAATTATATTGTTGCCATGACTAACTTTTACAGATGACAAAAAGACCTCCCAAATCCATAGCTGATTTCTCCAGTCTAACTGCCGTTGAAACAAGGAAAGAAGGGATTGGATTTCAATTAACTAAGAATGTTTGTATTTTGTCTTGACTACTTTCCGCAAAAAGAGGTTTCAACGAAGAATCGTTTTTTTTTTATCACTGAATGGACATTTTCAGTGCCAGAAGACAGGCAGAGTTAGATCTGTGAGTAGATCATAAGAAAGTGCTATCACCCTTCCTTCCCCTATTTGTTTTTAATGCTTTCTTTACTTTGTTCTTCTCACTTGATTCTGTGCCCGTAAAATATTCATTTATCTTTTTTATTAATATAACATTACTATTGCAACTACAGCAATATTCTGATCCTCTTCTTTTCTTTGTAGTTATTGTTAAGGATTGACATGTATTATTTCACATGTCTTCCTTGTCTCTCATACTTTTGTAAAGAGATCGACTCATCGGCATATATGTAATAATTCATTTTCATCATTAAAGTTTCGCATATGGTCATCTATTTTTTTGTTTTGTTTTTGTTTCTGGTTTTGATATTGTGACATTGTGTGTGTAGAAGAATAGCAAAGACTACCCGCAAGACAGGTCCGATGGACCTAATGCTATTCTCTTTGAGTAATAAAGTGCTTTGTAATCTGAAGTTTAAATGTCTTACATAGACTGGTCCACGTATTTCAAAGCCGTCTTTGGGCGTGTGCGTGTTCGCTGCCATTAGAAGGTTAACGGAGTGATGTTTAGTCTTTGATCCCTTAGTTCTTGTTTTTGTTTTTTTTACGTTTCTCCCGAAAAAGGAGGGAACTGATTGATCCAGTATCGAAATGTGACGTAAGCCGGAGTGTGCACGAGCAGTCAACTTGTGACCTATTCATAAAATAAATAGACAAATAAATAAATAGTAATCGAGAATACATAAATAAATAAATACATACATACATAAATAAATAAAATAAATAAATAAATAAATTAATTAATTAAAAAAAATGAATACATGAACAAACAAACACATAATTTAAAATAAAAAAACAACAACAGACAAAATATAAATGTATAAACAAATCAATAATAAATAATAATAAAAAAATGAAAAAAACAAACAAACAAACAAACAAATAAATAAATAGATAAATAAATGAATGAATAAAGAAAGAAAGAAAGAAAGAAAGAAAGAAAAAATAGATAGATAAATAGATAAATAAATGAATAAAGGAATAAACAAATAAACAAATGAATAAACAAACAAACAAACAAACAAACAAAACCAAGGGCTCTACTCAATGAAATGATGATTACTTCATTTGGAGTATGGAATGGAATCCTGTTTTGGCTCAGATTTGATCTTTTTTTGCATAATAATCATGTTATAGACAATACATTCAGAATAAAAAAACCCAGCACACAGCTGAAAATAGATTGAGAACTCGTCAACAACAAAACAAGAAGGCGCCAATGCTCAGACAAATGGCCAATGTCGAGCGTACACAACTGACAAAAAGTGCACAAGATTTATTCCAAAAACAACAGCCATACATTAGCCAAGTTCCTGGACTAGGATGTTTGTTTATTTTTTATTTACTTATTTGTAAGTTTATTTTCTCTTTTGTTAGTTGGTTTATTTGTTTGTTTTTCTCTTTCTTGAATTATGTATTTCATTATCTATTTATTGATTAGTACATTGGTTCATTATTTATTTATTCATTACTTATTTATTTAATGTATATTTATTCAATGTATTTATTTATTTATTTATATATTATTCCATTTATTAATTTACTTATTTATTTGTTTATCTATTCACTTATTTATTTATATTCATTGCTTCTATTCATTGCTTCTATTCATTCATTTTTTCATTCATTCATTCATTCATTCATTCATTCATCCATTCATTCATTCATTTTCTAAAAATGTATTTAACTTTCTTTCTTTCTTTTTTTCTCTCTTTCTTTCTGTCTGTCTTTCTTTCTTTTTCTTTCTTTCTTTCCATTGTTAAACATGAAACTAATTTTTGACGAAGAGAAGTAAGTGTGTGTGTGTGTGTGTGGTGTGTGTGTGTGGGGTGTGTGTGTGTTGTGTGTGTTGTTGTTGTTGGTGTGTGTGTGTGTGGTGTGTGTGTGTGTGTGTGTGTGTGTGTGTGTGTGTGTGGTGTGTGTGTGTGTGTGTGTGTGTGTGTGGTGTGTGTGTGTGTGTGTGTGTGTGGTGGTGTGTGTGTGTGTGTTGTGTGTGTGTGTGTGTGTGTTTGTGTTTGTAAGTGAGTGTTTACCGAACAGATAGTTTTGGAGAACCCTCTTTGCTGCTTTAATACGAATGGTATAACAGACAGTAAGTAAATAGACATGTTCCTCAGCTACTGTGATCGAACAAACAGTGCAGTCATATTTGTGTAGAATACGATGAGCAGCGGTGGTTTCAGTGAAAACAAAAAATGTTGACTTTCCAAACAAACTTTACGAGCCGAAAAGCATTTTACTCGATCAAATAGTTTTTTTTTTTTTCTGAAATGTCAAAATGCTGTCATAAATTCTGAACACTGAAAAGTTGAATGCGTCTACTTTAAAACATTTGTGGAGATATGATAGTCTTTATCATCACGTTCTTATTTTATGATATTATTCTGTTGAATACGAAAAAAAAATGAAACAAAACAAAGCAAAACAAAACGTCTAAAGTCCTAAGCGCACAGTTAGTTAATAGTAACAGACTAATAATATGCATGGTTGCATAAAAAAGAAAAGCATAGTTAGATGCGATGTGCGATGCACACACAAACATCAAGCACACATGAACATATGCACACACACACACACACACACACACACACACACATACACGCACATACACACACACACACACGCACACACACACCACACACACACACACCACACACACACACACACACACACAAACACAAACACACCGTGCACACACGTGCACACACGCACACACAACACATCCATCCATCCATCCATCCATCCATCCATCCACCATCCATCCATCCATCCATCAATCCGTCCACCCATCAATTCATCCATCCATCCATCCATCCACCCATCTGTCCGTCCGTCCATCATCCATCCATCCATCCATCCATTCCATCCATCCATCCATCCATCCATCCATCCATCCATCCATTCCATCCATCCATTCATCCATCCATCTCATCCATCCATCCATTCATCCATCCATCCATTCACCCATCGTACATAATACATATATACAACATACATACATAATAAAATACAATACATATATAAAACATAACATACATAATAACATACACAGTACATAATATATCACACATGATACATAATATATGACACAACTGCATAATATATGCACAACTGCTACACTACATTATGCCACAACTGACAC
>JAPXFY010000015.1:48224860-48239860 GCA_030674185.1 Monoplex corrugatus | reverse complement strand
GCACATGAATCATGTTGACATGTTCTTTGTTTTTCCTTTCATCGTAAGTGATCGACAAATGAATACTTCAGGACATCACTTATTTTTATGGCTTTTGAAAGTAACTGTTGTCTTAATAGTGCTGATGACGACTGCCCACACGAGTAATATTCTCTGAACAGTTTGCAATAATTTTAAATGTAGTTTTATTGCAACCACGAATATGAAAATAGGATTAGAAATATACAAACCACCTTGAAAGAAAGAGCAACGCTAATACACAGTGTGTGCCCAGAATAATGCAATCATCATCATCATCTTCAGGTGCCCTGCCGCCTGGCATTGGCGATCATGGACTTCCATCTGCCTCTATCTCTCGTTGCCCCTAGCATTTCTCCCACCCCCGTCGTCCCCAGCCACTCTGCAAGTCCGTCCAGCATTTTCTCCTGGGTCTACCTGGGGCTCTCTTTCCCTCCAGCTTTCCCGTTGTGACCAAGTGCTCCAAATCCCCCTTCCTCATAAAATGGCCTATAAATGTTGCCTGTCTTTTCCTAATCTTCCTTATGAGTGATCTACTTGTGTCTGCCTCCATCAAGACTGTCTCATTTGTTTTCTTTGCTGTCCATGGAACTCTCAACATTCTTCTTAGAAACCACCTCTCGGCTGCCTCAATCTTGTTCTGGCTTTGGTTGTTGACTGTCCACGCCTCACATCCGTACAACAGTATTGGTTTTATATAACATTCAAGAACTCTCTTACTGATGTCAATTGATAGGCATTTGTTGGTAAGAATGCCTGTCATCTTCCGGAATGCTGTTTTGGCTTGGCCGATTCTGCCGGCTATTTCTGATGCGCATCTGCCGTCTGATGAAATGATCTTTCCCAGGTGTTTGAATTTATCAACCTGTGTCAAGGTTGTGCCATTTGCTGTTATTTTGCATGAGGGGATTTCATGTTTTTTACTGATCACCATGACTTCAGTCTTCCTGCTGTTTAGTTCCAGCCCCTTACCTTTGCTTTCTATGTCTAGTATACACACAAGGTTTGTGATTTAATGCAGTGCAAAGTAATCTGGAAAAGAGACGCGTTGTCTGGCAACGACAAAGATGAGAAAAATTCCCCATCTTCTTCAGAGCGTTGAAGATCATAAAAAAACTCTATCCTAAATACAAAAAAAAAAAAGGTTCCATTGACTACTTTTAGCGGTGGTAGCTCAACCGCGATCTCAATGCTGAGGACTGGACAATGCTGCTATTCGAAACGGTGTTTGTAAACAAGGTAACCGATGAGTGGATCCGAATAATTTGCCATGTAGTATTATAAATTTACATTAGAAAGTATGAGAATAATCTAGCAACACAATGGATGTTTCAGAGAAAGATAGACAGTTACATTAGTAACAGAGAAATAGATGACAGATAGATGATAAAATAAATAGATAGATAGCAGAATAGATAGACGTAGGTAGATAGATGAGGAAAGAAGAGACAAGAAGACAGACAGAGAAAGACAGAGGAGAAAAGAGACAAAAGAGAGACAGAGACTAGAGACATAGACAGAAACAGGACAGACAGACAGACAGAGAAGACAGAGACAGAAGACAGACAGACAGACATTTCAAGTGTGTAGCCACCAGCCGATCAAAATTTATGGAAATGCGTAGCTTGGAGGGCCGAAAAAATGAAGCGGAGAGCTATTCACACATAATAGATGCACAGGGGGAAAACAAAACAAACAAACAAACAAACAAACAAACAAAAACACAAAAACACAAAAAACTATATTCATAAATATCGCTTTGCGTTCCTGCTGTTAACTTTATCGCATAGAAACGAACATGACCAATTTCTGGACAGAGACACAGAGCGAGAGAGAGAGAGAAGAGAGAGAGAGAGAGAGAGAGAGAGAGAGAGAGAGAGAGAGAGAGAGAGAGAGGAGAGAGAGAGAGAGAGACAGAGACAGAGACAGAGACAGAGACAGACAGAGACAGACAGACAGATAGACAGATAGACAGACTGACAGACAGATAGACAGACAGACAGAAAGACAGATATACAGAAAGACAGACTAACAGAAAATGACAGAGACAGAAACAGAGGATTCCAAGTGTCAGTCCACCAGCCCATCTACAATTGGGAATGCGAAGGCGTGGAGGGCCCAAAAAAAATGAAGCGGAGAGCTATTCGCACATAATAGATGCATTGGGGAAAATCAATCAAACAACCAAACAAACAAACAAACAACAAGCCAAACAACCAACCAACCAAACAAACAAACAAAAACGCAAAAACTTTTATCATAAGTATCGCTTCGCGTTCCTTCTCTTAACTTCATCCCATGAAAGAGAACATAACCAAAATATTTGCCAGTGAAAGAGGGAGAAAGAGAGTGAGAGAGAGGGGAGGGGAGACAGAGACAGAGAGACTGAGACAGAGAGAAAGAGACAAAGAGAGACAGAGAGAGAGAGAGAAAGAGAGAGAGAGGGGGGAGGGAGGAAGAGTGAGTGAGAGATAGAGAGAGAAAGCAATACAGATACAGACAGCAGACAGACCAAGAGACAGAGAGGGAGAGAGAGAGAGAGAGATAGATAGATAGATAGATAGATACATAGATAGATGTATAGATAGATAGATGGATAGATAGATGTATAGATAGATAAATACTAAATGAGTAGATGTATAGATACATAGATAGACTGATAGATAAATAGATAGATAGATAGATAGATAAATTGATAGATAGATAGATAGATAGATAGATAGATAGAAACATACATACATACTACATACATACATACAACTACCTACCTACCTACATACATACATACATATACATACATACAGAGAAAGAAAGAGAGAGAGAGAGCGATACAGAGGCAGAGACAGACAGACAGATAGACAGCAGACAAACAGACAGACTGGAAGGGAGATAGAGATAGCTAGCTAGATAGCTAGATATATAGATAGAAAGAGAAAAAGAGAGAAACCAAGATAGATAGATCGATAGCTAGATAGCTAGATACATAGATAGATACATAGATAGATATATATGATAGATACATAGAGAGAGAGACAGACAGACAGACAAATAGACAGACAGACAGACACAGACACAGACACAGATACAGACACAGGCAGACAGACAGACAGACAGACAGACACACACACACACACACACACACACACACACACACACACACACACACACACACACACACACACACACACACACACAGACTGACAGAGAGAAAACAGATACACACACACACACAGGCACACAGACAGAAAAAAAAATGTCCACTTAAAACCTCACAAACATAGATCCTTTCGTTTGAATGATGGCGACTTGTGTTTGCAGTCTAAGTAAACAGTGGATGTGCATCTGGTATCGTGCCAGATATTGTCTGGGGGTTACCTGTGTGTGCTGCAGTGATTGTCAGTCTCTTTTCTGTGTTACTCAATGCCTGCAACTAGGTCAACAAATGGAATCGATTTCACTTAGTTTGCTTAGGGAATGGGTATCTTCACGGTTCCTGTCATCCACTTTTGGTGGAATTTTCAAGTGATGCGTTCCTTTTCCAGTGGCTCTGTAAGCGCGGTTATGCCATCGTTACATTGTCCATAGTAATTGTCTCTTAAATTGAACAAGAACAAGAAAAGGAACAGGAACAAGAACAGGAACAGGAACATGAACAGGAACAACAGGAACAACATTCCACTTACGAGGGTATGCAATAAACATAATATATACTTTTTTACATCCAGCTCGTGCCCAAAGAGAATCTACATCACAGTACATATAAATTATACCTTACATAACATAGATATTCCAAAACGGATTCATTACACTGTCAGTCAAAGAAATACATTTAGGAAGAACAGAAAAGAGAGAGAGAGAGAGAAGAGAGAGAGAGAAGAAAGAGAGAGAGAGAAACAAACAGACAGACAGACAGACAACGACAACACACCACACACACACACACACACCCCACACCACACACACACACCACACAACACACACACACACAGACACAGACACACAGCACAAGACAACAACAGACAAACCACACAGACATTACAGTTACATAATGGCGACCACAGACAGCAAACAGGATGTCACTTACCCACACATATGATCGTTCGTTTGACTGATGGCGACTTTCTGTTTGCAGTCTAGCCAAACCATTCTGTGCATTGAGAGAACGAGAGAGATCGGGGTGCACGTAGTGGTAGTTATTGTCAGCTTTTTCTGTGAGTCAATGCCTGCACAAGCCATTCTTGACAGTGGAGAGAGGAGGAGAGAGAGAGAGAGAGAGAGAGAGAGAGGAGGAGGGGAGAAGAGACAGAAGAGAAGAGAAAAAGAAAGGAGACGGGGAGAGGAGAGAGAGAGAGAGGAGAAAGAAGAGAGAAGAGAAGAAAGAGAGACAAAGAGACATAGACAACAGAGAAACTGAGATACATTCACAGGGAGGCAGGGACAGACAGACAGACAAATGAGTCAGAGACACAGAAGGACAGCGATAAAGAGACATAAGAGACAGACAACTAGACAAGTATACACAATTAGACTAACAGAAGACAGACAGAGAGAGAGAAGAGAGAGAGAAGAGAGAGAAGAGAGAGAGAGAAATAGAGAGAGAGAGAAGGAGAGAGAGTGAGAAAGACACAGAGAGAGGGGGGACTGAGAGAAAGAGAGAGAAAGAGAGAGAGAGGGAAGAGAGCAGAGAGAGAAGAGAGAGAGAGAGAGAAAGACAGAGAAAGAGAGAATATAGAAAGAAAGAGAGCGAGAAAGAAAGAAAGACAGACAGACAGACAGATAGAGACAGAGAAAGAGAGAGAATTGAGACAGACACAGAGATAGAGAGAGGGAGTGATTTACCCAAGAGGATGGGGTTACCAGAAGGTACAGGGCTGTTAAGGTCGAACTCTCCTCAGGAAAAGGGCTTCTTAAGGGGCTAAGACAGGAAATATAAAGACCAGGACGGTAGACAGGGACTGAGAACTAAGCAGAACTACGCAGAATCTGTCTCTAATCCTGGATTTGCAGCAACGAGATGCCCTCTCTCTGTCCTCCCGTGGACAACTTTCACTTATAAATCTGCAAGAATGACCCGAGGAACCAATGCCTGCTTCTATCGTTTGTATTCTCTAATGCGTTTTAGATCTTATGTCTACGAGTTGTATTCTTCTTTGTTTTTAATCTCATGCCTGGTTGTCTGGATGTCTCTGACTGGCTACGATACTGGCTTTTGAATTCTGGCTGGCTGTATGTATATATATATATATATATATATATATATATATATATATATATATATATATATATATATATAATTATATATATATATATATATATATATATATGTGTGTGTGTGTGTGTGTGTGTGTGTGTGTTTTGTAGGAATGGATGGACAAATGGGTGGATGGATGGGATGGATGGATGGATGGATGGATGGATGGATGGATGATGGATGGATGTGTTTTTTATATGTGTATACATATGTACGCATGTGTGTATTGTGTATGCTTGTATGAATGTATATATGAATGTATGTTTGTATGTATGTATGCACGTATGTATGCATGTATCAATGTATATGTATGTATGTATGTATGTACGAATGTATTTATGCATTGAGAGAGGGAGGCATGCAGAGTGAAACAGAGAGAGAGAGAGAGAGAGAGAGAGAGAGAGAGAGAAATAGAGAGAGAGAGACAGACAGAGAGTGAGAGAGACAGACAGACAGACAGAGACAGAGAACTGAGAACACAGACATACAGACAGACATACAGATAGACAGCAAAAGAGAGAAAATAACAAAGGGTGTGCGTGTCGATTAAACGTTGTGATAAATGATATAAGGTACGCAAGAAAAACAAAATTTAATGTTTGTTTGTGTGCTTGAGTGTGTGTGTGTGTGTGTGTGTGTGTGTGTGTGTGTGTGTGTGTGTGTGTGTGTGTGTGGTGTTGTGTGTGTGTGTGTGTGTGTGTGTGTGTGTGTGTGTGTGTGTGTGTGTGTTGTGTGTGTGACTAAGATATATGCAAGTTTCGCTTTTTACATTTCTGCATCTCTCATTTGTTATATTCTACAAAATTACTTCTTCCTTCTTTTGTCTCTCTGCTTGGCACATCAAATTTGTCAAAGGAAGACAGGCTGACGTCCAAGAACAAGCCGGAAGAGCTGAAGTGGATAAATTCTTATGTGACACTAAGGTCTTGTCCACACTGTTGATCAATTTCTTTTTAAGACTGTCTTTAACCTAATATTCAGACATCTATCTTTGCATTTTGGACAGATGACCAAACCACTCAATTCTCTATGAATGCAGCCAGTGGGGTGCATTCTGGACATACATGTATAACCAAACTACTTAATTCTCTTTCGGTGAATATATACGATGTTTGGGCCAGTATTATTCCCACCATTTCTTTAATCTCTCTGATAATGTCAAGTCTGGTCTTATTAACAGTTTTTCTTAACCTATGCATCTCTTGATGTTGGTTTGCTCATGATCCAGGTCTGGAACTGGTATGTTTAAGTTGGGATAAACATGGAACTGACGAGTTTGGGGTTTGTTTCAATAAGAATGTTGGGATGTTTCAGGACTGGGGCAAATTGATTATGGAAATTGTTTGATTTTGGTTTCAAGTTTTCTGTTAAGTATTCCGTCTTCTCTGATAGGCTACCAAAATGTTTGGATTCTCTCAGTTGTTTGAGTTTAGTGTCATTGTTTGTGCTGAAGGTGCCTGATGTTTTGTTGATCTTCATCATTTTGCTTTTGCTGATTCGCATAATGCATATTGCACAAGTGGTGTTCAGATTGATTTCATATTTGTTGTCTTCTGTCTGTTTTGTGTACTAGGCTCCGGTCATCCAGAAACAACATTTCGTTTAAAGATTCTGGATCTTGTTTTCCTTCTCTCGTGATCTTGTTCATGTACACCAAAAATAACTATAGTGAAAGGACGCGACCTTGTCTCATTCCGCATGCTATTTTAAATTAGTCAGTGAATCTTTCTCTTTATCTTCAATTCCACACAAGTGTTTGTATTTTTTTGGTGTCATTCATGTCTTTTTCTGGTCCGTCTTCTGTATTTGTTCGTTCAATTCTTTCTCCTTTTATTTTCCCGAGCGTTTGACTAATCCATTTTAAGCTTAGTACCTTTATTTGATCCCCAGACACCAGATTTTGTCTGTGTACGTACATCTCCCACAACAAGAACGAGAGGTTATTCTGCAAATATTATATCAACAGACATTTCATTTGTAAGCAAAAACCAATACGTGTTAGATGCCTTTCAAGGGCATTGCCCTTTATTTAACAAATGGTCTCATTTTTTGGTATAGACGGATTCCAAACTGTCGATTTCTACGATTTTGTTGTTGTTGCAAAGTCTGCTATCAATCCCAAACTGTCGAAAGCATTTTTCTATTTCTTCAACGGAATTTACAATCCACAGGAACAAAACAACAAGAACTGAAATTAACAAAGAAGAAACAAAACATGATAGCAAACACACGCATGTCCCATTTTCGTGTCAGTGAAAAAAAAATCAGACAACTCAAAACACCAGCAGACAACTTCGAACATAACTGTGAATACATCTCAATACATGAATCATGTTGGTGGAACAACGAACTTTTCGCAGTACTTCATACAACATTTGTTTCTGGATTTACAGTACCAATGCTCTCCGGTTATCAATATAAACCACATAGAGTTTATTTCTCTTGTGAATGCAGAGAAAGCGTATTTTAAATGATAGAAAACAAGCAAATATGTGTGGTCAAAGATAGAGTAGTGGTCTTGGAATGTCTACTGTCTTCTTTTCCAATATTTTCCCATCTTTGTTTGCCCATTTACGAAATAATCTGAAGGAGACCACGAAAAAGAAACAAAGAAAAAAAGAAAGAGAGAGAGAGAGAGAGAGAGAGAGAGAGAGAGACAGACAGACAGACAGACAGACAGACAGACAAACATACATACAGAGAATAGATGAGAGAGAGAGAGAAGAGAGACAGAGACAGACAGACACACAGACAGACAGATACAGGGAGGGAGAGAGAGAGAGACAGACAGACATACATACAGACAGACAGATAGACAGACAGACAGACAGACAGACAGACATACAGACAGACAGACAGACAGAGACTTCAGACTTCAATCTTCAGAATTTTTATTCAAGAAAGGCCATAGCCCCTACTGAAGGGATGCCTATAATCATAATGCAATAATCAGATATTATGTCATATAGGATTAACAATCAACAGCAAAATAAATTGTGTATTATGATAAAGCAATTTCCCTGATTTTAACTGCTTTTAGTAGGAACAAACCAACATTCGTATCATTGAAACGAGTTGAACACATTACTAAACACAGTTTAAACATAATTGGGCATCTGAAATATATTTGAGGGATAAACCTTGAACGGATTTCATCTAAAGCTGGACAACATAGGACAAAATGTATTTCGTCTTTTCAGCTTTTGCATACATGAGGGACAGAGCAAATCAAACTCTGTGTTTTGCTTGTATCTCAATTGATAGGCTTTCAAAATTGATATACCAAGTCTAAATTTTGCTATTGTTTTTTTTTTTTTTTTTCAAATTGATATCCAGATCAAGGCTTATGTATGGTTTAACACTGTGAGAATCTACAACAGTCCTGTAAAAATCATATCTTCCACTTGTCTGTATATGCTCGTTCCACTTTTGCCATCTATAATCAATCAGTCTTTGTCGAAAATCACGAATAAACTGTCTCTCATCGCCAGCTCCTTGGAAAAACCAAACATCACAAAAACCCATATTAATTCAGACACATACGTATACTAGTTACCCAATTCTTCTTGCCTTTACAATCTAGATCAAATTTTATCTTATAGGATTTGTTGGCAGTCTATCGTCTTCCATGTGCAATAGTTTTAACAAAAATTGAATTCATCATACAACTGAATGAACAAACAATGGGTATCTGTTTGTTTCTCCATATACTAAATCATTAGATGTGTGTTTATCCAGTCCTAAAAATCCTTTCAAAGCAAACAAAGTGCACAGCTTCAGAATACATACCTTATCTAATCCCCAAATTTCTGCTCCATACAGCAAAATTGGCTGTATTTGTGAACCAAATATTTTGACAAGTAAATCAAATGAATTATTATTTAATGAATTCAATCTTTTCGTCACACATAAAAACGCATTTTTTTGCCCTGCTAGCAATATCTTTACAAGCCAGAGTAAAACTCAAACGTGTAGAAAAATAAATTCCCAGGTATTTATATGCATTTACAACAGGCATAACTGTATCATTGTACACCAATCTCTCTCTAGCTGCTAAGTCAGAGAGACAGAGAGACAGAGACAGAGACACAGAGAGACAGACAGACATACAGACAGACAGGACAGACAGTCAGCCAGAGAAACAAACAGAGACATGCGATCAGTTTATAAAGAAAACACCGAGGCTAGATCACTTCTTTCAGATCAAGGGGATTTGCCAGTTCAATCCAAATAAACGGGCACGTGCATTTGGTGAAGTGCCACGGATTGTTTTACGTTGATTTTCTGTGCTGCACTGATTGTCAACTTGTCCCCAGTGTGACATCACTGCCTGTCACTAGGTCAGCATCCCATCCAGTCTATCTTGTTTACGTAGAGAATGGGATCTTCGCGTTCATTCGCTCCATTTCGCTGTTCTTCCAAGTGACGATTTTTTTCCTTGGCAATTGGATTACTAGCTCTGTAAACGCTGTCATCATTCCATCATGACATATTCTACATTACCTTCCCTTCCGTTTTAAGCTTTATTGTATGTTAACAGTGTAGGTCAACTTAGTAAACATTCTGTCATGTAATTATCATTTTATCACCAGGCACTGTTATCAAGTGTCATTCAGACAGGAAATGTAAAGCTCATGCTTTGTGTAAGACTAAAGAGATATAGTTAATTATATTCTAAATTAAACCATGAAAACCTCTAATCATAATTGTGTACAAAGTTGAAATGAATAACAGAATGAAAGAAAATGTATTCTGATATCTGAGACAGATAGGGGGAAGCGAGGGAGGCAGGAGAGAGAGAGACAGAGACAGAGAGACAGAGAGGGACAGAAGACAGAGAGAGAGAGACGGGGAACAGAGAGACAGAGAGACAGAGAGACAGAGAGACAGAGAGCGAGAGAAGCAGAAGGGTGATAAAAAGAGGAAGAGAAGGGGGAGGGAGGGAAAGATTAAGGGTCAGAGCAGTAAGAGAGGGAGGGAGAAAAAGGGGGAAAGAGAAAGAGAAAGAGAGAGAGAGAGAAGAGAGAGAGAGAGAGAGAGAGAGACAGACAGACAGACAGACAGACAGACAGACAGACATGTACAAATAGACAGGCAGACAGAGACATGCGACCAATTTATAAAGAAAACACCAAGCCTAGATCACTTCTTCTAGATCAAGGGATTTGCCAGTTCAATCCAAATAAAATGGGCACGTGCATTTGGTGACGTGCCACGGATTGTTTTACGTTGATTTTCTGTGCTGCACTGATTGTCAACCTGTCCCCAGTGTGACATCACTGCCTGTCACTAGGTCAACATCCCATCCAGTCTATCTTGTTTACGTAGGGAATGGGATCTTTGCGTTCCTTTTCTCCGTTTCGCTGTTCTTCCAAGTCACGAATTCTTTCCCTGGCAATTGGACTAATAGCTCTGGAAACGTTGTCATCACTCCATCATGACATATTTCTACGTTACCTTTCCTTCAGTGTAAAGTTTTATTGCATAAAAATGTTCATAGTGCAGGCTGACAGTAAAAATTCTGCTATGTAATTATATATCAAAATTCTGCTATGTAATTATATATCGCCTGGCACTATTATCGCGTGTCTTTCTGACAGGAAATGTAACGCTCGTGTATTGTAAAAGACTAAAAGAGGTAGAGTTTAATTATAGGCTAAATAAGCGTGAAAACCTCTAATTATTATCGTGTACAAAGTGGTGTAAAATATAGAATTCAGGAAAATAAATGTTAATACATGAGACAGATGGTGAGAAGGGAGGGAGACAGGAGACAGAGACAGAGAGAGAGAGAGAAGAGAGAGAGAGAGAGAGAGAGAGAGAGAGAATGGGATGGAGGGAGGGAGAAAAGGAGAAGGGTGAAAGAGAGAGGAAGAGAGAGAGTGGGAAAGAAAGAATAAGGATCAGAGCTGGAATTGAGGGAGGGAGAGAGGGGGGAAGAGAAAGAAAGAGAGAAAAGAGAGAGAGAGAAAGAAAGAGAGAGAAAGACAGAGAGAGAGAGAGAAAGAGAGAGAGAGAAAAAGAGAGAGATGAGAGAGACATGGAGACAGAGAGACAGAGAGAAAGAGAGAGAAAGATAGACAGCCAGACAGACAAACAGACAGACAGAAAGACAGACAAGTAGACAAACAGAGACATGTGAACAGTTTATAAAGAAAACACCAAGCCTAGATCACTTCTTCTAGATCAAGAGGATTCGCCATTTCAATCCAAATAAAATGGGCACGTGCATTTGGTGAAGTGCCAGGGATTGTTTTACGTTGATTTTCTGTGCTGCACTGATTGTCAACCTGTCCCCAGCGTGACATCACTGCCTGTCACTAGGTCAACATCCCATCCAGTCTATCTTGTTTACGTAGGGGAATGGAATCTTTGCGTTCCTTTTCTCCGTTTCGTTTGATCTTCCAAGTCACGAATTCTTTCCCTGGCAATTGGACTAATAGGTCTGGAAACGTGATCATTCCGTCATGGCGTTTTCTACATTTACCTTTCTTTTCTGTTTTAAGTTTTATTGTATGAAATGTCCATAGTGTAGGTTGACTTAGTAAAACTTCTGCGTCTATGCTAGCTGAACGGGTAGCGCAAACTGTGTTGGGTTTGAGAAATTCTACATGGGAGATAACTCCGTGACTCTCAAGAGTTATGTGATTGTGTGTGCTCTCCCTTCGCCTAGCAGGCTGATCGCTGAGCTCTCCATATTTTTGTCTAATTTTCTCAAAGTTTATAGTGTACTTGTTTATATATTATCGTTTTATTCACCGTGTCGTGTTCATCATGCAGTGGACAGTCTTGTGGTATGTGTTTTGCCGTGCTTTGTGCCCTGTTATCCTTCATGCAGCTGTGTTTGCTTCGGTGCTCACTGAAATTTCAAATCGCTCAACGCAGCCATGTTCGGCATCACGCCCAGTTTCAACTGTGCGAGAGAGACAGTGTTGTCAGTGTGTCAGCCAGCGTTATACTCGTGACCAGCTGTTATCAGTTAGTGCTGCTCCATTGGACTTACCCCTTGCCACTCGTTTGAAAGATCTGGGCATAGGAGTAGGCCTTGCGGGTTTCAAACGACCGCGTCGCCGATGCTGGCGCGGGGGGAGGAGAAAGCAGAGGCGGATAGAGGTGATAATCAACGGTCGGCCAACCCTCAACGGACATTGTGCTTTTCCTCTTCGCTATTCCTCGGACGATCGAGACACTAAACAGGTCAGCCAAAACGGTCGCACACTTTCAAAATCAAACCTGATCGAAATTGACACCACCGGTCTAAATCAAGAACTTTCAAAACGGTTCAAAATAATGACTTTAAATACTCAGTCCCTTGGTAACAAGACTCATGATGTTTGCGACCACATAATCCAGGGCAACTACGATTCGGTTTTTCTGACTGAAACATGGTTTCGGCCACAGGGGAATGAAGCAGACATTGCGGCTGTGACACCACCCGGCTTCACTTTGATTTCTTATCCACGGCAGGACAGAGCTGGAGGTGGCATTGCTGTGATATACAGAAACAGTCTTAAAAAACACATTTCTTCTCCATCCAAAGACTTTCCTTTTACAGCTTTTGAGGTGTGTGAGGTCCGCCTGGACTTTGATGGTCAGACCTCTGTGTTTCTTTGTGTGTACCGTCCTCCACCTAGTGTCAAAAACAAACTCAAGATATCAATGTTCTTGGACCAGTTCCCTGACCTGCTCGAATCGTACAATACCTACGAAAGGCTGTTTGTTGTTGGTGATATAAATGTCCATTTTGATAATCCCTCTGATCGTTGTACTGTTGCTTTAAATGCCGTTTTTGAAAATTTTAGTCTGCAACAAATGATCAATGTACCTACTCAACGCAAAGGCCATACTTTAGATTGGCTAATCACAAACTGTGTTTCTGATGTAGTTGATTTATCTGTTCGTGACATGCTGTTATCTGATCATTTTGTCATCTCCTTTGAACTGTCTCTTAGAAAACCAGGCAAAGCAACAAAGAAAATCGCTTCACGCAATCTTAAGGCTATTGAGAAGCATGTTTTCAAGAGTGATGTTCATACAGCACTTGAGACAGCCTGTCAGTCCAATTCATCTGATCCTATATGTACTTACAACACATGCTTGCGTCAGCTGCTTGACCAACACGCCCCTCTTGTTATGCGTACTGTGTCAGACCGTATATCCGCCCCTTGGATGACACTTGAAGTCATTCATGCTAAAGTGCTACGACGTACCGCTGAGCGTGCGTGGCGTGAGTCCGGTCTGACCGTTCATAGAGAAATATATGCAGAGCAGCGTAACATAGTTACAAATATGATACGTGAAGCAAAGAAAAAGTACATATGTGGTAAGATAGCAGGCGCTGATAGTTCCAGAGAACTCTTCCACCTCAGTGATCAGTTGCTGGGAAAAGCTGGAGATACTGTGCTTCCTTCTAACATCCCCCCAGAGTCTCTTCCTGATAAATTCAATGAATTTTTTGTTGGAAAGATTGAACGGATCAGAAGCAGCTTTGACCCTGATACACCATGCCCCACTGATGCTGTTGTGTTCTCTGGTACACAGCTAGAAAATTTTGAGCTTATGTCTGAGGGTTGTGTGAGAGAGATACTGAAGAAAATGCCAAAGAAGTCATGTGACCTTGACCCTATCCCTGCCTCTATCCTATTTGATTGTCTAGATGAAATTACTCCAATTGTCACGTATATTATGAATAAGTCCTTGTCATCTGGTGTTGTGCCTCAGTGCTTTAAGCACGCTCTTGTCAAGCCCCTTCTGAAGAAGGCAAATCTCGACCCAGACTGCTTGAAGAATTATCGTCCAGTTTCCAATCTACCATTCCTATCAAAGGTGTTGGAACGTATTGTACTAGAACAGATTCTGCAGCATCTGGAATCTCACAACCTGCTAGAGCCATTCCAGTCAGCCTACCGTAAGTGCCATAGCACAGAAACCGCTCTATTGCGTGTGGTCAATGACCTTCTTCAGGCTTCAGACAATGGGAGTGTGTCTATCTTGTCACTGCTTGACTTGTCAGCAGCATTTGACACCATAGACCATAGCATCATCATAACGCGGTTGCGTACCACTTTTGGCTGTTCTGGAACGGTTCTGGACTGGTTTACCTCCTATTTGACTGGCCGTACCCAGTCGGTTGTCATTGGCCACAAATCAAATCCATCTGTGCTGAAATGTGGTGTCCCACAAGGTTCTGTCTTGGGACCTGTCCTGTTCACTATGTATACACAACCTCTCAGCGCTATCATTCATCAGTCAGGTCACTCATACCACTTCTTTGCGGATGACTCACAGCTGCATAGCTCCTCTGCCCCATCAGATTTTGACGCTCTTGCGTGCAGTCTGAGAGATTGTATAGAGGATGTCTCCAAGTGGATGAGTGAAAACAAGCTGAAGATGAATGATGATAAAACTGAGCTTATTGTTACTGGTACTAAGTCAAAGGTCAATCAGGTTACTCATGCCCCCATGTCTATCTCTGGTTGTGATGTATCTTTCTCACAAACTGTTAGAAACCTTGGCTTCTATCTGGATGAAACACTGTCTATGGAAGCCCATGTCAAACAGTTGTGCCGTACTCTGTACTATCAGCTACGCAGAATTGGTAAGATTCGCTCCTTCCTTTCCACTGATGCTACCAACAAGCTTGCTGTCTCTTTCATACTATCTAGACTGGACTATTGTAACTCTCTATTCGCAGGTCTCCATGACAATCAACTATCTAAACTTCAGCGCAT
>JAPXFY010000015.1:48212360-48219860 GCA_030674185.1 Monoplex corrugatus | reverse complement strand
TGCCTGGCTGCCTGTGTTGATTTGAGGCTGTCTGTCTGTCTGTCTGTCTGTATGTATGTTGTATGTATGTATGTTGTATGTATGTAGTGTGTATGTATGTATGTATAAAATTATGTATATAAATATGTATGCATGTATGTTGTATGTATGTATGTATGTATGTATGTATGTATATATCTGCGCTATGCATGTATGTATGTTTTTGTGTGTATGTATGTGTATGTATGTATGTATGTATGTTGTATATTTGTATGTATGTATGTATGTAATGTATGTATGTATGTATGATGTAGCATGTATGTGTGTATGCGTGTATGTGTGTATGAATGTGTATATGTATGTATGTATGTTCAATTTAATTTAATGTCTATCCACATAATGTGATAGTAAAACAAATTGAACATACATGCATGTATGTATGTATGTATGTGTATGTATGTATGTATGTATGTATGTATGTACGTATGTATTACGTACGTACGCACGCATGTATGTATGCTTATGTATGTATGTATGTATTATGTACGTGTGTATGTATGTTATTATGTATGAGATCGTGATGTATGTTTTATGTGCGTGTGTAGGTATGCATGCCACCGTATTCATGAATGAATGGATTCGATTGAATGGATGGATGGATGGGTGCAATGAAGATGGTTTGGTGGACGTTTGGATAGTTGAATGGATAGGTTGAGGGATAGGTGTGTGAGTATGGACAGAAATATGGATAGATGGGTTGGTGGGCGGATGATGGGAGGGAAAAAAATGGATGTACAGATAGGTGGAAAAAGGGATGGATGGGTGGATAGATGGTAGGATTTGCGGCCAGTCGGCCGGACGGCTGACAGGACGGACAAATGGATGGACGGATGAGTAAAAGGCCAACTAGCTGGTTGACAAGTTGACTATCTGACTAACTGTCAGTCTACATAGGTGTGCTTAGAAATATACGTTTGTTTGTTTGTTTGTTTGCTTTGCTTTGCTTTTTGTTTTTAGCTTGTTTCTTTTATCAACTAAGTAACATAACTCTTGAGAATCAGGGAGTTTTCTCCCATGTAGAATTTCTCAAATCCAACACAGTTTGCGGTACCCATTCAGCTAGCATAGACGCAGCACAAAGCATAAAGGAATGTTCTGAGCTTACCACTTTATGCTTTGTGGCTGAGTCTATGCTAGCTGAATGGGTAGCGTTAAACTGTGTTGGGTTTGAGAAATTCTAAATGGGAGATCACTCAGTGACACTCAAGAATTATGTTACTTAGTTGATATTTAAAAATTCTCCCTGCTTCCCTCTTATTTCCTTTGTTTCTTTTTAGTTTTGTGTATCTCGGTTTATTCATTATACTTTACAATGTCACATTGTATTTAATGTGATATGTGTCTCATTTTCCGTCTATTTCTTCGTCCTTCTGTCCTGCTTACGTTGTTTAGTTTCTTCCTTGGATTTGCTTGTCTGTTACTTCTTTTGTTTGTTTGTATTACGGTGCTGTTGTTTCATTTATTGATTTTTCTTTAAGAAAAACTGACAGAGACAAAAACTAATTCTATGTTGAAAAATTACATTAAGCAGTAATCATAATACAAGGAAACGAGGATAAAAATACAAACAAAGAAGTCTACAAACAAACAGACAAACGAACAAACTATCAAACAAAACAGACAAGCAAACGGACAAATTTGAACATAAACAAAATATAAAAGAACAACAAAAGGTCCTGTCAACCAATCTTAAAACCACATTACTAACCGACCAATTTGTTTTGTGAATGACATGATCATTTAACTTCAAATTTCTTGATCACACACACACACACTTTACACACACACACAACACACACACACACACACACACACACACACACAACAACAACACACACACACACACACACACACACACACACACACACACACTACACACAACGCAGACACACACACACACACACACACACACACACACACCACACACAACACAAACACAAACACAAACACACACTCACTCACACACTCACACATTACATAAGAACATTAGAACATTATTATGTGATAGGTCATTTATCCCCAACTGGGCCATGGAGGATATCATCATAACATCAAGTGCCCTGCCGCATGGCGTTGGTGATCATGGACTTCCATCTGTCTCTATCTCTCGTTGCCCCTAGCATCCCCCACCCTCCTCGTCCCCAGCCACTCTGCAAGTCCGTCCAGCATTTTCTCCCTGGGTCTACCGGTACTCTCTTTCCCTCCAGCTTTCCCATTGTGATCAGGTGCTCCAAATCCCCCTTCCTCATAAAATGGCCTATAAATGTTGCCTGTCTTTTCCTAATCTTCCTTATGAGTGATCTACACAAGTAGATCATGGAGGATAACAAGAAAAATCTAGATCACCCACGTGCTTATAAGATAACTATACAGTTATACAAAAAGAAACAACAAAAACAACAACAACAACAACAAAACAAAAACCAGAAAAAAAACAAAAGAAAAAGAAAAAGCAATAAATGTTGCTTATTTAGGTTTATCTTATTTTCTTCCAGAAACAAAGTCACACAATGAAAACATTGATTTAAAGTGATATCATTTTTGTGTGTGAAATAAACGTCTGACAGTCATAACGGAATTTATAACATTTGAAAATAACATGAAATACATGGCCTAAGGCAATTTCATCACAACACATACATTTCGCTTTCTCTGTTACTCATTTAGCGTCTACTTCATTCAATTTCAAACTTATGACAGTTGCATGGAAATTAAATCGAAGGAAAAACATAAATATCTGGCAATTGTGTTAATGTATGTTTTTTTTTTTCCCTGTTTTAAATTTCGGTTTTGAAAGTTTGATGTAATATTGATTTACTACTGGTTTCAGAGCTCTCTTCCAAACTGGATGATAAATATCCCGGAGTAAGGAGTAACATGGTTACAAAATGTGTATTTGTTTCCAAAATTGAAGATTTTCAAGCAAAATCAAAACCATGTCAATAAATATTTTCTAACTGTGACCTATCCAGTCTGAACAGTGTATGATTCTTCCTACAAATCATAGAGAAGTATACATAGTTTAACAGACAGACAGACAGACAGACAGGCAGGCAGACAGACAGACACACACACATGACACACACACAATACACACTCAAACACACACAACACACACCACACACGCACGCACGCACACACACACACACAAACACGCACGCACAGCACACACACGCACACCACCACCACACACACACACACACACACACACACACACACACACACACACACACACACAAGCCAATCCAAAATCAAAAGAATACAATGCAGTGTGTGTTTTACCAACCACAGACAGATAAATCCACTTTATAAACAGCTCCACACATTGGATCTTCACATTGTTCAAGAACTCTCATATTGCACTTTTGCACTTGCGAAAACATATTTTCCCAGTCCTTTAGGCACAAACTCTCAGCTTTTCAACTTTCTGTCAGACTTCAATCTTAAGATCAGTATTTCACAAATTTTGAGCTGTACTTGCAGTCACCATCTCTAGCAGAGAACAAAACAAACAAAACGAAACAAAAACAAAATAAACAAAAAAACAAAAACAAAACAAAACAAAACAAAACAAAACAAACAACGAAACAAACAAAACAAAACAAAACAAAACAAAAACAAAACAAAACAAACAAAACAAACAAAACAAACAAACGAAAACAAAACAAACGAAAACAAAATAAACAATACGAAACAAAACAAACAAAACAAACAAAACGAAACAAAAAAAATAAACGAAACAAAACAAACGAAAACAAAAAAAAAACAAAACGAAAACAAAACAAAGCAAACTAAAAACAAACGAACAACTAACAAGCCAATCAAACATTCAACAAACAAACAAGCAAACAAACAAGCAAGCTCACAAACAAACAAACAAACAAGCGAGCAAACAAACAACAAACAAACAAACAAACATAAACAAACAAAAGAGGTGGTGTCAAATTTGTTTAAACATCTCCAGTTTCCAATACCCATCCCACCACATCAAAGTCTGAAGACTTGTGAAAATAATCAAGAACGATACACAATACATCCTGACAGACATGATTGTACGTGCGTAGGTTTCTGTGCGTGTATGAAAGAGAGAGTGAGAGAGAGAGAGAAAAGAGAGAGAGAGAGAGAGAGAGAGAGAGAGAGAGAGACAGAGAGACAGACAGACAGACAGACAGACAGACAGAAGACAGAGAGACAGAGACAGAGACAGAGACAAACAGAGGCAGACAGACAGACAGGCAGACGGCAGAGAAGAGAAAGAGAATGGGGGATAGAGACAGAGAAGACAGACACACAGGAAGACAGAAAGACAGAGAGAAACAGACTGAGTGAGAAAGAATGAAAGAGAACGAGAAAATATTAAGTCTCTCTCTCTCTCTCTCTCTCTCTCCTCCTCCTCATCCTCCTCTCCATCTCCACGTCTCTCTTCTCTCTCTCTCTCTCTCTCACACACACACACACACACACACATACACACACACACTACACACACACACACAACACACACACACTTCTCTTTTCTCTCTCTCTCTGTCACACACACACACACACACACACACACACACACACACACACACACACACAACACACACAACACACACACTCCTCTCACCACACACACACACTCACACACACACAACACACACACACACACACACAACACACACAACACACAATTTGCATTCTCACCCCTTACACTGATTAACCTCATCAGGATCTTTAGCAGCGTACGAAGAAATGGAAACAATAAAACGAATGTTGGAACACAAGCAATCCAATCATGGTTACTCACCTCACCGCACATACCTGTTAAGGTTTCACACTCCTGAAAATGGAACTGCGTCTGATTTTGTGAAAGAGGCACTCATATTTACTGTGGAATAACCTCTGAATGTAAGTGCGAACAAAGGATGAGAGCGAGCGATTTGAGAGAGAAGAGAGGAAGAGGGAGAGA
This sequence comes from Monoplex corrugatus, assembly GCA_030674185.1. Taxonomy (NCBI): domain Eukaryota; kingdom Metazoa; phylum Mollusca; class Gastropoda; order Littorinimorpha; family Ranellidae; genus Monoplex; species Monoplex corrugatus. The sequence continues at coordinate 48,214,870 of JAPXFY010000015.1, read as the reverse complement.
GACAGAGGGAGACAGAAGAGAAGGAGACGAGGAGGAGAGAGAGAGAGAGAGAGAGAGAGAGAGAGAGAGAGAAGAGAGGAAAATCAGACAGAAGAAGACGGGGAGAGAGAGACAGAGAGAGAGAGAGAGAGAGAGAGATGGAAGAGAGAGAGGAAATGAAAGAGAAGAAAGAGAGACAGACAGATAGACTAAAGATAGACAGACAGACAGACAACAAACAGACAGAGTAAACAGAGAGAGATCAAAGCATGTATATGCTTATATAGTCAAATAGATAGATAGATAAATAGATCGATCGAAAATAGATAGATAGATAGATAGATAGATAGATAGACAATAGTAGATAGATAGATCAGATAGATAAATAGATAGATAGATAGATAGACAGATAGATAGACAGATAGATAGATAATAGATAGATAAACAGACAGACAGGCAGGCAAGCAGACTAAAGTCATTTCAACACAAATATCTATGTAATATTCCTTACATACTCTGGAGATTAAAACCATTTCTAAACAAACATAAATGAATATTTCCTACATGCTTTGGGATAGAAAAATACTTTTAAACCAGCTGCAAGAAACAAAGCCGAAAGAACAGAGGAAACATTAAAAACATACTTACATTGGACGAAGAGGTTCATCTGATCACGATTTCATCCTTTGACACAACGAAGGACACTGAAACAATAGAACGAATTTAAATATGAAATATCATAACATGTAGGAAAAAGTAGTTTTCAGGCAAAGACACAGAGTAAGTGATAGAGAAAGAAAGAAAGAGAGAGAGAGAGAGAGAGAAGAGAGAGAGACAGACAGACAGACAGACAGACAGACAGAAAGAGAGAGAAGAGAGAGAGAGAGAGAGAGAGAGAGAGAGAGGAGAGAGAGAGAGCGGGGAAGGGTAAGAATACATTTGAATAATATGAAAATTAAACCTTAATTTTCAGCGTTTAAGATCTTAGCACATGGGTCAACTTACAAATTTATTTCTGCTAAAAGTAACAACTACAACACAATCGTATAAGAATGGAACAGAATTACGTCTGAGATAGAGAAACAAAAAAGAGAGGTTATGATTCGATGTTTAAAGTATTAGTCCGTAGCATATCTGGGCGTGGAAGATGTATGATTAATGAGATGTTTCGTCAACTGAATGTCCCTTAACCTTCCGCAACAACGAAAAAGGTTTTGCTCATTGTAAGACAAATTGCAAATGACCAGAACACTTTCTGTTATTTTCTGTTCAAAATCCAACCTTACTATGTAGAGCCACATCGGGGCTATAACCGTTTGAAAACATGCACAATACATTAACAGGAAAAAAGGAGAAGAAAATTAAATACACATATCAATGTATTCGCGTACATAATCTGAGAAGATGATCACTCCGTCGAATTTGTCACACAGGAGATGAACAAAAAAAGGCATACATGAAGACACATTTAAACATAACTAAGGACACTAAAGCACATATAAAACAGGCCTAGATTACCAACAATTGTTTGCGCATATTTCATTTCCCTGGAGCCGCAAAAAAAAAAAGCATTTAACACATGTACCCAATTATCAATCCTAAGAGAAAGACAAGATTTTATCAAACACATAGAGGTGACTGAACCAGCAAAGCAGAGAATGATAGGAAGAAACGACAGAAATGAAACGAACAAGGCAGAAACAAAGAGAGTGAGAGAAAAGAGGAAATTCCTAGCACAGAATTTCCTGAAAGGTGGGGATCCAGTTTATACTGAAAGCCCCCCCCCCCACCCCCCCCACCCCCGGGGTTTCCCATGGGGGAGGACCAGAACATAAAGTAACTGTCTAGCTGTTTCCTAATTACGTCTAATTGCACGAGGATCATTCAAAATCGACAACAACAAAAAACAAAACAAAACAAATCAAAACAGTACAAAACAAAAACGAAAACGAAACACAGAGATACTAATTACATAGTTTGATAAACTTGTGCTATTCACTTTTGCTGAATCCAATATCAGAACCTAGCCTGAAATGCAGAGTTTCAAGAAACGATTGATGAAACTCTTTTTGTCTGTCACATATTCTGACCACCACCGATATCAGTTTAAACAGCAATCATACCGACAAAGAATAAACACGCCGAAGATTGTGCGCAATGTATCCATGTTTCCCTTTTCTCTAAGTTTGATTTTCGTTTGCTTGGGCCAGTGGTGTTTACCATGCAGTGGCGTCATGCAATTTCTTCGGGCTTTCATGTTTACCATCGGAACCAATCAATCCGGAGATGGCATGCGTAACTTTGCGGAAAAACACTTCACCTCGAGGAAAAAATGTTATCTTTGTTATACTTTGCACATGTTGGACACCACCCTCATTATATCAAGCCCCCCCCCCTGCCCCCCCCTCACACTCTTCCCGTGGGGATGCCGGGGGCACATTCAGTATAAATAGTATCCCCACCTTTGGAAATTTTGTGCTAGATATTTTCCTCTTCTCTGTCACTCTCTTTGTTTCAGCCTTGTTCCTTTG
>JAPXFY010000015.1:48192360-48202360 GCA_030674185.1 Monoplex corrugatus | reverse complement strand
TCTGTCTGCTAGGTTCCCCCATATCCCATGAAAATGCTGCAAAGACATTTGAATTTAATCACTTGTTTAAGTGAAGTTTATGCTGCTGATGCTACATGTCCCTGTGTTTGCCTGATCTTTGGTATCATCGACCATGCTGATGTTGAGTAATATAGCTGTAATATTCACGAGCAGGGATTATGTAGGTTGTGCATTTCTTTAGTCTTTCGTCGTTTTTTGTTCTTGTTCTTCTTCTTTTCATGCTAAACATGTGCTAAATGTGTGCTAAACATTATTTCATTCAAAGATTGTGATCTGGTTTTAATTGCCTTGTAATCTTATTGACTTGTTTAATCCAACACAACAGTCAGTAAATGGAGAAAGCCCTCTATCGTCTGTGGGGTGGTTTCACATTGTTAGGGCGTGAAACACAGCAAGACAAATTAAGCGAAAGAGAAAGAGAGTAACAGAAAGAGAGAGAGAAAGAGAGAAAACGAGAGAGAGAGAGAGAGAGAGAGAGAGAGAGAGAGAGAGAAAGATAGAGAGAGAGAGAGAGGGAGAGAGAGAAAGACATATGGAGACAGACAGACAGAAAGAGACAGACAGACAGACAGACAAAGAAAGAGATAGAGACAGAGAGATACAGAGACACAGACAGAGACAGAAAGAGAGAGATAGTATATTGAAACAGTGAGTATTTCTTGTGTGCGTGTGTGTGGATGTACGAGAGTGTACCTTAGTTCAGCAAACTGAAAGTGTGTGTGTCTGTGTGTGTGTGTGTGTGTGTGTGTGTGTGTGTGTGTGTGTGTGTGTGTGTGTGTGTGTGTGTGTGTGTGTGTGTGTGTGTGTGTGTGTGGAATGCGTGGTGGTGTGTGTTGTGGTGTGTGTGTGTGTGGTGCGTGTGTGGTGGTGGTGTGTGTGTGTGTGTGTGTGTGTGTGTGTGTGTGTGAAAGAGAGAGGATAGCAACTTGGGTTCAGGGTCACACGCTTAACAAGCTGATTGTATCCTAGCACAGCAGTGTGTATGTGTGTGTGGTGTGTTGTGTGTGTGTGTGTGTGTGTGGTGTGTGTGTGTGTGTGTGTGTGTGTGTGGAGACAGAGAGACAGAGAGACACAGAGACAGAGAGAGAGACGATGGCAACTTGGGTTCAGGGTCACACTCTTAACAAGCTAAGTGTATCCTAGCGCAGCAGTGTGTGTGTGTGTGTGTGTGTGTGTGTGTGTGTGTGTGTGTGTGTGTCTGTGCGTGAGTGCGTGCGTGTGTGTGTGTGTGTGTGTGTATGTGTGTGTGTGTGTGTGTGTGTGTGTGTGTGTGTGTGTGTGTGTGTGTGTGTGTGTGTGTGTGTGTGACAAGAGGGAGGATGACAGCTTTGGTCAAGGGTTACACGCCCAGCAGGCTGAGTCTACCCTAGCTCAGCATCCTGTATTATAGGTGTGTGGGTGCCTGTGTTAGAGAAATATCGGATAACACATGGGTGAAATGTGAATGCATCTTAGCTCAGCAACCTGAAAGTGTGTGTGTGAGTGTGTGTGTGTGTGTGTGTGTGTGTGTGTGTGTGTGTGTGTGTGTGTGTGTGTGTGTGTGTGTGTGTGTGTTTGCATGTGAGAGTGAGTGTGTGTGTGTGTGTGTGTGTGTGTTTGTGTGTGTGTGTGTGTGTGTGTGTATGTGTGTGTGTGTGTGTGTGTGTGTGTGTGTGTGTGTGTGTGTTCTATTCATTATTATTATTATTATTATTGTTATCATCATTTATTATTATATTATTATATTTTTATTATTATTATTATTATTATTATTATTATTATCATTAGTAGTAGTAGAAGTACATCTACTACTACTACTACTAACTACTACTACTAGTATGATCATCATCATCATCACCATCATCATCATCATCCAAACGTTTCAAAGAATCACATTCTCTACCCTGCCTTCTGTGTGTCTCTGTGTGTCTCTCTCTTTTTCTTGCTTCTCTCTCTCTCTTTCTCTCTCTCTCACTATCTCTTTTTCTCCACACACACACACACACACACACACACACACACACACACACATACACACACGCATACACACACACACACACACACACACACACGCATACACGTTATGGGACAGCCAGCCTTTTTTTTATTTTGACAGGTTTCGTGTAGCGACATTTTCCGGAAGCCATGTCCATCTCAAACTGACATCTCTCTCACAATTGTGTGCACACTGACAGCTTGCAGTTCAATGTTAGCGCGCACAATCCATGTAGAGAGACACATTTAATGAAAAAAAAAAAACCGTCTCCGACAGACCATCCACTATTTTAGCAGTTCCGAAGCCATTCATTTCCTTGCCAATTAGAAACTCAGACTAGGTTTCAAAGGTCATTTTTGTTCTTCAGTTCACGTCTGTTATCTCCTCTTTCTTGACCTTTCCACACACACACATGAGCAAACATATTAACACTGGCTTCATTCTAATAATAAAAGTTCCCACACTGTAATAGCTTCAAAAAAGCTGTTTTCAGTTTGTTGTAAAAAGAAGTTGAAACACATTGCCTAAATCTGGTCATGGGCTGGCTCTGCTGATGGTGTTCATACTGTCTGTTTGTCTGTCTGTCTGTCTGTCTGTCTCTTTATCTCTTTGTCTTTCCCTGTCTGTCCATCTGTCCGTCCTGTCTGTCTGTCTCTACTCCCTGTCTCTCTCTCTTTATATCTCTCTCTCTTTCACCGTCTGTCTGTCTGCCTGTCTCTCCCTCACTCCATCGCTCTGTCTTTCACTGTCTGTCTATCTGTCTGTCTGTCTGTCTGTCTCTCTCTCTTTCTCTCTCTTTAATTTTTGTACTTTTCGACATTTTATAAATTTGGCTTAACCTCATATTTTACACGTAGTGTTTACTTGACAATTACTGCGTCCGAGTGTAAGCAGAATTTGAATTGTTCAGTGTCTACACTTGCCAATTTAATTGCTGTTTTTTAGAATTTGCCAGGAGAGATACTAACACCAGAAAGTGCTTGTAAAATCCATGAGACGGAGAATACTGTAATAGCTTTATGACTCTCTCTCTCTCTCTCTCTCTCTCTCTCTCTCTCTCTCTCTCTCTCTCTCTCTCTCTCTCTCTCTCTCTCTCTGTCTGTCTGTCTGTCTCTCTCTGTCTCCCCCTCTCTCCTTCTCTCTCTCTCTCACTCTCTCTCTCACTCACTCATTCCCTCCCTCTCACTCTATGCCTGTCTGTTTGTCTGTCTGTCTGTCTCTCTCTGTCCCTCTCTGTCTCTCTATCTCTGTCTGTCTGTCTCTCCCTCCTTCCCTCCCTCTCACTCTGGTCTGTCTGTCTGTTTGCCTGTTTGCCTGTCTCTGTCTGTCTGTCTGTCTCTCTCTCTGTCTCTTCTCTTTCTGTCTCTCTCTGTTTCCTTCTGTCTCTGTGTCCTTCTGTCTGTCTGTCTGTCAGTATGTCTCTCTCTTTCACTCTCTCTCTCTCTGTCTCTCTCTCTCTGTCTCTCTCTCGCTTCTCTCTCTCTCTTCTTTTTCTTGTATGTTAGCCAAGAAGAAGTAAGCTAGACAGACAACGAATTAGTCGCTTCACAAAGCGTGAAGGCAGATATGGGGGATTGGAACAAGCAGACCCCCTTTCCATGAATAAACTATAAAATTGTTTTGGGTGCTTAGTGAACGAAAGACACATAATTATAACAGGACGGTAACGTTAGAGAGACAGCTTGGTGACCACCACCATGTATTATGGATCTTCTATTTCCATAATAGCATTAGTTGACATGTATTCCTCACTGCCCTTGTTTGTTCTTAATACTTCTTTTCACATACGAGGCTAGTCCCAGTTATATGATATTTGTTCTACCAGTTGGATTTGGATCTTACAATCTAGGGTTATTGAAATATTCATATAAACAGACAGTGTCTGAATGAGTACCAACAATTGATCACCTTTTCCTTTTGCACAACGCAACCGCCATCTGCACCAAACGATACTACTACTACTACTGTCACTACTACTGCTACTGCTACTACTACTACTGATGATGATGATGATGATGATGATGATGATGATGATGATGATGATGATGATGATGAAAAATGATAAAATAATAATAATAATAATAATAATAATAATAATAATGATAAATATACAATATACAATAATAAGATAATAATAATAATAATATTATTAATATGTAATAATAATAATGAGTAAAATATATGCATATATATATAATATATATAATATATTATATTATATATATATATGGTCACACACACAAACACACACAACACACACACACAAATAATAATAAATATATATAATATATATATATATATTATATATATATATTGTGTGTGGTTTGTGTTGTATATATAATATGTGTGTATATAGATAGAGTACATATGCGAACGTTAACATAAAATATAATATATATATTATATATATATAAATAAAATATATAGATATATATATACATGAGTATAATATATATATGTATATATATAATATATTATTTCACATATTCTAATCCGTCAGCAATCAACAAAAGTCTTTTAACACAGTCCGTTCACAGTTCTTAAAACAGTCTTCCGTATCACTTTCCCAAAGCTCTACTTCTAAAATGTTTGGGCACATTCCCCTTAGCTTCATAATAAAACTAAGGTTCAAATGCATTGTTTTACAAGGGAAAGTCATCATCACCCCACGAGACTGGTATCTATTGTAGGGCACAATAAAGGAAATTATAGTTTGCTGGCGTTAATGGAGTATACTTTGGTGTCTTGTGTTTCTTTTATTTTGTGTCTGCAGTTTACTTTTTGAATGTATCTTTTATAACTTACTGCTGTTATCGTTATGTGTTTGTTATTCTTGTCATTGTTAGAGGTTGATATTCATTTGTCTTAGATGTTAGTATTCATTTGTCTGGTTTGTTTCTCCTGGTTATGTAAAGGATTCGTTGAATTTTCATGTACATGCCAATATTTTAGTATAATCTATTTTTATAACTTCATTTTCACTGTATATATATATATATATATATATATATATATATATATATACATATATATATATATATATATACATATATATATATATTTCTTCATCTACTGTTAATAACACTGTGTTACATTTGTAGAGTAGAAGGCATAAACTGTAAGATAAGTCTAATATGATGTAATAGCACCATCGTTGAGTAACACAGCCTTTTGGAATTCGAACTTTAAGGCTAGTTTACCCAAAGAGCACACCCAGCACTCCACTCTCAGTAAGAGACCGAAACATCCCCCCCAAAAAAAAACAACAACAACAACAACAACCCCCCCAAAAAAAAACAACAAAAAAACCCCAAACAAACAAAACAACAAAAAAAAGGTTTTAGACAAAACTGTTTAAAAATCTCTAAACCTTCAACTTTCCAGTGGATAGTTGCTGCGCTAACCACTGCACCCAGAACAGCTAGTGATCAATCAGGTTTGATAAAGTCGTGACATGGCCAGCCTTTTTACAGTACACACATTTTTTGAAGAGGAGAGGAAATTGCTTTCCAGTCATCCCTTGTCAGGATTCCCACGCTACAGTGACAGTTGGCCAGTTGGGAAGCTGGGACAGACAAGACTAGGCTCTGAGCAGCATTTTGAGGTCGGGTCTTGCTGTTGCCTGCCTGATCAATGACTGCTTTAAGTCTAGCTTCCCCCTCCCCCATTGAGCTGTGTAATGGTGATGCTGCTTCTGTGCATGTGTGTGTGTATGTGTGAGTGTGTGTGTGTGTGTGTTGGGTGTGTGTGTGTGTGTGTGTGTGTGTGTGTGTGTGTGTGTGTGTGTTTGTTTGTTTGTTTGTTTGTGTGTGTGTGTTTGTGTGTGTGTGTCTCTGTGTGTGTGTGTGTGTGTGTGTGTGTGTGTGTGTGTTGAGTGTTGTGTGTGTGTGTGTGTGTGTGTGTGTGTGTGTGTGTGTAAGTGTGGGTGAATCTCTGTGTGTATGTCTATCTATCGATCTATCTGTCTTCCTATCTATCTATCTATCTATCTGTCTGTCTATCTATCTATCTATCTATCTATCTATCTATCTATCTATCTGTCTATCTATCTATCTATCTATCTATCTATCTATCTATATATCTGTTTGTATGTCTGTCTCTCGGTCATTCTGTCTGCCTGTCTGTCTATAGCTGCACACACATATGTATATACATATATATATATATATATCAGTTGTGTGTGTGTGAGTGTGTGTGTATGTGTGTGTGTATGTGTGTGGTGTGTGTGTGTGTGTGTGTGTGTGTGTGTGTGTGTGTGTGTGTGTGTGTGTGTGTGTGTGTGTGTGTGTGTGTGAGTGTGTGTCTGGTCGTCTTTGATGTAATGTCTATTCACTAAAGATGATGTGTGTGTGTTGCGTATGTGTGTGTGTATGTGTGTGTGTGTGTGTGTGTGTGTGTGTGTGTGTGTGTGTGTGTGTGTGTGTGTGTGTGTGTGTGTGTGTGTGTGTGTGTGTGTGTGGGAGTACACACGGAAATGTGTGTGTCTGTATACGTGCTCTTCCTCCTATCTTTCTCTGACCATCTTGAAAGGATGCTAGGGGAAATGTGGAACAACTTTAACAAGTTCTGAGAGTAGTAGGACACAATTTGCCCTACCCATTTCCTGTGTTCTCTCTCTCTGTGTCTGTCTCTATCTCTGTCTCTGACTCTCTCTCTCTCTCTCTCTCTCTCTCTCTCTCTTTCTCTCCCCGCCCCTCTCCCTTTTTCTATCCCTCTTTGTGTCTCTCTGTCCGTCTGTCTGTCTATCTGTCTATCTGTCTCTGCGTGTCTTTCTCTTTCTCCCTCTCTCTGTTTCTCTGTCTTCTGCCTCTATGTCTCTGATTCTCTGTCTGTCTGTCTTTTTCTCTCCCTCTCTCCCTCCCTCTGTCTATCTGTCTGTCTGTCTGTCTCTGTCCGTCTGTCTGTCTGTCTGTCTGTCTCTGTCTGTCTGTCTCTTTCTCTTTCTCTTTCTCTCTCTCTTCTCTCTCTCTCTCTCTCTCTCTCTCTCTCTGTTTATCTTTGTCACTAGTTACGCAGCTCCAGTAAAATACAACTGTATTTGGAAAGAGACAATATACACATCTCGTTGGCTGATATATTGCATTCATTTCCCCCCTTTCTCTGATTGTATCGTTTGTTTTGTTTGCTGCAAGAACCATACAGTGTGGCTGCCTCGGGCTTCTGTGTTTATTTTCGAGGAAAATCAATCCCACTGTATCCACCGAACCTTAACGATGCATTGCCACCACGAAGGGGGTTTCATCTTCGGAATGTTTGTAAACAAGGGACACTACTTTCATAGAGATGTCTGAAATCGGTAACAACAACAACAAGAGCAGCAGCAGCAGCAGCAGCAGCAGCAGCAGCAGCAGCAGCAGCAGCAGCAAAAACAACAACAACAACAGCAAACACACACACACACACACACACACACACACACACACACACACACACACACACACACACACACACACACACACACACACACATACACTTTTTTTTCAGGTACTGTAAAAGTGACATTTCGTCAGTTTTCAACATTGTTTCGTTTCGTGAATTTTCAACATTGTTCTGTTTTTCACAAACCCCATTTCTTGTGTACTCTAAAATCGTTTTCACGTTTTCTTTTCCTGTTCCTCTCCCTACTTTTTGTCCTCTTCGTTCTTCCCATCGTTCTCTCTTCCCTAATTTGCTCTTTTCTCATGTTTGAATGATTTTGCTCATTCTGACCCTTTTAAACGATCCTAATGACAATCACAGAGCTATTTAAGGCAGATATAATATGAATGCCTCCTCCCCTCCCCCCCTCCAATTTAACAATTCACTCGTCCATACATATTCGAGTAGTACTTCGAAATGCCTGTCCCTATCTCCACACATCTTGAGAATTTTTTTTTTCATCCATCTTTTTTGTTTGTATTGCAAATATGTGTTCTATTATCGTAGACCATAATAATCAATAATAATTATAATATTTAATGATTACAATATTTATATAGCGCAAAATCTCGACAAAATCAAATCTAAGCGCTGAAACAGACACACACGCACGCACGCACGCACGCACGCACGCACGCACGCACACACACGCACACAACACACACACAACACACACACACACACACACACACACACACACGCATGGCTATAAATGGGAAGAAAGAATAAAAGCAATAAAAGCAAGAATAAAAGCAATGGAAAATTATAGAGAGCATATCATATACAATTATATATTAAAACAAAGTGATTCCCCTCCGAGCGGAGACAGGCTGCAGAGGGGGGTTGAGTGAGGTTAGGATTTTATGCAGAGGAGAAAAGGTGAGTTTTGAGAGCGGACTTGAAGGAGACAAAAGTAGGTTGCTGACGGACTGAGAGAGGAAGTTTGTTCCAGGAGAGTGGACCAGAAACAGAGAAGGCTCGTGGACTATAGGTATTGAGCTTAGTGCGTGGAAAGCGAAAAGTCAGAGGATCGGAGGCAGAGCGGAGGGTACGTGAGGGAACATAGATCTCAAGTAGGCTTGACAGGTAATCGGGGGCTGCGTTATTGAGGCTTTTGTAGCACATGGTGTCTAGTTTGTACTGTATGCGCTTTGATACAGGGAGCCAGTGAAGTTGTGCCAGGAGAGGAGATATGTGGTCAGCTTTTTTCTTTTTGAGTACAAGGCGTACAGCATTGTTTTGAATGCGCTGTAGGATGTGAATGGTGGAGGCAGGAAGACCAGACAGGAGTGAATTGCAATAGTCAATGCGAGAATTATGAAGGAGAGAACGAGTTTTGCAGTTGTTTCGACAGAGAGATACTTCCTGATCAGGCTTATACGATGGAGATGATAGTAGCAAGATCTGGCAGTTTGAGAAACAAAGTTGTTCATGGACAGGGTAGAGTCAATGCAGACACCAAGGTTTTTAGCTGAATCAGAAATTGGGACTGATGTGTTACATAATGGGAGAGAAAGAGGAGGCAGCTGAGAAAGTTTCTGACGGGTGCCAATGAGGATAGCTTGTCGTCATTAAGCTGAAGTTTGTTGAACGTCATCCAGTTCTTAATGTCCGAGTAACACTCAGTGGTGCGAGTCAACAGGCGCTGTATATTATCAGGTGAGTCACTGTCTTGAAGTTGGGTGTCATCAGCATAGAAGTGGTGTTTTATAGAGTGGGAGTTGATGATGGTGGACAGGGGGGAGGTATAAAGAGTGAAAAGAACAGGGCCAAGGACAGATCCTTGTGGAACACCACAGGTCAGGTATGCAGGTTCAGAGTAAGTGCCATTGATGAGAACAGTTTGTTTTCTGTTTGAGGAGAGTAGAGTAAGCGGCCTGGGCCAGTTGCCTAATAGAGAGAAGAAGGGCTGAAGTAAGGTGAAGAAGGGTCCTATCCTTTTCTATTGGTCTTTTGGCTGGGCTGGATTTGGCTGGTGTGTGTTGTGTGGTTCTTGGCTATCTCTCTCTCTGTGTCTGTCTGTCTGGTCTATCTCTCTCTCTCTCTCCCTCTCTGTCTCTCTCTCTCTCTCTCTTTGTCTCTTTGTCTCTCACTTTCTCTGTGTCTCTCTGTGTCTCTGTGTCTCTCTGTCTCTGACTCTCTCTGTCTCTGGCTCTCTCTTTGTCTCTGTCTCTGTCTTTCTCTCTCTTTAATTTCCTCTATATTCTCCCCTGAGTCTGATTCTGTTTGTCTCTGTATATCTTTGTCTGTCTGTCTGTCTGTCTTTCTCTCTCTCTCTCCCTCTCTCTCTCTCTTCTTACCCATTTTTTTTCTCTGCATATACCCATCCTCATCATTCGTCTTCATCCTCTATTTAAAACGACAATTATTCTCTACAAAGTGTCACTTTTGTGACATGATCAGCAGTTGTGCTAGAAAGCACAAGTTGAAGAATGGAGAAAAAAAAATGCCTTCCAGTCAGCTATTGTCGATGAGATTCCGTTGCTAGTGACTGTTCTCTAATTGCAATGTAGGGCTTACAGAAGAAGGCCCCTAAGGTCTTACAGAATCGATAAATCACGTTGATGCCTGATCGGTTACCGGTAC
>JAPXFY010000015.1:48182360-48184860 GCA_030674185.1 Monoplex corrugatus | reverse complement strand
CCGTCTCTCTGTCTCTGTCTCTCCCAATCTCTGTCTGTGTCTCTGTGTCTCCCTCTTTGTCTCTGTCTCTCTGTCACTCTCTCTATTCTGTGATTGTATAATGCTTACATGTACAATGTGTTCACATCCCTTCAAATGGGGCTTTGGCCTTACTGAATGCATTTCTGATTTCTGATTTCTGATTCTGATTCTGATTCTGATTCTGATTCTGATTCTGATTCTGTCTCTCTGCCTTTGTTTCTGTCTCTGTCTCTCTCTCTGTCTCTCTCTGTCTCTCTCGTTCTCTTTATCTGTCTGACTTTCTCCCCTCTTTTTATCGTCATCTGTCTCCATTCTTTGTCTTGCTGTCTAACTACCTGTCTGTTCCTGTCTCTGACTCTGTCTCTGTCTGCCTGTTTGTCTGTGTGTTTGTGTGTCTGTCTTTGTTTCTCTCTGTCTCTGTCCATCTTTCTCTATCTCTGTCTCTGTCTGTCTGTCTGTCTGTCTCTCTCTCTCTAACTCACTCACTCACTCTTCAGGTCTACTCTTATCCTTTTTCCTCATCCTCTCTCTCTCTTTGTCTGCCTGTCTGTCTGTCTGTCTTCCTCTTTGTCTTTCACCATCTATCTCTCTCTTTATTTCACCCCTGCCTTTAGCCACACGTATATCTGTTCTTCATCCCGTTGTCTAATCTTCTCTCTCTCTCTCTTCTCTCTCTCTCTCTCTTTCTGTCTCTGTCTCTCTCTGTCTCTGTCTGCCTGTCTGTCTGTCTCTCCCTCTCTCTTTCTTTCACGCACTCACCTCTTTCTTCCCTTTCCCACTCCATGTCCCCACTCACTCCCCCTCCCTCTTGCTGTTACCCACACCCACATCGTTTCTCAGCCCCCACCCCCACCTCCACCCCTCCCGCCGTCCCCTACCCCCACCCCCCACCCCCTACGCATATAACGGCAATCATTCCCGACAAAGTGTCACCCTCGTGACATGGCCGGCAGGTTTACAGTAAGCGCAGTTTGAAGAGTGGCGGAAATTGTTTTCCAGTCAGCTGGGGTGGAGGTGCTTTGGCGGTTCTCTTGTTACGAAACAAGGAACACAGCAGAAGGCCTTAAGGTCTGATAAGATCGATGAATCACATTGCTGTTGCCGCCTGATGGGCTACCCGCAATTTTTTGTGTTTTTTTTCCTTTTTTTTTCTTGTTGGAACCTCCCCTGTTGAATAGATAAGGATTGGTTTTATTCTGCTCGTACGAGATCGAGCGATGGAATGAGTAAGAGAGAGAGAGAGAGAGAGAGAGAGAGAGAGAGAGAGAGAGAGAGAGAGAGAGAGAGAGAGAGAGAGAGAGAGAGAGAGGAGAGAGAGAGAGACAGATGGATAGACAGGCAGACAGACAGATAGACACGCAGACACATGGAGACACATAAAGAAAATAGAAAGAGAGAAGAGAGAGAGAGAGAGAGAGAGAGAGAGAGAGGAGGAGAGGGAGAGAGAGAGAGAGTACAGAGAGAGAGAGACAGACACACAGACGCAGACAGACATACAGACAGATATATGAACAGAAACATAGAAAGAGACAGAGAGAGACTAGAGACAGAGAGAGAGAGAGAGAGAGAGAGAGAGAGAGAGAGAGAGAGAAAACAGACAGCGACAGACCCAAAGAACAGAGAGACAAACAGAGAGAGAGAGAGATAGAGAAGAGAGACAGAGGGAGGGAGAGAGAGAGAGAGAGCGAGTCAACTAAGAGAGGAGAGAGAGACAGAGCGAGAAAGAAAGAAGAGAGAGAGAGGAGAGAGAGAGAGAAAGAGAGAGACAAGGGGTAGAGATGGAGCGAGAGACTATACTCTTGAACACACACACACACACACACACACACACACACACACACACACACATACACACACACGCACACACACACACACGCACACACACACACACACTACACACACACACATACACACAACACACACACACACACACACACACACACGCGCGGGTAGGATCTTGTGATCTGGGGCAAAAAGTAAGACACCCCACGGAGTGAAAAATAAACAAAAAGCAATCATACATACACTGTGATTGATTAATGCCCAGACAGAAAATAGGAACGAAAATGTTTTCCAAGGACAGTAGAATGACAGCAGGTCTGATGATGTGCTTTAACTTGTTTCAGACGAGTGAACGTAAGGAGAAGGATAACGTTTATATTAGTTTTAATTTGATTTATCCCAATAGCTCACTTATTAGCAAAGGAACCGTTGAAGAGGTTCTGAGTAAAAATAACAAAAGAAGCAAGAAAGCGAGATCTGTAGGATAGAAAAATATAAGAATTACAAAGAAAATACTGAGTGAATGTGAATCAGAAAAAAAAAAAAAAAAAAAAAAAAAATCCTTCAATAATGGGAATCTGGATGGTCAAACCATAACAGATAACATTACTGTTCTTCTCCTTACAAAAAAAAAACGAAGAGAAAACAAACCAAACAACAAAACAAAAACAAACAAAAAACAAAACAAACAAAAAAC
>JAPXFY010000015.1:48162360-48167360 GCA_030674185.1 Monoplex corrugatus | reverse complement strand
AGATAAACAAGGAGATCAGGAATAGGTGCAATGAAGCTAAGGAAGCTTGGCTGAACACAAAGTGCAAAGAAATGGGAAACCGACACAAAACGGATCCTCAGGGTATGTACAGACGAATTGAAGAAATAGTCCACAGGGAAAATACATGCATATCAACTGGTTGCTTGAAATCGAAAGATGGCACGCTTATCATAGAAAAAGAAAAATATTAGACAAATGGGGAGAGTACATTAAAGACCTTTTTGAGGATGACAGAAACGAAGAACACATTATAAAAAAGAACTTTGAAGGACCACCCATAATGAAAGATGAAGTTAGAGCGGCACTGAAAATGATGAAACCAGGAAAAGCCCCAAGACCAGACAACATTACTACAGAGATGATTGAAGCCCTGGGGGAATTTGGCATAGAAAAAATAATAGTCCTCCTAAATGAAATTTACGACACTGGAAAACTCCCCAAAGATATGTCAAAATCAATTTTCATTCCACTTCGAAAGAAGACAGGGGCTATAGAATGCGAAGTCCATCGCACAATCAGATTCATGAGTCATGTAACAAAAATCTTGGTAAGAATAACCATGATGAGGTCAAGGAACAGAATCAAAAGACAAATAGCAGAAGAACAGTGTGGATTTGTGGAAGGGAAAGGAACTATTAATGCCATATACATCCTAAGAACTATCATAGAGAGGTCAATTGAGATGAATAAGGATTTGTATTTATGCTTTGTTGACTACACCAAGGCTTTTGATCGGGTAAGACATGATGAATTGATCAACCAACTGGAGAGACTCAATGTTGATGAAAAAGATCTACGAATAATCAGAAATATGTACTGGGAACAGACAACTGCAATGATAATAGAAAACAATGTAAGCTCTTTCCAAAACATCAAAAGAGGAGTCAGACAGGGTTGTGTTTTGTCACCAGATCTGTTTTCACTTTACAGCGAAAACATCATGAGAAACCTAGAAGAAGACCCTGGATTAAAGGTTGGAGGGAAAATGATAAACAACACTCGATACGCAAATGAGACCGTGCTAATTGCAGAAAATGAAAGGGACCTACAAAACCTTGTGAATATACTAGAAATAGATAGCAAAGGTAAGGGGTTGGAACTAAACAGCAGGAAGACTGAAGTCATGGTGATCAGTAAAAAACATGAAATCCCCTCATGCAAAATAACAGCAAATGGCACAACCTTCGCACAGGTTGATAAATGTAAATACCTGGGAATGATCATTTCATTAGACGGCAGATGCACATCAGAAATAGCCGACAGAATAGGCAAGCCAAAACAGCATTCATGAAGATGACAAGCATTCTTACCAACAAATACCTATCAATTAACATGAGGAAGAGAGTTCTTGAATGTTATATGGAACCAATACTGTTGTACGGATGTGAGGCGTGGACAGTCAACAAGCAAAGCCAGAACAAGATTGAGGCAGCCGGGATGTGGTTTCTAAAAAGAATGTTGAGAGTTCCATGGACAGCAAAGAAAACAAACGAGGCAGTCTTGATGGAGGCAGACACAAGTAGATCACTCATAAGGAAGACTAGGAAAAGACAGGCAACATTTATAGGCCATTTTATGAGGAAGGGGGATTTGGAGCACCTGGTCACAACGGGAAAGCTGGAGGGAAAGAGAGCACTAGTAGACCCATGGAGAAAATTTTGGACGGACTTGCATAGTGGCTGGGGACGAGGAGGGGGGGGGAAATGCTAGGGGCAACGAGAGATATAGACAAATGGAAGTCCATGATCGCCAATGCCATGCGGCAGGGCACCTGATGGAATATATATATATATATATGTGACAAACACTTACATAAACGCCAATCAAGTGACATTTGTAGCTTGACAGGATAATAAGAAGGTTTGGATTACAATGTTTGTAAGTGAAATGAAAAACACAGTGTCAGGAGAACTTGACCCAGGTCCTCTTGTTTTGTTGTTTTCGTGTCCAAGCACATTGCAAGGGCAGATAATAACTTCTCTTAACTATGATTTAATCTCTCTCTCTCTCTCTCTCTCTCTCTCTCTTACTCTTCTCTCTCTCTCTCTCTCCTCTCTCTCTCTCTCTCTCTCACTAACTCTTTCTCCAGCCTTCTGTCTATGTGTCTTTTTATCTATCTCTCATTCTCTCTCTTCGTTTTGTCATCGTCGTCGTCGTTATTCTTGTTGTTGCTGTTTTCTCTTCATATCCATTTCTGTCACTGTTTCTGCCTCTACCATTGGTTATCTGACTGCCCATCCGTC
This sequence comes from Monoplex corrugatus, assembly GCA_030674185.1. Classification (NCBI taxonomy): domain Eukaryota; kingdom Metazoa; phylum Mollusca; class Gastropoda; order Littorinimorpha; family Ranellidae; genus Monoplex; species Monoplex corrugatus. Next base: position 48,165,096 of record JAPXFY010000015.1, on the reverse strand, counting down.
TGTCTCTCTCCTTTATGTCTCCCTGTCTCTGTGTCTGTCTGTCTGTCTGTCTGTCTGTCGTCTCTCTCTCTCTCTTCTCTCAAAGTGTTTCTCTGACTATGTAAAAATTATCAACTATAGTAGAAGTGAAGTTTCTGATTTGCTTGAAATATTTTGCTCTTTTTCCTTCTCTATTACTCAATCTCTCGCTATGTACGTCTTTATCTCAATACTTTAAACATATGCTTGCATGTTTTGTAAGGTTTTATGGAGGTACAGTTTAGTTGCATGTTATGTATGCGTTTATGGAGTTAAGATTTACTGTTATGATGGCTATTTTGAATATAATAGAGTACTCGTGTTTCTGCAGGCCATGTATGAGCAATGGTTGTGGTAAAAAGTAATGAATACCCTTTATGCTACAATCAGATATGAATATGTGTTATTGTTCTTCTTTCTTGTTCTTTCTATCTCCTTCCCTCTCGGTTTCTTTTTTCACGCAAAAGCAAGTAATCAAACCTTTTGTTAACGTACGTACACTCCACACATGTAAAATCCCTCCATAAATATTCACTACTTTCATTATTTGTCCAAGGAATGTAAAACAGGCGGCTGATAAAAATGCACTTGTTGTGTCCCTTGAGCATGTCTTGAAAATGGAGCCAATCCGGATTGTTAGAATATCTCTGTCTCCCTGGCTGTCCATCCCCCTACCTCTCTTTCTTTCTCTCTTTCTCTTTCTCTCGAATCTAGAAAGTGTATCCATTTATCTCCTACCACCCCGTCCCCACATACCTGTATAAGGGCATACACTGCTTTCTGTCTGTGTCTGCCACCATAAATTCACGTCTTTCAATCTGTGCCAAAGTAATGTGACGCCAACGCCTGCTAGAAATCTCCTTTCACTGTCCCCGAGGCATGTTGTTTACCAGTGGGCTAATGTTCCTCTTTCTCTCTGTCTCTTCCTTTCTCTCTCTCTCTCTCTCTCTCTCTCTCTCTCTCTCTCTCTCTCTCCTCTCTCTCTCTCTCTCTCTCTTTCTCTCTCTTCTCTCTCTCTCTCTCTATATATATATATATATATATGTGTCTATCTTTCTTTCTCTCTCTCTCGCTCTCTCTCTCGCTCTGTCTCTCTCTCTCTCTCTCTCTCTCTCTCTCGCTCTGTTTCCCTGTTTCTCTGTTTCTCTCTGTCTATCTTTCTTTCTCTCTCTCTCGCTCTGTCTCTCTCTCTCTCTCTCTCTCTCTCTCTCTCTCGCTCTGTTTCTCTCTCTCTCTCTCTCTCTCCGTTTTTCCTCCCTGTATCTTTTCTGTCAATGTGTCTGTCTCTGTCATTGCTTGTCTGTCTGTCCTCCTGACTGTTTCATTTGTCTATCTGTCTATCTGTTTTCTACTCCTCCCTCTCTCCCCTCCTCTGTCTGTCTGTCTGCCTCTGTTCTGTCTCTGTCCTCTCTGTCAGTGTCTGGTCTGTCTGTTATTGTCTGTCTGTCTGTCTCTATCTCTTTCTCTCTCTCTCTCTCTCGCTCTCTTCTCTCTCGGCTCTCTCTCTCTCTAACTCTCTCCTCTTGTGTATCATATATTTGTATTTTCAATGGAAGTTTCTATTTTTTAAACTTAGTCTCGACCCAAAGTAATTACGAATCAAACATCATCAGCAAGGAGTAATGACAATTGCATCATAGAAAACTTCACACTTAAGATAGAATGTTAATATTTTAATACGTATGTGTATCGATGTGAAATATATAAAAATTACGTTTATTAGTTGATCAGATTCACATCATTAGTGCTTTGACATGTGTGCATGAAACATTAAATCGTCAGCATAAAAATCCGGTGGCTATCACTGATAAGTAAGACAACAATTTTGTTATAAATGTGTGCAAGTTTCACATCATGTTTGCATGATATTCTTCTATGTGATGGTTTAAGCAAAGATATATTTTCAAAAAAAAAAAAAAAGTGTTTTGTCTTTTCCAATGTATGTTTATAATGCACATTTTTTTTCTAAGAAAAATAATTAAATCAGAACGTACCATACCATACCATACCATACCATACATACCATACCATACCATACCATACCATGCCATACCATACCATACCATACAGTGCCGTACCGCAACGTAATGTAACATAACGTACTGTACTGTACTGCACTGTACTGTACTGGACTCTTCTATGCTAGACTAGACTAGACTAGACTATAATATACTATACTATACTATACTATACTATACTATACTATACTATACTATACTATACTATACTATACTATACTATACTATACTATACTATACTATACTATACTATACTATACTATACTATTCTACACTACACTACAGTATAGTACAGTACACTACAGTACACTACAGTACACTACAGTACACTACACTACACAAACACTACACTACACTACACTGTACTGTACTGTACTGCACTGTACTGTACTATACTATACTATACTGTACTATACTATACTATAACTATACTATACTATACTATACTATACTATACTAACTATACTATACTATACTATACTATACTATACTATACTATACTATACTATACTATACTATACTATTACTATACTATACTATACTATACTATACTATACTATACTATACTATACTATACTATACTATAAAGAATATAACTTAGCATAACATAACGCATTGCAATGCACTGTAATTAACATGGTATGGTGTAAAATGATGTGATATGATGCAACACGACATGACTCAACCCGACCTTACCTGA
>JAPXFY010000015.1:48154860-48157360 GCA_030674185.1 Monoplex corrugatus | reverse complement strand
CGAGGGAACAGTCAGCATCGGAGGTAGAACAATCACAAACTTGCGTTTTGCTGACGACATTGACGGACTAGCTGGGCAAGAGCAAGAGCTAGTCAGCTTGATAAAACATCTTGATGAGGCCTCCACAGCATATGGCATGCAGATCAGTGCAGAGAAAACCCAGTTGATGGCAAACAATACCAATGGCATCAGCACTGACATTACCATAGACAACAAGAAACTTGAGACCGTCCATAGATTTAAATATCTGGGAGCTATAGTATCAGATGAAGGATCAAATCCCGAAGTACTTTCCAGAATTCCACAGCTGCAATGATCAAGCTAAAAGTCATCTGGAACGACAAGAATATCGCTATCGGCTCCAAGATCAGACTGATGCGTCCCCTGGTCATGTCAATATTTTTGTATGCATGCGAAACATGGACCATAACAGCAGACATTGAAAGAAGGATACAGGCAATGGAGATGAGATGCTTCCGCAAACTCTTTGGTATCTCGTACAAAGATCATATAACCAATAAGGAAGCGAAAACCCGAATCGAAAACGCCACCGGGCTGTATGAAGACCTCCTGACCTCAGTGAAAAGACGCAAAATGAGATGGTGCAGGCACGTCACACGATCATCTGGACTGGCAAAGACCGTCTTGCAGGGAACAGTTCAGGAGGGAGACGAAGAGGCAGACAGAGAAAAAGATGGGAAGACAATATCAGAGAGTGGACTGGCCTTGAATGGAATATCATTCTGCGGAAAGCTGAGGACCGTGGGGAGTGGAGGAAGTTGGATTGCAAAATCTTTCAGTGGTGCCCCAATGGTCAACCAGACTACGGGACTGAGAAGAAAAAAACAACAATAAACCACAAAAAAGTACTTGCTTCGATTCTCTCTCTCTCTCTCTCTCTCTCTCTCTCTCTCTCTCTCTCTCACACAACACACACACACCTCTCTGTCTCTCTCTCTGTCCCTGTCTCTCTGTCCTTCTTACCATTCACGTTAAACAGTCTGAACCATGTCATTATTCCTGGCGTAGCCATCATTTCTGTCGTAAGCACACGTTGCACACGGGAGGAAAGTGATTTACTGTTGTCCCTATGGAGGATTTCCATGATAGTGACTGTTATCTAACGACCATGCAAAATCATAACTCTTAGCTTTAACTGTTGGTTGGTTAGCCGTATGGTGGATTTCGCTTTGTTGCTCCTTTTTTTTCTTCTTGGGAATGGTGAAATTATGGTCATGATTTTCTCTTTTCGTTTCTCCTTTTTGATGTGCTTTGTTTTCATGACTATACAACGAGGACGATGTATTTTGCGTGCAAATCACACCATCGCAAGTACCACTGATTTGCGTGCAAATCACACTATGGCATATATCTCCACCCCTCACGCTCTCCTCTCTCTCTCTCTCTCTCTCTCTCTCACACACACACACACACACACATATATCCACACGTACACACATACCCTTGCACACACACACACATAGATACACATGGTGACAAACATAAAAAAAACACTCCAATCGCTTTTACACAGGCTTACACACACACACACACACACACACACACACACACACACACACACACACACACACACACACACACACACACACACACACACACACACTACGTACCTTCACGCACATACACACATATACACATAGACACACGCACACACAAGTACACACACACACACACACACACACACACACACACACACACACACACACATGCACACACATACACACACACACACACACAAACAAACAAACACACACAGACTCATACACACATGCACACAGACACGCACGCACACACACACACACACACACACACACACACACACACACACAACACACACACACACACACACACACACACACACATACGAACACACATATGAACACACATACACTCACTTACGTAAACCATTTGCAATGAAGTAGCGATGGAATCAAGTCTAAAACGAAAAACAAAAAGAAGAAACAAATGTATGATACAAGAAATCATGAAAGATTTACAGTCGAAGGAAACGAAATGGAAACGAAATCATTAATTTTGAGCAGGGTGAGAGAAGTTCGTTTGGTGTGACGGATGGATTCGAAAAGAGAGAGCATAAAAATAAAAGAAATAATTTCCTAATGAACGTTCCAAATCTGAATTTAACATGGGTCAATAGCTCAGTTAATGGATGAAGCAAATGAAATATATACATGACAAATTGAGGGTTGAGAAAAGAGGATGTTATGCAGAGGAGAAAAAAAAGAAAGACAGAAAGAAAGAAAGAAAGAGATGAAAAAGAAAGAAAGAAAGAAGGAAAGAAAGAAGGAAAGAAAAAGGAAAGAATGAAATATCTAAAAGAAAGAAATCGAGACAGACATAGAAAGAAAGAAAGAAAGAAAGAATGAAGAAAGAAAGAAAGAAAGAAATATTCAAAAAAAGAAAGAAAGATGGAAATAAGATAGTAGACTTTATTTTAACGACCTCACAATTTTGTTTAAGA
>JAPXFY010000015.1:48109860-48122360 GCA_030674185.1 Monoplex corrugatus | reverse complement strand
AATAATTATAGTAAGCTCGGCCGGACCAGCCTGAACACAGACGGAAATTATCCGGTCGTGCTTGCAGGTCCCCCCCCCCCCCCACAGACATCTAATATATCTTAGATGTCTGCGCCCCCCCCCCCCCACCCCACTCCCAGCCCGGGTCAAGGGACTAAACTCTGCTCTCGATTTCACACCGAGTTATCTTTCTTGCAAGAAAACACGGACGACGAGAAGCTTATTGCTGCCGTGAGATCAAGGCCTTGTGTTTACGATGAAAGTTGATGAAAACCCACTACAGAGACATACTTACAGCTGCTTGGCCGAAAACATCGCCAGAGAGATTGGGACAGATCGGATGTACAGAAAATCGACTGCTTGGACGAACTATATTTCTTTTCTCCTTCCACCACCACCACAATAGCAACTGATCTCGCTTCATGCACACACCATTTTATCTTTGGTTGGCTAGTCTCGAAGGGGAACAACCCCCCAAAAAACAAAACAAAACAAAACAAAACAAAACACACACAAAAAACCCCAACAAAACAAACGAAAAGAAAAAAGTGGCCGTCCGGCTCCGTCGTTCTTGCAATATGAACGCTCCCTAAGGCGAATATTGTCCGACTAATGAAACCAGACTCTGTAAGCTTTAACTCAGAATCCAGAATGATTTGGCCTGTGGAATTAGCTCAACTGAGATTAATTTCTTAAGAGTCCTAATCTGTCAGAAACGATAAGCTGTAACTCAGAACCCAAAATGATTTGAGTAGTAGAATTACCTCAACTGTAATTAATGTCTTAAGATTCTATACCTATCATAAACGATATTGCATCACCAGACAGACTTGCTCCACGCTTTTTTTTAAAATTCTGTTTGTCCTTGAGAGTGTGCAGTCTCTCAACATGTTCGGTGCAATAATTGTACTAAATTCGCGCCCTCATTCTAATTGTGTGTATGACTATTGCTGATTCCTGTTTGTCTGAACACTGGCAGACACTCTTGGTTACAAAAAAAATGGGAAAAAACACTGTGGTGAAGTTGGAAGTCTGCACGTATGGCATTTCTCTGAGTAGATTGACGTCATTTATCATTTATTTTATCCACTGATATCTCTTAAGACATCACAAATATTATCACTCGTAAGCTTCAACATTTTTGTTGTTGTATACGAACAGTTAAGGCGAGCACTGTTAGACTGATGAAAGTAGATTATGTATGTTTTAACTTGAGTCCAAAATGAATTGATTCTAGTAGAATTACCACGACTGAAATGATTGCCTGAACAATCTTAGCCTATCGCAAACGATATTACATCACCAGACAAACTTGCGCCATGTTTCTTAACTCTTTTTGTACTTGGAAATGTAACATCTTCCAACATTTGCGGTGCTTTAGCTGCATTAAATCTGTCTTCTCATTTTCTTTTAGTGTATTTCTGTTTATCTCATTTTTGTCTGTTTGAATACTGGCAGACATTTTCGATTTTAAAAGAAAAAGGAAAAAAAAGGAAAACAAAACAATGGATAATATGGTGAGGTTGAAAGTATACACGTGCGGTATTTCATTGAGCAGACTGAAATCATTTATCCTTTACTTTATCCACTGAAATGCACGGTAAGACATATTAAGGACATCACTTCAGACATGACACATGATCACTCTTAGGCTTCAACTGGTCTATTCTTGCTATAAGAACAGTAAGGTGAGCACTGCCTGACTGAAGAAACTGGAATACGTAAGCTGTAACTCAGAGTCCAAAGTGAATTGGCTGTGGTAGAATTATCCCAGCTAAGTTGATTGTCTCAAGAGCCTCTACTTATCACAAACAATATTGCATCACCAGACAAACTTGCTCCACGCTTTTGTGAATCAGTTTGTCCTCAAGGGAGAAGAGTGAAAGAATGGTTCAGACGTTCGCCTGCCAGTAACTTAACTCGAGGTTCCAAGGTTCGCTCCCCGTTGAGGCCTCGGCTTTTCTCCTCAGTTTGGCAGGAAAATCGAACTGAACGTCTAGTCCTTCAGAAGGGGACCAAAAAAAAAAAAAAAAAAAAGAAAACCGAGTCGGACCCGTGTGCCTTCTGGTTGCGCACGCTAAAGATCCCATGGCAGTTGAAGATCGTGAGGAGCAAGGAATTGCCCGACTGCCTTGGTAAACAACATTGGAGAGAGATAACTTGATTTTCCAGGTCCCACCCCTTGAAGACCAATTAGCATTCTTGCTTTTCAGAATTCTTGGTTAAAATAAAAATGTGAAAATGAATATGAATTTGAAGCGAGGGAGAGGGGATGGGCGCTGGGAAAAGTTGAAGTATCTGCCACCTTACTCCCCTACGACCCCAGGGTTATGGAACTATCTAGGTAGGACCATAGGACCTGGCCAGCTCATGGCTTTATGTGCAGCCTTAAGGCTTGTGCCATGATCATACTGGATCTTCTCCATCACATGGCACCTGTGACGTCAGTGCATATAGAATTCATTCCGAGCGTGGAGACGTCATCTTGAAAAACTGACACTGAAATTGAAACCCTGAAAGGGTACACTCTTCCAACGTTTTCAGTGCATTAGTTGTATTAATAAATTCTGTTCTCATTCTGTCTGTGTGCATGTGTATTTCTGATTCCTCTTTGTTTCAAGCAAAACAATGGGAGCATATTTGGTTTAGTTGAAGAAAAACGAAACAAACAAACAAGCAAAAGACCACCCACCACCACCCAAAAAACAACAACAACAACAACAACAACAACAACAACAACAACAACAACAACAACAAGAAGAGTAAGTGCGTAGGTGTGGTGAGGTTGGAATATACACGTGATATATATATCGGAGCAGACTGACATCGTTTATCGTTTAGTCTTATCCATTGAAATGTACAGTGAGACATAACAAGGACAAAATCTTGAGACGTGACAAATAACTACCCTCAGACTTTTACCGGTATGTTCTCGTTACATGACCAGAAAGGCGAGCACTGCCTGATTCATTAATTAGTACCTTTCAGCTTTTTAAGTCGAGCCTAAATGAACAGACTATACTAGAATTACCACAATTAGAGTGATTGTCTCAAGATCCTTTGCCTACCACAAACTTGCTTAGCCTTCTTGAATCTCTGTGTCCTTTAGAGGGAACAGACGTCCACTATTTTCCTCTATTAGCTGGAAAAAAGCAGCATTCTTATATGGTGCCATTTTAGTGTTTCATTGGCCAGGTCCAAATACCCCACTCTCTTTGAACAGGGTTTCATACAGATTTAGAGTGTCTGCCTGATAATTACGAACATATCTGAGTATAGCACTTATGGAATCGTACGAGAATGATGAATTCATATTGAGCATCACTACATTAGTGATGAAATGTAAACACTAAGGTTAAAATAAGTCCTTTTTTCTAATATTGGCGATGTGACGAAACTTCTATCATTTAGCTCACAGCATTTTATATTTTTCACGACAGTGCCTTGCATGATTATCTCATTTAATCATTGAGCACACTTTGAGAAGTTTAATTAATGCTTTGCTTAAGGATCAATTAACAACAATTTGTTTGTTGTTTTTCTCAATGAGTGAAAGCATGATTGTTCAAACAGTCAATATTATAACTGGTATGAAAAAAAATCAGAAAAAAATCATGCGGATGCACGCACGCACGCACGCACGCAACGCACGCACCCCCACGCACGCACGCACGCACGCACCACCACCCCAACCCAACACCCACACATACACAACCCACACACCGCACGCACACACACACACACACACACACACACACAACACACAACACACCACACACACACAACACACACCCACACACACACACACACACACACACAACACAACCACACACACACACACAACACACACCACACACACACACACACACACACACATACACACAACACACAACTACACACACACACAATTATATATATATTATATATATATATATATATATATATTATTTATATATATATACATACATATGATAATATATATACTTGTATATATACATGAAATGACGAACACATGCATGGACTCCACAAAACACACACACACACACACATCACACATACACACACACACACACATCACACACACACACACACACACACACACACACACACACACACACACCACCTCTCACACACACACACACACACACACACACACCACACACACACACACACACCACACCACACACACACACACACACACACACAAACACACACACACACACATATGTAAAGCGCAGTTGTCTAAGGGCAGGGGTAAATGAAATGTTGGCGAACACATGCATGGACTCCAGGGTAGTTTGGGTGACTGGATTAGCCAAAGCTTTCTTGCATGGCCGTTTGTCAGCGTGACATCTCAGCATCAGTGTAAACAAAGGGATGCATTCTCTTCAGGGCTTTGTTTAATTAGCACCCGAAAAACACATGGGAGAGTAATTTTAAAGGAGGTCTGTTTAAAAACTAAGGCTATGATGAGAGACGGACAGACAGACAGACAGACAGAGAGAGGAGAGAGAGAGAGAGAGAGAGAGAAGAGAGAGAGAGAGAGGAGAAAGAGAGAGAGAGAGAGAGGAGAGAGAGAGAGAGAGAGAGAGAGAGGAGAGAGAGAGAGAGAGAGAGAGAGAGAGAGAGAGGACCCTGGGGAACACAGCATGTCAGTGATTAGTATAAAAATGTTAGTATGTTCATATTCCAAAAATGTTTTAAACTTCTCCCAGTGTTTTCTAAGCCTTGCTTTTATCCTGGGTTTCAAACGAGTTTCTGTAATCAATTAATGTTATAATAAACTTCCCACTCTTTCTGTTCTATAGCTTGAATTTATTAAGTGAACCAGTGTGAACGCATGGTCAGTAGCAGAGTAATACTTTCAGATTACTGCTCTATACTCTTTTTCTTTCTTCTTCTTCTTCTTCTTCTTCTTCTTTTCTTCTTCTTCTTCTTCTTCTTCTTCTTCTTCTTCTTTCTTCTTCCTCTCCTCCTTCTTCTTCTTCTTCTTCTTTCTCTTCTCTCTCTCCTCTCTTTCTTCTTGTTCTTCTTCTTGTTCTTCTTCTTGTTCTTGTTCTTCTGCTCTTGTTCTTCTTCTTCTTTTCTTCTTCTTCTTCTCTTCTTCTTCTTCTCTTCTTCTTCTTCTTTTCTTCCTCTCTTTCTTCTTCTTTCTTCTTCTTTCTTCTTTTCTTCTTTTCTTCTTCTTTCTTTTCTTCTCTCTTTCTTTTCTTCTTCTTTCTCTTCTTCTTCTTCTCTCTTCTTCTTTTCTTCTTTTCTTCTTCTTCTTCTTTTCTCTTTTTCTTCTTTCTTCTTCTCTTCTCTTCTTCTCCTTCTTTTCTTCTTTTCTTCTTTCTTCTTTTCCTCTTCTTTTTATTCATATCACATTATTATCAATAGTATACTGCTATCATTCTCATGTTGTTGACATTGTCGTTCCACGTTGTTGTTGTTCTTGTGCTACGATGTTATTGCTTAAAGGCATATAAAACAAAACAAGTAAGAAACAACCAAAGAATCCCTCTCGATGTAAAATTGAAATTCCCTAAACTAAAGACACAGTAAAACAACAATAGCAAGAAACAAGAAAGAAAAACAAGAAACAAAGGAAAACAAACAAAGAACAAACAAGCAACAAACAACAAACAAAAACAAATAGTAAAGAAACACACACAAACACACAAACAAACAAATAACAGAAATACTATCGCACCAATCGGTTCAACATGTTAAGCAACAACAACAACAACAACAACAACAAAATCAATAGCTTGACATATTTCTTTTTTTTTTTTAGTTGTAATTGCCATAACTATGCAGCCCTAGCTTATATACCATTTATGAGATATGCAAGTCACACATGCATTGTATTCTGAGAGTACCAAAGACTAGGAGAGTATAAAAGTTTCCCAATTTTTCTTTCGCATTTTGCACGAATGACAGAGAACACCATTTCGTAAATCTTTTTACTGATAATGGTGAAGACAAACCAGACGAATGGCAGAAACATGAACGCCTGAAATTCATATTACTGTTTCCAGATATATGTTTTTAAAGGAAACAGACCTCTATATGAATTTACATAAACAAGACATAAGGCTATGTTTCCTGTTTATACAACTTAAGGTGATTAATTCAAAACGACAACCCAGCTGAACAGATGCAGAACGTAGACATGTTTTTTTTGTGTGTGGTAAAGTTAGTGTCAAGGATTGAAAATGATGGATACATTTATAATCATGAACATGACGAAAGTTCAGAAATGTACATTGTAACCCTTTTTGTTACTAGTTGTTTTTTTGTGTGTTAGAAAGGTTTATAACTTCCCCGTGTTAATTGTTTGCAAACATAATCCATGTACACCTGTTCATTGTTGTTGTTTGTGTAAGTAAACTTATTTTCAAGTCGATTTCAACACAAGACGTTTGCATATGTCACTTAAAAAAACTGTATTTCAATAAAAGAAAAGCTGTATTTCAATAATACCAATAGTGTTATGGAAAAAAATCAAGAATGATATGGAACAGTTTACGTACATGCACGTGCATGGGGAAAACAATGGCACCCCCCCCCCCCCCCAAAAAAAAAAAAAAAAAAAAAAAAAAGAAACCAAAGAAGACGAATCCAGCACAGAATGGTAAATCCAGTAAATTCTATGGATGCATTGCTTTAAAAATCAAAACAAATATTGAACGTATAACGTGCTGAATGCACAGGTGTTTTTTTTCATATAAAACGAGTGTCAACAGGGAGAATAAACTGGTTTTTTATCATGATTTTATTTTTTATAAAGATCGATTTGGACAATAACATTTGGATCCTGCTAGATGTTCTACTGTTGATGATATGTACTTTTTCCTCCAGTTCTTGCAGTCACCAGTTTAACTATTCAGTAGATTTTAATACGCTATCACAAAGGGACAAGTGCATCATTGTATAGGTTAGTTGTATCATTATGTTTGCACTAAAGCACATTTGATCTGTTCAGTTGCTTACGAAGTATGGAAGCATATACAGAGTACTGTCGATTTTTAATACTGGTATCAAAAGGTGATAAATACATCATTGTGTAGGTTGGTTGTGTCATTATTTTTGCACTAAAGCATAGTTGATCTGTTCAGTTGCTTACGAAGTATGGAAGCATATACAGAGTACTGTCGAGTTTTAATACTGGTGTCAAAAGGTGATGAGTACATCATTGTAAAGGTTAGTTGTATCATTATTTTTTTCAAGTAAAAGCACACTAGATCTGTTCAGTTGTTTACAAAGCATGGAAGCATGTACAGCAAACATAAAAAAAAAGGTAACGACCGTTACTTTCCAGCGTTTTCAACATTATTTTCTCAATACTTCTCAAGGTTAAGCTGTATCTTTAATACTATTACGATTATTAACAGTTTTTGTCCATATACTGGATTGTTCCTCATTTATTTATTTATCTATTTGTTTATCTATCGATTTATTTATCTATTCATTTACTTAGTTAGTTAGTTAGTTTGTTAGTAGTCAGTTAGGTAGTTATTATTCGTTTATGTAATCAGTTAGTTAATTTGTTAGTTAGTTAGTTAAGTAGTAAGTTAAGCAGTCAGTTAAGTAGTTATTCAGTCAGTCAGTCAAGTCCAGTCAGTCAGTCAGTCAGTCAGGTAGGTAGGTAGGTAATTAGATATGTAGATAGGCAGGTATTTAGGTAGGTAGGTAGGCAAGTAGGTAGGTAGGTGGGTATGTATGTATGTAGGTAGGTAGGTAGGCACGTAGGTAGGTAGGTAGTTATTAGTTAGTTGGTTTGGTTGGTTTGGCTGGTGTGAGTTAGTTAGTTAGTTAGTGATTTAGTCAGTTAGTCAGCCAGTCAGTCAGGTAGTTAATTAGTTAGGAATGTATGTATGTAGATAGGTAGGTAGGTAGGTAGGGGGTAGGTAGGTGGTACGTAGGCAGGTAGGTAGTTAGGTAGTTAGTTGTTATTCAGTTAGTTAGTTAGTTAGTCTTTAGGTAGGTAGGTGGCAGGTAAGTAGTAGTAGGTAGGTAGTTCTGAGTTAGTTAGTTAGTTGTCAGTCAGTCAGTCATTTAGATTAGTTAGTTAGATTAGTCAGTTAGTAGTCAGACGTCAGTAGTAAGTTAGGCAGTGTAGTAGATAGTAGGTAGTAGTAGGTGGGTAGGTAGTGTCGAGCATAGGAGTTAGTATTAGATTAGTTAGTACAGTTCAGTCATAGGTCAGTGTATGTGTAGTTTGAGTTAGTTAGTTAGTTTTAGTCAGTCATTCAGTCAGTAGTTAGTTAGTTAGTTAGTTCAGTCAGTCAGTCAGTTAGTCAGTTAGTTTTGTTCGGTGATCAAGTAGATGACATCGAGTGGATGATAAGCTATACAACACGCAACACTGTGATTCTGAATCTTCGGTTCGTTAAAACAGTCATTCTTAGGATACTCCTATGAATTCCTTATGATACCATTTATATTCTGTCACATATTTACATACGTACTTAAATTCTACAATCTTCATTTAGAGTATGAAAAAATCCATGAAATCATTAGATGCTTAAGAAAAGGGGATGGAGAGAAGGCAGAAGAGGAAGGGGAAAAGAGTGATTTAGATAGATAAATAGATAGAAGGATAGAGAGAGAGATGGGGGGAGAAATAAAGAAAGAGGCAGACAGAAAGACAGACAGATAGAGAAAGAGAGAGAGAGAGAGAGAGTGTGTGTGCGTGGTGTGGTGCGTGTGTGTGTGTGTGTGTGTGTGTGTGTGTGTGTGAGAGAGAGAGAGAGAGAGAGAGAGAGAGAAAGAGAGGGAGAGGGAGAGAGATTGTGTGTGTGTTTGTGTGTGTGCCTGTATGTGTGCGTGCATATGTGCGCATTATATGTGCGCTTTAAGCGGGCGCATACGTTATTGCGTACGTTCGTGCGTGTAGATGCATCTGTATGTGCCCTTGAGGTTGTTTGTATTTTTCGTTTCAATATAAAACTGAATGTGAAAAGTGCATTGGTCAAAATCTGCAGGCCACATTAAAAATTCTTTCTTGCCTTAAAACACCTCACAACGCTAAACAAAAATAAAGTATGAAGTCTTACAACTACGTTTCAAATAATCTAGCTTCGAAAAGCAAAGAAAAAATCCGAGATGTTACCATGGTATGTAAGGGTGGGATGTTCCGGAGAGTTGAAAGGGGGAAGCGAAAGAAAAAATACAACAACAATAACAACAATAAAAAAAAAAAACAAACAAGAATAAAAAAAAAAAAGACCTTGAATATTGGACTGGCATAACTTTCATCATATCAGAGAACATAACTAAAAACATTCAAAAGGAAAAAAAAGGAATTCGTCTGGAAGAGTTTTACAAAAAATGACAGCGTCCCAAGCCAATTAACTGAGACAGGCAGCGCCTAAACTCCTCAGAAGTGACCTAGCAGCAGTGCAGAGTCTCCTATGATGGGTGCTTCATGGCTGTTTGAACATCGCTGGCTCCCATGGGCTTCCATAGTAGGTGGGACTTTGAATGACCCTTGGGCTGGTGGCGTATTGAGTAGCCGGGATGAGCGCTGTAAGATTCGAAGACCATCAAGTGAGGAGAAAGGTGGGATAGTAACAAAGAAAGAAAGAAATAGAGAAAGAAAGAAATAAACAAACAAACAGAGAGACAGACAGACAGACAGAAGACAAACAAACAGACAAACAAACAAACAGCAAACCAACAACCAACAACCAACCAACCAACCAACCAATCAACCAACCACCAAACAGCCAACAAACAACACCAACAAACCAAACAACAACACAACAAACAACACACAACAAACAACAACAACAACAAACAACAACCAGAACCAAGCAACCAACCAGCCAACAAACAAACAAACAAGCAAACAACAAACAAACAAACAAACAAACAAAACAAACAAACAAACAAACAAACAAACAAACAAACACAAACAACAACCAACGACACCAACACACAACAACCAGCCAACAGCAACCAGCCAACAACAACCAACACCAACAACAAACAACCAACCAGCAACAAACAAACAAACAACAAACAACAACAAACAAACAACACCAACAACAACAAACAACAACAAACAAACAAACAAAACAACAACAACAACAACAACAACAACAACAACAAAACAAACAAACAAACAAACAAAAAACAACAGCAACAACAACACAAAACAAACACAACAAACAAACAGCAAACAAACAAAACGAAAAACAAACAAACAAACAAACAACAAAAACAAACAAATACAAACAACAAACACACATCACCCATAGCCTCTCCTCTCCCTGTCGACGTCGCTGCCCACTGTCTCTACGTCAGAGCCTTCTCCAATCAGCTTGTTTTGCTAGTTTTAAGTCCTCTTACATCGAGTATGGTACTGGTCGTTTGAAAAGATCACATGCCATTATTCTGTTTTCATATGACTGAAACGGCCTTTCTGCTGCGTTAGAAGTTACATGTCACATAACGTGTCGCTTGCTAAGTTCTTCGGTTTTTTTTGTTTTGTTTGTTTTTGTTTATTTTTCTGAAGGAGAGACAGAATGCCAAGACAGCTAAAAAAGCAAAGACATCGTACTAGTAGACTAGTAGGTATATGGCGTCGCACATGTCATAATACTGAACGAAAATGTGATGTAGGTCAAAGCAATGAGAAAAAGGGAGCGAGAGAAGAGAGAGAGAGAGAAGAGAGGAGAGAGAGAGAGAGAGAGGCAGACAGCAGACAGACAGACAGAGAAAGAGAGGAGAGAGAGAGGGGAGAGAATGAGAGAGGATGAGAGAGAGAGAAACAAACAGACAGATAGAAAGGCAGAGACAGACAGAGAAAGAGAGAGAGAAAGAGAGAGTCAGAACAGAGAGAGAGAGAGAAACAGAGAGAGAGAGAGACAGGAGAGGGGAGAGAGAGAGACAGAGACAGAAGAGACAGAGAAGAATGGCAGACAGACAGACAAATGGACG
The DNA here is from genome assembly GCA_030674185.1 of Monoplex corrugatus. Lineage (NCBI taxonomy): Eukaryota > Metazoa > Mollusca > Gastropoda > Littorinimorpha > Ranellidae > Monoplex > Monoplex corrugatus. The sequence continues at coordinate 48,111,431 of JAPXFY010000015.1, read as the reverse complement.
GACACGCAGACAGAGACAGAGACAAAGAGAAACAAAGACAAAACAGAGACCGAGAGGCAGAGAGAGAGAGAGACGCATACAAAGAGAGACACGAAAAACACAGACAGTTAGACAGACAGACAGACAGGTAGAAAGACAGAGAGACAGGCGGACAGACAGAGAGGCAGACAGGAGAGAGAGAGAGAGAGAGAGAGAGAGAGAGAGAGAGGAGAGAGAGAGAGAGAGAGAGAGAGAGAGAGGAAGAGAGAGAGAGAGAAGAGAGAGAGAAAGAAATAGCAAACGGCAGACAGAAAGACAATAACCACACTGACCGACCAACGAAAACAGACCACACACACACAGAGATTATCTCCCCAAGTCTCAGGATAAGCCGCTGGATAAAGCAGAACGCAGGAGGCATTGGAAATGGATCCTCTTAGACGTCGGTGTCACATTACATGTGATTGAAGAAAGTGGATTTATGGAGGGAGGGTAGGGTAAAAAAAAAACACAACAGAGACAACAGAACAGCTTCCACGTGTAAACCCTTAAATCGCTCCCTTCCTGTGTTTCATCTCTGTTTGACTGTATCTATTACATTTTGTCTATTATGTTTGTCTGTTTCTGTGTCTGTCTGTACGTCTGTCTGTATGACTGTGATCACTCTCTCTCTCTCTCTCTTCTCTCTCTCTCTCTCTCTCTTTCTTTCTCTCATGCACACACACACACACCACACACACACACACACACACACACACCACTCACACACACACCACCACACACACGATACACTCAATTACACACGCACGCAGCGCCACACACACACACACACACAACACACACCACACCACACACACAACACACCACACACACACACACGCACACTCACACACACAATACACTCATATTTACACACACACACACTCACACACACACACACACACACACACAACAACACACAATTATATATATATATATATATATATATATATGTATATATATATTATACACTCTCTGTCTGTCTGTCTGTCTGTCTCTCTCTCTCTCTCTTAGAGGAGAGACAGAGACAAAGACAGAGAGATAGGCAGACAAACAAACAGACAGCCAGGCCAAAGGGCAAAGAGAAAGACAAAACGGCGGGGTTGAGACACAGACAAGTGGACAGAGACAAATAGAATGACAAAAAACAAAAGGCTAGGATTTTCACCAGATCACTAGGGGTTGGTCCATTGATAAACTGGACCCAGGGGGAATTAAAGCCGGCTTCAATCAGGCCTCAGCGTTACTTGACTTTGACAAAGACTGAAAGTAGTGAATTTTCAGTGAGCAGAAAAAAAAAAAAAAAGAAAGCTGGAACAGCTACCGTACCACAAGCAACCTTTTTTCCGCATATCCGTTCTTTTCTCTTCTGTCTTTTCCATGCAATATGTTTGTTGTTACTGAACAATTAGTATGTCCATGTGGTTGGTTGTGCATGAATGGCTGGCAGCCTTATTATTGGATGCCCCACTATTCGTGTTCTATTGCAAAAAAAAAAAAACCCAGTTCTTTTCCTCTCTACTAATATATGGATACGTGAGTTAGGGGTGTTT
>JAPXFY010000015.1:48087360-48089860 GCA_030674185.1 Monoplex corrugatus | reverse complement strand
TATATATATTATGTAAAAGCAAAGGGACTGGATGGGGTGTAGGATCTTTACGTCGTTCCTTCTCTTGCAACTCTTGATTAGGTGATGCTATTATAAAACATTAAGCCCCTCTTTTTTCACTCTGTCTATGTGTTCTCTCTCTGTCTCTGTCTCTCTCTCTCTGTCTGTCTCTTTCTGTCTCTCTGTGTCACTCTGTCTCTCTCTCTGTGTCACTCTGTCTCTCTCTCTCTTTTTTCTCTCTCTCTCTATGCATCTCTCTCTTCCTCCGTCACTTTCTCTCTCCCTTCCTCTTTATGTGTGTGTGTGTGTGTGTGTGTGTGTGTGTGTGTGTGTGTGTGTGTGTGTGTGTTGTGTGTGAGTGTGTGCATGTGTGCTTGCGTCTGTGTGTTTGTGTGTGAGTGTGTGCATGTGTGCTTGCGTCTGTGTGTGTGTGTGTGTGAGAGAGAGAGAGAGAGTATGTTTTGAAAGAGAGAGAGAGAGAGGAGAGAGAGAGAGAGAGAGAGAGAGAGAGACAGAGAAGAGAGAGAGCGAACCGAGAGGACCGAGCGAGCGAGCGAGCGAGCGAGCCGAGAGAGAGAGAGAGAGAGAGAGAGAGAGAGAGAGAGAGAGAGAGAGAGAGAGAGAGAGAGAGAGAGAGAAAGAAAGACAAAGAGAGTGATAGACAGAGAGAGAAAGAAACAGACATGCAGACAGACATACAGACAGACAGACTAAGACAGACAGCAGCCAGAATTTTATCAGTGTTAAAAGTTCATGAAAGTCATGGCTAAAGATAAAGCTGATTTATTAAGCACCCAGCGATTTGACCTGACCTGGCAAAAGGCAGCACTCAATATATGATTGACAGATATTTTTGCATTAACGCGCAAAACGCATTCCGTTTAGTGGTTCACACAATCTCTCCAGAACTTTCCGTATTGGAATTAATCCATTTGCTAAACTTCTCTCTTCTACCGTTTCGTTTCTTTCATGTTCTTTCTTTCTTTCTTTGTTTCTGTCTTTCTGTCTTTCTGTCTGTCTTTCTTTCTGTCTGTCTATCTGTCTTTATGTCTGTCTGTCTGTCTTTCTTTCTGTCTGTCTTTCTTTCTTTCATTTTTTTCTTACTTTTCTTCTTTCCTTAAGACTTTTTTCTTCAAGAAAAGTTATATAGCAATTATTATATTCCTTTCCACATCAGTTCATTTTCTTTGACAACCATATTATCCGCCTTTATTTTATGTTCCTTTATAGAAAAGAGATTATGCAGTAACTTGAAGTCTTAGTTGTATGATTGTAAAATGTGATGTAGGCTTTAAATTTTAAGTATGGGCGAAAAACAGAATGTATCTTATGAAATATGAAACAAACGCTGGTCCATAGTATTGAACTGAAGAAAAAAAAAAACGTATACAATCCTGTCACAACACTGAACATTTTTTTTTTAGTTTAAAATTGTAAACTGTTTTTTTACCGTGTAACCATGTATTCTCTCCAATATATAACACAGGGGTTTAAAGAACATATCAGAATACAAAATTAAAAACAATTAAGGACTTTAAACAGTCATAAACATGGGTATAACTTCTTAAAAATTCCTTGAGTATATGACATTTCCCCAGAGCAAAAAAATACACTTAATACACGTACCCAATCATCAATACGAAGAGAACGAGTTTAGGCTCTATCGAAACACATAAAGGTGAATGGACCAGAAAGGCAAACAAATGACAGGAAGAAAAGACAGAAAGCAATGGAAGAACAGAAACAAAGAGAGTGACAGAGAAAAGGAAAATTTCAAACACAGATTTTCCAGAAGGTAGAGATAATGTTCATATAAAAAGAACCCTGAAGTCCCCATGGTGAGTGATAGATGGACAGATAGATGTGTATGTAAACGTACACCCACATACGTACGAGCACATACACACAAACATGCGCTGCCATATCATCATCATTCACACATTTTATGTCAAGTTAGCACAAAAACGTTATCCTGACATATCAGAACTAAACATAATATAGCTTGGACACAATTTAAGCAATCGTGTTATCAAAAAGCTCGAAAATTATGTTTGAATTTCCAAAATTAATGCGAAATTCGAAGTTGATATTGCAACAGGAACACGCACACACGCTACCGTGAATCTTTATGTCCTCCTCCTCCCCCTCCACACCCCACAACACACACACACACACACACACACACACACACACCACACACACACACACACACAACAAATTCATACATATCACAAACACACACACAGACACACACATGCATAAACATACACACACACACAAACACAAACAACACCACACACACACACACACACACACACACACACACCCCACGCACACCACACACACACACACACACACACAACACGCACGCACACACACACCACACAACACACACACACACACACACACGCACACACACACCACACACACACACACACACACACACACACACATACACACACATACGCAACACTACAACACCCCACAACACACACACACA
>JAPXFY010000015.1:48074860-48082360 GCA_030674185.1 Monoplex corrugatus | reverse complement strand
AAAAGCCAGAGAGACAGACAGACAGACAGAGAGACAAATAGACAGACAGACAGACAGGCAGAGACAGACAGACAGAGAGAGAAACAGAGAGAGAGAGACAAAGAGACAGAGACGGAGACAAAGAGACAGAGAAAGACAGTGATAGAGATAGACAGACGGACAAAAGAGAGAGAGAGAGAGAGAGAGAGAGAGAGAGAAGACAGACAGACAGACAGACAGATAGGCAGAGACAGACAGACAGAGAGAGAAACAGAGAAAGAGAGAGAAAGAGACAGAGACGGAGACAAAGAGACAGAGACAGGCAGTGATAGAGATAGACAGACGGACAGAGAGAGAGAGAGAGAGAGAGAGAGAGAGAGCAGACAGACAGACAGACAGACGAGAGACAGACAGACAGGCAGACAGACAGACAGAGAAAGACAGACAGAGAGAAACAGACAGAGAGAGAGACAAAGAGACAGAGACAGACAGTGATAGAGATAGACAGACGGACAGAGAGAGAGAGAGAGAGAGAGAGAGAGAGAGACAGAGAGAGAGAGAGACAAAGACAGAGACAGAGAGACACTGACAGAGAGACAGAGAGAGACAGATAGACAGAGACAGAGACAACAGACAGAGACAGGACAGAGAGAGAGAGGAGAGAGAGAGAGAGACATGAGAGAGAGGAGAGAGAAGAAAGAGAGAGAGAGAGAGTCAGAAAAAGAGAGAGAGAGAGAGAGAGAGCAGAAGAAGAGAGACGAAAGAGAAAGAGAGAGACAGAGAAAGAGACAGATACGGAGAGAGGCAGACAGGCAGGCAGGCAGACAGACAGACAGACAGATAGACAGACAGACAGACAGATAAAAAAAAGTTAAGTAGCAACGAAACGACAGGAGAAAGAATATATATATATACACTGATAATTTATCTTAGCTCGGCCGCAATAAACCAGGACAAAAGAAAAGTTTGCAAGTACTCTACACGTCTGAGCGACACAAGAAATGATTTATAGCTAGTCAGCAACAGAAACATGACAAAAAATGAGCTCGAGGGTCCAAGACATCTACAGACCTACCAGTGTGTATTACAAAAAAAAAAAAAAAAAAAAAAAAAAAAGGGAGACATATGACCTTTAATTTTCATGATATACAACATATACCGAAACAGGTCAAAAGACTGGATTATGCAAGGTACTTTCCATGATGATTCTGCTGGGTAAGCAAAAAAAAAAAAAAGAGAAAAAAAAAAAAAGACGATCACGAGTCTATCAAGTTAAGTATCAGGTATCGTCTGGTGAAAGATCAATATGTATGTCTACGTTGTATTTCATTTTGTCCCTTATTTTATGCATCTTTGACATATCATCTCTCTCTCTCTCATAGGTAAATGAGTGGATAATTTTCCTATCTTCCAGGTCAGCATGTAAGCAGCACTGACACAGTACCTGTTCCTCCTTTGTTGTGTGTATAGGCATGCAAAATAAATTATCAAACATGCACGTTAAAGAATACCATATATTATACACTTAAACATCATGTCAGTTATATCAGTGTCCGATGTTTATGTTTCAGTTTCAGTTTCTCAGGATGACAGTTACACGATATATGCATGTAAATGATCAAACATGCACGTTAAAGAATACCATACATTGTACAGTTAAATAACACGTAAGTCATACCAGTGTCCGATGTTTATAAGTTTCAATTTCAGTTTCTCAAGACGACGGCCCAGCGCTCGGAACGAATTTCACATGGATCGCCGATGAAAGCTACGCAGTAAGTAGCCTTTTTTTGTAACTGAGAGCCAGGTTCAACAAGGTAGCCATTACACTAATTTAAAGTCACAGGTGCTATGTGTATCGTGATCATGGCACAAGCCTTTAAGCCTGCACATAAACCCATGAACTGACCAGGTCCGGGGGTCCCACCTAGCTCGCGTTATTACCTGGTCTACATGTTTTTAACTAGTACCGTATCAGTCTATCATTGGAAGAATCTTGGTTACATTTAAATAATATGTGTATCTGTGGTAGAAAGAAACTCTAGGGAGAGCTAGACAACAGAAGGTCTTCAGAGAAGTAACCCCCTTTAGACAAGTGTTTCGGCCCTGAACTCCTTACACTCTCGGGGGGGGGGGGGTGGGGGGGTGGCGGGCCACATCCAGGTCATGACTCCTGGATGCCCTTCTGCTGTTGTCTATTTTTTTCCCCCACGCCGGGGAGCGAACCTGGGCGATTCTGCGCTTCAGAACTGCGGTACGTGGTTTTACCAATGTGCTAACGGGGCACACATCATCTGTAGGGAATTTAATCCTTATGAAGTTCACTTTGGTTCCTCTTTGCCCAGATCCAGCTTGAGCTCCTTTCTGCTGCCTCTGCCATCGCTTTAAGGGCTCTAGTCCTCTTCTTCCCAGAAATGGCGAGTTGTTTCATGAGATCATAACCGGAGGTGCCCACAAACCCTCTTGCCCCGACCTCTATGGCGAAGATTTTGACCCGCAGACCTGCTTTCTTCAGGGTGCTGGCAAGACCGGCGTATTTTTCGGTCTTGTAGATATGTGCTTCTTCCATTCTGCTTTCGTATGGCACAGTGAGTTCTATCAGAATCGCTTGTTTCAAGGAGTCAGAGTGGAGAGCGATGTCTGGTCTCATGCCTGTCTTGCTGATGACATCTGGGTAATTTCTCCACCCTGGGAGGTCTGCTGTACACTCCCAGTCGACTGCTCCATCCAGAAGACCCTTTGGCAATGTGCTGGTTGTCATAGCAATTTCGGGCCAGACCTGTTTCCCTCCTGCTTTGTAGAACGTTGTCATAGCAATTGGTGCGTTTGGGGTCATGTTTTTTTCGCTAACCACGTCTGTGATCACTTTCAGAACTTGGTTGTGCTTCTATGTATACCTTCCTTGGGCTAGCGCTACTTTGCAAGAGCTTAGGACATCTTAGTTTCAAGGAAAAAAACAAACAAACAAACAAGCAACAGATAAACAAACAAAATGAAATACATGATCACAGGTCTGAATCACAAAACAACTAGCTACTCAATATAAGCTCGTCTCACATGATAGAAACACACACACACCCTTTCTCTCTCCCAGTCAATGCACACAACCTCAGCTGTTTATCAGATAGGTGAAGACACTATTTTCTTAAGGAGTTAATCATAGCCATGCCAGTCTGTCTATCACTTCCGAGGAAAGAAAAGAGGAAATAGGTAGGTAAGTAAGCAAGCAAGCAAGCAAGTCAATAGTCAGCCAGTCGGTCTGTGAGTAAGTAAGTAAGTAAGTAAGTAAGTAAGTAAGTAAGTAAGTAAGTAAGTAAGTAAGTAAGTAAGTAAGTAAGTAAGTAAGTAGGTAAGTAGGTAAGTAGGTAAATACGTACGCATATAGAAACATGAAAACACCCAGCATGCACGCCAAACAACAATGCAGACTGTGCAATAACATATCAGAGTGTTGTCAGTTCCCCCAACAGCTTGAGTTCTCCATGCTCCAATAAGTCATGTTATGTGTAAAGCATTGAAATTCCAAGTAAGTATGGAGAACAGCGCTGTACTTGAAAAAATACAATAGCAATAACGCATGTATCCATTGATATTAGTGAGCATCTGAAAATAAATGTTTATCCAGTTCTACGATATCATAATAAAATTTGAAGTCACCATAAAGAAGCATTAATGCCGAGGCATAAAGGCTGTTTAAGAATAAACCAAACACTGTGACATATGTTTATACATTTCTCTCCAGTACTTAAGCATTTTCCTTCATATATCATTTGAGGAAAACAAACCAAACCAAACCAAAACCATGAAGCAAAAAGCAGACGTAATAAGCAATTTTGCTCTGCAGACTATCATCACAATTTGTTAACAGTTAAATGTTGAGCACATCTCCACAAGGAGATATTATAAGAAAAAGTTCACCCATATACATGCTCAGAATCAATTGATGCATACAAGCGTACTGGTACAAACAAATCTCGGCATTTACCCGCAATACACTGGTCACCCATGGGCCCCAAAGTTAGATGTATCACTTTCCTGGTATGACTAACAGATCTCCTCCGGCCGGGGACAACCATAGAAGATAAGCCGCCGCTGTCTGTTTCATCATCACTTTGGCAGCGTTGAATATCCCCTCCAGAACGTAAGCCATGACAGGATGATATGCAGAACGAGCTGTTACCCATGTAGCAAGTCCCCCGTCTCCACGAGGCTTGATGGATTGAAAAGTTTGGCAAGGGCCAAGACAGTCTGGCGCCAGCAGCGTCGCAGGGCTTGAGAGAAGGACGCCGAAATCAATGTCAGTCTACCTTTGGGATTCCGACTCGGGACTTTTCCCTGATGTTGACTCCAAAAAAACGTTTTCCATGGATGGGTTTGGCTGCAAGGCAGTGGATATTTGAAGTCAGTTCACATGGATGGGTTTGCTGCAAGGCAGTGGGATGTTAAAGTCATTTACAATGGATGGGTTTGGCTGAAAATCAGTGGAATTTTGAAATCGTTTGTCATGGATGGGTTTGGCCGAAGGCAGTGGAAATTTGAAGTCAGTTTATAAGAATGGGTTTGGCTGGAAGGAGTGGAAATCTGAAGTCAGTTCCCATGAATAGGTTTGGCTGCAAGGCAGTGGAAATTCAAAGTCATTTCCCATGGATGGGTTTGGCTGCAAGGCAGTGGAAATTCAAAGTCATTTGCCATGTATTGGTTTGGCTGCAAGGCAGTGGAAATTCCAGTTCATTTCTCATACATGTGTTTGACTGCAAGGTAATGGAATTTTAAAGTAAGAGTTTATTTTCTCCTAGACACCCAGACTGGCAAATCCCAGCTGCCTGGGTTGATCATGGACAGGCAGTATTGGATTGCATGGTTATCGATAGCAGACTAAGTGGCCTGACCTGGTATTATTGGGACTTCGTTAAGTCTGACGTACGATGGTCCTGACTGCCAACATAAAATATGTCTGTCTGTCTAGACAAGTACTATCAACTCACATCATGATGGACACTAAAAAAAAAACACAGTCATCAGTTGTCGTCATGTTTCTGTTATCCCTATTACTAAGACTAAACAGCTATTTTTCGCCAACTGAGGGACATACCTTCATATACGCACAGTTGGAGTTATTGAACCAGATTTTGTACTGACACCTTTTTTTCTTCCATCTTGCAGTCCAACTTCCTAGATTGTGTCAGTGGATATGAAGAAGACAGTTTACGAGGAAATGTAGTTCCCGAATGCATGAACATTTTTTTTAACCATGTTATCTGTCGCCTGTCTATCCATCAGTCAAAAATATCTGTGTCATAAGGAAATGCATGTATTCATATGCACCTGCCCTTATTATTATTTTTTGTTTTTGTTTTGTTTTGTTTTTTCTTCTGGTAAATTTGTGTTTGAGATGTAAACAAATACAAGAACAATGTCTGTGTTATGCGAATCTATCGTATGCACATTTTAATTTCACCATGTGGATGAATAAAAGAATATTGAATTTGATTGATTGAAAATCAAACAGGGGAGGATCTAGGAGGATGACTCAGTTTCCAAAACAAGTGTGACTGCCCGCGTTCAGGCAAACAGGAACCAGAAGAAAAAAAAACACGAAAGAAGAATAAGAATGCGTATTCAATACAAAAGACAAGACAGGGATGGGATAGGGATACAAGCAAATAAGAAAATAAAACACAAACAAATAGACGACTAATAAACAAAAATAAAGAGTTCTATGACACAAGAAGATCATTCATAAGGAAGGTTAGGAAAAGACAAGCAACATGTATAGGCCATTTTATGAGGAAGGGGGATTTGGAGCACCTGGTCAAAACGGGAAGGCTGGAGGGAAAAAGAGCACCCGGTAGACCCAGGGAGAAAATGCTAGACGGACTTGAGGAGTGGCTGAAGGCAAGGAGGGTGGAGGAGATGCTTGGAGCAACAAGAGATAGAGACAGATGGAAGTCCATGATCGCCATCGCCATGCGGCAGGGCACCTGATGATGATGATGATGATGATGATGATGAAAGAGTTCTATACACGCAATCGATATTTGCTAAGGTGTTCATTGGTCGGCTGTTTTTTTTTCACACTGGACCCAGCGGCAGGAAAGTTTCAGTTGGTTGGTTGGTTGGTTTGCTGGTTGTTTAGTTGATTGGTTGGTTAGTTGGTTGATTGGTTGGCTGGTTGGTTGGCTGATTGATTGATTGATTGATTGATTAATTCATTGATTGATTGGGAAGTACAAGTACTTCTTCCCACTCATTATTTACAATTAAGACTGTTCTGGAAGATAAACAAAGAAATCACTAAATTGAATAACTGCTTGTTTGTCGTTCGTTCGTTCTCTCAATCCCCTGTTTCTTAAGTCCTGCAGTCTACCTACAAAACTATACATAAATTCAGTGAGAAAATATGATTTCCCCGTATCTGATTCCCGTCATTTAAAGAAACATACCTATAACCCAGTACATGCCTGATTGCGTAGAGTCATATCAGAGCTATAATCGTTTCAAAACATACACACTATTTCAACAAGAAAAAAAAAAGGAAACGAAAATCAAGTACAGACATAAGTGTATTTGCACGCATAATCTAAGGGCATGCCCCTGGCGTTGACCACTCCATCTTATGTATCACACATGTGACTAAAAAAATACTTGAACACAAATCTAAATATAACTAAGGACAATAAAGCATATGAAAAAAACAAAACAAAACGGTCTAAGGTACTCAACATTGCTATTGCATATCTTGCTTCCCCAGAGCCAAAATTGCACTTAACAGATGCACCCAATTATCAGTCTTAAGTGGAAGTACGTAAGGCCTTGTTGAACACATACAGATGAATGGACCATAAAGGCAGAAATTGATTAAAAAGGGAAAGAAATGATAGAAAACAAAGAGCAAGGCAGAAACTAAGAAAGTGACAGAAAAGAGGACATTTCTAGCACAAAATTTCCAGAAGGTAGGAATACTATTTATCCTGAAATAGCACCCGGCATTCCAACGGGGGTCTTGCATTCAGAGGACAATAACAACGATAGCAATTTTTTTTCAAGGATGTGACGTGCAAACAAATATGACACATCGCAAGCCAGACATTTTCCTGGCAGCATTTCAGCTTCAATAAATACGAGTGAGGCGTGGACAGTCAACAAGCAAATCCAGAACAAGATTGAGGCAGCCCAGATGTGGTTTCTAAGGAGAACGTTGAGAGTTCCATGGACAGCAAAGAAAACAAACAAGACAGTCTTGATTGAGGCAGACACAAGTAGATCACTCATAAGGAAGATTAGGAAAAGACAGGCAACATTTATAGGCCATTTTATGAGGAAGGGGGATTTGGAGCACCTGGTCACGATGGGAAAGCTGGAGGGAAAGAGAGCACCAGGTAGACCCAGGGAGAACATGCTGGACGGAATTGCAGAGTGGCTGGGGACGAGGAGGGTGGGGGAGATGCTAGGGGCAACGAGAGATAGAGACAGATGGAAGTCCATGATGGCCAACGCCATGCGGCAGGGCACCTTATGATG
>JAPXFY010000015.1:48067360-48069860 GCA_030674185.1 Monoplex corrugatus | reverse complement strand
CAGACACACAGACACACAGACACAGAGACACACAGACACAGACACACACACACACACATACACACACACACGCACGCACGCACACACACACACGCGCGCACACACATATATATCTGAATCTATATTATATCTTACTAAATACATCGACATTTCTGTATCATTTTCCTACTGTCTATCTATCTATCTATCTATCTATCTATCTATCTATCTATCTATCTATCTATCTATCTAATCTTATATCTATCTATCTATCTATTGTAGGTGTATATGTACGTATGTATGTATGTATGTATGTATGTATGTATGTATGTATGTATGTATGTGATTTTATGATGTATGTATGTTATGTATGTATGTATGTATGCATGTATGCATGTATGTATGTATGTATGTATGTATGTACATGCATATATGAATGTATCTATCTATCCCCCCCAAATATATGTATATATATATATATATATATATATATATATATACATGCATGTGTGTGCGTGCGTGTGTGCGTGTGTGCGTGCGTGCGTGTGGTGTGTGTGTGTGTGTGTGTGTGTGTGTGTGTGTGTGTGTTATAAAGAAAACTAGTCCTCTAATGTACCGTTGAATTTCCTGTACCGTATCATTTTCGTAAGTATAGAAAGTGGTTTTAGAAGAGTTTTTCGAGTCTCAAATGGAGTACATATTCTCCAAAGTAGTGTCTATATATGTCTTTGTATCCATCATGTGTGCACCAATTTGTCTGTCTCTCACTGAATAACGCACTTCATGAATTGTCATCGTATGTATACAGTTGATGCAGAAGCAGCGATGACGCTTGTCTTCCTACGTCAAATGAGTGCAGCTGACTGGTGAATATTGTGATTAAGGAAAAGAAGGTGATTAAGATGAAGTGTGTTATAGCGATGAGTATTTGTGTGTGTTTTTTTTCCCATTTATGCCTTGATATTTAATATTGATTTGTTTAACATTTCGACCGTTTTTCTCACATGTGTGCTTTCTCCTTTTTGTAGATTGGTTGGTTGGTTGATTGGCTGGTTGGTTGTGTTGGTTGGTTGGTTGGTTGTTAGTTGTTGGTTGGATGGTTGATTGATGGTGGTTGGTTGGTTGGCTGATTGGCTGTGATTGGTTGGTTGGTTGGTTGGTTAGTTGGTTGGTTGGATGTTGATTGATTGATTGATGGTGGTTGGTTGGTTAGCTGGTTGGTTGGTTGGTTGGTTGGTTGGTTGGTTGGTTGATTTTTTTCCCGGCACAACACAGGCTTTACAGTATTGGATAATCCATTTATTCTGTCTTTGGTAAATGTGTATGTTTTTTTTTTTTTATCTTTTCTTTTCCCTTCGTCTTTGTTTAGAGTGAGATGGTGGTTGTTTTCTTGATTCCGTAAGTTACCAAACACTTACATGACTAATAGAGTCGCTCAAATGCCATGGATGATTTTTTTTGTACGTATACGCACAAATGGTGTGCAGGCATTAGCAGGCCTAGATATACGTTCATCTGGGAGTTCAAGGAAAACAAAACAAAAACAAAACAAACAAAGCAAAACAAAGCAAAGAAAGCAAAGCAAAGCAAAGCAAAAGCAAAAGCAAAACAAAAAAACAAAAACAAAAAACAAACAAAAACCAAAACCAACCAAACCAAAACCAAACCAAACCAAACCAAACCAAAACAACAACAAACAAAACAAAACAAAACAAAACAAAAAGATCTAATCCCCACCCTTTACACACCAGGTAGTGCCCAGACAGAATGAAACCCAAACTTTCTTGTTCCCAGTACAATGTCCTAACAAATCCTATTTGGCTATCGCGTTGCTCGTCTATAACCAAGCTGGCTTACCAGCATCTCACTCTGCTGATCCATTGAATGTCACTTTGTTTGCATGTGTCGTTTCATTTTACTTGTTTGATATTTTACTTTTGGTGGTTCACTGTTTCTAAAACTCTCATAATTATCGTTGGAAAGAAAAGAAATTGATTGATTATGAATCGCAAGCAATTGGTTAAACAACGAACCGAACAAACGTTCACTGCATTGTATATGTTTCAGCTAAATGTGAAAATCAGATTCCACTTGCAGGCAAACAGAATATCAAAAAAAAAATTCATTTAATTATTTATCTTGACTCTGAATATATCCTCTTTAAATCCGTTTCTTCACATTCAATCTTCCTATCAAAGTAGATAAACACATATAGATATACTATGTGTCGCTGCATTTGACCACTCTTAAAGCAAACCAAAAGCCCCTTCTCACCTGATCTTGTTTTTGAAATATCACATTATGGATTGACTTCGAGTGACAAAACAGTGCTGTATGTTTCTTTCGTAATATACGCTGTCGATACTAAACACAAGAGATACTGATACGTGCGGCGTTGGTCAGGAGATTTGAGCAACACCTGCAATGGCCCCTTCTTAACTCTTTCTGTATGTTAAGGGTTTTCAGACTGTACGCAGGGTTCATATGCGACCTATTTTGGAACAGAGGATAAGGTCAATAA
>JAPXFY010000015.1:48049860-48062360 GCA_030674185.1 Monoplex corrugatus | reverse complement strand
GACAATGATAATGACAGTCGCAGTAATATTTCATTTTCCAACAGTAGCGGTTCTAAGCTGGTAGCCATTTTTTTCAAACTTGCCGTGGTTAATAATCTACATATGTGCCTAGAACTAAACCACTGAAATTAGGTCAAAGGTGGCGTCTTCGACGTGGCGGTACAATTCTTAACTTCCAGTCTGAATGCACAGACACAGGATTGCATGTTTGGTTCGAGAAGGGACTTCGTGCATGTGACTTCCAATAGCTCTGAATACTTGGGACTGACCTTGAGCATAGATAAAATACCAGTATAGGTAAAACATAGTCCAGATAGGTCCTCAGGACCTGGCCAGCTCACGGGTTTATATGTGGGCCTAAGGCTTGTTTCCACGGTCATCGTACACGTGGCACCTGCGACGTTAAAGCATATGGAATTCTTTCCAAGCACGGAGACGCCATCTTGAAAAACTGAAACTGAAGCTGAATTGGGCACGGCAGCCTGAGTTTAAAATCTTTTGGCCCTCCTGAGGTTGAAACCTGCGATCTCTGATTCATCAAAAATGTGTCCTAACCACTGATCCAAAAGGCTACGTGACACGTGACACGCTGCGGTTCAATTATAATCATCTTCTCCTCCTCCTCTTTCTCCTTCATGGAAAAAAATCAATTGAAAAAAAATCCCGAAAAGGAGCGATTTAAAAGGTCAACAAACCGGATGAAAAGCCCTTGCATGTTTTCCTCCCCTAAAAGCATCATTTTTTTAATCGATTGATCAAGTCCAACACGACAGCATGTAATCAAAATCTCACAGGCGATTAAAATCTTCGTGTCTGCAAGGACATTTTCTTTCTTCCTGATATATCTAATTTTCTTGTTTGCCTCCCAAAGAGCCCCAGGGCGGTAGGCGTGCGGCATATTGTTTCAGAGCGTGCATAGAAAACCTTCTTTGTCAAACTACACAGAATAAAGAAGGATGTTTAAACCTGCTCACGTTTCTATTGATTACTCAGAGCCGATGTTCCGGAGGGGAAAAAATATAAATTCAAAAGCACATGCTTACATGAACTTCTGCTATGGACACTTAACACAATATTTACATAAGACGATGTAATCCATTTAAAACACAACCCAATAATGTAAACGAAATGCGCTGTTGTTCATATTTTGCACGTCGGACAAACTGAAAACTGAAAAAGGATGATGAATGATGGGGTAACAAATAAGGAAAGGTCACAGACGGAATAAGGATAGTGTAACATGAGGGAAAAAAACCCCGCTGTGACATTGAGTTAATATGATTTACATGCAGAGTCCATTTGATCGCGAAGGCCATCTTAAAGCTATCGAAACGAACTAAAACAAACTAAATACCTCCTCGCTGACATATGGCCTAGACAAGGACTGGTCAAGGCACCCCTGATATTCAAAACCAGTTATTCTCATCTGACAATAACAGTTTGATTTGATAGGTAACTGATGACTGGGTCCAAATGGGTCATGCACCGCATGGACAGCCCCTCCCCCCCCACCACACACACTCCTTTGCTTGAAGAAATGACTACCGATTGGCATCGGGAGCTTGGGAGGTGAGTGTCCAGACAGTGGGAGGGCATTGTTGCTGCGGGTTCCATCCGCACATTTGTGGTGTTTCTTGTTAACTTGTACATTGATCTCGTGATGTCCTCAGTTTCAGTTTCTTCTACAGTTTTCAGAAGGTGCCAGAGGTAAATTAATCGATTGGCTTTTTCCTGTCAGCAACTTTTTAGTGGATTGTCACTAGAGAGCCGTGGTTGTGATCCTGTCACATAGGATCTTTCATTTGATCTGACCCAACGACTGACCGATCATTTATTGTTATAAAGATATCTCTTGAATGCTATATAGAACCAATAATGTTTTACGGTTGGGAGACGTGGACAGTCACCGAGCAAAGCCAGAACAGATTGAGCACCCAGAGAGTCATACAAAAGAAACACGAACGTCTTGATGGAGGCAGACACAAGGTCGTTCACAAGAAATATTAGGAAAAGACAGGCAATATTTATAGGCTATTTCTGAGGAAAAGAGGAATTAGGCACATGGTCACAACAGGAAACTGGAGGAACTGAGAGCACCGGTAGACCCAGGGAAAAATATATTGGACGGACTTGCAGAGTGGCTGAGGACAGAAAAGGTGGAAGATGTTCTTGCAGCAACAAGGGATAGATGCATATGGAGGGCCATGATCGCCAACGTCATGTGGCAGGGCACTTGATGTTGATGATGAAGGGTCTTAGGAGGCAGTGTCCCTAATCAACTGGACCAGAGCAGGCAATGTTGTACTCCTTCAAAACAATCCAACAGCAATGCAGAATCTCCGCTGGGGGTGGTCTTACTACATTTGGGCATTACAAGCTTCCGTAGGTTTCCTGCGACTGTGACTTCGACGGAATGAACTTGGGGCTGGTGGTATGTTGAGGAGCCAGAATGAACGACTTAGGCTCGAAGCTAATGGCACAGAAATTGTGATAGAAAAACTAGAGTCAAATGCAAAACCAGATTCATATAGCTCATTTCATCGGGCTATATTCCTGGTTACTGGATGTGAGGCTTAGTGGATAAGCAGCTACCCTAGGAGTTTACATGTGAAGAAGCTTGATACTGACTGGTCAGATTGGTCTCCCCTCTCTACTAGACAGTGGATGGTGGTCCGAGTTGTCATTAGGAAAAGTGTAAGAAAAAAGATTCTTATCAAACAAATGTTTCATGTTAGATAGATCCTTTATCCTAACCCGAAAAGGGAATGGAGTATAACAGTGAATAAGCGAAAACCCAACGAAATCAACATATAGCATTAATCACACACACACACACACACACACACACACACACAACACACACACACACACACACCACACACACACACACACACACACACACACACACACACACACACACACACACACTACAGTGAAATGGTGAGAGAGAGAGAGACAGAGACAGAGACAGAGACACAGAGAGAGTGAGAGACACAGACAGACAGACAGACAATCGGACAGAGAGAGAGACAGAGACAGACAGAGACAGAGAGGGAGAGACATATAGGGAGAGACAAAGAGAGAGACAGAGGCAGGGAGAGAAGAAAGGAAAGAGAGAAAGAGAGAAGAGAAGAGAGAGAGATAAAGAGAGGGAGAAAGACAGTGAGATAGAGAGAGAGAGGGGCAGAGATATATACAGAGAGAGAGAAAGAGAAGAGAGAGAGAAAGAGAGAGAGAGAAAGAGACACACATATAGACAGATAGACAAATAGAGACAGACAGGTGTTAGTGGAAACACAAACGGACAGAAGAAACACATCACAAATATCTACAAATGACAACTCCCTCTACAGCCGCCCAACCCTCGTTCCAAAACAAAGTGTGTAAACGAACATTAAACTGTCGAAAGCCAGGGCACTACGACCCAAAGATATCTGTATGGCAGATGGTGGCATTGAAAGGAAAAAAATTCCTGGGAAAAAGACAAGAGTACAAAGGCCAATGGACAGGCAGGAAGAAAAAAAAATAATCTGGGAAAAAAGTTCAAAGATTAAACAACATACAAATAGCCAAGGTCTGACCCCCATAAGATTTAAATAAATGAAAACAAATATATCTGTTTCAGCGCAAAGGGGATCACAGACGTGTTAAAATTAAACTTCAATGGATGACAAGACCAATGCAAATAGATGTAACTTTCACGCGCATCTGGTCTGTTCCGCATCATGCAACTGCGGAATTAACGTGAAAGAAGAGAAAACAATCTGCAAAAGAAGAGAGGAAAAACAAACATCCCCCCCCCCCACACACACACAATCAGAGCAAGGATAGAGAGACAGCGCGCGCGTGGACGCTAGTGGGGGAAACAGAGAGAGAAAGAGAGAGAGAGAGAGGGAGCGAGCGAGGGAGAGGGGGAGAGAAAGAGCCAGAGAGAGAGAGAGACAGAGAGAGAGAGAGGGGGTAGAGAGAGAGAAGACAAGGGAATGTGGTGTGTGTATGCGCGCGCGCGCGCGTGCGTGTGTGTGTGTGTGTATGTGTGTCTGTCTGTCTGTATGTGTGTGTGGTGTGTGTGTGTGTGTGTGTGTGTGTGTGTGTGTGTGTGTGTGTGTGTGTG
Organism: Monoplex corrugatus; assembly: GCA_030674185.1. Taxonomy (NCBI): domain Eukaryota; kingdom Metazoa; phylum Mollusca; class Gastropoda; order Littorinimorpha; family Ranellidae; genus Monoplex; species Monoplex corrugatus. The sequence goes on along the minus strand of JAPXFY010000015.1, from coordinate 48,058,246 downwards.
TGTGGGTGGGTATGAGAGAGAGAAAGAAATTAGGGAGAGGGAAAAGAAGAGAGAGAGAGAGAGCGAGAGCGAGAGTGACACACACACACACACACACACACACACACACACACACACACACACACACACACACACACACATATACACACATGCACAGACACACAGAAACACAGACACACACAGAGATAAAGAGAGACAATGAGAGAGAGAAATAGAGATAGAAAGACTCAGGGACAGAGAGAGTGAATGAAAGACAGACAGATAGACAGACATACATACAGACAGACAGAGGGACAGACAGACAGACAGGTAGACAGGCAGGCAGAGAGACAGAGAAAGGGATTATAGCCATACTTGTCAAGCTACTGCCATTAAAGAGAGATATGGAGTGAGTGTTAAAGAAAGGAGACAGCAAGAAGAGGATAAAGAGGGTCTGAGGCATACATGCACACAAACAAGCATAGATCACCGATATACCCCTCAGTCTCTCTCTCTCTCTCTCTCTCTTCTCTCTCTCTCTCTCTCTCTCTCTCTCTCTCTCTCTTTTGTCTGTCTGTCTGTCTCTGTCTCTGTGCCTCTCTCTGTCTCTCTTTCTAGTCTATCTCTGTCTCTGTCTCTGTGTGTCTGTCTGTCTGTATATATATATATATATATATATATATATATCTTGCTCTCTCTCTCTCTCTTTCTCGTTCTCTCTCTCTCTCTCTCTCCTCTGTCCCTCTCCTGTCTCATTCTTTCTTTCAGAGAGAGAGAAAGAGTGAGAGAGAGAGAAGAGAGAGAGAGAGAGAGAGAGACAGCAGACAGACAGAGACAGACACAGAAACAAGAAACAGTGAGGAAGTGGGAGAGGAAAAGAGCAAGCGAGTGACCGAGAGAGAGATAGAGAGAGAGAGAGACATATGGACATAGAGAGAAAGAGAGATACAGACAAAGAGAGAGAGAGAGAGAAAAACAGAGAGAAAGAGAGAGAGAGGGAGATAGAGAGAGAGAGAAAGAGAGAAAGAGAGAGAGAGAAACAGATGACACAGAGGCAGACAGAGACAGAGAGATAGAGACAAAGACAGAGATTTATTTAAAAAAGACGTCGGCAGGAACACAAAAAGTTTGAATGCAGAGAGAAAATCGGTGAAATTATTTCCTTAATATCAGTATTATATATCATGCTGTGTTGCTAAATAAAGAGACACAGAGTGATTGAGGGAAGGAATGAAGGAAGGAGGAAACCAGCATGGAAAAAGAAATACACAAAAGAAATAGAAGAACAACGAGATGAACAGACAGACAAATATACAAAGATCACGTCACAGTTTTCCTGCCAGACCGTGCATAGCCATAGAAAATTAATACAGAAGTAGGATTCTGCTATTCTTGCATGTAATCCTGGGATGTCAATTAAAAGAGGTAGGAGACAGCGACAAGGCAAATAAGACGTATGCAGTCTTACAACAACAAAAAAAGAAAAAAAAAGAAAACTACAATGTGAGAACACTCCATTTTATTCTGACTGTCTTACACGACAATCTTAACAGTGGACGAGTGTTTCTCTTTCATCCAAGACAGAAATAAACACGATTTACGACGACGCTGCTAGACAGACAGTCAGTCAGTCAGTCAGTCGGTCAGTACATTAGGTTTCCCACCTCGTTTTTAGATACAGCCCGTCACCCTAGATCTGTCATGGCCACTGTTGGACAAGTAGGCGGTATCAGAGAGAAAGTTTCGATCAACTTTTTAAAAAGTTTATAGCCTTTTTGAAGGATGTCGTTAAACGTGGGTTTGAGTAGCTTCAAATAAAGACAGAGACAGGAGAAAGAAAGGCATAGAGAATGAGAGAGGGATGGACAGAAAAGAGAGAGAGAGAGAAAGAGAGAAAGAGAGAGAGAGAAAGAGAGAGATAAAGAAAAAGAGAGAGAGAGAGGGAAAGAGAGAGAGAGGGAAAGAGAGAGAGGGAAAGAGAGAGAGAGAGAGAAAGACACAGACAGACAGACATACAGACAGGTGGGCAGGCAGACAGACAGAGAGAGAGAGAGAGAAAGAGCTGACAGACAGACAGAGACAGAGACATTGACAGACAGAGACAGAGATGGAGAGACAGAGATTTAGAGACAAAGACAGACAGAGAGATGGAGAGAGAGAAAGAGAGAAAGAGAAAGAGAGAAAAACAAATGAAACAGAGACACAGAGAGATACATAGACAGAGACAGAGATTTATTTAAAAAATGACAAAGGCAGGAAGACAAAGAGTTTGAATGCAGGGAAATATCAGTGAAATTATGTGATTAATAGCAATATATATCATTCTGTGTTGTTAGTAAAGAGAGATAGAGTAATTGATGGAAGGAATTAGGGAAGGAGGAAGCCAACATGGAAAAATCAAAAAAATCAAACAACAAAAGAAATATAAGTACAATGAGATGAACAGTCAGACAAATATACAAAGATCACGTCACAGTTTTCCTGCCAGACTGTGCATAGCCATAGAAAATTAACACAAAAGTAAGATTCTGCTATTCTTGCATGTAACCCTGGGATGTCAATTAAAAGTGGTAGGAGACAGAGACAAGGCAAAGAAGACGTATGCAGTCTTACAAAAAAAAGAAGAAAAAAAAAAGAAGAAAAAAAAAAGAAAAAGAAAACCACAATGTGAGAACACTCCATTTTATTCTGACTGTCTTACACGACAAACTTAACCGTGGACGAGTGTTTCTCTTTCATCCAAGACAGAAATAAACACGATTTACGACGACACTGCTAGACAGACAGTCACTCAGTCAGTCGGTCAGTACATTAGGTTTCCCACCTCGTATTTAGATACAGCCCATCACTCTAGATCTGTCATGCCCGCTGTTGGACAAGTAGGCGTATCAGAGAGAAAGTTTCGACCATTTTGTTTTTGAAGTTTACTAGCTTTTTTGAAGGATGTCGTTAAACTTGGGGTTTGAGTAGCTTCACAAAAAGACAGAGACAGGAGAAAGACAGGCAGAGAGAATGAGAGAGAGAGGGGGTGGGAGAGGGGGAGAACAAGAGAGAGAGAGAGAGAGAGAGAGAGAGAGAGAGAGAGAGCTAGAAAGTGAGAGAGAAAAAGGGAAAAAACAGACAGACAGGTGGACAAACAGGCAAATAGAGACAGATGGAGAAACTGAAAGAAAAGAGAGAAAGGGCGTGAGATGTGTCTGTGTGTGTGTGTGTGTATGTGAGAGAGAGAGAGAGGAGAGAGGAGAGAGAGAGAGAGGGAGAGAGAGGGAGAGAGAGTAGCTTAAAAAGACAGAAACAGAAGAAAGAAAGGCAGAGAGAGTGACAGAGGGAGGGAGGGGAAAGACAGAAAGAGAGAGAAAGAAAGAGACAGAGAGAGAGAGAGAGTATTTGTGTGTGTGTGAAAGATATATATATATATATATATATATATATAATAGAGAGAGAGAGAGAGAGACAGAGACAGAGAGACAGAGAGACAGAGAGAAGAGAGGGAGAGAGAGAGAGAGAGAGAGAGAGAGAGAGAGAGGTTAAAATAGATGAAGACAGAACAAAAAGGAGAACAAATACAGAGAGTAAAAACAATGAACTTATTTGATTAATAGCCATGGTGATTACGATGTTGTCAGTAAAAAGAAGCAGAATGGTTGAGGGAGGTAATAAAAGAAGAGGAAAACAACAAGAAAAGAAAAAAAAGGAATAGGGCAGTGAGATGAACAGACAGACAATATACAGATATCATGTCACAGTTTTCCTGCCAGACTGTGTGTATTGAAAAAACAGGTAGGAGACAGAGACAAGGCAAAGAAGTCAAGAAGACGTTTGCAGTCTTAAAAAAAAAAAGAAAACCACACAATGAGAACATTTCTTTTTATTCTGACTGTCTTACACGACAAACTTAACAGTGGACAAGTGTTTCTCTTTCATCTGTTGGACAAGTAAGCAGTATCAGAGAGAAAGTTTTGACCAACCTTTTTTTAAGGGTTTACTAGCTTTTTTGAAGGATATCGTTAAACTTGGGTGTGAGTAGCTTCAACAAAGACAGAGATAAAAGACAGAAAGGCAGACATATGAGAGAGAGAGAGAGAGAAAGGGTTGGGAGAGGTGGAGAATGAGATAGAGAGAGAGAGAGAGAGAGAGAGAGAGAGAGAGAGAGAGAGAGAGAGAGAGAGAGGTTGAAAGAGATGAAGACAGAACGACAAAGAGAACAAATATGAAGAGTAAAAACAATGAACTTATTTGTTTAACAGCCATAGCGATTGCGATGTTGTCAGTAAAAAGAAGCAGAATGATTGAGGGAGGGAATAAAAGAAGGAGGAAGCCAGCAAAAAAAGAAAAAAAGAAGGAACAGGGCAGTGAGATGAACAGATAAACAGATATACAGAGATCATGTCGCGGTTTTCCTGCCAGACTGTGTATAACAAAAAAGTATTAAAAAAAATGAAATGAATAAAGATAGACATATAAATAGAAAATAATACAGGATTTACATTTGCTATTCTTGCTAGTAAACCTGGGATGTCAATTAAAAAAAAAAGAAAAAGAAGTAGGAGACAGAGACAAGGCAAAGAAGTCAAGAAGACGTTTGCAGTCTTACAAAAAGAAAAGAAAACCACAATGTGATAAAATTCCTTTTTATTCCGACTGTCTTACACGACGAACTTAACAGTGGATAAGTGTTTCTCTTTCATCTGAGACAGAAACAAACACGATTTACGACGACGCTGCTAGACAGACAGTCACTCAGTCAGTCGGTACATTAGGTCTTGTACTTCCTTTTTAGATACAGCCCGTCACTCTAGATCTGTCATGCCCGCTGTTGGACAAGTAGGCAGTATCAGAGAGAAAGTTTTGACCAACTTTTTTTTGAAGTTTACTAGCTTTTTTGAATGATGTCGTTAAACTTGGGTTTGAGTAGCTTCACAAAAAGACAGAGACAGGAGAAAGAAAGGCATAAAGAATGAGAGAGGTAGGGAAGAGAGAGAGACAGAGAGAGAGAGAGAGAGAGAGAGAGAGAGAAAGAGAGGGTGAGGGAGAGGGAGAGAGAGAGAGAGACAGAGACAGAGACAGAGACAGAGAGTGACAGAGACAGAGAGAGAAGTTGAAAGAGATGAAGACATAATGACAAGGAGAACGAATATGGAGAGTAAAAACAATGAAATTATTTGGTTAATAGCCATTGCAATGGCGATGTTGTCAGTAAAATGAAACATAATGATTGAGGGAGGGAATAAAAGAAGGAGGAAACCAGCAAGGAAAGAAAAAAAAAAGGAACAGGGCAGTGAGATGAACAGACAGACAAATATACAGAGATCATGTTGCAATTTTCCTGCCAGACTTTGTATAACAAAAAAGTATATATATATATATATATATATATATATATATATATATATATATATATATATATATAAAGAAATGAAATAAATTAAGATAGACAGATAAATAGAAAATGATACAGAAATTACATTTGCTATTCTTGCTAGTGAACCTGGGATGTCAATTAAAAAGAAAGAAAAGGAGGTAACAGACAGAGACAAGGCAAAGAAGTCAAGAAGACGTTTGCAGTCTTACAAAAAGAAAAGAAATCCACAATGTGATAAAATTCCGACTGTCTTACATGACAAACTTAGCAGTGGACAAGTGTTTCTCTTTCATCTGAGACAGAAACAAACACGATTTACGACGATGCTGCTAGCCAGACAGTCAGTCAGTCAGTACATTAGGTTTTTCATCTCCTTGTTAAATATCGCCTGTCACCCCCAGATCTGTCATGCCCACTGTTGGACAAGTAGGCGGTATCAGAGAGAAAGTTTTGACCAACTTTTTTTGAAGTTTACTAGCTTTTTTGAAGGATGTCGTTAAACTTGGGTTTGAGTAGCTTCACATAAAGACAGAGACAGGAAAAAGAAAGGCATAAAGAATGAGAGAGGGAGGTAGGGAAGAGAGAGAGACAGAGAGAGAGAGACAGAGAAAGAGAGGGTGAGGGAGAGGGAGAGAGAGAGAGAGAGAGAGAGAGAGAGAGAGAGAGAGAGAGACAGAGAGAGACAGAGATTGACAGAGACAGAGAGAGAAGTTGAAAGAGATGAAGACATAACGACAAGGAGAACGAATATGGACAGTAAAAACAATTAAATTATTTGGTTAATAGCCATTGTGATGGCGATGTTGTCAGTAAAATGAAACATAATGATTGAGGGAGGGAATAAAAGAAGGAGGAAGCCAGCAAGAAAAGAAAAAAAAAAGGAACAGGGCAGTGAGATGAACAGACAGACAAATATACAGAGATCATGTCGCAGTTTTCCTGCCAGACTGTTTATAACAAAAAAGTATATAAAAAAAAAGAAATGAAACGAATGAAGATAAATAGATAAATAGAAAATAATACAGAAATTACATTTGCTATTCTTACTAGTAAACCTGGGATGTCAATTAAAAAAAGAGATAGGAGACAGAGCCAAGGCAAAGAAGTCAAGAAGACGTTTGCAGTCTTACAAAAAGAAAAGAAAACCACACAGTCAGGAAACTCATTTTTATTCCGACTGTCTTACATAACAATCTTAACAGTGGACGGGTGGTTTCTCTTTCATCTGAGACAGAAATTGACACGACTTACGATGACACTGCTAGACAGACAGTCACTCAGTCAGTCAGTACATTAGGTTTTCCACCTCGTTTTTAAATATCGCCCGTCATGGCCACTGTTGGACAAGTAGGTGGTATCAGAGAGAAAGTTTCGACCAACTGTTTTTTAAGTTTACTAGCTTTTTTGAAAGATGTCGTTAAACTTGTGATTGAGTAGCTTAAAAAAAGACAGAGATAGGAGAAAGAAAGGCAGAGAGAATGAGAGAGGGAGGTAGGGAAGAGAGAGAAGGAGAGAGAGAGAGAGGAAGAGAGAGACAGAGAGAGAAAGAGAAAGAGAGAGATAAAGAGAGAGAGACAGAGGCAGACAGACAGAGAGGGAAAAGAGAGAGAGAGAGGGAGAGAGAAAGAGACTGACAGACAGACAGACAGACAGGCAGACAAACAGATAGACAGATGGATGGAAAGACAGACAGACATAGAGAACTCTGAATCTTCTCGTTGGACAAGTAGGATGGGCATGTGTTTGGCATGTTATATCAGCATAATAATTTATAATAATAATTACAATATTTATATAGCGCAAAATCTTGATAAAATCAAATCTAAGCGCTGAAGCAGACACACACGCAAGCACGCACGCACGCACGCACGCACACACACGCACGCACACACACACACACACACACATACACACACACACACACGCATGGCTATAAATGGGGAGAAAGAATAAAAGCAATAAAAGCAAGAATAAAAGCAATGGAAAATTATAGAGAGCATAGCATATACAATTATATATTATAACCATGTGATTCCCTCCGAGCGGAGACAGGCTGCAGAGGGGGGTTAGGATTTTATGCGGAGGAGAAAAGGTGAGTTTTGAGAGCGGACTTGAAGGAGACAAAAGTAGGTTGCTGACGGACTGAGAGAGGAAGTTTGTTCCAGGAGAGTGGACCAGAAACAGAGAAGGCTCGTGGACCATAGGTATTGAGCTTAGTGCGTGGAAAGCGAAAAGTCAGAGGATCGGAGGCAGAGCGGAGGGTACGTGAGGGAACATAGATCTCAAGTAGGCTTGACAGGTAATCGGGGCTGCGTTATTGAGGCTTTTGTAGCACATGGTGTCTAGTTTGTACTGTATGCGCTTTGATACAGGGAGCCAGTGAAGTTGTGCCAGGAGAGGAGATATGTGGTCAGCTTTTTTTCTTTTTGAGTACAAGGCGTACAGCATTGTTTTGAATGCGCTGTAGGATGTGAATGGTGGAGGCAGGAAGACCAGACAGGAGTGAATTGCAATAGTCAATGCGAGACATTATGAAGGAGAGAACGAGTTTTGCAGTTGTTTCGACAGAGAGATACTTCCTGATCAGCCTTATACGATGGAGATGATAGTAGCAGGATCTGGCAGTTTGAGAAACAAAGTTGTTCATGGAGAGGGTAGAGTCAATGCAGACACCAAGGTTTTTAGCTGAATCAGAAATTGGGACTGATGTGTTACATAATGGGAGAGAAAGAGGAGGCAGCTGAGAAAGTTTCTGACGGGTGCCAATGAGGATAGCTTCTGTTTTGTCGTCATTAAGCTGAAGTCTATTGTGTGTCATCCAGTTCTTAATGTCCGAGTAACACTCAGTGGTGCGAGTCAACAGGCGCTTGTTAATCTAAAACAAACACGCCCCCAAACGCAACTCCCCAAAAAAACAAACAAACAAACTAGAAAACAAGCAAACAAACAAAAAAGAACAAACACGTAAAGTAAATAAACAAAAATGATAATGAAAAAAGGAATGACAACATAAATAAAAATGAAGAAATATGCATAATCACATGA
>JAPXFY010000015.1:48019860-48022360 GCA_030674185.1 Monoplex corrugatus | reverse complement strand
CTGTTTTCGTTATCTACATCAAAGTTGATCAAAGCTGTGGACAGTTAATTAACGTCAAACTACCAAGATCAACTTCACACGGACAAATAGAAACTGTATGGACATCACTGTGTAAAGACTTACTGATTCTATTTGAAATATGTATTCTCTGTTGTGATAATCTATTATTCTTCCCGATGAATACCAACCTTTACTTCAAGCAAAACACTTTGAGATGTACAGTGACCTTTAAACTTTTAAATCTGAATTGTCTTTTGTACATTCTATAAAGCTGTTAGAATGGCTTCACCAAAATGTTCTTTGTTTTTGTTTTCTTTTGTTTTTGTTTTTGTCTTGTTTTTTGTTTTGTTTTTGTTTGCTTTTTTCTGGCTTTTTGGGGGGTTGTTTTTTATTGTATTTTGGATATACAGTCCACAAAATCAATATCCTCTTTTCTAATGCAACGGAACATTATTCGTGCCTCTCTGATGGACTGTTACAATTGTACTACGCCTGTTCCTGTCGTATCCTACTTCTTTCTTTTCTTGCTTTGGTGCAAATGTATCGTATGTGGCCACCACCAAATTGCAAGAAATAATTCCAGACAGCATCACACATACAATTTGAGGACAATCTTCTACCCAGGGAAAATCATCTATATCCACAGTGAAATTCTGTCAGATTCTTCAAGCTTCAGGGGACAATGAAATCTGCTGGGGAAAGTTGCACAGCCCGCAGAGTTCCGATCTGGATATTTCTTATTTCAAATCCTGACGCTTCCTGGTGTAAGCTGAGCATAAACCCAGACATATTTCAACAAGCTCATCAGCATTTGTGTCTGTTTGTCTGTATGCCTGTCTGTTTGTCTGTCTGTCTGTTTGTCTGTCTGTCTGTCTGTCTTTGACAAATACATATTAACAGCTCTGTTTTGGTCATTCTGTATTATTTTTGTTTAAGCTGTGGACAGTTAGGCGCGAAACCACCACGGTCAACTCAACACGAACTAATATAAAGTGTGTGGGTATCACTGCGTAAAGAATTGCTGTTGTTATTTGAAACCAGTATTCTCTGTTGTGATAATCTTTTATTGTTTCTGATGCACATGAATCTTTACTTGAAGCAAAACACTTTGAAATGTACAGTGACCTTTAAAACTTTAAAATCTGAATTTTCTTCAGTAAAATATGTAAGGCTGTTAGAAAGGGTTTCATTATATTTTTCTTTTAGCATTTTTGTTGTTGTTGTTGTTTTTATTGTATTTCAGATATACAGTCCATAAAACCAATATCCGCTTTTTTAATGCAACACAACACTCTCTGTTGGACCAACAGTATACCACGCTGTAACTTTTCTTCTTCGTCTTCTTCTTTCTTTTCTTCCTTTGGTGCAAAAGTATCACATATGGCCACCACCAAATTGCAAGAAATATGTCCAGACAGCATTACACGTAGAATTAGAGGACAATCTTCTACCAAAAAGAAAAAAAAATAATGTATACCCACAGTAAAGTTTGGTCAAAGAAAAAAAATCCTGTGGCTTCAGGGGACAATGAAATCTGCAGGAGAAAGTTACACACAGCCCGCAGAGTTCCGGTTTGGATATTTTAACTTCAAATCCAGTCGCTTCCTGATGTAAGCTGAGTAGAAATCCTGGTAGATTTCAGTAAGCTCACCAGTATTTCCATGAGACATATACATGTTTGGCTGGCTTGTATATTTTGTACTTTTCGAAGAAAAAAATGAGTTCGTGGTTACGATTCTTTGCGTTATGATTTAACTGGTCAGTATAATTTGTACTAATATGAATATGCCATCTAGTGCATAGCCCCAAAGAGTATGAAATTTTCTCTGATAAAGAAACAGGAAACAAAGAAATTGCATTTCTATGTTTGTGTGTGTGCGTGTGGTGTGTGTGTGTGTGTGTGTGTGTGTGTGTGTGTGTGTGTGTGTGTGTGTGTGTGTGGTCAGAGAGAGAGAGAGAGAGAGAGAGAGAGAGAGAAATAGGTAGATAGATAGATAGAGGAGTGTGTTGTGTGTGTGTGTGTGTGTGTGTGGTGTGTGGTGTGTTGTGTGTGTGTGTGTGTTTGTACGCTTGTATGTATACCTCTGTCTGTGTGTGTGTGTATGTGTGCGTGTACGTGCGTGTGTGCATGCATGCATGTGTGTGTGTGTGTGTGTGTGTGTGTGTGTGTGTGTGTGTGTGTGTGTGTATGTACATGTGTTTCTGTGACCCTGTGAAGGATCTGCCTGTTTGTGCAATCAAAGTACGCAAACAAGTTGAGTCAGCAGATATTCCAGTGCTGGTATATAATTGAGAAAGTATGTTTCCAGAATTCAACGTATACCTTAAATACTCAACACACAAAATTAGCACTATGTACGTTCAAATACTCATGTCAAATTATCTAACTGTCAACAAGAACTTCAGTGGGGCGAAAAGAGAAAGCCAAGTGCAACCTGAACGATGAATATAATTATACATTGACCATACATAAAATAACAGCCTCACTCTCATACTCCTA
>JAPXFY010000015.1:47994860-47997360 GCA_030674185.1 Monoplex corrugatus | reverse complement strand
CTTGGTTTTAAAACTCCCTGTTGATAACTCAGGGATCAAGTGTTCGGTCCTCAGACAGGTCACTTTGTTTTTAGTATAAAAATGTAGACTAGGTAAAGCATAGGCTAGGTAGGTAGACTAGGTAAAACAAGCAAGGTAGGACCTCAAGACCTGGCCAGCTCTTGGGTTCATGTGCACGCGTAAGGCCTGTGCCATGGTCACCACACGCATGTTACCTGTGATGTTAGTGCATATGGAATTCCTTCCGAGTGCGGAGACGTCGTATTAAGAATCGAAACGGAAACGGAAACGGAAACGATTCTTGTGGCTTTAAGTTCTGCTTCCACCGGTTTTTCTTCTACTGTATAGCAGCTGTTCTCCGCTTATTCAAACGTGATCGCGCCCTAGTGCATAGCTGTCGCCAACATACTCCGTTGGAGGCAATGTTCTCCCAGTTGGTTGTGTTGATGCCACAACTGATGAAAAAGGACTGACAAGCGATGTGAACTACGACATTCCTTCCTGTTCCAAGACCCCCCAAAAGGAAAACGTGCATTCACAATTTCTCCAAATCATCAATGCTTGTCAATCACATAGCAGTCGTTGAACTTTCTCACGTATTGGACTTGGATACCAATTATCAAAGGGCAGTCAACTCTGGGAGGTGCATGCCCCCGGTGTTCAGCATCTTACCATGTTCTCTACCTGCCTTCCACATCAGACGCTCACCTCCCATGACCTGCCTTCGTGATCGGGGGAAGGTAGACTCAAAGCAAGGGATGACAGGTAACGGAAGGCTCTTCAAGGGAAAGGAGGGATCATGTCCGTCCTTAATAATTAATGGTACCAGCGGAACAATGATTAAAGCCTCATAAATGAGTGAGCGAGTGAGTGAGTGAGTGAGTGAGTGAATGAGTGAGGTGTGTGTGTGTGTGTGTGTGTGTGTGTGTGTGTGTGTGTGTGTGTGTGTGGTGTGTGTGTGTGTGTGTGTGTGTGTGTGTGTGGTGTGTGTGTGTGTGTGTGATGGTGTGTGGGAGAGAGACGAGGGGAGTGTGTGCGTGTGTGTGGTGCGTATGTGTGCGTGGTGTGGTGTGTGTGATGCTCTGTGTGTGTGTGTGTGTGCTGCGTGTGTGTGTGTGCTGTGTGTGTGTGTATGTGTGTTGTGTGTCTGTGTTGTGTGTGTGTGTGTGTGGTGTGTGTGTGTGTGTGTGTGTGTGTGTTGTGCGTGTGTATGTGTGTGTGTGTGTGTGTGTGTGTGTGTGTGTGTGTGTGTGTGTGTGTGTGTGTGTGTGTGTGCAGAGCACTGACCAGATCATTTCCTCTGTAGTTGTTACTAAGGCTGGTTGTTCTGTTGATATAACTGTGTACTCAAGTTCTAATATCTCGAGTTCAGCCCAGAAAAAAAAAAAAAAAGAAATCTGGCCAGTTAGATGCCCATTTAATGTGTCTGATGATGTCAGTTTAATGTTCCTATAGTCACTTTTTCTACCCCCCCCCCTCACCATTTCAAGACCTTGCCAGCGCACACCATTTTGCGCAGGCTATCGAAGTCTGCCAGATACACGTAATAACTGCCAGGCTTGGGTGGAGCGTATATGGAATTGTTCGAACTGCGACGTACATTTCTTAAAACAAAAACAAAACAAAAAAAGAAACTCCTCTCTTGTTAATTTTGACCAGTGTCTTTAGCTGAGCAGTAAGCATGACTCTTCGAAAACACTTTCAATACCTTTTTTTTGTCGCAGATCTCTGAACAAAATCTTATCTTATAGCTATAATCTTAAAGAGTTAACATAGGCAATGTTTCAGGTGTTATGTTGATATAACCAGTTTTATCATTCCATGATTTTGTGTGTGTGTGTGTATTTTTTTGTTCAAAGTATAATTATATGTTTTTTCTAGATTCCGTGTTATTCTTAGTTGGATGATGATCATCGTTAAACAAGCAGACAATCAAATATAAATCATAAAAGCACACACATAAACCGAAAACACTGCGAAAGGCCAGAAGAAGAAGAAAATAGAAGAGGTAGTGGAACAGTAGGAAGAGAAAAGAAAAAAAAAGAAAAAGGGGATAAAATGATGAAGAAAAAGAGTAATGATCAGAATCTAAGAAACAAGGTTTACAGTTTGAAATTCATTCAAGAGAAATTTTGCGGACTCGGATATTCCCTATATGCCCCACCTAATCATTCAGTTACTGTCTGACTTCATAAGCGCTCGTCAGGTCTTCAAATGAGGAAGTGGATGGGTTGTAGCGAATGATACCTATAAAACGCTAAGTCGACACTACAAAAAATGACAAGAGCCTAAAGAAAATCAGTGAACAGGTCAGATGTTATGTTACAGGCTGGAACTGAACTTGAGACATCCGATTTCGACTCTGTAAACTCTTATCAGCGAAAAGCCACTCATTCTGATCCGAATAAAACCAAAAACAAAACAAAACAAGCAAACAAACACAAACAACAACATAATTACCCCGTCACCCTAAACTTCTCTTCCAACACAGGCAGCAACA
>JAPXFY010000015.1:47989860-47992360 GCA_030674185.1 Monoplex corrugatus | reverse complement strand
GGCTGGCCTCAGCTCCCTTGTCTCTTGTATGTCTATTTTCACTAACCTTGTATACTTTAATTAAAGAGAGACGTCCACCGAGTGGAGACGTGCCAGCGCATGGCAGGGGGTGGAAATGTTTTGGATGCTATGTGCTTTTAACCCCTTTGACTCCCGCGCCCTTGTCCACCAGCATCCTGCATTGTCAACCATTCTAGAGAATCAAAACCCTAAACCCTTTGATTCCCTCCCCTGCCTATCCACCAGCTTCCTGCAGGAAGCTGGTGAACAGGATGAGGGAGTTAAAGGGTGACTTTTTTGGCAGTCGGTGGATGGGGTACGGGAGTCAAAGGGTTTTAAAACAGGCTTTGTAGGCTTTAGGGATGTATTTTCGGATACTCGCCGGATTACACAGTCTTGGATGGGATGAGTATAAACACCCAAAGATTGCAGTGAAAAAGGGGAACAGTGTATGCGTATGCTTAATGTAACGGTTGTTTGTGTTACTTCTTTTGGTTGAGAGCTTCGTCTTGCCAACACATTCTATTTATTCTTTTTTTCCCCTGACCTGCTTGGATATTTGCATTGAACGACCTTTGCTTTTGTATTTAACTTGTTTGTATATATATAGAGGAGAATATGAAATAGCTTGGTATTCTTGACTTTTTCATTTGTTTTTTACTTTATTATTTTTTGTTTGTTTGCTTGTTTTTGTTTTCTTCGTCACGTCAGCGGCCACAGAACCAAGAAGAATTGGGGATGATGACCATGATGCTAAGGGTTCCTGTTCTGGACTGAGACTGAACAGGGTTGTACTCTATGCCTCTTGTCATAATCTATCCTGGTGTCCGTCCAGCAGGCTTCAGAGATACAGACATCTGAGGAGTTTGTTCAGGATATATAATATAAGAAACACCCTCAACGATGCAGCCGCGAATGCGTTGACCCAGTCTTCCTGATGAACCCATAGCGTACTCAACTCCTAGTGAGAGATGGTTGGGACCTAAACATCCTGCAGAGAGACCTTGCCAGAAATGATGGGATATTGGATTCAAACCGTCGGTCATCCAGTCTGTCATCCACTGCCCAAGACACTGACCACGGTAAGTAGCGAGAGAGGCAAGACCCGCCCCCTCCTTCAGCTTTTAAGAAAAGAGCAATTTCAAGATTTGAATCGAGAAATTCATGTTGACAAATGCAAAACTGCCCTGGGCAGAGTTGTGTTGGGGGGGAAGAGCTGCAGAGAGCTACACCGCTGCGTTTCAAATGAAAGCAGTCTCGCAGGGGACTTAACGCAGACGGCAGACCTGAAAAGGGTGAGTACCCGGGTCCCTGATGGCCAGAGAGATGACACAATAGTGCTCTCCCGGCACAATCTCCTTTTTATTGCGGCGGTCAGCGCCAAATGAACGCTTCATTCGATTTGTTAGGATATAGGTCCAGCCCAATAAATTAGCTGCTGTCTGATGTCAAGAGGACAATGTATTCACGCCATAATATGTACCGTTTGTTCCTGCTTACAATCTCTTTTTCTTTCGCTCTCTAATTTGAGATTGAGAGAGAGAGAGACAGAGAGGGGGGGGGAGAGAGAGAGAGAGGGGGAGAGAGGGGAGAGAGAGAGAGAGTAGAGAGAGAGGGGAAGAGAGAGGGGAAGTGGAGACTGGGAGGCAGGCAGAGACTGTTACTACAACAAAACAAACGGAAGAGGAGGTTAAAATTTACAGAAAACATGCAGATCGGTTGTGTAAGCAATGTTTTCTGTAGTACTGATTAGTCCCCCTCTCTCTCACCCCCTCTCTCTCTGTCTCTGTCTCTCTGTCTTCTCTCTCTGTATGTCTCTCTCTATCTTCACTGTCTTTCTCTCTGCCTCTCTCTCACTGTCTGTTTGTCTCTCTCTGTCTCTATCTTTTCTCTCCCTCTCTCTTTCAAGTCCCTATTTGGACTAACTTGTTTGGATTTTATTTGATTTGCAGTGTCATATTTTCTATTATTTTAACACAGATATATTATTACGTAGATATGTCTTTTCGCCTGTGCATAATATCTTTACCACGCCAATCAAAATGTTCATTTCTCTTTCTCTCTCTCTCTCTCTTCTCTCTCTCTCTCTCTCTCTCTCTCTCTCTCTGTCTCTGTCTCTGTCTCTCTCTCTCTCGCTCTGTTTTTCTTTCACACTCCAGAGGGAGTATGACTGGGTTCATAATAAAATGCAAAGAGCTTTTGGAAAAAGCGAAAATCCACTGGAACCCTGCTATGTTAATATACAAGTATTTATACTGGCATTAGATTCTCTGTGATATTTTTCTTTTCTTGAAAAACAAATCTCAATCCGGCGGATGATTTACGGTGTGTGTTCAAATACGTACGTGTTTGAAATAAACAAACAATCAAACAATAATCCAGTTCAACATTAGAACTAAACGCGTGACCTGATAAAGGATGGAAAAATAAAGTGGTTTACTTACGGAAATGCTGTCATGAACTCCAAAACCGGCAGAGTCAGCGAATCTTATCTGAAGAT
>JAPXFY010000015.1:47979860-47987360 GCA_030674185.1 Monoplex corrugatus | reverse complement strand
GAGAAGGTAGTCCTGTCTTCATTCAAAGCTGGCACATACACACACACATGTGCGCGCGCGCGCGACACACACACACACACACACACACACACACACACACACACACACGCACACACACATACACACAGACACACACACACACACACACACACACACACACACACACACACACACACACACACACGCGCGCGCGCGCGCTGAGCGCGTGCACACTTCCATTAGGAACCAGATCACATCTTGTGAATGGCGCTTACGTCACTTGCTGTTCATCTCACTTGAGAATCAGTGAATTCTGAAGACGAAGAGAAAGTCGAAGAACGAAAATATGTGGGAACAAGGTGATAACATCCCAACTATCATCCACTATTTGGGTTTGTCTTAAGAGATACAAGACGGTCTTTATAAAAAAGAAAATGACACGCATTGCACTCAACTAAAGAGAGACGAAACAGACAAGAAGTTTCCCTCGATGAAACTTTCGGATTTTAAACAAGGTAAAAACAACATACAGACATGCCGAAAGACAGATAGAGTACACATAGTCTATGGAGCTTTTCTCCGCCGTTGAGAAAACAAAATTGGATGGTTGAAGGGAGGTAACTATCAGGGATAATGGTATAAAGACCTACTTGCATGAATTGGTATCTCCCGCATTTTATTTGGACTGTAAATCCTCGAATTTTGATATGATATCCTCTGCGTGTGACCCACGGATCATGCAACAGTGAAAGAGTGTATGTTGTTGTTAAAAACCAGAAGTGATAAAGCAAGCTGATGGTTACGTTTTATACGTCATTTTATGTCGTTTGCTGGTAGATACATTAAAAGCCTGACATGATCTTGGGGCTTTACAAAACTGGCATCTTCTAAATTGCATACTGTTATCAATCTCTCTGTGTACTTTTGAATAGAAACACACAAAGGTTTTCCGTACATTTCTGGACCAGTGGTCTCAATGTGAAACCTAATCCCCCAGGGAAATTGTTGTTCCTGCAGTCCCTTTGAAAAATCATATTCGGTGATTTGGAAAATGTGATCTTTACTGCAAGAACAACCAAGAACCATTTTACAACACTTTCCACTAATCTAACAACTTTTCATTCGCAGAATTACCATTTCTGTCTGAAGCTTAACCATACAAATCACCATTCAATGGCTTGTGTAGCAATACATAACTTAAAACAAAAACATTTCCTGCAAGCAGTATATCTTTTTTTCAGATCATACGAGCCCAATATTTCATTTTGTTTACAGCCTGAAATTTGAGAATAGCACGTTTTCATTTAACACAACAACAACAACAACAACAGGACAGTTTATTAAGAAAGTTAGCAATGCTACATCAGTACTGAAGTCTCGTAATTTAGATAAAATGTGTATCATCAACCAAAAGAAGAACTGGAATCCAAACCTTGTTAAAGGGGGACATCATCAGGTACCTTTCCGCATGGCGTTGGCGATTATGGACTTCCATCTGTCTCTATCTCGTGTTGCCTCAAGCATCTCTTCCACCGTCCCTGTCTTCAGCTACTCTTCAAGTCCGTCTAGTATCTTCTCCCTGGATCTACCTGGTGCTCTCTTTCCCTCCAGCTTCCCCCCCCCCCCCCCTTGTGACCAGGTGTTCCAATTCCCCTTTGCTCATAAAATGGCCTATGAATGTTGCCTGCCTTTTCCTAATCTTCCTTATGAATGATCTTCTGTCTGCCTCCATCAAGACTGTCTCGTTTTGTTTTTCTTTGCTGTCCATGGAACTCTCAACGTTCTTCTTAGAAACCACATCTCGGCTGCCTCAATTTTGATCTGGTTTTGCTTGTTGACTGTCCACGCCTCGCAACCGCACAACAGTATTGGTTCTGTATAACATTCAAAAACTCTCTTCCTGATGTTAATTGATAGGCATTTGTTGGTAAGAATGCTTGTCATCTTCTTGAATGCTGTTTTGGCTTGGCCGATTCTGCTGCCTATTTATGATGTGCATCTGCCGTCTGGTGAAATGATCGTTCCCATATATTTAAACTTATCAACCTGTCTCAAGGTTGTGCCATTTGCTGTTATTTTGCATGAGGGGATTTCATGCTTTTTACTGATCACCATGACAAGTATATATATATATATATATAGATAGATAGATAGATAGATAGATAGATAGATAGAAGAGAGAGAGAGAGAGAGAGAGAGAGAGAGAAAGGGGGGAGACAGGCAGACAAGGGGGACAACACACAACTTAAATTGTAATGTTATGCATACAAATTTAATTTGTTTTGCTTGAAAGAAAAAGATAAAAAGAATACATACGTGTACAAATCAAAACATGAATGTTTCTCTAAGAACTAAAGAAACAGATTCAGTTTGCTAAAGAAGAAGACAAACTAAGAAAATGATGTCAGACATAACTGGCGCCATTTCATTCAGATTCATTATGATTCTGAGGAAATCATAAGTCTGTGCGTGTACATTTTGTTGTTGTTGTCAGAATCTGCGGTTGGTGTTCGTTTGTTTCGATCATGGAACTCATTGTCCTTACAGTGGGAAGGATGCTGTTTGTGAGATCTATTTACGTGCACTTTTGATGGTTAGATGTGCAGTTTTGCATTACAACCTTGCAGCAAGGAAAGCAGAAAGTGAGTTAAATTGTGCGTCGATGTTTCCAGACTGGACTCGTCATAACTCTCCGTTCCTACAAACCTGAAAATAGCAAGATGGAAAGAGGTACTTAGGACGACAGCTGATTCACGTTGACAGTTGAGATGCATTCACTTCATCGTCCAAAACAATGTGAGAGACAAAGAGAAAGATAGATTGAAAGAGAGTGAGGTACAGAGAAAGCGAGAGAGAGAGAGAGAGAGAGAGAGAGAGAGAGGGGGGGGGAGAAAGAGAGAGAGAGAGAAAGAGAGAGAGAGATAGACAGACAGACAGACTGAGAGAAAAGGAAAGGGGGAAATATAGATAGATAGATAGAGAGAATGGGAGAGAGAGAGAGAAGGAAGGGGAAATGAGAGAGAGAGAGAGAGGGGGGGGGGTATCCATGTGATTAACAGCAAAAGACCCAGAAGAGCTCTGATAAAACTAAACAGAAATGAAGTGTTATCTAGCTTCCAGAAATATCATGGTCAACGACATGAGGAGAGAGAGAGAGAGAGAGAGAGAGAGAGAGAGAGAGAGGAGAGAGAGAGAGAGAGAGAGAGAGAGAGAGACAGAAGACAGAACAGACAGACAGACAGACAGACAGACAGAGCAGAGAAGAGAAAAGAAGAGAGAGAGAGAAGAGAGAGAGAGAAAAGAGGAGAGAGAGAGTAAAGACAGCTTTTGTCTACTCATTGATTAACATCAAAAGACTCAGAACAGTACTGATACAACTAGACATAAGTGAAGTTTATCTAACTTCCAAAAATATCATAGTCAACGTCAGCTTCAGTCTTGCATGTATGTGCTAACGATCCTAAAATACCAATGCCAACCAATTCCTTTGAAAACGAGAACAGAGTCACATAGTTGCACTACTTACGTATAAGCTTTGCGGGACAAGTTTTCCAATGTATGAAGAGCCATGGACCAGTGCAAACGCAGTCGTGATAGTCATAAAGCTTAATGATCCGTCTCATCTAAGCATCAAACAGATCAATTATAACAAGCACAATCCTTTCATATACACCATGCTTCTTCCAACAGCCTAAGGGCTTGTGGAGAGGATACATTCGCTTGAGATCAAACAATCAGTGTGACTGGTGCCAAATAGTCCTGCATATCGTTCATAGAATACTTTAAACGATTTCTGTGAAGACTGCCAACAAACGTGTGCAGTGCAGATACTCATTTCCCACACCAAATATTTGCATACATCAAAGTGGAAGTTTGTGTGTATCTTAGCCATGCTAACTTGTTTGCTATAGTCACGGCAACGTTCTTTTTGCTTCTGGGTGTTCGTAGAACTATCACGAGAACCTCACGGCTGCACTCATGTCAGAATCAACGATCTTTTTAATTTGCATGAAGAAACTTATTTTGTTTCCATTTGTCAGAATATGTATGCAAAGAAAACTTCTTTTTTCTCCATTTGTCAAGATCTGCATGTTTAGTGAAGACTTCTCTACAATTATCACAATACGCACATGTGGAAAGGTATTCTCTGTGGTTTCATATTCTGCATTTTTAGACGTATTCCTACATTTTGTTTTCAAATCCTGAATATATGAAAACGGTGGTTTATCTATTTTGTCTGTAATTTTAAAAACAGTCTGCGTGTAATGAGAAATGATTCCTGCATTTTCAACAGTCACATTGTTTTGCTCTCATATTTTCTATTGCATATCAACCATAATAATATCTAGAATGCAAGTTTAATTTATTTTCTTAATAAAATTGAAAAGGGGTACATGCAAATCAATATACAGAATGTCCTTCCAGACCACTGAAGAAACAGATTCAGTTTTCTAAAAGAAAAAAAAAAGGCCAACTCCGCGAATGATTTCATACATAACTGGCACCATTTGATGCAGAAATATTAATATTACGAGGAAATCCTAAACTTGCGCCTATGAAAAACATTTGCTTTGGTAAATATGTTATTTCTTTTTTTTCATTTTTCATGTTTGGATCAGAGTAGTCGTTTTCCGCACAGTGGGAAGGATGCTGCTTGTGAGATAAGTTTTCGTGACATTTTAAGGGTTAGATATATAGATTTGCCCACGACAGCTGATGTAAAGAAAGCAGAAAGTGAGTTGAATCGTGCGTCGTGTTTCCAGACTGGACATGCCATAACTCTCCGTTCCTGCAGACCTGAAAATAGCAAGATGGAAAGAGGTACTTAGGACGACAGCTGATTCACGTTGGACAGTTGAGATGTCATTCACTTCATCACCCAGACCAATATGAGAAACAAAGAGAAAGACAGATGAAAAAGAGTGTGTGTGTGTGTGGTGTGTGTGTGTGGTGTGAGAGAGAGAGAGAGAGAGAGAGACAGAGAAGAGAGAGACAGAGACAGGACAGACAGAAGAGAGAAAGAGAGAAGAAAGAAAGAGAGAGAGAGAGAAGAAGAGAGAGGAGAGAGAGAGAGAGAGAGAGAGAGAGAGAGAGAGAGACGAGAGAACGAGACCGAAGACAGACAGAGAGAGAGAAGACAGAAGACGACGATCGACAGACAGAGAGGACGACAGGACGAGACAGAAAGAGACAGAAAAGAGAAGAGAGATGAGAGACAGGCAGTGAGACATAGGCAGAGAAGAGAGAGACAAGAGAAGAGAAGAGAGAGGAGAGGGGGGGGGGGGAGAGAAAGAAAGTAAATAGGGGGGGGAGAAAGACAGGCAGACAAACACACAGGCACACGGACACACAGAGAGAAAGAGATGGGCAGATAGAGAGATAGAGAGAGGGAGGGAGGAAAGAGAGAGAGAGAGAGAGACAGACAGACAGATAGACAGACAGACAGCAGAGACAGACAGAGACAGAGAGACAGAGAGCTAGAGAAAGAGAGGCAGCAGAAGAGAGAGCAAGAGACGACAAAACGAGATGGGGGGTGGGGGGGGGAGGAGGCATACAGACAGACAGACCGATGGATGGACAGATGGACAGACAAACAGACAGACAGAGAGCCAAATGGGCTCTTTTCCTCTATTCCTTTGTTTGCTTTGTTCCCTTTCCCTCTCGTGTTCATTTTCGTGTTGTGCGTGCATGAGTGAGTGCGTGCGTGCATGTGTGTGTATCTGCAGGGAGTGGTGTGTATATATATTTGTGTAAATGTGTTTGTGTGTGTGTGTGTGTGTGTGTGTGTGTGTGTGTGTGTGTGTGTGTGTGTGTGTGTGTGAGTGAGTGAGTGAGTGAGTGTGTGTGTGTGTGTGTGTGTGTGTGTGTGTGTGTGTGTGTGTGTGTGTGTGTGTGTGTGTGTGTGTGTGTGTGTGTGTGTGAGTGTGTGGTGTATCAGTGTATAATTTTCTCGCGTGTTACATACACAACTTTATCAAACTGTTGATCATCCACGAGATCTAAGAAATAAGACAATACAAACCTATTATGATTTCAGTTGACATTTGTATTTCGAGAATCATCAGATGTCTGTAAAACTGTAGATTCTATGTAATATTTTTGGTGGAAAGAAATCGGTGAATACTTTCACGTTTGCGCGCGAAAACACACACACACACACACTCACACACGCACGCACACACACACACACACACACACACACACAACACACACACACACACACACACACACACACACACACACACACGCACACACACAGATATATACATATATATATATATATATATATATGTATATATACATATATGTATGTATATATATACATATATATATATATATATATATATATATATATATATATACATATCATCATCATCATCATCATAATCATCAAGTGCCCTGCCACATGGCATTGGTGATCATGGCCCTCCATATCCATCTATCCATTATTGCCGCAAGCACATCTTCCACTCTCTCTGTCTTCAGCCACTCTGCAAGTCCGTCCAATATTTTTCCCCTGGGTCTACCTGGTGCTCTCTTTCCCTCCAGATTTCCTGTTGTGACCAGGTGCTCCAATTCCCTTTCCTCATAAAATGGCCTATAAATGTTGCCTGTCTTTTCCTAATCTTCCCTATGAATGATCTTCTTGTGTCTGCCTCCATCAAAACTGTCTCGTTTGTTTTCTTTGCTGTCCGTGGAACTCTCAACATTCCTTTTAGAAATCACATCTTGGCTGCCTCAATTTTGTTCTGGATTTGCTTGTTGACTGTCCACGCCTAACACTCGTATACTATTATCGGTTCTATATAACATTCAAGAACTCTCTTCCTGATGTTAATTGATAGGCATTTGTTGGTAAGAATGCATTTTATCTTCTTGAATGCTGTTTTGGCGTGGCCGATTCTGCTGGCTATTTCTGATGTGCATCTGCCTTCTGGTGAGATGATCGTTCCCAGATATTTAAACTTATCAACCTGTCTCAAAGTTGTGCCATTTGCTGTTATTTTGCATGAGAGGTTCATGTTTTTTTTTTACTGATTATCATGACTTCAGTCTTCTTGCTATTTAGCTCCAACCCTTTACTTTTGCCTTCTATTTCTATTATATTCACAAGGTTTTGTAGGTTCCTTTCATTTTCTACAATTAGCACGGTATCATCTGTGTATCGAATGTTGTTTATCATTTTTCCTCCAACTTTTAATCCAGGGCATTCATCTAGGTTTCTCGTGATGTTTTATCTGTAAAGTGAAAACAGACCTGGTGACAAAACACAACATTGCCTGATTTCTCTTTTGATATTTGGGAAAGAGCGTATATCAGTTTCTATTCTTATTGCAGCTGTTTTTCTTTTTTTTCTTTTTCGCAATACATATTTCTGATTATTCGTAGATCTTTTCCATCAAAACACACACACACACACACACACACACACACACACACACACACACACACACACACACACACACATACACACACACACACACACACACACACACACACACACACACACACACACACATG
>JAPXFY010000015.1:47959860-47967360 GCA_030674185.1 Monoplex corrugatus | reverse complement strand
CTCTCTCCCTCTCTTGTTCTCTCTCTCTCTCTCTTCTCTCTCTCTCTTGCTCTCTTATTATTTCTCCTGCTGGTTGTCTGTCTGTCCATCTCTCTCTCTCTCTCCTCTCTCTCTCTCTCTCTCTTTCTATCTTTCCGTCTTTCTCTCACAGTCTCTTTCTTGCTCACTCTCTCTATTTTTCTCTGTCTGTCTGTCCCTCTCTGTGCCTCTCTTTTCTCTCTTTCTCTCTCTCTCTCTTTCTTTCTCTCTCTTTCTCTCACTCTCTATCTCACTCACTCTCTATGCTTCAGTCTGTCTATCTCTGTCTGTCTATCAGTTAGTCTGCCTCTCTCTCTCACTTTTTCTTCTCTGTCTGAGCAGAAGGTGGTCAGGGCTGAAAACAAAGCACACATTAACTCTACAGTGACAGTTATTCGATCCCACAAGTTTCTCACTATCGGTTTGTCACATTAAAAAGTTTCCCCATAAGTAGAATTTGAAAAAAAAAGAAAGTTTCCATCATTCCACAGAAGATCTGCAAAGGGGCCATCTTTGAAGTGTAGTAGGGTGATAAATTATTCAAGAATATAAAGCAGGTCAGGACTAAAAGTCAAGTTTGGTCGAGTGCAGGTGTGTGGGTAATGTGACTGTGTGAGTCAGATGCAGACGACTGAGTGAGAATTTAAGTAGCAATACCCACCCCACTGCCACTCTGGTGCTGTCTGCGCAGGGACTGTTGTTTTATGTCAATGTTGTTTGCGTCTGTCTGTCTGTGTCTCTGTCTTCTGTCTGTATACATGTATGTCTTTCTGTCTCTGTCACTGTCTCTGTGTCTTTGTCTCTGTCTCTCTATCTGTCTCTTCTTTCCTTTCTTTCTCTCCTCTCTCTCTCTCTCTCTCTGTCACACACACACACGTGCACACACAGACTCGCTACCTCCCTCCCTTCCCTCCGTATCTCTATATCTCTCTCTGTTTCTCTGTCTCTGTCTCTGCCTTCCCCCCTCTCGCTTTCTCTCTCTCTCTCTATCTCTCTCTCTCTCTCCCTCTCTCTGTCTCTGTCTCTCTCTTTCGTTTGATATTGTCCTGTGTCTAGGCAGAAGGTCAAGGTTGAAAACGAAGCACACATTAACTCTACAATGATGGCAATTCCAACCCACAACTTAGTCTGTTGCATTGAAACGTTTCAGCATAAGCAGAAGTTAAAAAGAAAGTTTTCGTTATTCCACAGAAGACCGGCACAGCAGCTGTCTTTGAACTGTAGTAGGTTGGATCAATTATTCAAGAAAAAGAAAAAAAAGTGCAAGGCAGGACTGAATGCCAGGGCTGATCGATTACAGGTGTGTGGGTAATGTGACTGTGTGAGTCTGATGCAGACGACTGAGTGAGAATTTAAGTAACTGTAGCCACCCCACTGCCACATTTTCACCACTCTGGTGCTGTCTGTGCAGGGACTGTTTTGTGTCAATGCTGTTCGCTTCAGTCTGTTAGTCTATGTGTCTGTCTGTCTGTCTCTGTTTTTCTCTGTCTCTCTGTTTGTCTGTCTCTTTTCCTTTATTTCACTCACTCTGTCTTTTGCTCCTCTCTCTCCCCCTCTTTCTCTCTCTCCCCCCTCTCTCTCTCTTTCTCTCTCACACATACGCATGCACACACAGACTCCCTCCCTCCCTCCTTCTCTCCCTATCTGTATCTCTGTCTATCTCGGTCTCTCTGTCTTTCTGCCTTTTCTTTTTTTCCTGTTTTACTCTCTCTTGTTCTCTCTCTCTCCTCTCTCTCTTTCTCTCTCTCTCTTTCTATCTCCTGCTGTTTGTCTCTGTCTGTCTGTCTGTCTGTTTGTCTGTCTGTCCATCTCTCTCTTTCTCTCAATCTCGTTCTTTCTATATTTCCCTCTTTCTCTCACTACATCTTTCTAACTCTCTTTATTTTTCTCTGTCTGTCTGTCTCTACCTGTCTGTTGGTCTGCCTTTCTCTCGTTCTTTCTCTCTTCTCTCTCTCTCTCTCGTTCTTTCTCTTTCTCTCACTCTCTATCTCACTCACTCTTATTGTTTCTGTCTGTCTTTGTCTGTCTGTCCATCAATAAGTCTGCCTCTCTCTCCTCTCTCTCTCACTTTTTCTTCTCTGTCTGAGCTGATAGTGGTCAGGGCTGAAAACAAAGCACACATTAACTCTACAATGACAGTTATTCGATCCAACAAGTTTCTCACCATCGGTTTGTCACATTAAAAAGTTTCCCCATAAGTAAAATTTCAAAAACGAAAGTTTCCATTATTCTACTGAAGATCAGCACAGGGGCCATCTTTGAACTGTAGTAGATTGGATCAATTATTCAAGAAAAAAAAAGTGCTGGGCAAGACTGAAATCCAGGGCTGATCGAACGCAGGTGTGTGGGTAATGTGATGTGTGAGTCAGATGCAGACGACTGAGTGAGAGTTTAAGTAGCAGTATCCACCCCACTGCCACATTTTCACCACTCTGGTGCTGCCTGTGCAGGGACTGTTTTGTGTCAGTGCTGTTCACTTCATTCTGTCTGTCTATGTATCCGTTTGTTTGTCTGTTTGTCTCCGTTTTTCTCTGTCTCTGTCCCTCAGTCTGTCTGTCTCTTTTCCTTTATTTCACTTGCTCTCTCTTTTACTTCTCTCTCGTTTGCTCCTCTCTCTCTCACTCTTTCTCTCTCTCCCTCTCTCTCACACACACACATGCACACACAGACTTCCTCCTTCTCGCCTTCCCTCCCTATCTCTATCTCTGTCTATCTCTGTCTTTCTCCCTTTTCCTCTTTTTTTCTCTTTCACTCTATCCCTCTCTTATTCTCTCTCTCTGTCTCTATGTCTCTGTCTCTGTCTCTGTCTCTCTCTCTCTCACTCTCTCTCTCTCATTCTCTCTTTCTATCTCCTGCTCGTTGTATGTCTGTTTATCTCTCTCTCTCTTTCTCTCTCTCTCTTTCTATCTTTCCGTCTTTCTTTCACAGTCTCTTTCTCACTCACTCTCTCTATTTTTCTCTGTCTGTCTGTCTCTGTTTGTTGTTCTGCCTTTCTCTCTCTCTCTATCTCTCTCTCGTTCTTTCTCTCTGTTTTGCTCACTCTTTATCTCACTCACTCTCTCTACTTCTGTCTGTCTATCTCTGTCCATCTGTCAGTTAGTCTGCCTCTCTCTCTCACTTTTTTTTTCTCTGTCTGAGCAGAAGGTGGTCAGGGCTGAAAAGAAAGTACACATTAACTCTACAATGACAGTTATTCGATCCCACAAGTTTTTCACCATCGGTTTGTCACATTAAAAAGTTTCCCCATAAGTAGAATTTGAAAAAAAAAAGAAAGTTTCCATCATTCCACAGAAGATCTGCAAAGGGGCCATCTTTGAAGTGTAGTAGGTTGATCAATTATTCAAGAATAAAAAGCAGGTCAGGACTAAAAGCCAAGTCTGGTCGATTGCAGGTGTGTGGGTAATGTGACTGTGTGAGTCAGATGCAGATGACTGAGTGAGAATTTCAGTAGCTGTGCCCACCCTACTGCCACTCTGGTGCTGTCTTTGCAGGAACTGTTGTTTTATGTCAATGGTGTTTGCGTCTGTCTGTCTGTGTGTTTCTGTCTTCTGTCTGTATATGTCTTTCTGTATCTGTCACTGTATCTGTGTCTCTGTCTCTGTCTCTCTGTCTGTCTCTTCTTTCCTTTCTTTCTCTCCCCCCTCTCTCTCTCTATCTCTCTGTCACACACACACACACACACACACACACACACACACACACACACGTGCACACACACACACTTGCTACCTCCCTCCTTCCCTCCCTATCTCTCTCTCTCTCTCTCTCTATTTCTCTCTCTCTGTCTCTGCCTCCCCCACTTTCGCTTTCTCTCTCTCTGTGTCTCTCTCTTTCAGTTAATATTGTCCTCTGTCTAGGCAGAAGGAGGTCAAGGTTGAAAACGAGGCACACATTAATTCTACAATGATGGCATATCCAGCCCATAACTTTCTCACCATTAGTCTGTTGCATTGAAACGTTCCAGTATAAGCAGAAGTTAAAAAGAAAGTTTTCGTTATTATACAGAAGACCGGCACAGCGGCTGTCTTTGAACTGTTGTAGGTTGGATCAATTATTCAAGAAAAAGAAAAAAAAAGTGCAAGGCAGGACTGAACGCCAGGGCTGATCGAACGCAGGTGTGTGGGTAATGTGACTGTGTGAGTCAGATGCAGATGACTGAGGGAGAATTTAAGTAGCTGTAGCCACCCCACTGTCACATTTTCACCCCTCTGGTGCTGCCTGTGCAGGGACTGTTTTGTGTCAATGCTGTTCACTTCAGTCTGTCTATTTGTCTGTCTATCTCTGTTTTTCTCTGTCTCTGTCTCTCTATTTGTCTGTCTCTTTTCCTTTATTTCACTCATTTTCTCTTTTGCTCCTCTCTCTCCCCCCCCCCCCTCTCTCCTCCCTCCCTCTCTCTCTTTCTCTCACACACACATGCATACACAGACTCCCTCTCTCCATCCTTCTCTCCCTATCTGTATCTATGTCTATCTCTGACTCTCTGTCTTTCTCCATTTTCTTTTTTCCTCTTTTACTCTCTCCTCTCTCTCTCTCTCCTCCTCTTGTTCTCTCTCTCTCCCTCTCTCACTCTCTTTCTCTCTCTTTCTATCTCCCATTGTTTGTCTCTGTCTGTCTGTCCATCTCTCTCTTTCTCTCTCTCTCTCTTTCTTTCTGTCTTTCCTCTTTCTCTCACTATACTTTCTCACTCACTCTCTCTATTTTTCTGTCTGTCTGTCTCTGTATGTCTGTTGGTCTGCCTCTCTCTCTCTCTTTCTCTCTCTCTCTTTCTTTCTCTCTCTTTCTCTCCACTCTTTCTCTCTCTTTCTCTCACTCTTTATCTCACTCACTCTCTCTGCTTCTGTCTGTCTATCTCTGTCCATCTGTCAGTTAGTCTGCCTCTATGTCTCACCTTTTCTTCTCTATCTGAGCAGAAGGTACTCAGGGCTGAAAACAAAGCACACATTAACTCTACAGTGACAGTTACTCGATCCCACAAGTTTCTCACCATCAGTTTGTCACATTAAAAAGTTTCCCCATAAGTAGAATTTCAAAAACGAAAGTTTCCATTATTCTACTGAAGATCGGCACAGGGGCCGTCTTTGAACTGTAGTAGGTTGGATCAATTATTCAAGAAAAAAAAAAGTGCTAGGCAAGACTGAGATCCAGGGCTGATCGAACGCAGATGTGTGGGTAATGTGACTGTGTGAGTCAGATGCAGACGTCTGGGTGAGAATTTAAGTAGCAGTATCCATCCCACTGCCACATTTTCACCACTCTGGTGCTGTCTGTGCAGGGACTGTTTTGTGTCAATGGTGTTCGCTTCAGTCTGTCTGTCTATTTGTCTGTCTGTCTCTGTTTTTCTCTGTCTCTGTCTCTCTGTTTGTCTGTCTCTTTTCCTTTATTTTACTCACTCTGTCTTTTGCTCCTCTCTCTCACACTCTTTCTCTCTCTTTCCCTCTCTCTCTCCATTTCTCTCTCTCACACACATGCACACACAGACTCCCACCTTCCCTCCTTCTCTTCCTCTCTGTATCTCTGTATATCTCTGTCTCTCTGTCTTTCTCCCTTTTCTTTTTTCTATCATACTTTCTCTCTCTGTTCTCTCTCTCTCTCTCTCTCTCTCTCTCTCTCTCTCTCTTTCTATCTCCTGCTGTTTGTCTCTGTATGTCTATCTGTCTGTCCATTTCTCTCTTTCTCTCTCTCTTTTTCTTTCTATCTTTCCCTCTTTCTCTCACTATATCTTTCTCACTCACTCTCTCTATTTTTCTCTGGCTGTCTGTCTCTGTCTGTCTGTTGGTCTGCCACTCTCTCTCTCCTTTCTCTCTCTCTCTCTTTCTTTCTCTTTCTCTCACTCTCTATCTCACTCACTCTTTCTGTTTCTGTCTGTCTGTCTCTGTCCAACTGTCAGTTAGTCTGCCTCTCTATCTCACTTTTTCTTCTCTGTCTGAGCAGGTGGTCAGGGCTGAAAACGAAGCACACATTAAATCTACAATGACAGTTATTTGATCCCACAAGTTTCTCACCGTCGGTTTGTTTCCCCATAAGTAGAATTTCAAAGACGAAAGTTTCCTTTATTCTACTGAAGATCGGCACAGGGGCAATCTTTGAATTATTCAAGAAAAAGAAAAAAAAAGTGCTGGGCAAGACTGAACTCCAGGGCTGATCGAACACAGGTGTGTGGGTAATGTGACTGTGTGAGTCAGATGCAGACGACTGAGTGAGAGTTTAAGTAGCAGTATCCACCCTGCTGCCACATTTTCACCACTCTGGTGCTGTCTGTGCAGGGACTGTTTTGTGTCAATGCTGTTCACTTCTGTCAGTCTGTCTGTCAGTATGTCTGTCTGCCTTTCAGTCTGTCTGTCTCTCTCTCTCGCTGTCTCTCAATCTCTGTTCTCTTCTGTCCTTGTCTCTGTGTGCCTGTCTGTGTCTGTCTGTCTGTCTGTGTGTCATTATCTGTTTCTTTCTTTCTCTGTGTCACTCTGTCTCTGTCTGTCTTTGTCCTTTTGTACGTCTCTATTTGCCTGTCTTTCTATCTGTCTGTCTGTCTGTTTGTCTATGTTTCTGTCTGTCTCTGTCAATCTCAGTCTCTGTCCATCTCTCTTTGTCTCTCTCTCTCTCTCTCTGTGACTCTCTCTCTCTCCCTCTGTGTGTGTCCCTCTCTCTCCGCCCTCTCTCTCTCTATTTCTCTTTCTCTCTCGCTCTCACACACACACGCATACACACACTCTCTATTTCTCTGTCTGTTTGTCCATCTGTCTGTCTCTTTCTCTGTCTCTCTCTGTGTCTCCATCTCTGTCTCTCTCTCTTTCTTTTAATTATTTTTTAATATTTTCCTCTGCCTGGCAGAAGGCAATCAGGGCTGAAAACAAAGTACACATTAAGTCTTTAATGAAGGCAATTTAACCCCCCAACTTTCACACCATCAGATTGCTGCATTAAAATGTTGCACCATAACTACAAGTTGAAAAGAAAGTTTCCATTATTCTACAGAAGAGCGGCAGAGGGGACGTTTTTGAACTGTAGTAAGTTGGATCAATTATTCAGGATAAAAAAAGTGTTTGGCAGGGCTGAAAGCCAAGTCTCATCGAACACAAGTGTGTGGGTAATGTGACTGTGTGAGTCAGATGAAGACGAGTGAGTAGTGATAAGAATTTAAGTAGTGGTATCCACCCCGCTGTTGATTTTCACCACTTTGGTGCTGCCTGTGCAGGTACTGTTGTTTTATGTCAATGGTGCTTGTGTCTGTCTGTTTGTCAATCCGTTTGTCTGTCTGTATATCTGTCTGTCTGTCTGACTGTCTGTCTGTCTCTGTGTCTCTCTCTATGTCTCTCTTTCTGTCTGTCTGTCTGTTCTCTCTCTCTCTCTCTCTCTCACACACACACACACATGTACACACAGACTCCCTCCCTCCTTCGATCCCTATCTCTCTCTGCCTCTTTTTTCTGTCTCTGCCTCCTCCCCCCCCCCCCTTTCTCTTTCTTTTAATAGTGTCCTCTATCTGGA
>JAPXFY010000015.1:47947360-47949860 GCA_030674185.1 Monoplex corrugatus | reverse complement strand
AGATACAACATCTTGTCTTTTGGCCATGTCGGATTCAAAAACTTTGCATTTTCCACGTATTGTGTCAAAAATTTGGCATTGGAATAAAAAGTGTTTTTCATTATCGACATTGTTTCCACATAAGGGGCAAGGATATACTGTGGACGTCCCAGGTTGAAACCAATTTTTATTTGCATTGAAACCAAGTGTTCTTAATCTAAATCTTGCGTAATTAGTTCTTTGCCATTTATCCGTAACAACACTGAGATATTTTTCGGTTTGAAAAACATCTTTAAATGAGAAGAACCAACTATATTTTTCTTTGTTTTCCATATCTGAGTGCCAATTTTGTTTAAACGAACAAATAAGCCTGTCTTTAAATTCATTAATAAACTGACACTCATTTCCTACTCCCTGGGACAACCACACGATTCCAAACCCAAGTTCTGATAAAGCCTTTTTTACCTGATAGGCCCAGTTCTGTTTTCCTATTTCCATTTGAGTAACCATCATTTCATATGCCTGTTTACATAACCGAGATTGTGGAAGCCTTAACAATTTCAACCAGTATTTAATACTCTTCACAAAGGTTCTAATGTATAAAGGATATCTTCCAGTTTCTCCATATAAAACAGTATTAGAAGAGTGAATTGGTACAGCCAAAAAACGTTTTATAGCATATGTATGCACTTTTTCCATATGTGGATTTACAGTAAGACCCATACTTCAGCTGCATATGTAAGTAAAGGTTCTATCTGTGTATCAAACATTTTCCAATATAAATTACAATCAATAGAATTGAGCTTCCGTAAGGATTTTAGAATTTCAATAACACCTTTTTTCCCTTTATTACAAGATTCTTCCCATGCATAATTTAAACTTAATTTTGTCGAAAATATTATTCCTAAGTATTTATAAGAATTAACAACTTTAACCTCGTTAATTCCATAGAACCATTTTTCGTGTTTTGATAAATGTCCACCCTTCCTGAAAATCATAATATTAGTTTTATCCATGTTAACTGTTAAAGCTAGTCGATCCGATTCTTCCTTTAAGACATTTAACTGGTTTTGTAAGCCTTTGACTGTACCAGAGAGAAGAACAACATCGTCTGCAAACAGCAATAGGAATATCTCAATAACCCCAGGGATAATTTGAATGCCATGCCTGCCTTTTCTTGACAGTTCCACTGCTAATTCATTAATGAAAAATGAAAACAATTGAGGACTCAATTGACACCCCTGTTTCACTCCTTTAGGGCATTCAAAATAATCTGAATATACACACTTCTCACGCACGCATGCAAACACTGAGTTATAAACTCCTCTTAGGGCCATATATAATTTTCCATTCACACCACTTTTACGTAATATATTCCAAAGATTATTACGATTCACAGAATCGAATGCCTTCCTAAAATCCACAAATGCAACATAAAGTTTCTTATTTAAAAGTAAATGCTTCTGCACAAGGGAGTAAAGTGTGAAAATATGATCAAAAATGTATTTGATTTAGACAAAGATCTGATTTTGATTGCATGCTATGTTGCGCCAGAAGGAAGCCCTAGATATAACGAAACATTAATTAAAGATGGGATCTTGATGCTGGAAGAATTAATGCTACAACAGTTTGAAAAAGAAAAAACACATTTTATAATTATGGGAGATCTCAATGCTAGAACAGGTCACGAACAGTTTGCGTCTGAAGACATGACTACTTATTTGGAAGACATTGAGTATGACAGGATGTATAATGAATGTGATGTACGTTGTTCTAAAGATGAAACTGTGAATAGTTTTGGCAAAACATTGTTGAACTTATGTTTCATGTTGGATATGGTTATTTTGAATGGTTTTTGTGATGGAGATACAGAGGGTGAATACACTTTTGTGTCTCCAAACGGGTGTAGTGTGATTGACTATTTTCTTGTTCCATATAATCTGGTCTCATGCTTTGATTTACGGGTAGGTAACTGTGTTGATTCATGGCATCTACCTGTTGAGGTAATATGGAAAAGGGGAAATAATCATACATATGTAGAAAGTGCAAGACAACAAGGGGAAGAAAAAATTGTATGGTCTGAAGAATTAGCATGTTTATTTGTACAAGAGCTTGATGGTTCTGAGTTCAACAATTGTCTACAGACAGCTTTCGGTTTGTTAGATTATAATGTGAATGACAGTTCGGAGCAGTTTACTAAGGCTTTATGCGGGGCAGCTGCGTGTATGGTACGAACAGTGAGACAAGGACAAAAGAAACAGAATGATTGGTTTGATAAGGAATGTGAAAGAAAGAAACAAGAAGTTAAGAGGCTACTGAAAAGATTCCAGAGATGCAAAACAGAAAAAGAAAAAAAAGAAAAAAGAGAAGCATATGTCATATCACGAAAAGAGTATGTTAAACTAAGGAAAACGAAAGAAAGGGAATACGAAGATAAGAAAATAAGAACACTCAAAGATTCCATCAATGACTCCAGGACATTCTGGTCAATAATAAGATCTGTTAATAGAAAGGCCTTTGT
>JAPXFY010000015.1:47934860-47937360 GCA_030674185.1 Monoplex corrugatus | reverse complement strand
ACATAACAACCATAAAAAATAATGCACACTAAGCCAGAGTTTCAGACTGATACACACATAAGCGTAAATAAATGATACCTGGCACCCATGAGTACTGAGCAGCGAGAAGAGATTCCAGACAACAATCAGTCAGTGACACAGCATAAAATAGCCAAGTAGATCGTCGTTCCCAGACTAAACACAGTTCCAATCAACGCCACGCAGACTATTGCTGTAGGCGCCTGGCACACCATTTTCCATATATGAGTGTGGCGAGATACATACATGTATGTGTGATTTTCTCCCTCTCTCCGTCTGTCTGTCTGTCTGTCTGTCTTCTGTCCGTCTGTCTCTGTCACTCTACCTCTGTCTTTGTCTCTGTGTCTGTCTGTGTCTGCCTTTCCCTGTCTGGCTCTGTCTTTCTGCCTGTCACTGTCTTTCTGTCTCTCTGTATCTGTCTCTGTTTGTCTCTGTCTGTCTGTCTCTGTCTGTCTCTGTATTTCTGTCTCTCTGTGTCTGTCTCTGTTTGTCTCTGTCTGTCTCTGTATTTCTGTCTCTGTTTTTCTGCCTATGTCTGTCTGTCTGTCTGTCTCTTTTCTTTTTCTCTCTCTCTCTCTCTCTGAATGCATTTGTGTGTGAGTGTTAGTATGTGTACAGGTATATGAGTGTGGGTGCGTAGGCGTGCGTAATGTGTGTGTGTGTGTGTATGTGTGTGTGTGTGTGTGTGTGTGTGTGTGTGTGTGTGTGTGTGTGTGTGTGTGTGTGTGTGTGTGTGTGTGTTCTTGTATGAGTCTGTATGTAGGTGTGTGCGCTTTTCTGCATGGATGTACGTTTGCCTGTGCATATGTGAGTGTGAATGTGTAGCTGTGCATAGTGTGCATGTGTGTGTGCGTACATGCGTATGTGAGTGTGTGTGTGTGTGTGTGTGTGTGTGTGTGTGTGTGTGTGTGTGTGTGTGTGTGTGTGTGTGTGTGTGTGTGTGTGTGTTTGTGTCTGATTCTATGGGTGAATGTGTACATAAATGTATGTGTGAGTGCATGAGAGTGTATGTATGTACGTATGTATTTATGTATGTATACATGTATGCATGTATGTATGTGTGTGTATATCTGTTTGTCTGTATATTTATGCATATGTGAATCAGAGAGACAAAAACAAAAAGGAAGACATACATTAACACATGGAGGGAGAAAGGCAGACAGAAATCTCGAAAAAACACATCAAAGACAGAATCAAAGGGAAATATACATACTGACAGAGAGACAAAGAAATGGAAACAAAAACAATAAAAGAAATATGCTGAAGGGTAGTTCTAGACTGACTATACACATAAAACGAGATAGCCGAAGGACCAGGAACCCATGAGCATTAGGTATAGAGCAAACATTCCAAGCATAAGTCAGTGGCAGATCATAAAGGAACCAAGTAGGTCATTGTTCCCAGACTAAAAACACTTCCAATCAATGCCATACAGGATGCTGTTTTAAGTGTCTGGCTCACTGTTTTCATGTATGAGTGAAGTTATTGTTAACCGTGTTGACTGGTCTCTATGTGTGTGTGTTTGCGTGTGTGTATGTGCGTGTGTGTGAGTGTTGTGTGTGTGTGTGTGTGTGTGTGTGTGTGTGTGTGAATGTGTGTGTCTGTGTGTGTGTATGTGCGTGTCTGTGTGTGTGTGCGTGTGTGTGTATGCGTATGTGTATCTGTGTGTGCGTGTGTGCATTTGTGTATGTGTGTGTGTGTGTGTGTGTGTCGTTGGAGGGGGGGGTATCTGTGTCTATTTGTGTTTGTGAGTGTCTGTGTGAGTGTGTGCTAGCGAGCGAGTGCATGTGTGTGTGTGTGTGTGTGTGTGTGTGTGTGTGTGTGTGTGTGTGTGTGTGTGTGTGTGTGTGTGTGTGAGCGTTTGCGTGCGTGTCTTTGTGTATATGTGTGTTTGTGAATATGTCTGTGTGTGTGTGCGTGTTTGTGTGAACATGTCTGTGAATAAGTGTGCGTGTGTAAATATGTGTATGTGTTTGAGTATTGTGTGTGTATGTGTGTGTGTGTGTGTGTGTGTGTGTGTGTGTGTGTGTGTGTGTTTGTTGTGTGTGTGTGTGTGTGTGTGCTTGATGTGTGTGTGTGTGTGGCGTGTGTGTGTGTGTGTGTGTGTGTGTGTGTGTGTGTGTGTGTGTATGTGTGTGTGTGTGTGTGTGTGTGTGTGTGTGTGCGCTTGATGTGTGTGTGTGTGAATATCAGGTGTATGCGTATATGCTCAGTCCTCCTAAATGAAACTTATGACACTGGCAAAATCCCCAAAGATATGTCAAAAGCAATTTTCATTGCGCTTCCAAAGAAGACAGGGGCTATAGAATGCGAACCCCATTGCACAATCAGTTCGATGAATCATGTAACAAAAATCCTGTTAAGAATAAGCATGATGAGGACAAAGAATAGAATCAAAGAGAAATAGCAGAAGAACAGTGTGGATTTGTGGAGGGGAAAGGAAATATTAATGCCATATACATCCTAAGAACTATCATAGAGA
>JAPXFY010000015.1:47927360-47929860 GCA_030674185.1 Monoplex corrugatus | reverse complement strand
ATCGAATGCTGTTTATCATTTTCCCTCCAACCTTTAATCCAGGGTCTTCTTCTAGGTTTCTCATGATGTTTCACTTGAATGGATTTTATTGGTGTCATTTTTGCTTGTTTGTTTGTCTGTTTGTATGTTTGTTTGTCTCTTTGTTTGTTTGTTTGTTTGTTTTTTCTTGTTTTTCTTCTTTTTTTATCAAGTGCACCTATCTGGAAAATGAAACTCTTCTTCATTCACATTTCGCATGCCACTGTTTATATTATTTCTCCGAATGGTTTTAGTATCTGCGTATTTCAATTTGTAAGCCTTTTAGGTCACTGACTTATAGTAGCTGTATCAACAAAAAAGCAACAGCATAGTTGCAGAAGTAGTAGTAGTGGTAGTAGTAGTAGAAGTAGTAGTACTGATGGTAGTGGTGGTCGTTATTTGTATTTGTAGTAATAGTAGTCACAGTTGGTAGAAGGAATAATTTAGAAGGTAGTCACAGTTGGTACAAGGAATAATTTAGAAGGTGTTCTCTTTCTCTCTTTTCGTCTAACATCCCCCCTCTCTCTCTCTCTCTCTCTCTCTCTCTCTCTCTCTCTCTCTCTCTCTCTCTCTCTCTCTCTTTCTTTTTCTCCCCATCTCTCTCTTGTTCATCTAATCCCTGTCCATGTGAGATTTCATTTTTATATCCCAATATAAACAGCATATACTCGAATGTCTGAAATCTAAATTTGTGTAAATTATGTGTTTCCCATCCTTATACTCAATTTAGTCATGGCATCTTTCCATAAAAGTTAATATTTAAGTCCGAGCTTCTCTCTGTTTGTCTCTCTTGCCTGTCTGATACACAGAAAAATACACACAAAGAAAGAGACATAAACAAATAAACAGACAGAAAGACTAGCAAAAATACACAGCAGACACAAAAATTAAAAAAATATATATAAAAAAAAGAGAAAAAAAGGAAAGAAAAAATGCCGATGCAGCGTTTTAGACTGAAAGGACACTAGACAGACAAGTTTCTCTCAACGAATTAATGAGCACTAAGCGCTGCGCATAGAGATTCCAGGATTTCAGGGAGTAATGAAACATTAATCCACAACATAACAAGGAAGCCGGGTCATAGTACCCAGACTAAACAAAGTGTTTTTGCATTGTTTTGTTTTTTTGTCTGCGCTTGTTTCTTCATTGTTAATCAACACGCACAACATACCCCTTTTGTAGGTCAATGGTATATCATTTCCATGTGGAAATAGAGCGATGGGGTATATATTTATGTGCTCTGTCTATGTTTAAGTGGGCTGCATGGGGGGCTTGATGTGGTGTGCTGTGTGTTTGTGTGCGTGTGGTGCATACGTGTGTGTTGTGTGTGTGTGTGTGTTGTGTGTGTGTGTGTGTGTGTGTGTGTGTGTGTGGTGTGTGTGTGTGTGTGTGTGTGTGTGTGTGTGTGTGTGTGTGTGTGTGTGTGTGTGTGTGTGTGTGTGTTGTTCGTTCGTTCCTTGATTTAACGTCTTTAACATCTTTACACTATAAGTGATATCAGACGGAATGTGTTTTTGTGTTTGTGTGTGGATGCGTCTCCATTTGTTCCTACAACATACAAACAAACACACACACACACAAGCACACACACATACACACACACACATACACATACAAACAAACTCACACACACACAAGCACACACACAAGCACACACACACATACACATACAAACAAAAACACACACGCACACACACACACACACACACACACACACACAAACACACACACATACACACAAACACACACATACGTACACACAAACACACAAACACACACAGACACACACACACAAAACACACACACACACACACACACACACACACACACACACACACACACACACACACACACACACATACACACACACACCCAGCAAAGGACCTTAAGAAAAACGCTTTTACATTTATTATAAAAGAACAATAGAAAAGAGATACACAGCCAGTGGACCAGACAGAGCAGATCAAAACCGATTCTTTACAAACACAAACAAAATAAAACAAAGAACAAACAGAGCAGTGGAATTCAGACAGAAGTTAATTAAGCACATTGCTTTCAAAACAGTTAAGGCTCATTTCCAGACTAATCATTTTAAGGTTAAAAAACAAAACAAAAACAAAAACATGTTTCAAATGTCAGCATGAATCACTTTCGGGGCCACGTGGATTTCAAGTACATGAACTTTATGTTGCCTGACTCACTTGCTTATTCTCTCTCTCTCTCTCTCTCTCTCTCTCTCTCTCTCTCTCTCTCTCTCTCTCTCCTCTCTCTCTCTCTCTCTCTCTCTCTCTCTCTCTCTCTCTCTCTCTCTCTCTCTCTTCTCTCTCTCTCACTCTGTCTCGTCTCTCTGTCTCTCTCTGTCTTTCTCTCTTTCTATTTGTCTGCCTGTCTGTCTGTCTGTCTCTCTCTGTCTCTGTCTCTGTCTCTCTCTCTCTCTCTCTCTCTCTTCTCTCTCTCTCTCCAGATAATATAATACCACTGA
>JAPXFY010000015.1:47919860-47922360 GCA_030674185.1 Monoplex corrugatus | reverse complement strand
AACTGAAGAAGACTAAACAATTAACTCTATTGTAACTGCACTGGCCACAGCTGAGCTCTCCCGCTGGCCTAGGGCTGCCACAGTGAAATTACTGAGAACCGGGTGCAAGTGAACTTATCCATCGATTTTAGACAAAGAAACCGGCAAAACGTAGCTGAAGCGTTCAACTGAAGTTCCCTCCACAAGGGAAGCAACTGCCAACTACTAAATCATTAGCATAACAAAAGTAGAGGGAGTTATATACCCTAGCCCGTCTGTTACTATGATTGAAGTAGCCCAACCTCAGTGAGAGCTCAACTGTTACTTCGATCGAAGTAGCCCGTCGTCAAAGAGTTTTAATTAAACTCCGAACTCCCGCATACTGGCAGCTTTGGGTCTAAGTATTTGTCATCAGTTAGTAGTAAGTAGGGTGGACAGGCTCAGAACAGGCCCTAACCACATCAAAACAACCTGGCATTATTGCACAGCCTCCTATGGTAAATTGTGTCTAGGTGGCTTGATACTGATAGCGGTCAGGGACCTTCTGGTAGTGAAAGTGGGAATGAGGGAATCTGGGTTCTGTGATGTTCCAGAGAGCTAAAATGAGCATGAAGATACCATTAATGCAGGGAAAAGAAAGGGGTGCCAGAGAAAAGAAGACAAATCCAATGACACCCAATGTGTGGTTGTGTGTGTGTGTGTGTGTGTGTGTGTGTGTGTGTGTGTGTGTGTGTGTGTGTGTGTGTATGTGTGGTGTGTGTGTGTGTGTGTGTGTGCATGTGTGTGTGTGTGGCATGTGTGTGTGTGTGTGCGTGTGTGTGCATGTATGTGTGTGTGTGTGTGTGTTTGTCTGTGTCTGTGTCTGATGCTGTGTCTTTGTTGGGATGTGTGACAAGAAGGTGGGAATATTGTTTAACACTGAAAAAAAACCCAACATCCCCACGTGGGGAGCACATGAGCTCGTCAGAGTGGAATGAATTCAAATTGAACACAACTTTAAACAGAAAAACTCCCAATTCCTGCACAGTGACAGCTTTGGGACTAAGTGATTGCTTGAAGATGGGGATACTGTTTATACTGATGGAGCCCAACCCAGTCCATACCTGGTATCCCCACAGGGGGAGCACATGACCCAGTCAGAGTCCATTGAATCCAAACTTAACATCATTCTAAACAGTAAAACTCCCTTTCTCTCACAGTAGCAGCTTTGGGACTTAGTAATTGCCATCTTTTAGTAGTAAGCAGGGCCAACAGGCTCATAACAGGCCCTAATCACATCAAAACAACCTGACATCATTGTACAACTTCCTATGGTGAATTGTGTCTATGTGGCTTGGCACTGATAGTGCCCTAGGGAACTCCTGGTACCAAAGTAGAAATGAGTGAATGTGAGTTCTGTGATGTTCCAGAGAGCTAAAATGAGCATTGAGCGACGATTAATGCAAAGGGGGGGGGGGGGGATAACAGGAAGACAGACAAAAGGACACACAGACACACAGAATTGCATTAGAAGAGACACTTTGTGTGTGTGTATGTGTGTGTGTGTGTGTGTGTGTGTGTGTGTGTGTGTGTTGTTGTCTGTGTCTGTGTGTGCGTGTGTCTGTGTCTGTGTCTGATGCTGTGTCTGTGTTGGAGTGTGTGACAGAGAGATATAAAGAGAGGGAGAGAGAGACAGACAGAGAGAGAATGAGACAACATACAAACAGAAAGACAGACACAGAGAGACAGAGACACAGAGAGACACAGACAGAGTCAGAGAAAAAGAGAGAAGAAAGAAAGTGAGAGAGAGGGGAGGACAGAGAGACAGAGACAGAGACAGAGACAGAGACAGAGAGACAGAAAGAGAGAGAAAGAGAGGCAGGGAAGATAACAATACTCGTGCAGTGTCCAGACTAATACCAATGGAGAGATAATCAGACATAATTGGTCAAAGATAGCAACAGCCAAATACAAATTGTAGAGTAATATTTCAAATACCCTTGGCATTACTTATAGAAATACATGACTCGGTATAATCTTCTGACACTAAGAATATTGACTTCACTAATAGTATGCATTTTCGAGGTCACAGTAACTAAATATGTATGCCTAATAACAAGACATTCTAACAGAAACAGAGACAGAGACACAGACAGAGAGGCAGAGACAGAAGGTGGGGATACTGTTAATATTGGAAGATCCCCCAGCCCCCACCAGGCATCCCTCAGTGCAGCACACAAACTTGTCTGAGTGCAATGAATTCAAATTGAACAAAACTCTAAACAGTAAAAGTCCCAATTCCCACACGGTGGCAGCTTTGGGACTAACTGATTGTCGTCGGTTAGTAGTAAGTAGGGTCAACAGGCTTGGAACAGGCCCTAACCACATCAAAACAACCCAGCATCATTGTACAGCTCATGTGGTGAATTGTGTCTAGGTGGCTTCAAAATGATAGTGCCCCAGGGACCTCCTGGTACTGTAAATGGAAATGAGTGAATCTGGGTTCTGTGATGTTCCGAAGAGCTAAAATGAGCATCGAGCG
>JAPXFY010000015.1:47902360-47907360 GCA_030674185.1 Monoplex corrugatus | reverse complement strand
GAGAGAGAGAGAGAGAGAGAGAGAGAGAGAGAGAGAGAGAGAGAGAGAGAGAGAGAAAAGATGGATGCGTGGGGAGAGAATTTTTTTGTCAGTCAAATAATGATAGAGAGAAATACTTCAGACTTCAAACGTAAGTATACCTTATCACGCAAAGGATAATAGCATTAGGTTCCTTCGATCATGTCTTACATCTAGTCCCTTGACACTTTGCACAAAGAAAAAAGAAGAACTTTAACACATAAAATGTGAAAAAGTTTTAACATACATTGTAAGTTTTACGAGAAATATAACAACGAATTTCATAACTTTCCTCGTATTTTATGTGTTATGGCTCTTTTTTTTTTTCTTTCCTCTTTTTCTTATGCCGACAAAAGAAGAAAAAAGCAAAAAAGCATGTGAGGACAGTTACAATATGCGTGAATATACTACACTCGTTGTTACATATGCGCCAGTGGCTTATGCCCTTTACAAAAGTATGGCAGACAAAGTAGACATATAAAAAAAACATATACGTGCCAAACCTTAACAACAACAACGAAAACAATAACAGTGATACAACAAACTTTTGTAGTTGTATGAATATTCCATTAAAAAGGGAAAAATAAATTACGGATAGAAAATCAAAGAGAGAGAAGGAAGTGAATGCAGCATTAAGAACAACCAAGGGAAGAGAAAAGAAACAGGCAGACTGACCAGACAGAGAAAAGAGATACAGACAGAGATAGATAGACAGGCAGGCAAGAGAATAGAGACTGATGTATATACGGATACAGGGTTCGGGGGATCAATTATGTTCGGGACATCAACAGTATATGCCGAAGCCTGGAAGTGGCGAGTATTATGCCACTTGGCAGATTTCAGTTATCTTACATCTAAACATCAATCTTTTATAATGAAACACACACTAGCCATGAATGTAACAGATTAATGAAGATGGAAATAACATATGCTCCCATATATGGGAACTTGGAGACTTACATGCGGCAAATGTTTAGCAAGTTTATTACGACATACAAACAATTAATGTGACATCTAACAGGAATCATAATGTACTCTAATACGATAAAATTCATATACTTAAAATGTATATTATCAAAATATATCAGTCATTTTATAGTTTGATTATACCATAAGTAATTAACTTAGATTCCCACAGGGACGGCTGTCGTAATGTACGTGATAAAATTGTATGGTCTGTCTTCATGGATCGAAATCTTCAAGTTAGTATTATGTTTGTCATTCATTTTTGTATACATACGTATGTATCAACTGAATTACAAAATGCTGAACCAATAAAACCTTCTTTATTATATATATATATATATATATATATATATATATATATATATATATATATATATATATATATATAAAGATTGCGGATGTATTATTACCATAAAACAGATGAAATCAAACACATTTTTAAAACAAAACAACACCAATAACAAGTAGGTTACTTCAGTTTATTCTCTGTTGTATGAATACATATGCATCAAATGAATAACAAAATGTTGAACAAAAAATCCCTCTTTAGATAAAAAACAAACAAACAGCGGATATATTATTTCCAGAAAGCTGATGCAGTCAAACACAATTTGAAAAAAAAAACAAACAAACAACAGAATAAATCAACAACTAATGCTTACTTCTGTTCATTCTCTTTCATTCTCCTCTAATATTGTCCTTGTGTTTCATGAAGAAGAAAAAAGTATAGACGCAAAACCAACTGAAACACTGCTCGTGAAGACTGCATCATGAAAATTAATATCAACAAAGCGGGGACCACAGAGAACAGCGGAACACGTAATACATCAAAGCACTGCAAACATGTTAATGAATTCAAGCACTTGGGGAATATTTTGTTCGCAAAGCCACAGACATCAATTCTATGTCATCCTCAGCTTCACACATATCAGTAACATATGTCATCTCTGACCCTAAATATATGATATGAGGGAAAGAGGTTCCAATGTATGGCACATATGCAGAGAATGAACATAGCTAACATCCCTTTCTGTCGATGAAACACACAAGAAGAGACTTTAACGCCTGTGGAAGGGAGCCAATATTGCAATGAAAAATATATGGACATCGCCAAAATACCGACAGGGAGGCCGTGGGTTCAAATCCTGGCCATGCCAGACTACCGACTGGAAAGTTGAATGTTATAAATCAATCAGTCCTGTCAAAAGATTGCATGATTGTTCGATTCTTGTCGGCTTCCACCTAGAGTTTAAGTATGCCGTGCTACAGGCTAGCTATGAAGACTGGGATCACACAATCGAGTCTTATCCACTATACGGGATGCGTGACTAAAGATTATGTTATTCAGATTTCCTGACCACATCGTAGGTGTCTGAATCTCTCCGGGCTGTTTTGATGTCAAGACATATTATAAAAGGAAGTGTCGAGTAGAGCTCTGTCACGCAACGTCAATTCAGTATGGAACTTAATAGCATCATGAATAATCACCTCCATCGTCTTCATCATCATCATCATCATCATCATCATCATAAAGAGAGAGGGGGGAGAGAGAGGGAGAGAGAGAGAGAGAGGAGAGAGAAGAGAGGAGGAGAAAGAAGAAAGAAAGAAGAGAAAAAAGAGAAAGAGAGAGAGACTAAGA
Organism: Monoplex corrugatus; assembly: GCA_030674185.1. Lineage (NCBI taxonomy): Eukaryota > Metazoa > Mollusca > Gastropoda > Littorinimorpha > Ranellidae > Monoplex > Monoplex corrugatus. Next base: position 47,904,737 of record JAPXFY010000015.1, on the reverse strand, counting down.
GAATACAGAGACAGAGAAAAACAGACAGAGAGGAAGATGGAAGGGAGGGAGAGAGACAGAGAAAGAGCGAAGAGCGAGAGAGACAGACAGACAGACAGAGAGAGACAGAGAGACAGAGAAAGAGAGAAAGTCACACACACACACAGAGAAAAAAAAAGAGAAAGAAAGAGAGAGAGAGAAGAGAGAGAAACAGAGACAGAGACAGACAGAGAGAGACAGACAAACAAACAGACAGATAGACATAGGCAAAGAGAAATTAGGGAGGGAGAGACAAAGAGTATTGTGTGGGCAAGTTCTAACGAAACAAAGTGCAGTGATCCTTACATATAAGCAAAAGTACGGTGAAGACCACATGCTAAAAGATAGTATTAGCTTCATTTATAAAAGTCATCGTGACAGCCCTGTCTATCTTCTGTTTAATTACATCATTTTTTCCAAGAGCCCTTCTTCCCCCACGTCCGTTGTGAGTCATATAACATATTTCTTAAATATGTTTCGCAAGGCCTAGCCTCTCAAACATTATTCATCACTCAGTTTTGTTTGTTCCTTCCTCTGTTGTTGTTTCAGTTAACAGTCTGTAGCGGACAGCTACATGTACATATCAGGAACAACAAAAGAAATCCAGACACATATGTCACATACTTATAAGCGATCAGAAGATGCTATTGCGTAGGTCTTTTTTTTTTCTTTTTCTTTTGTGACGGGTGGAAAAAGTTAGTATGACAAAGATCAGACTGATTAACTGCTTTTTCAAAGCATGTGCCTTTTTGTTCTATATGTTCGATTTCAAAACTCTTATACTTTTTAATAGGTAGACAAAATGTCAAAAGATTATATAAATGACTTTTCGGCATGTATTTGTCGTCATCAGCTCTTCAGCAAAAATTAACTAATAACATACATACTGGAAATGTCAAATATATGCGTATTAATGCCCGTGTTTCTGCCTTTGTTTGTCTGTGTGTGCATAATATATATTATATGTTTAGTGTGTGTGTGTGTGTGTGTGTGTGTGTGTGTGTGTGTGTGTGTGTGTGTGTGTGTGTGTGTGTGTTTTGTGTGTGTGTGTGTGTGTGTGTTATATTGTGTGTTGTGATGCGATTATCTGCCTTTAGCCGCACGTGTTCATGGATGGGAATTAACATGTGCAAGTAGCCGAATTACGTGTGTCGTTATGTTCTGTCTCTCCCTCTTTGGCTCATACTCTCTCAGTGTGTCTTTGTCTCTGTCTCTGTCTATCCGTCTATGTCTATCTGTCTCTACCCCCTCTCTCTCTCTCTTTCTCTCTCTCTCCCTCCCCCTTTTCCCTCCCTCCTCCCTCTCTCTATCTGTGTGTCTCTGTGTCCGTCTATATGTCTGTCTCTGTCTCTCTGTCTCTCTGTCTCTGTCTCTCTGCCTCTCTGCCTCTGTGTCACTGTCTCTATCTCTCCCTCTATCTCTCTGTCTCTCTTTGTCTCTCTATCTCTCTGTCTCTGTTTCCCTGTCTCTCTGTCTTTATGTCTGTCTGTCTCTCTCTCTCTCTCTCTCTTTTTCTCTATCTCTCTCTCTCTCTCTCTCTCTCTCTCTCTCTCTCTCTCTCTCTCTCTCTCTTATAGATTTCAGCCAGTTTCAGGCACCGATTCTGGCATCTTGTCAGGATCTCAGATGAAGAGCAAAGTTGAGAAAATTTGAAATGCAGAAACATTTTTTTTGGGAACTGCTCATTAAGGTTGAACAGGTGGTAGAGACTAGTTTGTTTTGTTTGAATATCAGCCATGCTGTTTGCGTGAACTGAAGTAAGGCAAAGCATAGAACTGACAGAGCTCTTTCTCATCATTGTGATGGATAAAACTAGCACTGTCTTTGAAAGCGAACTAAAGACGTAGACACGAAAAAAACTGTCCAATATAAGATTATGTATTCATATATGTAACTCGAAAACCGAAACCAACATATACACAAGAGGATGTATGGAATAATCTGTTAATCACTGGAATGATAAGAACTGGAACTGTCCAGAAGGCGAACTACTGCAGCAGAAAGGCTGGGTATATGTATCTTTGCATGTACATGTGCATATACGCACATATACCATAGGCATTCCTACAGATCATATGCAACAATATAGAAACATATGCTTACAGAAGTGCCTTGGGGAAAAAAACGGCCAGCATTCACGGCATGAACATTCACAAAACGTTTCGGAAAATGTCCAGTTCTCTTAGGAATAGCAGTAACGGTGTTCGCCCTGTCTCCAAAGAGTTAATGGAAATGTTTGGATCCAGAAGACAGTTAATGCTCTCACGTGGTTGTCTGTGCGATGGTCTATGTCAATTTGCATTAGTTGTCGCTCTCTCTGTCTCTGTATCTATCTGTTTCCTTCTGTCTGTCTGTCTGT
>JAPXFY010000015.1:47892360-47894860 GCA_030674185.1 Monoplex corrugatus | reverse complement strand
ACAACGCATGACTGTCCTTGGTTTACTGAATGAAAAAAACAAAGTGTGTGTAATTCACAATGTTCATGCTTGATTGTTTTTTTCCTGCTCTGATTTTCTCACACTGGAAGGAGCAACAAGGAAGTCGCAGTCTTTTGCTCCTAATTTTTGTACCTGGTATTTGTTAGTGATTTTACGCTTGACAAAGGCCAATTGGCTGAAAATTTGCGCCTGTATTGTCTTGTTGTATTACATACACATTCTTCTTCTTTTTGTTCGTGTTTTCTCTGGTTCCTTTTCGATTTTCTTGTATATTTCTTCGCGACCTTTTTTCCCCTTTCTCACTTTTGTATTATTTATTATTCCATTTTCTCTTCATTTTTATCCTTCTTCTCCTTTCTAACCGTGTCTGTTTTTGAATCATAATTGTCTACAAGTGATCTCTTCTGCTTTGTGAGCCTCGATCTTCTGTCTTTCTTGACGATTTTATTACCAAACCCTCAGCCTCCCAGATACTTGCTCCTGTCTCATTTTGTGTCCTCCAAAATCAATGACTAAACAGGAGTTGACATATTGATCCAAACGTTCACCCTGAAAACAGCTTAGCTGGTACACCCTCTCCCCCACCCACGCTCCTGGTCCTCTTTTTTAAAGCTGATTTAGCGGTGGGTTGTAATACCTTCAATACAGGCTGTATAACAAGTCAAGGGGGCAGACTGTGAAGTGAATCACATCGTTTATCGTCTTCAGTATAAAACTTATTTATCTGTGAGTTCAATACTTTCGACACAGACTGTAGCAACGCACTTCCCACGTGGGGATGCCGAGGGCTCTTTCAGTATAAATAGTATAGTATCACCACCTTCTGGAAATTATGTGCCAGAAAATTCCTCTTTTCTGTCATTCTCTTTGTTTTTACCTATCTCCTTTGTTTTCTGTCGTTTCTTCCTGTCGTTTTCTGCCTTACTGGTCCATCCACCTGTATGCGTTTGATACAGTCTTATACAATTTTTCTTTGGATCGATCATTGGATACACGTATTAAGTATATTTTTGGCTGTAGAGAAATGAGATGTACGAAAGCAATTTTAAGTAATTTAGGCTTCTTTTATGTATATCTTATAATCACTGAATCAATAGAGGACAATTAGAAATGCCCACATTGTGCTCCAGAAAGACAATTCCCAGCACTGCAGTATATCCTCAACAGATCTTAACGTAGTACAGTGACAGAATACACTTAGCTATAATCTTGGTTTGTTTGTGATGAAGTTTCTCGTGTTTACTTTTTTTATTTGTTTGTTAATTTTTCTTTTGTTTCATGTTACCTACTTCAACACATCAAACGCAAACAATGGGGAGAAGAAAAAGAAATAAAAAAGAAACAAACGGAAGTTAACAATGTCAGGTATCCCAATTTGTCCCACTCCATTCAATAACTCCCTAGCGTTTCTCTTTAACTCACTCGGTACGGAGAGTTTTTCCCCTTGCGTTTCCCCAGGTACGGCCCATTTTAAGGGTTAGGAAAAAAATCACAAAAAATACAAAACATAAAGGAACAAAATGAAACTTTCAGATCTGAATACATACATGCTGAGTTAGTTCATGCCAAACTATTGAAGTTCTTCCGTGAATTTTTCTTCTTCATGTGCCACGTTGAAAATACCCCAAATTTTGTGGTCAGGATCACCGTACAGTCACACACTTTGATCAGCTCCATGAACACACAGTCAAAGGTGAAAAGGTCTTTGTATGCACAAAACAACATGAATAAAGCAAACTTTGCTCAGGGTAAAAAAAAAAAGATTATTAGTGATATTATATGAATAAATGTTACAAATTGTTACACAGGGGAGTTATGGGGGCGTGGCACTCAAATGAGACATGCAGGCCACAAGAGCCAGAGAAGGAGGCAAAGTGGGAGAAAAACTAAAATGTTCGTGCCAGTCAACCATAGGAAAGTGAATGAAACCTCCATCAGACATGCGACACACTGTGCTTGGCTCGCTGACTGCTCGCCTCTCGTGACGTGTACGCCCACCTCCCTCCCACTTCACTGTCGTCTGAAACTGGGTCACTGTCAGTATCTTGTTGCTGGCAACTTCCATCACTTGATACACTTTCATCATTATCTTCAGCATACTCCTCGATGTCCAATCCTTCAGTTTGAAGCACTTCAATCACTTCAGCAGCAGTAAAACGCCGCCGACGCGATCTACTTTGTTCGAAAACTCGTACTCGCCTGCGACGCCATTTTCGACACGAATGCAGATTACTAGTCGTCGTGGGGTGCCGAAGTCAATCGTTTCCTGACGAGTGTATGGCTACGGAATCTCACGAAGCAACTTTCCCCTTGACCCTTGACACGTTTGCAGTGACCAGTGTGGCTATGGTAAGCGTGCAAGGTCTAAAGGGGAGCGTCTAAAAATTGTTAATGATCGAAACCGCTATAGCGTTCCGTCGTACGCAACCGTGCCTTTCATCACGACCGCTATAGCGTTCCGTCGTACCGAGTGAGTTAA
>JAPXFY010000015.1:47884860-47887360 GCA_030674185.1 Monoplex corrugatus | reverse complement strand
AGAGGAGAGAGTGTCAGGTATCAATCTGCTCCAACCCGACCAGACACACTCCAACATCTCTATTTCAACAAACGCTATTCAGTTTCATTGTCTTCCTGTTTCTGACATACGAGACATGCCAGGCATACCAGTACCAGACCATGACTTTGACAAAGCTAGGAAACCATATATTTATCACTTGTAAGATGCGTTCTTTTGAGAAAAGCTGTCGACAGAACCTGTGGTGACATAGTCAGAAATACCTTGATGGGAGAAATTGTGGGAACAACATCAGCCTACTCTCATATTTTTTCACAGAAAATTAGGTAGCTTAGTCATCTGACTAGAGTGCAACGGTTTGGGTCTTGCTTGAATATTTTCTTTTTCATTTTTTTTTGTTTTTTTTTGTTTTATTTCACATTGGTATGAAGCACACCCTTTTCTCTTCATTGTTTCATCCTTTGTCCTTTCTAGTTCGGTTTCTATTTGAATCATGGTTTTCTCCTCCTGATCCCATCTGCTGTGTCGGTCTTGGGCTTCTATTTTTGCTTGACCATCGTATATCCAAGTCACTGCCTCCCAGCTGCTCCCACCCCCACCCCCCACCCCCATGTTCTGCCCACACAGTTTACCCCCATCTTCTCTAAAACAATCACTCACCAAGACATCAATCACATATTCATTTGAGATTTGACCCTGAGATCAGTTGGCTACTACACTCTCTCCCATTGCTTCTGGTCCTCTGCTTAACCCTTTGACTCCCGCACCCTGTCTATCACCATCTTGCATTGTCAATCATACTAGCAAAAACAACACTTTTTGACACCTTCACCATATCCATCATATTCCTGCAGGAAGCTGGTGGATAGGGTGATGGAGTCAAAGAGTTACGTTTTTGCAGTTGCTGAATACGATGTTGGAGTTAGGGGGTTAAAGTTGATTTATATGGGCTTTCATTACTTTCCGATACAGACCTAGAAAGCCACGGGTATATATCGTGGAAGCTTTCCCCTCTCTTTTGGTCTTTGTCTACAAGTGATTTATTGGTAGGTTTTAGTACTTTCCTCAAAACAACCTGCAGCAAAACACACGCAGATTCTGGAATCTTTGCAGGAATCCCAGTAGAGCAGCAAAGTAGGCACGACCGTAAATACAGAATATTACTACTTCGGACTTGGGTCTGACAGAAATCGGGAGAGACGTTTATGTACTAGAAGTAGCACACATCTCTTGAGAGGAACAGAAATAGCACTTTCCTCGGGGGCAAATTGAATACGAGGGTTTGCGAAGGATGGAAAGTAAAATCATTACGTCCACAAGCATATATGTGCGCATAGTAATTACTGCGTGCATATCACTATCATGTACAAAAGACACAGAAACCCATGTAACGATTGGAAAAAAAAAAAATCTGCCATTTCCAGAATGCATGTCTGCTTGTTTACGATAGAAGATTGCAACGTTTGAAGGTTTTCAAGGACTTTGAAGATACCGTGGGTTCTAGCAGAGAGTAAAGGCTCCTCAATGGCTGTGTGTTGGTAGGTCTATGTTTTATGTGTATTACTCTCTCTCTCTCTTTCCCCTTTTCTCTCACTCTCTCTCTCCCTCCTGTCCTCTCTCTGTCTCTGTCTCTCTCTCTGTCTCTATCTGTCGCTCTGTTTTGTCTGTCTGTCTCTCTCTCTCTCTCCTCTCTCTCTCTCTCTCTCTCTCTATCTGTCTGTATCTCTCTCTCTCTGTCTCCTTGTCTCTCTGTCTATGTCATCATATATATACATGTATATACATATATATAATATATATATATATATATATATATATATATATAGAGAGAGAGAGAGAGAGAGAGATACAGAGACAACGAGAGAGAGAAGGAGAGAGAAGAGAGAGAGAGAGACAGAGAGAGAGAGGAGAGAGAGATACAGAGAGAGAGAGAGAGAGACGAGAGATGAGAGAGAGAGAGAGAGAGAGAAGTACAGAGAGAAGAAGAGAGAGAACAAGAGAGAGAGAGACAGAGAGAGAGAGAGAGAGAGAGAGAGAGATACAAGAGAGAGAGAAGAGAGAAGAGAGAGAGAACAGAGAGAGATGAGAGAAGAGAGAGACGAGAGAGAGAGAGAGAAGAGATACAGAGAGAGAGAGAGCATGAGAAGACAGAAGGGAGAGAGAGAGATACGGAGGAGGAGAGAGAGATAAGGAAGAGAGGAAGAAACAGAGAAGAACGGACGCTATGTAATACAACAAGACAAGACAGGCGCAAATTTTCGGCCAACTGGCCTTTGTCAAGCGTAAGATCACAAACACAAACACCAGATACCAAAAATTAGGAGAAAAAGACTAAAACTTCCCTGCTGCTCTGTCCAGTGTGAGAAAAGGAATACACTGACATTTTCTTTAGCGTGTGCCTGATCCTCTGGGGATGAATGTCGCGGTGTTCATGGGTTTTCAAATAAAAATGTTTTCAAGCTGCTGACTGTTATTGGTATATGTTTATTTACAACTATAAAACAAAAACAAAAATGGTCAT
>JAPXFY010000015.1:47877360-47879860 GCA_030674185.1 Monoplex corrugatus | reverse complement strand
TTAGAGAGAGAGAGGAGGAGAGAGAGAAAGAGAGACAGACGGACAGACAGACAGACAGACCGAGACACAGAGACACAGAGACACAGAGACAGGGAGAGACATACATGGTGTACAGACAGACATATATACAGACAGACAGACGAAGACTGAGACACATAGAAAGAAAAAGAGAGAAAGAGAGACAGTGACAAAGAGGGAGAGAGGGAGAAGAAGAAGTATATATATATATATATATATATATATATATATATATATATATATGTATGTATGTATATGTATATATACATATATATATATATATATATATATATATATATATAGAGAGAGAGAGAGAGAGAGAGAGAGACAGAGACAGAGACAGAGAGAGACAGACAGACAGAGACAGAGATAGAGAGACATGGACAGAAAGAGACAGAAAATTGAAGAGAGAAGAGAGAGAGAGAGAGAGAGAGAGAGAGAGAGAGAGAGAGATAATTGCTGCTAGTCTGTTCATGCTGTTGAGGATTTTTTGTTTTTGTTTGTCTGTTTGTTTTGTTTTGTTTTTAATTCAGGACAATCACAAACACAAGAAAAACGATATCAGTATCGTCACAATCACGAGGCACACTTTCCATCATCTTAAAACGATGAATGTTTTGAAAGCAGGGGAAGCTCAACCTTTTTGTCTTTTTTTTTATTCAAGAAAAAAATGAAAAAAAGTAAATTAAAAAATAAACGAAAACGAGATCTGTTTCCTGTTAGCTCAACTGACTTTAAGCAGACCTCAGGAAACATTTGTCAATAATAGCAGCTGCTTTATCTTTTCCCTAGCTTGCCTGACGTTGCTACATAAATTCAATCACGCGGATGGGAAATTAAAGTAACAGCGGTGGCTGAAATGATGGTCGCAGGTGAAGAAAGATTGAGGACGGCATAGGGGATAGTGAGCAAATTTACGTCATACTTTGCATTCAGTCTTATTTCAGATTTCGACAATGGGAAAAGGGAATCATAATCGTTGAAGATTGTTATTGTTACCATTATCATCATCGTCAACATCATCATGTGCCCTGCCGCATGACGTTGGCGATCATGGCCCTCCACACGCATCTGTTCCTTGTCGCTGCAAGTACATCGTCCACCCTCTCTGCCTTCACCCAACCTGTAAGTCTGTCCAATATTTTTCCCCTGGGTCTACTTGGTGTTCTGTTTCCCCTCCAGCTTTCTTGTTGTGACCGAGTGCTCTAATTCGTTATTGTTTTATAGTCTTATGAAACCCAAGACTGATGATGGTTTGTTTGTTTGTTTGTTGGTTTGTTTGTTTTTTGGTTGTTCGTTGTAGTGTATGTAACACTATATTTGCATTTCTGTTGGCTTCTGCTTTTTTTTTTTTTTAACATATTGCCCTACAGTTTCAATTTCTATAAGATTTGATTTTTTTATAATCATAGACTTTTTCAAACTGATCATACGTTTGTTTGTTTGTTTGTTTTTTCTTTTCTTTTCTTTTTTTTGTTTTTGTTTTTTTGAAGGCATCCAGATAGGTAATACGATCTCATTTAGGAAATGGGGTAGGGGGTTGGGGAAGCTACTGCCAAACAGAGAGAGAAAGAGAGAGAGAGAGAATGACAGAGATAGAGACATACAGAAAGACAGACAAACTGACAGGCATAGAGAGAGACAGAGATAGTAACAGAGACAAAAAGAGACAGAGAGCAGAAAAACAAGAGAGAGAGAGAAATATAAGAGAGAGAGAGAGAGAGAGAGAGAGAGAGAGAGAGAGAGAAAGAGGGACAGACAAACAGACAGCGAGACAGACAGTCAGTCAGACAGACAGACAGACAGACAGACTGACACAGAGAGACAAAGAGACACAGAGAAAGACACAGAGAGAGAGAGAGACAGACACACAGACAGACAGACAGAGACAGAGACAGACAGAGACAGAGAAAAAAAGATACAGAAAGAATTGCTGCTTGTGTCTGTTCTTGCTGTTGAATTTTTTTTCTGTTTGTATTGCTTTGTTTTTAATAAATTCAATGCAATTACAAATGCAAGAAAACGATATCAATATCGTCACTACCACCAGGAACAGTTTCCTTCACCTTAATTCGATGAATGTTTTGAAAACGGCCTTGGATTCTTCAAAAGTTTTAATAAGCCAGGGGGAACCCAACCTTTTCGCCATTTTTGTTTTTCAAGAAAAGATTAAAAAGAGTGGTAAAAATAAAAGAAAACAAGATCAACCTCCTTTTAGCTCAACTGAACTTAGGAAACATTTGCCAAAAGCAGCTGCTTCATCTTCCCTAGTTTGCCTGACGTTGCTACATAAATTCAATCACGCGGATGGGAAATTAAAGTAACAGCGGTGGCTGAAATGAAGGTTGCAGGTGAAGAAAGATTGGGGACGGCATAAGAGATAGCGAGCACATTTACGTTGTACTTTCCACTCAGTATTGTTTCAGAATTTGACGATGGGAAAAGGAAATCGTGTTCGTCAAATATTGTTGTCATTATCCTC
>JAPXFY010000015.1:47852360-47862360 GCA_030674185.1 Monoplex corrugatus | reverse complement strand
CAAGCTTGTCATCATGAAATATCGACAGTGTTTTGTTTTAGACATGTCAAAAATTCCAAACCATTTTTGTTCGTCTATGGACTATAATTCCTGCTGTAACATTTCTGAAATGTGCGTCAATTGCACTCTTCTACAGATACAACGATCTCAAAATCCATGATGCTGATTTTTATAATACTTTATGATCAGATGTGGCATTGAGTATGAAAAGGTCAAGGATGATTATGTAATAACCCAAACTGGCCCAGTTTTTTCTGAACCTATCTTATGTTTCATATGACAGAGACAGAGACAGAGACAGAGACAGAGACAGAAGTCTTTAGGAAGTTCTATGTGTCCATGTCTGCGCTATTTCAGCTGCCATGGTTTTGCTAGGGTCAAAGGATTTTGTATGTTTAATAGTTGCCCAGAATCTACCTCGGGCATTTCATTTTCTTTTCCTTCCGTGTCTGCGTTTTGAGTACAGCAAGATACAGGATTTATGCAATACCGAAATAATATCTGCCAGACACTGCGAAGGAGCAGGCTTTAATATGAAGAAGCGTTTAAGAAAGAAAGAAAAAAAAAAAACTTTAGGATATTGAGCGATTTCTGGAGATTTCCCCTAAAAGGACTGTCTTTTCCACCTTATTTTATGGCTCACGATGCTTAAGACGTCTGGAAACAAGCTTACCAAGCAAGCTGAGACTGTGCAAGAAATGTATCTTTACTATCCTACTTGTCTTTGGCAGAAAACTACGAGTATCTTACTAACTCCTCACCCTTACATACAAAGACCCTCCGAAGAATAATGCCAATCTTCTGGCCCATCACCATCTCCAGCTAACAACTATTTGCCCTGTGTAACCAAGAGAATAATGGTACGACCATCACGAAAAGGTGGTGAAAATATAGTTCGAAGAGAGAAGGATAACATCAGCTGACTGCCTTTCAATAAACATCAGAAGTGAGACACAAGACAGGAAGACCCAAATACTCATGCTTAAGAAGAGTAGAAGGACACATCAATGGCCCCTTTTAAATATACTTGGGGTATTATACGAATACATAAGCTGGCCACAAAACACAACAACAACAACAACAACAACAACAAACATACTTCTTTGCAATCATATATACCAATAGCATAAAAAATCAATAAACTAGTAAGTTTTCTAAGAGTGAATTGAATATGAAGCTTTAGAAAATGTTAATAGAGAAACAGAGGTTATGCACGCATGCACTCTCGCACAAGTCTTTCTGACCATATGACAAAATCACAGATATGCTCGATGTTGAGTGATAAGCAAAGAGCACGTATTCATGATGGGAGTACTCTTATTTGAAGTATCTTCAAGAAGGGAGACTACGTTTCTGTCCCTTAAGGAATAAAAGTTACAGGGGCTGAGGAGTCCAGGAAGAAATTAGAGATACATTTGAATCCGAAGGAAAAGTTAAAGCTCCCTAGTGGCTGGCTGTCAGAGAGAAAGTTTACGGCTATTTGCATTAATTCTCAGTCTCTGTCTCTACCCGTCGCTATTTCTGTCTCTGTCTCTGTCTCTGTGTCTCTCTGTATCTCTCTGTGTCTCTGTGTCTCTGTCACTCTTTGTCACTCTGTCTGTCTGTTTGTCTGTCTGTCTGTCTCTCTCTCTCTCTCTCTCTCTCTTCTCTCTCTCTCTCTCTCTCTCTCTCTCTCTCTCTCTCTCTCTCTTTCAGTCTTCTGTGTTTGTCGCTCTGTCCCTGCTTTTTTCTGTCTCTCAGTCTCTCTGTCTGTCTGTCTGCTCTCTGTCTGCTCTCTCTCTCTCTCTCTCTCTCTCTCTTTCTCTCTTCTCTCTCCTAAGTCATCTCTGTCTCTCTGTCTCTATTTGTGTATCTCTCTCTCTCTCCTCTGTCTCTGTCTTTTTCTCTGTCTCTCTCTGCGTCCTCTCTCTCTCTCCTCACCCCCCCCCCCTCTCTCTCATTGTTTCTCCCAGAGCAATAAATCCAGTCAGACCTCAATAATGTCAGACTATTTGACTAAGGATTTGATTACTTTGTGTAGTTTTTGAGGTCAAGTCACGTTAGTGGCGTCGAGGAACTGAAACTGATACAATAAAACCCTGCATTTTTAGATGGTTGGTGGTGATGACGTATTGTGATAGGTTTTAAACATTCAAACTTCATGAATGAACTAAAATGTGGCTGAGCAACAACGACATTACATACGTGGACATAAACAAACCGTGATCCAGGTAGATGTATCACCATCCATATGACATCTTCGACATCAGCGATTTGACAGAGAAAACACGTCACGACGAGTCTTAAAACCAGATATTCGAGATAAACAGACGAATACAATGTTGCACTCTTTAGTACAAAAAAGGGTGGAACAAATAGACAAGTACTAAGAATGATACTGGCAGGGTAAAGTAGAATACTAAAAAATGTTGTATCATTATCATCGTCATGTGCCCTGCCGCATGCCGTTGGCGATCATGGCCCTCCATATCTATCTATCCCTTGTTGCCGCAACTACATCTTCGACCCTCTCTGTCCTCAGCCACCCTGCATGTCCGTCCAGTATTTTCTTCCTCGATCTACCTGGTGCTCTCTTGACCTCCAGCTTTCCTGTTGTGACCAGGTGCTCTAGTTCCCCTTTCCTCATAAAATGGCCTATAAATGTTGCTTGTCTTTTCCTAATTTCCTTATCAATAATCTTCTTATGTTTGCCTCCATCAAGCTGTCTCATTTTTTTTTTCTTTGCTGCCCATGGAACTCTCAACTTTCTTCTTAGAAACCAAATCTTGGCATGTTGTATCAGGCAGACGAATCGCCAACATTTGTCTTACTGCAATATCTTTCTGTGCCAAATATTATAGTTCCGGCTAGTATTCAGTTTCTCAAGCTAACGTCCCTGCGGTCGGATTAAATTCAATATGCACTGCCCCACTGATGACATGTGGTGAAGAAGATCAAAAATAAATCAGGGTATAAACCTTCATCCGAGAACACCAGTAGACCCAGGAGAAAATATTGGACAGGCTTGCAGGGTGGTTGATGACAGAGAGGATGGAAGATGTACTTGCAGCGACAAGGGATAGATTCGTATGGAGGGCCATGATCGCCGACGCCGTGCGGCAGGGCACATGATGATGATGATGATGATGATGATGGTGATGGATGATGATGATGATGATCATGATCATGATCATGATACGACGACGATGATGATGGTGATGATGATGATGATGATGATGATGTGATGATGATGATGAGAGAAAACTTCAACCTGCACATAAGCCCATCAAAAATGTGGCCGTCCAAGAACTCGATCCACATCTAATGTGTTATAATCATGGTCCTCTAGTTAATGAGCAAATGGCCACTAAACGTAGCTCCCGGAGATTTGAGCCCACAATCCCTGCATTGTCAGCATGTAACTCTAACAACTGAAAGAATGGGCCACTAAACCTGGCTCCAAATGGGTTAAATCACCCAATCCCTGTGTTATGAGCATCAAACTCTAGTAACTGAGATAATGGGTCACTGAAACGTGAGCATCGAACTCTAGCAACTGTGATAATGGGTCACTGAACATGAGTAGCATCGAACTCTGCAACTGTGATAATGGGTCACTGAACGTGAGCATCAAACTCTAGCAACTGTGATAATGGGTCACTGAACGTGAGCATCGAACTCTAGCAACTGAGATAATGGTCCACTGAACGTGAGCATCGACTCTAGAAACTGTGATAATGTCACTGAAGTGAGCATCGAACTAGCAACTGATGATAATGGGTCACTGAATGTGAGCATCGAATTAGAAATGAGAATAATGGGTCATGAACGTGAGCATCGAACTTGAACTAAGATGTGCCACTGAACGTGGCTCCTAGGGTTTTGAACCCCCAATCACTGCATTATAGCATCGACACTAGCATCTGACTGTTGGCACTGAACGTGCTCTAAGAGAATGAACCCGTCCCTGCGTAAGATGGCATTCTAGTAATTGACCTAACGGGCCACTGACAGCGGCTCCAAGGTAACCCCAATCCTTGCGTTATGAGCATGACACTCCTAGTTAACTGAGCTAACAGGCCCCCGAACGTGGCTCCAGAGGGTTGACCTCCCCCCCAATCCCTCGTATATAAGCGGACACCTTGAGTAATGGTAATGGCCACTAAACTGGCTCCAGGAGTTTTGAACCCAACCCATTGTATTAAGAGCACGGAATCTCTATCGACGAGCTAATGGGCCACTAAACCTGGCTTCGGAGGTTTTGAACCCCAATCATTGTATTATGATAATGGAACTTAGCAACTGAGCTAATGGGTCACTAAACGTGGCTTCAAGAGGGTTGAACCCGAATTCTTGGTTATGAGCATGGAACTTAGCAACTGAGCAATGGGTCACTAAATGTGGCTCCAAGAGGGTTGAACCCCACCTGTGTTATAAGCCTGGCACTCTAGTAACTGACCTACGGGCCACTGAAACGTGGCTCAGAGGGTTGACACCAATCCCTGCGTTATGAGCGTGGCACCCTATGAACTGAGCTAACGGCCACTAAACGTGGCTTCAGGTGTTTCGAACCCACACCCTGTATTATGAAACGGAACTCATTGACTGAGCTAATAGCCCATAATCGTGGCTTCGGGGTTTGAACTCCCAATCCCCTGTATAAGTATGGCACTCTTAGCAACGAGCTAATGGCCACTAATCTGGCTCCAAGAGGGTGAATCCCAATCCCTGTGTTACGTAGACTTAGTAACGGTCCTGCCAGCCATGAGTGCTCTAAGAGGCTGATCCCATCCTTGAGTCTCAGATGAGCTAGTGTTACTGAATCTGGCTCTAAGAGGGTTGAACTCCCAATCCCTGCGTTATGAGCAGCATGGCATTCTAATCAATGGCCAACTGGACCTGTTAAATACTACAACTTGAAAGGATTCGGATGCACAACCTTTTGTTGGATATTATGTCGTATTATTAAGAAAATTCAGTCGGACGGATACAGTTTTCAAGTGTGTCAACACCAGGCTTACAGTTGCATGGTTCTGGGTTGATCCCCCCAAGACACTTTCACCTGGTGGGAGCAGGGTGGAGATTTTTTTTTTTTTTCCGATCTCCCAGGTCAACATATGTGTAGACCTGCCCATGCCTAAAACAATTTCGCGTGTAGACGCATGCAGCATATCAACTATGTACGTTAATAGTCTTGTGAAATTAATCATGGAAGTAGCTAGCTGGCTGAATGTAACATGGAAATACCAAGCACTTACACTTATCTAAGACGGAGTATACAGACTGTTCAGCAACATGCCGCCTGCGAAGTGGGAGAAAAAAAAACAGAACAAAACAAAACAAAAAAATGAGACGCTTACAAGCATCCGAGAAAAATGGAACTCTATGAATAAACACTTAGTAGTATTAGTGAGCGACTTTAATCTTTCTGAAAAAAAAATGCTACAATTCTGCTAGATAAACAGAACACAACCGTGACTGGCTACAGTAGCAAGAAAACCTGGTGAGAGCTCGAGAGCAGATGGGCAGCAAATGGAGAGCAGATGGAGAGCAGCTGAAGAGGAGATGGAGAGCAGAAGGTCCTCAGAAGAGACACTCACCTCCTTTCTTAAGTATACATTTTGGTCCTAAATTCCCTACATGTTAAGAGAGTAGTAACCATGTTATCTGTCCTGGACACCTTTCTGTTTTCGCCTTTTTGTTAATCCAACAAGGTTTGATTTGTGATTCTAAAGTAGCTGAGCGCTAAGATATTAATGGGCTTTTATTTCTGTTCTGGAAGAGCGACTGTGTAGCCTACTCGCAGTCAGTCACGCCATCCAGCAGAGACCACTTCCATTGATAGACTAATAAAATACCGGTATGAAATATAGACTAGGTAAAGCATAGTCTACGTAGGGCCTCAGGATCTGGCCAGCTCATGGGTTCATATGCAGGCTTAAGGCTTATACCATGATCACTATACACATGACACCTGTGACATCAGTGCATTTAGAATTCTTTCAGATGGCGGAGACGTCGTCTTGAGAAACAAACTGAAACAAATTAAGCGCCCCAAAGCCAAATCACTCTGTAACGAATGTCTCAGTCAATGGACACCCGTACATGCAGGGAAGATTCAACATCATCTCTGCTCATGCTTGACCAGATTCAACCCGAATTCTTTTCAGCTGCTTCAGCCACCGCCCTCAGTGTCCCAGTCCTCTTCCTTCCAGAAATCGAAGGTTGTCCTACGAAACTACAGGCAGACATGCTTACCGATTTCCCGTTCCAACCTCTGCGGTGAGGTTCTTGTTCCAGAAGTCAGACATCTCAAGCCGCTAGCCGGCCAGATCGGCACATTCTTCAGTCTTGTAGCTGTGTGCCTTCTTCATTCCATTCCCACATGGCACAATGACTTTGATTAGAACAATCTGTTCCGGTGAAGGGAGGTAGAGTGCCCTATCTGATCTCATGCCATCCTTGCTGATATTTTCTGGGTCTTTGTTTCTATTCTGGAAGATCAACTGTCTACTCGTAGTCAGCCAAGCCATCTAGTAGACCCCATGCCCATGCTTCGTATACCACATCCTTCTCAGGCCAAAGTTTGCTGCGTCTTACCATGTACAAAATTATTGGAATTTCTTTTGGCGCATCCCCCCCCCCCTTCTGACAGTTCTAATCGTTTGCATAGTCTGTCTATACACTTGATTGTGCCTCCATGTTCACTTTCTCTCGGTTAATTCTTTAGATTCCTGGCCAATCATTTTATTAATCCCTTTAGGTTCCTGGTCAATCATCTAATTAATTCCTTTAGATTCCTGGCCAATCAGTTACTTTCTCTCGGTTTCTCCTCGTTGTCCATTGCAACCTTATCTCCGGTATCCTCAAGCATTGTGTATTAAGTCACTGATCGTGAAACTAACTGATTGGCTAGAAACCTTAGCATAAAGCCCAAGACATGTTCCACTGTTTGTCTTCCCTTGTAAAGCGGAGAGGCAGGGTCATCAGATTTCCCCAATTTCACCTAATTTGCCTTCGAGAGCTGGTGATCAAATACAGAGATGTGGACGAAACCGACCTCAAGAGGGACCACATGCCACATGTCATTCCAATTGAGACTTCCCTCGAGTCGACTTTCTCCTCGTTGTCCATTGCCTACATGTGGACCTTGCAAGACTGCCTTCTGGATTATTTTTGTCGGCTTCAACTCTCTCAGTATCCTGCATCACCGTATCTCTCTCTGTTTTCCCCTCGGCGTTTTATCATAACTCTATTCTTGTTGATTCCAGTCCCCTGCCTGTCGGTTTGTGTTTGTCCTATAATTTCTCTGACATTGTGGCTTTCTTTCACCGCCTGCACTGTCTCCCGGACTTTTCTTTTTTTCTGCAAGTTTTTTCTTTCAGCTTGAGCTAGATTGATTTCACAACCTTATCTCCGGAGTCCTCAAGCATTGTGTATTAAGTCAGTGATCATGAAACTAACTGATTGGCTAGAAACATAAACCACTTAACTTAATGGCTGGGAACCAAAAGGAATTAGTTGACTGATTGGCCAGGAACCTAAAGGAATTAATTAATTAATTGGCCAGGAACCTAAAGGAATTAAGTAACTGATTGGCCAGGGATCTAAAGGAATTAATTAGATGATTGACCAGGAACCTAAAGGGATTAATAAAATGATTGGCCAGGAATCTAAAGAATTAACTAAATGATTGACCAGGAATCTAAAGAATTAACTAAATGATTGGCCAGGAATCTAAAGAATTAACTAAATGATTGACCAGGAACATAAAGGAATTAATTAAATGGTTGGGCCAGGAATCTAAAAGAATTAATCAATTGATTGACCAGGAACCTAATTTGTTTTTTGTGTTAATAAGTGATGTGTGTGTATGTGTGTGTGTGTGTGTGTGTGTGTGTGTGTGTGTGTGTGTGTGTGTGTGTGTGTGTGTGTGTGTGTGTGTGTGTGTGTGTGCATGTGTGTGTGTGTGTGAGATTAAACAACTGGACTGATGGCATGCTCGTATTTTTCTTGTGTGCGTATTTTGCTGTGTTCTGGGGGGGGGGGGGGGGTGTTTTGCTTGTCTGTCTTTACTTTAATTTTAATTGAGTAAGCTTACAAAGTGTAAAATTGAGGTGACTGCACGATGTGCCTACAAAAATCAGGAATGGTTCTAGGATATCCTTACCATCCTAGTTTTAAATACCGTGATGGCTGTTTAAGTAGCGGTTTCCAATTTCTATTTCCTGACAGAAACATTCAATTTAAAAATCAATGGATCGCATTCAAATGGCACACCTTTCAATTGTGTGAAAACAAAAACAAACAAACAAACAAACAAACAAACAAACAAACAAACAAACAGACACACAAACAAGCAATGAAAACGAACCACATTAACACATACATAAAAACAAAAACCACTAGAAAATTGAGGAAATTGACTGTTTACATGTTCCCTTTAACATGAATATTTCATTGCTTTCTGGTTATTAGTAATCAAAAACGGTATGCATAGCATATAAAACATAAACTTTCTTAGAACTCAGTAGTCCATTTCTATGACATACTATAACATACACACTTCCAAATAGGTTCATTATTAAAATGAAGCCACACATTCGTACTAACAGTGAAACAGAAAGACAGAGACAGAGATAGAAAACAGCAGCGAGAAACAGTGAGGAAGTGAAATGGGAGGAAGGGGAATGAGAGGGGAGAGAGAAGAGAGAGAGAGAGAGAGAGAGAGAGAGAGACACAGAGAGAGGAAGATATTATATATATATATATATATATATAATATATATATATAAGAAGAGATATATATATATAAGAGATGATATATATAGAGAGAGACAGAGAGAAGAGAGACAGGGGAGACAGAGAGAGACAGAGATAGACAGAGAGAGACACAGACAAGACAGAGACACAGACAGAGACAGAGATAATTCAAAATTCAGAGATTCAGAATTCAGAAATCAGATCATTTAATTATTTAGGACATATCCCCTCATGAGTGGGTGTGAATTACAAATAATTAAAATATCAAAAATACGTTGAAAGCACGTATACATTATTTATGAACGTAAGCTGAATGTAAGCCAAACATATAGCTTAGTTATAAAACAGTTGCATATCAACGAGGCACCATTTATATTTTGAGAGACTGTTGCAGAAATATCGACATATCTTTAATCACTTCTTCGTATTTTCTATTACGAGAATCTGAGTAAACTATTTTTAGGGATGATCCAGTTTTTTGAGGAATTGTTTTTCCTTTCGTCATCCACGGCAGAACACACTAAAAAATGTGTTCATATTCGATGGCACAGTTGCAAGCGCAACCTACTCTTCAAAGCATCTCCATCAGATGCTTATATCTTTTGCGATGTATAGCCATTTCTGATACCACACCTTTTTTTTTTTTCGCAAGAGCTTTGACGACGGGCTACTTTGATTGGAGTAACAGCTGAACTCTCGCTGAGGACGGGCTACTTCGATCATAGTAACAGACGGCCTAGGGTATATAACTCCGTCTACTATTGTTTATGCTAATGGTTTAGTAGTTGGCAGTTGCTTTCCTTGTGGAGGGAACTTCCGTTGGACGCTTCAGTTACGTTTTGCCGGTTTCTTTGTCTAAAATCGATGGATAAGTTCACTTGCACCCGGTTCTCAGTGATTTCACTGTGGCAGCTCTAGGCCAGCAGGAAAGCTCAGCTGTGGCAAGTGCAGTCACAATAGAGTTAATACATTTATTCATAATCGTTAGCATGTAGGGCTCAATACAACTGCAAGTTCTAAATATTTTATTGTTAAAGCGAATCTGTCTTTGTTCCGAATATGATCATTCCAGTTTACCATGGCAGTCTGTCACTTTGATGGAAACATATGATGAAAGCAAGCACATTTTCAATTCCTTGATTTTCCCAAACAAAAGAAAATCCATACTGACACAAGCACATGCGAATATTTCATGGCCAGGAATATTTAACCCTATCATATAATTCATACGACATCTTGTAAGCTTTTAAGGGCACTC
>JAPXFY010000015.1:47844860-47847360 GCA_030674185.1 Monoplex corrugatus | reverse complement strand
TCTTTTTGAGTACAAGGCTGCAGCATTGTTTTGAATGCGCTGTAGGATGTGAATGGTGGAGGCAGGAAGACCGGACAGGAGTGAATTGCAATAGAAGGAGAGAACGAGTTTTGCAGTTGTTTCGACAGAGAGATACTTCCTGATCAGGCTTATACGATGGAGGTGATAGTAGCAAGATCTGGCAGTTTGAGAAACAAAGTTGTTCATGGAGAGGGTAGAGTCAATGCAGACACCAAGGTTTTTAGCTGAATCAGAAATTGGGACTGATGTGTTACATAATGGGAGAGAAAGAGGAGGCAGCTGAGAAAGTTTCTGACGGGTGCCAATGAGGATAGCTTCTGTCTTGTCATCATTAAGCTTAAGTTTGTTGTATGTCATCCAATTTTTAATGTCCGAGTAACACTCAGTGGTCGAGTCAACAGGCGCTGTATATTGTCAGGTGATTCACTGTCTTGAAGTTGGATGTCATCAGCATAGAAGTGGTGTTTTATAGAGTGGGAGTTGATGATGGTGGACAGGGGGGAGGTGTAAAGAGTGAAAAAAACAGGGCCAAGGACAGATCCTTGTGGAACACCAGAGGTCAGGTATGCAGGTTGAGAGTAAGTGCCATTGATGAGAACAGTTTGTTTTCTGTTTGATAGATATGAAGTGAACCAGGAGAGAGCAATGTCAGAGATGCCAAAAGTATGATGAAGTCTAGAAAGGAGAATACCATGATCAATGGTATCAAAGGCTGCAGACAGATCAAGGAGTGTGAGGAGTGAGACTTTGCCAGTATCAGTTGCAAGGAGGAGATTGTTGAGAATGTGTAGCAAGGCAGTTTCAGTGCTATGGCATTGGCGGTAGGCTGACTGGAAAGGATTGAGGAGATTGTTGGCAGACAGGTGAGAGTTCAGTTGGTTGAGGACAACTTTTTCAATCAGTTTTGACAAGAAAGAGAGATTAGAGATAGGCCGGTAATTTTTCAGTTCATTTAGGTCTAAATTGTATTTCTTGAGGAGAGGTGAACAATAGCAGACTTGAAAGAATCTGGGACAGTTCCAGTTTGGAGAGAAGTGCTGATGATGTCAGTGATGAATGGGAGGAGAGTAGGGAGACAGTCAGAGTAGAGAGAACCTGGAAGAGGACCCAGTTCGCAGGTTTTGAACGACATGGATCTGATTGTGTTGAGAATTTCTTCTTGTGAGACTGGGGTAAAAGTAGTAAGAGGTGTGCCAGAGAAGGAAGGGTCAGGTGGGCATGGTTGAAAGGGTGTCCTGTCAAGCCTGTCACGAAGAGTTTGTATTTTGGTGGTGAAATACTTGGAGAATACAGATGGGAGTTCTTCAATGTCTTCAACGCGTGCTTAATATTTTGCATGCGTACGCTCACGAAGCGAATGAAGCACTAAAAGATTTCACAAGAATATGAAAGTAGTCCCAGAATACGTATTTCATACAGCGAGGTCAGACATGAACACAAAAATCTGTCCAGCTGGTCTTTGTCGAGCGTATACGAAAGACTACAAAGAACAACTTATCAAACAATAAATCCAAAAGCTCTCGGAACAACACAGCAAAATGTCCACGTTGTTGTATGGGTTAGGAGAAACTGAATGATATGAAATCATTATTTCTGAGTACTGGTTAACTGGGGACAGGGAGGCAAATGCGATGTCTTGGGGAGGGGAGGAAGTGAATTGAATTCTGCTGTGTGAAAGTGGTCATGCCGTAGTATAGTTGTTTTATTCCGAAAACGGTCAACACTGAAAACTGGGATATTGGCAGATTATGGTACACATGCTGATTGTTGTTTCTTTCAGCTCAGTTCAATGTCGAGCTTGCTCGGCTATCCATGACACGTTTCCTCCAATCCTCTCTGTCAGACATTGCAGTGGGTAGTTCATCATACTGACAGCCCGTATCATCGATCAGTTGGTCGATGAAGGTCTTCTTTGGACGTCTTGGTCTTTGTTTGACGTGACTGGGTCTCCATAGTAGAACATCTCCTACCAGTTCTTCTTTGCTTACGCCGGTAGTGTCCGCGAAACGCAGTCTTTGTTGACGGATTGATTTACTGATTGGTGGGATCTTACCATTTAACTCTTTGTTTGTTGGATGTTCTCCAGGATTTGTTCAGGGCTGCACGTAGCATTCGTGTGTATGCTCCATCATACACATATAGATATAGATATAAGTATTATACATACTTACATATCATACATACTACATACAATACATATATATATATATATATATATATATATATATATATATAATATATATAAATTATTGTATACATATATAGAGATAGATAGATAGATAAATAGAAAGACAGACAGACAGATAGATAGATAGATAGATAGATAGATAAATAGATAGACAGACAGACAGATATATAGATAGATAGATAGATAGATAGATAGACAGATAGATAGATATATATGCATGTGTGTGTGTGCGCGCGCGCGTGTATGTGTGTGTGTGTGGTGCGTGCGTGTGTGTGCATGCGTGCGTGCGTG
>JAPXFY010000015.1:47827360-47837360 GCA_030674185.1 Monoplex corrugatus | reverse complement strand
TTCTTCTTCTTCTTCTTCTTCTTCTTCTTCTTCTTCTTCTTCTTCTTCTCGGTCTGTGTGCTCTTAGTCAAGTGCTCCGAAACTCAAACAAAGAGAAAAAATACAACCCAAACAAGCAAACACACCTAAAAACAGAACCGGTTAAAGAAAAGACACCGAACAGCCAATCAAACTTACAAACAGAACCAAAAAGAGAGAAAAATAAAGTTCAACAGAAAAAAAAAAAAATTAAATGAGAATGAACACGCCAATAGAAGGATTGTTTGAAAGAACACATAACTGGGATGTTCCACATGATTCCTCAAGATGTTTTCTAAGCCTGTAATTCGAAAGAGTACGATAAAAAAAGCCTATTTTATTTTCTTACTATCTCAAACATTTTGATGACCACAAAGATAAGTAAATGAATGTATATAAATAAAAGGAAATAGCATAAATGAAATGAAATGCTATACAATACAATACAATACAATACATTATAATACAATAAAATGCAATAAAACAAGATGAACGAAATAGAATAAAGTAGAATTAAAAAAAAAAAGTAACAAACTAAAACGAACTAAACTAAACTAAACTAAACTAAACTAAACTAAACTAACAAACTAAACTAAACTAAAACTAAACTAAACTAAACTAAACTAAACTAAACTAAACTAAACTAAACTAAACTAAACTGAACTTAACTAAACTGAACTGAACTGAACTGAACCGAACTGAACTGAACTAAAATGAAATACAATAAAATGAAATGAAATGAACATAACAAAAAAATACAATAAAATAAATAAAATAAAATAAAATAAAATTAAAATAAAATAAAATAAAATAAAAAAAATAAATAAAATAAAATAAAAAAAAATTTTAAAAAATAAAAAATAAAAAAATAAAATAAAATAAATAAATGAAATGAAATAAAATAAGATAAAATAAAATAAAATGAAATAAAACAAATAAAACGCATAAAATAAATATAATAAAAAGTTTAAATGGTAATCTGGAATGTGATCAATTTTGACGAAATGGTCAGTGATGATAATTTACCTTGGGACATCTTTGAAAAATGATGTTTCTGAATTTTATTAAATGATTTTCATTCATTTGAAGTAGAGGATAGTTGGAGTAGTGCTAGCCATTTTGAGAAATGTGCTTTTGAAGCTTAGAAAATAAGAATTAGCAAATCACATTAGTCAAAATGTTGAAAATTGACTATGATGCTCTTTACTCGTAATAGTGCACTTGGTTGCTAACGTTTTATCTGCTGTGCTTTAACTAAAAAAAACTAAAACATACTAAAAACGAAAAATCATGATAACGTAAACAGCTTAAAGTGAAAAAAAAGTCATTTTAGACAAGTTAAGATTTGTTTTAATGTGTCAACTTCCCACATCTTTCAGAAAACATTTCAATAAGTTGGAATTGTAAAAAGATTAACATTAAGGTCATAGGAATCAGAAAAAAAAACACGAAACAAGAATAAGAACATGTATTTAATACAGCAAGACAAGTCATGTGCACATTTTCGGCCAACTGGCCTTTGTCAAGCGTAAGATCACAAACAAACAAACACCGGATACAACAATTAGGAGATTCCTTTTCTCGCACTGGATGGAACAGCAGGGAAGTTTCAGTCTTTTTCTCTTAAGTTTTGTATCTGTGTTTGTTTGTGATCTTACGCTTGACAAAGACCAGTAATGTGCGCCTGTCTTGTCTTGTTGTTTTAAATACGCGTTATTATTCTTTTTCCTGTTTTTTTTTTTGGTTCCTGTTTGCTCGAACGCGGGCAGTCACATTTGTTTTGGATTTCGTATTAAAGTCATAGGCCCAAAATGTTCACAGGTCTGAAAAAGTTGTTTTGAGCTTGTTGTGGAAACACGCTGCAGCAAGGATTTTTTTTCCATAACGCATGTATTTACAATAATTTGAATCTGAAAAAGCCCTACTAAAATATCGTTCTGGAAATACATGTATTGAATATCGTAACTCACACCACCGATGAAAAAACACAGAACAAGATGAATCTTTGGAGGATATTTCGCTATTGTTTGAGACATGCTGTGGGGTATCATGGTCTGGGGCCCGGGTCGACAGAGGACGAGCTATGTGCCAAATGACAAAGAGTAGTCTAATCCCATTATGTCTTCAACGACTGGTCGCCTCATCCCACATACGCAATTCACTCATCATATTTTTTTATCTTCAGACAGTGAGTCCACCCCCTCAAAAACACCTCAATGGCTAAGGCATTGGTATAAAAAAAAAGAAGATGGTGATCTGAACAAAAAAAAAAAAAAGAAAGAAAATAGGGACAATAAACGAAAGAGAAAAAGGCAGCTTCATTGAATGGGAGGGAACGACGTTCCAGAAGTCACAAAGTAAAACACATTCACTCCAGAAATGGAGAGAACGTGTTAGCCACGATACTTTGAATGACCAAGGATCCCATCAGTCACAAGGTACATTAAGAGGAAGCTACTGTAGTCCGTGGCCAGGAATACTGATTCTCAACACCAAAACGCCATAGAAAAGTTGGTGACTGGATAGTGATCGGTGTTTATTTCGCTTTTCTGCTGTGTGTTCCTCAGTCTGTCTTCACTTTTGACTCCCAGCCTCTTCACGTATGCCACCTTAATTCTCCATACATGCAAGTAAATTTATGTTGAAAACGTGACATGTTCAAGGAAAGACGAAATAACTTTCGGAGCTTATGTGGTACACGGAAGGTGTAGAGGTCTCCAAGCTACAAGACAGCGGCTTGTTTTTCAAGGATAATGGTCCATAGGTAAGATTTCCAGTAACTTCATTAAATTTGGGCATAATATCACTTGTAAATCACGAATACGTCAAGGCTGCGATGCAGCTGATATTCTGCTATTCTTGGTGACTTGCATATTCATGTTTAATTAAAATATGTTCATGTATATAGACAGACAGACGGACAGACAGACAGACAGATAGATAGATAGATAGATAGATAGATAGATACATAGATACATAGATAGATAGACTAGATAAAAAGATAGATAGGCTTATGTTGTGTGTGTGTGCGTGTGGTGTGTGTGTGTGCGTGCGTGTGTGTGTGTGTGTGTGTGTGTGTGTGTGTGTGTGTGTGTGTGTGTGTGTGTGTGTGTGTGTGTGTGTGTGTGTGTGTGTGTGTGTGTGTGTGTGTGTGTGTACGTAATTGTAGACTGTGTTGGTGGAAAGACTGTTTTGTGGTTCCTTGAACCAGTACTGTTTTCAAACATTATTTTCTTTTGCAAATCAACAAAGTAGCTATAAACACAACTTGTTTGTCTATTTTACGACGTTTTCAGAAACTCTCTTTTTCTTTTATCGCCACTTTTAAAAAAAAATCAGGTCATCAGTTCTAATTTATTTATGTCTTCATGTATGTGATTTTTATTCATTCATTCATTCATTCATCCATTTTTATATTTATTTATTTATTTATTTATTTATTTATTCATTTTTTAATTTATTTATATATATTTATTTATCTATTTTCTATTTATCAATTTATTTGTTTGTTTATTTAGTTATTGATTATTTTTTTCCTTTTTTCCATTTATTTATCTATTTTTTATAATTTGTTTATTCATTCATTTATTTATTCATTATTATTCATTATTCATTATTTATTTATTTATTTATTTATTTATTTATTATTTATTTATTCATTTGTTTATTCATTCATTATTATTCATTATTTATTTATTTATTTATTTTTTATTATTTATTGATTTATTTATTTGTTTATTTATTTATTTATTTATGTATTTATGTATTCCTTTTTATCCATTTGTTTATCTATTTGCTTATTTCTGTTTGTTTGTTTGATCATTTACTATTTATTCATTTATGTACTATATTTTTATTTCTTCATATATTTATTCATTTACTTATTTATTTATTTCTTTATGTATGTATTCATTTATCATTTATTTATTTATTTTTATTTATTTATTTATTTATTTATTTGTTTGTTTGTTTGCTTGTTTGTTTGTTTGTTTCTTTCTTTCTTTATTTTTTTACTTATTTATTTATCTATTGATTTATTGATTTATTTATTTATCTATGTATGTATTTTTTTTAAATTTATTTATTTATTTATTTATTCATTTATATACCCATTCATGTGGGTTTTGCATTTATATATTTATTTAGTTGGTTAGTTAGTTAGTTAGTTAGTTGATTAGTTGATTAGTTGATTAGTTGGTTAGTTAGTTAATTATGTATTCATATATTTATGCGATTATTCATTTCTCCATTCATTTCTCTATTTATTTATGCATGTGTTTAGTTGTTTATTTATGTATGTCCTTAGTTTTTTTATTATTGATTATGCATGTATTTATTCATTTATTTGTTTATTATTTATTTATTTATTTTACATTTTTGCTATTTTTATCTATTTATTTTTTCTTATCTTTATCTATTGGTTTATTATTTTTGTTTGTTTGTTTCTTTCTTTCTTTCTTTTTTCCTCTATTTGTTTATCTATTATCTACCTATTTATATATCATTCATTCATTCATTCATTCATTCATTCATTCATTCATTCATTCATTCATTCATTCATTCATTTATTCATTCATTCATTTAATCATTTATTTTTTTATCTACTTAATTATTCACTTATATAGTCGTTTATTTATGTACGTCCTTAGTTGTTTATTATTTTTTTTATTTATTCACATATCTAACATTTATTCATTTATTTATTTCTTCATTTGTCTTTTTCTCTAAACCATGTTTGCTCTGTTGCGTGTCTTATTTATTTTTGTTTGTTTGTTTTTCACTCCAAGCATTCGGTTCCTTGGATGAGCATGTGCAAATATTCCTGGCCCACATTGTGTGGATTTTCTCTCTCTGCAGCATCTGCATAATCCGTCTCCAGTGCCAGTGAATGCCCGGTACTTCCGTGTGTCAATAGATTTTATGAAAAATGTCCTGACTTCAATGTGCTCGTTGTGTGTGTGTGTGTGTGTGTGTGTGTGTGTGTGTGTGTGTGTGTGTGTGTGTGTGTGTGTGTGTGTGTGTGTGTGTGTGTGTGTGTGTGTGTGTATACGTCGGTATATGTATGCATTTATATATTTGTATACATATATATATATATATATATATATATATATATATATGTATACAAATATATAAATGCATATATATATATGCATGAGAGAGGGAGATTTATTTGTTTATTTATTAACTTATCTATTTATTTATTTGTCTATTTATTGATCTATTTTGTTTGTTGATTTTTATCTTGCATAAGTCGGGAGGCTGGTGGAGAATATAGAAGGAAGAACATCAGTCGTAGTAATAAAAAACAATGAGTTATCACAATGCCTGCACAATTGAAAAGAAGAATGGAGACTTTTTTTTTCTTTATATCATACAAGTTAATAAAATAGTAGAAACATGTTTCAAATTTTAGGCAACTTGACAGTTCTAGAAATAATAGGCGAGCTATCATAGTATTATATCCTGCAACTGGCTTCATCAGCGACACTGTTTCTGTTTTTCATTCTGTGGCACTGAATAAATGAATGAACCGCCTTCCAAGGTTTGAAAAAAACATGAATGCACAGAAAAGCAAGGCATCCTTATAATGTATGCAGCAACACGCTTCAGCAACGTTGCTATTTGTGCTTTTTATTAGCTCGATGTGGTGATTGTTGACAAGCTGAGCGAACCAGAAAAAAATACAGATTTTGAATCACGTTTTTTCTTCTGACATCTGGTTTTGTTTTTGACGTCCCTTTGTGTGGGTGAATGAGTGTGGCCATGTTTACTGTAAATTGTGTGTTTGTGTTTATTCTTTTATTATTTATTTGTTTGCATACGTATCTATTTATCTATTTAGTTATGTATTTATGTATGTATTTATTTATTTATTTATATTTATATTTATTTATTTAGTTATTTATTCATTCATTCATTTATTCATTTATTTATTTATTTATTTATTTATTCATTTATTCATTTATTATATATCTATCTATCTATCTATCTATCTATCTATCTATCTATCTATCTATCTATCTATCTATCTATCTATCTATCTATCTATCTATCTATCGATCTGTCTGTCTATCTATCTGACTATATATCTGTCTATCTATCTGACTATATATCTGTCTATCTATCTGACTATATATATATGTCTATCTGCCTATCTATCCATTTATTTATTCATATATCTATTAATGATTTTTAAACTATTTTCAGTTCATTTTTTTGTCTTACGATGAAGAGACGTAATGCACAATGTGGTAACAAAACAAGATATCAGTTCATATACAGTCATAGGATCAAGTATTACTGATATATGAACGGCGCGTATCATGCAGAATATCCATAATGATATGTTAGGCATTTGGAGGTTTCAAAGTAACCATCATGATTTAAGTACATGCAATAACAATCTTTTAAACTTTTAAAACAATTATTTCATATTGTTCTAGGATAACCAAACATCAGAAAACAATGTGAGAACACAAATTGTATCAATTTATACATATAGGAAGTCTTGTTGACATACATATGGCACGTCACATACAGAAAACACATGACAATAAATTAATCAAATATTGAAGGTGTGAATGTGTACAGCAAGATTTAAGTATATATTAAGAAAAAATTGTTTTCTTACGAGGAAAACAATTGGTATGTAGTCGTTTTATTGAAGCTTACAGCGGACAAATGACAATTAATTTTGGCATTATACTGTTCAATCTTGAATCTCAAATTTAGTATTCTTTGGAAAGTCGGTATATTCGAAATACATTTGTCAATAGTGCATTAATAGATGTATGATTTTTGCAAGCATTACTATAAGGTCAACATACTCTATAGAAGTTAGTTTGTTTGTTAGTTAGTGAGTGTGTTAGTGAGTGATATGAGTGAGTGAGTGAGTGAATGCGGGAGTTAGTTAGTTAGTTAGTTAGTTAGTTAGTTAGTAGTTAGTTAGTTAACTAGTGAGCTAACTAGTTAGCTACCTTGTTAGTTAGCTAGTTAATTAGTCAGTTAGTTGCTCAGTCAATTGGTTGGGAGGGTAGATGATTGGTTGGTTGGGTGGGTGGGTGGGTAGCTGGCTGGTAGGTTGGTTGGTTGGTTGATTGGTTGGTTGGCTGGCTGGCTAGCTGGTGGCTTGGTTGGTTAGTTGGTTGGTTGGTTGGTTGGTTGGCTGGCTGGCTGGTTGGCTACTTGGTTGGTTGGTTGGCTGGCTGGCTGGTTGGCTGTTGGCTGCTTGGTTGTTTGGTTGGTTGGTTGGTTGGTCGGTTGGTTGGTTGATTGGTTGGCTCTCTGTGTGTGTGTGTGAGTGTATGTGTGTGGGTGATTGGCTGGGTGTTTGTTTGGGTGTTTGGTTGGTTGGTTGGTAGGTTGGCTGGCTGGTTGGTTGGTTGGTTGGTTAGTTGGTTGGTTGGTTGGTTGGTTGGTTGGTTGTTGGTTGGTTGGTGGTGTTTGGTTGGTGGTTGGTTGGTGGTTGGTTGGTTGCTTGCTTGCTTGCTTGCTTGGTTCGATTTGATTGTTGACGGGGGTGAATGAGTGAGTGAATGAGTGAGTGAATGAGTGAGTGAGTGAGGTGGTCAGGTAGGTAGGTAAATCAATAGGTAGGTAGATAGATAGGCAGGCAGGTAGGTAGGTAGGCAGGTAGGTAGGTAAGTAGACAGGTAGGTAGGTAGGTAAGTAAGTAGGCTGGTAGGTAGTTGTTTGTTTAATTGGTTGATTAGTTGGTCAGTAAGCCAGGTAGTCAGCTAGTGCAGTGAGTCAATCAGGAGGTCAGCCAGTCAGTCAGGTAGTTAGTCAGTCAGTTAGTTAGTTAGTAAGTTAGGTAGGTAGGAAGTTAGGTAAGTAGGTAGGTAGTTGGTTAGTTGCTTGCTTGCTTGGTAGGTTAGTTGGTTGGTTGGTTGGTTGCTTGCTTGCTTGCTTAGTTGCTTGGTCAGTCAGTCAGTCATTCGGTCAATCAGTCAGTCAGTCCGCCAGTCAGTCAGTCATCCAGTCGGTGTTTTAGTCAGCTGATCGGTCAGTTAGTTGGTTAGCTCAAATCAAGTGTTCTCGTATTTTTCTCATTTGTCTTTTTGGTCATCGTTGTTTTTTGTCATACCAGCTTTCGCCTAAGTTTCCATTCTTGCTTGAAAGAACAAGTCTTCACTTTTTTTACAAGTCTGTACTGGCGTGGCACAATGTGTGTTAGATTAATAGCGGTTAAATTGAAGGAAATTAGACAATTCTGGGCTTCTTGACTGTTAAAGGTTTAATCTTTAAGAGCCGTCGTTTGGCGAGTAAGATGTTGTAAGAAGTTTCTTTCTGTCTTCATGAATTGTTTCTTTATTTGTTTCAGGACCATAATTCCCCTCTCATCTTTCGTCCTTCATTGCTCTCTTTTTCTCTGTCTTTGTTTGTCTGTCTGCCTGTCTGTCTGTCTCCTCTCTCTTTTTCTCTTTCTCTCTTTCCATCTCTTGTCTGTCTGTCTGTCTGTGTGTCTCTCTCTCCTCTCTCTCTCTCTCTCTCTCTCTCTCTCTCTCTCAGTTTATATTGTCCATCTCTTTTGTTCATTTTTCTTTCTCTCTTTTCCGTTCCTTTTTCTTTCTTCTTTTTTTCTTTTTTCTGTTCTTTTCGTTCTTGTTCTTCTTACTTCTCTCTCTCTCTCTCCTCTCTCTCTCTCTCTCTCTCTCTCTCTCTCTCTGTCTCTCTCTCTACTGTTCTCTCTTTCTCTTGTCCAAACATACTCTCTTACTTTTGTCTCTGTCTTACTGCATCCATCTAGCTTCCACCACCGCCAATATCCACTTCCTCTAACTTGTTTTTCTTCTTGTTTCTAAGGAACAGGGGCAATATCTGTTTCCTTAAAAAGGAAAACAAAACCAAAAAAAAAAAAAAGAGAGAGATGAGAGAGAGAGAAACAGAGACACAGACAGTTAGGGAGGGAGGGACATAGGGAGAGTAAAGACCTTCCTTTTGCCGATCACCCAGCTACAACACCCACCATCCATAACCCCTCACGTCTTCGCCCCCACCTCACGCGGAACGTGATTGCTAAAGCGCTGCTGACGCTACATCAGCCGTCTAAGATGGAAGAGATTGAACAGGAGATAATGAGAACGTTTGATCTGTAATGACGGCCATTAGACTGGCCTCTGATTTCTTCTGTCCTCTGGCGCTGATCCTGGACGTGCTTGCTTGCTTAAAAGCTTGCAGGCAAGGAAATGGAGAGAGTGAGACGGTAGGAACTTGCTTTTGACAAGGTCATAAGACACCGTTTGATATCTGCGAAACTATACAACTTTTGTTTTGTTCTTTTTTTAATATCTAGGACGGTAGAAACTGTTGTTAAATCAAGAACCTCGTCTCTTTTCGCTGTTGCCTATGTCTCTGGGATTTTACATCGGTCGTTGTTACTCAAGTGCAGGCGATCGATAGAGACATACTTTTTTCTTTCTTTTTAAACAAAGTTGTTGATGTTGTTATTGTTGTTGTTGTTGTTGCTGCTGTTGGTGTCGTTATCGTTGCTTTGTTGTTGTTGTTTTTGGGTGATGGTGATCGTCGTGGTAATTGTTGCTGTAATTGTTGTTGCTGCTGCTTTTGTTGTGGATATTGTTATCACACGTTTGTTTGTAACCTCTGCAGGATTTCATGAAGTTGGTATCTGGCCTGAAATGGTATTTGAGATCAACCTGACTACAAACAACATAAACTGATACATGTGACCTTTGCATGCTTGTATGAAATTATTGATGTTATTATCTGCACGTGACACGATGCTAAACATTCTGCCATTGAAGTTAACAAAAAACTAATCTTAGGTGTTTCCAGGATTTACCGTAGGAATTTTACTTTTCTACAAAACCTCTTTAACTCTGACTTTCTTGCTGAGGTTATGCCTGTTCGGTAGGTAGAAAAATCAAGACAGCTCATACTTATTCCTTCTGTTTTATTAATAAAATATATTTCTATGTTTTCGATAAATTAAAAACGAACCACTGGTCCACGTGTGTCT
>JAPXFY010000015.1:47797360-47804860 GCA_030674185.1 Monoplex corrugatus | reverse complement strand
CAGAGAGAGACAGAGACAGGGAGACAGAGACAGACGGACATACAGAGAGAGAGAGAGAGAGAGAGACAGACAGACAGACAAACAGACAGAGAAACAGACAGACAGACAGAGAAAGAGACAGACAGACAGACAGACAGACAGAGAGGGAGAGAGAGGAAGAGAGAGAGAGAGAGAGAGAGAGAGAGAGAGAGAGAGAGAGAGAATGACAATGACAATGATGCTTTATTTTTCAACGGTAAAAGCTATTGGCTAGAAGCCATTTTTCAAACTTGCCGTTGCTATTCTAGAGAGAGAGAGAGAGAGAGAGAGAGAGAGAGAGAGAGAGAGAGAGAGAAGAGAGAGGAGAGAGAGAGAGAGAGAGAGAGAGAGAGAGAAAGAGCAAGGTGGGTGACAGCAGAAGACAGGTTTACCAGTGTTTGCGAGAAATGGATTTTATTTGTTTTTCTTTTTACTTCGAATAAAGAGATATTAGAAGAGCAAGAAGCAACGAAAGAAAAGGGGGGTTGAGAAACGAAGGTCAGGAGAATAAAGAAATAGACAACAAAGTAGAAAAAAATAAATGAATGACTTATAGAGTTCATGAAAGATTTTTTCTAAAGGGAATTGAATTTATGAAGAAGCCAAATGAATGAATGAACTAATGAATGAACTAATGAATGAATAAATAAATGAATGAATGAATGAATGAATGAATGAATGAATGAATAAATGAATGAATGAATTAATCTTTTTTTTTTTTTTTGGTGATGGGAGCAGAGTATAAATATTATCACATGGCTCAACTTGCATATAAAAAATTAAAAAAAACGGGGAAAAAAGCAAACAAAAACAAGCACATTTTTATGTAAAGAAGAAAACATCGACTCATCAGTGTTCATTATGGCCTGATTGGATCTGCGACAAGTCTCCAAGACTAACCAGTAATAACCAGTAAGTTCACATACGCACTCACCGATTTCTTACTACTCTGGCATCATTGACTGAGGCTAAAAAGAGTGCCATACCATCTCAAGTTCGCACTCAAGTCGTCATCATTATCAAGCGCCCTGCGGCATGGCGTTGGCGATCATGGTCCTCCAAATGTATCTATCCCTTGTTGCCGCAAGCACATCTTCCATCCTCTGTATCTTCAGCCACCCTGCAAGTCCGTCCAATATTTTCTCCCTGTGTCTATCTGGTGCTCTCTTTCCCACCAGTTTTCCTGTGTCAAATGGCTGATGTAATGCGTCTAATGTGTCGGCTAGTGATTGCGTGCTTGTCATCTCTCACTTTCAACCTGCACCGCTGCGAAAAGGAGAGCAGATAGCGTAAATTTCTCTGTCAGTACATGGCCTCTCCATCAGCAAGACCTACGTTATGCCTCCTCGTGGCGACATGTGGTAACTGAGCACCTCACGGACTCAGGCTAAAACTCGAGGGACTCGGAGGAGGTCTGGCCCCCAGACGTGCGGTACGCAGGCCCACCGGTGTGTGGATATGCCCTGGTGCTCACAAACCAGAACCCCAGCTATGAGTAAATAGCACCACTGCCTTGAGGTTATCTCGGGAAATAATAAGGCTAAGGGAGTAAACACTGAAGGAAAATCACTCCTACCGCCTTGTAAGTTGTCGTGGGAACGACAAAGGCTAGCGGAGAGACTGTACACAAACCGATGGAAGGCAAAGGGAAACTACCATCGTACTTTCCCAAGTATAATTATGTCCAGACAAACAAACAAAAAAAAGGCACTTAAGTGTAGATTTTTTAATGTCAATTCAACTTGAAATTGCAGGCAAAATTCGATTTAAATAAATTAAAACAAACTATAATTATATATATATATCCAGGCTATGTAAATTTGAGTAATGTCTTTGATGCTGCTAGAGCATTTATTGATGAGCAATTTATTGTGATGGTCTGATTGTGAAGGTCAGTACCGTGCGAATCGTTTTAATTTCTGTAAAACTGATGCTTTTTTGTGACTTGATCATCTTACCTTCCTTTGCACTGTAAATGATTAAAAATCCCCAGAGGGCGTTTGACATTTTACGAAAATGCAGTTCCTTTGCAGAAGGAACATGTAATTGAAATGGCATTAGAACGAACTTAATTGAACTGTTCTAGGAAAATATGGAAGTTCATAGATGTTAAACTTTCAAACTTCAGAAATAAAATAATGCATGAAATAAATGAAAAGATAGACGATAAAGTTAGATGAATCACGAATATAGTTCGATAATGTCGTCTTTTCTTTCTGTCTGTCTGTTTTTATGTGTGTGTGTGTGTGTGTGTGTGTGTGTGTGTGTGTGTGTGTGTGTGTGTGTGTGTGTGTGGCGCGCGCGTGAGTGTGTGTGTGTTGTGTGGGGTGTGTGTGTGTGTGTGTGTGGTGTGTGTGTGTGTGTGTGTGTGTGTGTTTCTTTTTTTCCCTTTAAGCACTTCTTTTCCGTATTTACTTCTCAGTTCATATAAGTCATCTACTACATAAGGCGATCGTAGATTTAGACAAGGATTTAGTAAGCATACGCAGGGACATTCTACTGCGAATACTCGGAACACACGGGATGCCACATCAGATCGTCCTTCTCAAGGTAATGACAGGAGTAAGAAGAGAATATGTAATATCAACATTGTTGTTCAACGTGGTCATAGACTGGGTTGATGAGGCGAAAGATTTGGGACAAACCAAGAGGCATCATACGGGTGGTTTTCTTTTTAACACTAGGAGACCTTGGTTTTGCAAATGACCCAGTACTAAACTCCAACACTAACCAACACAAGCAGGAGCATCTTCACTCAAGAAGTAGACCTGATGATTAACGAAAAGAAAACAGGGGTGATGACAATGTACAGCCGCATACCCTTACCAATCTAAGTCCATGTAGATGGAACAGACCTAGCCATAATTGAAGAGTTTATCTATTGAGGCATCACTGTCTGACACGATGGTCTTAGCGGGCAGTGACATCAAGAGCTGTGTCGGTAAAGCCAGAAATACCAAAGACTTTCAGCATGCCAGACAACGTGTGGAGGTTCCCCTCCACCATCCCCATCATCCGGTACAGCCTCAACCCTAAACTGAGACTGTACCAGAGAGCTGTGTCCTTTCCACTCTCTAACTGTCGGTTCAGGATGCTAGAGGATGACAGAAAGCAACCTTATCAAACTAGCGACCTTCCCCCACAGAAAATCCCCAAAGAACCATGCAAGGCTTCTGGCCCAACACCATGTGTAACCAACAACCGTTTGCCCAGTGCAGTAAGGACATTATTGGCACAGTCAACATGAAAAGACGACGGAGATTCTGATATTCTGTTGATCTTGTATAAAGCCCAGCCGACTGCCTAGAGCCATATGCGAGCTACAACCATTGCAAAACACACACACACACACACACTACTTCAACAGGAAAAAATAAGGAAAAGAAAATTAAGTACACATATCGATGCATTCGCTTACATACTCTAAGGAAATGCCCCTGGCGTTGATCACTCCGCCCACTTTACCGCACAGGGGATTTAAAAAAAAAGATATGCATGAATACAAATTTGAACAGAACTAAGGACACTAAAAATATATATGAAAACAAGTCTAAAATACCTAAAACTGCCCAGCGCAATAAGGACAGTATTGGCACAGTCAACATGAAAAGACGACGGAGATTCTGATATTCTGTTGATCTTGTTTAAAGCCCAGAACTAAGGACACTAAAACATATATGAAAACAAGCCTAAAATACCTAAAACTGCTTCCGCAAAATAATCTCACATCCCTGGAGCCCAAAACACCCCTAATACATGTATCCAATTGCCAAGCATAAGAGAAAGTAGGTAAGACTTTATCGAACACATACAGGTGAATGGACCAGCAGGGCAGAAATTGATTGGAAGAAATGACAGAAAGCAAAGGGCGAAAAAAGAAACAAAGCGAGTAATAGAAAAGAGGAAATTTCTAGCACAAAATGTCTAGAAGGTGGGGATACTAAGATACTTCTGCAAGCTCATCCAAAGAGAGCACGATAACATCACCCAGAATGCCTTTTACTGAACACCAGGAGAAACAGGTGAAAGGGCAATATTCCAAAACTCCTGGCAATGAGTAAAAGAAGACCTCAAGAACCTGAAACACATATACATAATGGATTTCTTTAAAGGATTACTGTCTTAGGGAGTTATATTTTGTTCCAATTTCTACGCCACCTTAACGGCCACACAAGCCGGCACTGTTTTCACAATTTGATAATAATGATGATGATGACGATGGCGATGATAACCATGATGCTATGCAGTCAATCCGGATTGACTCTCTCTTTTCCCCTTCTTTATCCTCTCTCTCTCTCTCTCTCTCTCTCTCTCTCTCCTCTCTCTCTCTCTCTGTCTCTTTCTCTCTCTCTCTCTCTCTCTCTCTCTCTCTTCTCTCTCTCTCTCTCTATTACTTATTATTATATATTTTTTATATATTTATTGTCGAGTATTACATGTATGTATATGTATGTATATATATATGATGTATTATGTGTGGGTGTTGTGTATGTAATGTGTGTGTTGTGTGTGCGTGGTGTCTGCGTCGTTGTATGTGTGTGTGTTGTGTGTTGTAAGTTTGTGTCTTGTGTCTGTCTGTGTGTGAAAGTGTGTGTGTGTGTGTGTTGCGCGCCGCGCGTGTGAGTGTGTATGTGTGTTGCATGTGTGCTGTGTTACGTGAATGTGTGTGAGTGCGTGTGGTGCGCGCGCGCGTGTGTGTGTGTGTGTGTTTGTGTGTGTGTGTGTGTGTGTGTGTGTGTGTGTGTGTGTGTGTGTGTGTGTGTGTGTGTGTGTGTGTGTTGCGTGTATGTGTGTGTGCGCGTGCGCGTGAGTGCGTGTGTATGTTTTATGGCATAACATCTTAATAGCAACCAGGTTTGAGTGTCAACATGTTGAACAGTTGACATCTGCATAATTGTTTAATGATATTTAGATTATGAATACGCACACTTTGTTAGAGGTTGCGTGATGAGTGTAATAAAGTGAGTGACAGAGTGACAGAATCTTCTTCTTCTTCTTCTTCTTTCATCTGCCGCTGGTGCCCTTCGGCGTCGCGGGGAGACACAGACGTCTGTCTGCAGCAAGGCGGGAGGCTTGATAGAGTGACAGGTCATGGGCTCGCAGGGTGTCA
This sequence comes from Monoplex corrugatus, assembly GCA_030674185.1. Taxonomy (NCBI): domain Eukaryota; kingdom Metazoa; phylum Mollusca; class Gastropoda; order Littorinimorpha; family Ranellidae; genus Monoplex; species Monoplex corrugatus. The sequence continues at coordinate 47,799,732 of JAPXFY010000015.1, read as the reverse complement.
GCCACGGAGTCGCTCCATCGTCTCCGTGGTCTACCTCTGGCTTCCAGCCAGTGTATCTGGTGGTGTATGCCCGTAGGGCCGGTTGGTCGGGCGGCATTCTGGTGAGGTGACCAAACCACCTGATCCTTTGTTGTTCGACATGGTGGAGAATTGGTGTTAGTCCGACCATGTTTCTGATCACCTCATTCTTGATCTTGTCGCGTCTGGTCTTGTTGACAGCTTTTCTCAGGCAGCGCATTTCACATGTGACCAATTTTCTCTCTAAGGCTTTTGTTAGGGCCCATGTCTGACACTGGTATGTGAGTGTTGGAACGAAGATGGCGTTGATGAGTTTTGCCTTGGTGCTCATTGGGATGCTGGGATGTTTCAGAAGGGGGGCGAGTTGGTAACTGACTGCGTTCGCTTTCTGGCATCTTGTTTATATCTCTCTCTCCAATTTTCCATCTTCAGTGAAGAGGCTGCCAAGGTATTTAAATTCTTTGGTCTGTTTCAGCTGGGTGCCGTTGATGTTGATGTCCAGCTTTCCTGGATTTATGCTGACAGACATAACTTCTGTTTTGTTGATACTGATCTTCATATCATACTTCTCGCAGCTTGTGTTGAGTTGGTCTGTGTGTTCTTGAAGAGCTGCTTTGTTCTGATTCATCAAGGACTGGTCGTCAGCAAATAATAGTTCGTTCAGGGCCTCCAGATCTGGATTGGCTTCCTTTGTAATCTGGTCCATGTAGATCACGAAGAGAAGGGGAGAGAGTACGCAGCCTTGCCTGACCCCTGATGTAACCGGGAACCAGTCCGATGTTCCACTGGCTGTTCGGACTGCGCTCCTACTGTTGGCATAGATTGCTCTGATGTTATCAAGCAACTGCCCCTTCACGTCGTACTGCTCCAGGATCTTCCAGAGCTTGTCTCTGTTGACTCGGTCAAAAGCTTTTTCTTGATCAACGAATACTGTATGCAGGTCTTGGTTGTATTCGATGGCTCTTTCACACAGCTGTCGGAGTGCGAAAATGGCATCTGTGCACCCTCTTCCTTTCCGAAAGCCAAACTGGGCATTGCTCAGTAGGTGTTCTGCTTTGGCTCTTGTGCGCTGTTCCAGAATCTTTGCATACATTTTCCCTACATGGCTGAGAAGTGAAATGCCTCTGTATGTGCTGCAGTCTTTCTTGCTGCCCTTCTTCTTCCAAATTGGTACCACTATTGCATTTTGCCAGTCCATTGGTACTTTCCTCTCTTCCCATGCTTTCTGGAAGATGATGGTGAGCCACTTAACTCCCGTTTCTCCGCATGCAAGGATGGCTTCAGTTGTTATGCCATCATTGCCTGCTGCTTTGCCCTTTGGGCTGGTCTTAATTGCTTTTCGTGTTTCTGCTTCAAGGATTTGGGGCTCTAACTGGTCTTTGTAGCGTGGTGAGAACTGGGAGCTGGAAGCCTGGACTCCAGATGGGTTTAAAAGGTCTTTAAAATAGTCTTCCCATCTTTTCAGAATTTCCTCTTCTTTGTGTAGTGCCTCTCCATTTGCATCACTCACTACTGTTGTTGGGTTGAATGGCTCATCTCTTACTCTCATCGTCTTCACACTTTTGAAAAATTCTCTTGGGGAGTTCTTGCAAATTTCACTTAACTTCTCTCCATAGGTCGCCCAAGATTTTTCTTTGGAGGCTTTCACAACACGTTTACTATGTCTTCTTGCGATTCTGTACTTGACGTAGTCCTCTTCTGTCTTGGTCTTGACCCAAGCTTTATATAGCTGCTTCTTTTTCTTGATGGCTTCCTTCACCTCTTGGTTCCACCAGGCTGTAGCTTTCCTGTTTTTACCTCTACATTTCTTTGTCCCGCAAACTTCCCTTAAGGTGTTCAAGAGAGCTGGCTTGAAGGTGTCCCAGGCTTGTTCCATGATGAGGGGGGTTGTATCAATGGGGTCAAGTTTCACCTTGATAGCACTTTCAATCTGTTCTTGCACTTCTTTCCCTTCCAGTTTGAGGAGGTTGATCTTTTCAGGCTGGTTCTTCATAGCAGTTGTTATTTTCTCCTTCTGAGTACTGGAGGCCAGAATGACAGGCCTGTGGTCAGTGTCAAGGTTGGCATTGGGGATGGCTTTTGAGTCTTTGATGGCGTAACGTGTTCTAGATCTTGCAAGTATGAAGTCGATTTGAGACGAGATGCTGAGGTCGTTCCATTTGTACCAGGTGTAAATTTGGGAGGCTCGATGTTGGAAAAAGGTGTTGGTGATGATCAGATCATGCTCTGCACATAGTTCCAGCACGTGGTTCCCGTTGTAATTGCAAGGTGTTCTGTGGTCACTGTGGGGTCCAAGATGTTTTGTCCACGGGTTTCTTCTCTCACCAACTCTGCCGTTGAAATCCCCCATGACA
>JAPXFY010000015.1:47784860-47794860 GCA_030674185.1 Monoplex corrugatus | reverse complement strand
CTTCGCATTCTTCTTCTTCTTCGCATTCTTCTTCCTTCTTCTTCTTCTTCGCATTCTTCTTCGCATTCTTCTTTCGCATTCTTCTTCTCTTCTTCTTCGCATTCTTCGCATTCTTCACTTCTTCTTCTTCTTCTTTCTTCTTCTTCTTCTTCTTCTTCTTCTTCTTCTTCTTCCTTCTTTCTTCTTCTTCTTCTTCGCATTCTTCGCATTCTTCACATTCTTCTTCTTCTTCTTCTTCTTCTTCTTCTTCTTCTTCTTCTTCTTCTTCTTTCTTCTTCTTCTTCTTCTTCTTCTTCTTCTTCTTCTTCTTCTTCTTCTTCTTCTTCTTCTTCTTCTTTCATTCTTCTTCTTCTTCTTCTTCTTCTTCTTCTTTCTTCTTCTTCTTCTTCTTCTTCTCTCTTCTTCTTTCTTCTTTGCATTCTTCTTCTTTGCATTCTTCTTCTTTTGCATTCTTCTTCTTTGCATTCTTCTTCTTTTCTTTGCATTCTTCTTCTTCTTTTGCATTCTTCTTCTTTGCATTCTTCTTCTTTGTTCTTTTCTTCTTCTTCTTCTTCTTCTTCTTCTTTGCATTCTTCTTCTTTGCATTCTTCTTCTTTGCATTCTTCTTCTTTCTTCTTCTTCTTTGCATTCTTCTTCTTCTTCTTCTTCTTCTTCTTTGCATTCTTCTTCTTTGCATTCTTCTTCTTTGCATTCTTCTTCTTCTTCTTCGCATTCTTCTTCGCATTCTTCGCATTCTTCTTCGCATTCTTCGCATTCTTCTTCGCCATTCTTCGCATTCTTTTCGCATCATTCTTCTTCGCATTCTTCTTCTTCGCATTCTTCGCATTCTTCTTCTTCTTCGCATTCTTCGCATTCTTCCTTCTTCTCTTCGCATTCTTCGCATTCTTCGCATTCCTCTTCTTCTTCTTTTTCTTCGCATTCTTCTTCTTTTTCTTCTTCTTCTTCGCATTCTTCTTCTTCTCTTCTTCTTCTTCTTCGCATTCTTTTTCTTCTTCTTCGCATTCTTCTTCGCATTCTTCTTCGCATTCTTCTTCTTCTTCGCATTCTTCTTCTTCTTCTTCTTCGCATTCTTCTTCTTCTTCTTGTGTGAGTGTGTAAGTGTTTGCACGTGTGCGAATGTGTGTGGTGTTGTGTGTGTGTGTGGTGTTGTGGTGTGGTGTGTGTGTGTGTGTGTGTGTGTGTGTGTGTGTGTGTGGTGTGTGTGTGTGTGTGTGTGTGTGTGTGTGTGTGTGTGTGGTGAGTGTTTGTGTGTGTATGCGTGTGTGTGTTTAAGTTTGATATCTTTGACAGTTGAGCCTCCGGTCCTTCCTGATTTGATGAGGTTTGCTACAGTGTTCAAATATCGTTTCGTTATGTAATTTATTGTGCATGGAAGTGTGTTAGAGCATCACTCTCTCTCTCTCTCTCTCTCTCTCTCTCTCTCTCTCTCCTCTCTCTCTCTCTCTCTCTTTCTGTGTATGTGTGCGCGCGTGTTTGTTGTGTGTGTGTGTGTGTGTGTGTGTGTGTGTGTGTGTGTGTGTGTGTGTGTGTGTGTGTGTGTGTGTGTGTGTGTGTGTTATTATAGAAAATACTGTTCCAAATTGACATGGATCTTGTATAAAAGTGAAAAGACTGCCTTATTTACTACTGTTTTTAAAATAAACTTTAATTATTCCGCGTCTATAGTCGACATATTTTTTCATGACCCACCTGTCCATGTGATGTTTTTAGTGTTCATATAATGATCGTGGACACATGTAAACATGTTTGTGTGTAAGTATGTGTTGTATGATTTTAATGATATAATCAGTTCTTCTTGGCATTATTATTACTATCATTATTATTATTATTATTATTATTATTATTATTATTATTATTATTATTATTATTATTATTATTATTAATATTGTTATTATTATTACCATTATTGTTATTACTAATCCTTTTGCTGTTACTATTGTCATTATTATTATTATTATTATTATTATTATTATTATTATTATTATTATTATTATCATCATTATTACTACTACTACTACTACCACTATTGCTGTAGTTGTTGTTGTATTTGTTGTTATACAATACAATACAATGCAATACAATGCTATATTGTTATCATTGTATCATTATTGTTGCTGTTCCCATTATTATGATCATTTTGATTGTCATCGTTATTAATGTTGTTACCATTATAATATCATAATTATTGATTTTATCATACGGATCAACATCACTATTTTTATACGATTTAAAATGAATAAAATAGCATTGATGTGTACGCTTACGCCATGATGTATACCCACGAATAGCTATGATCATATAACTCCGCCAGTAAACCATATTATAAAGCCATCAGTAGAAGCAATAACGTAAAAATGTGGTCATGTTGCCATAATTTACCAGCACTAGACATGCTGAATATAGCGTTTCAGAGATGGCGATCATCTTGGGGACCAGATTTATCGTTGCCGAAGTCCCCTTGGAGCAATGATCATATTATTTTGCTTCTGTTCATCTTCACCCGCCCACAAGTTAGTACTCTTCTGATTTGGCTGATGGCACACCCTGTGCTGTGTATAATGCATACTAGAGACAGAGGTTCGAAATAGAGTGTATTTTATCTGATCATGCATATATACATCTGTCATGATATACATACATACATACATACAATTCGAAAATTAATGTATTATCTATCTATATCTATCATCTATGTCTCCTCTATCTATTATATATCTACTATCTATCTATCTATTTATCAATCTATCTATATACTCTTATCTCTCTATCTATCTTATCTATCTATCTCTCTATGTCTACTATCTATTATTATCTATCATCTGTCTATCTATCTATATATCTCTCTATCTATCTATATATCTATTTTATTCTATCTATCGATTATCTAATATCTATATATTTATAAATGTATATGTGTGCATATGTATATACAAATAAGTATGTATATCATGTATATATATATATATATATATAATATATTATAATATAATTACATATAATGTACATACATACACACATACATACATACATACACACATACATATATATGTATACATGTACATACATAATATATATGTTAATTTTGTGTATGTGTTTGTGAAAAAAATAGTGTGTAAACTTTTGATATACGGTGGGTGATGATATTGTCTTCGGTTTTGTTTGTTTAATTTTTTTTTTTTTAACATCATCATTTTTGTTTTTATTTAGCAAGATTCGGGTTTTTGCATGAAAACAAACAATCAAGGGGAGCAAACAAAAAAGAATATTCCTTCCATGTCCAGTTTACCCAGGGGTGCATGTGAACTGTCAAGTTATCAGATTTCCTTGATAAAGTTTGCTTAAGAGGAGAAATATCTTTGAAGTTCCATTTTCCAAAAGTGACCAAGGAAGTACATACTTCGTTTGTGCCTTTTCCATCGCAAAATACATATTACTTTTTTCCCATTTCACACATGTATTTTCGTTTCTAAACCTGACCTTAGAATTCCAATGCATGTACTTAATTTTAAAAATTTTAATGCACAACTAGCATATGTTATCTAAGACCTTCCCAAACATGCAGTGCGCTGAGCAACGGTGTCTGGATTATGAATGTATGCAACGATCTAGAATTCATCCATGGAGATGATTTATGAAAAGCTGCTGCATGTTGTAAAAAAGACTATTCCCAGTGACTGAATTGTGTAAATCTCTACTACGAAAAAAGTGCGTTCACCGATAGAGGTGATTCGAATTAATGAAGGTACTATATTTTGTCCATAAGTGATTCAGCTTGGTAAAATCAGGCTTAGGCTACAGTCAGACCAGTCAGGGAGTTGTTGACAATACCTATGGTAGTTCCAAATCAGTCAATTAAGAGCTGTCTTTGTTTTGAAATTTTAACATTTAATTTTGCTAACTCCTAATGTCTAATTTCCCCAAGTTTTATCATGTCTTAGAATCTAAAAAGCACACCAACAAGCTTGTTTTTCAACTAAAACTATTCCCCTATAAATTGTATGAGCGTAACACTGTTCTTGTCAATAAGAAACTTACAAAGGTCAAATGCATAAAAAAAGCAAAAGAAAACGAAAAAAGAACAGAAAAAAAAACTGAATAGACGATTTCAGACTGTTTTTATGGTAATTTACAAACTGTAAATTTCTAAGATGAATTAAAAACTTTAAAAAAATAAAAAATGTTGCACTTTAGCCTCCTTTTGCCACGGAGGGTCACATATAATAACTGTAGGGCAATTCTCCTGTTGTACGTTATCATCAAAATAATGCTCATAATATATGTACGTTGGTTGTTTCAAGATCTGAGCTGTGTCAGTGTATTCAATCACTGAGAGTCAGATGTTTATTTCATTACTGGGTATCAACTCCTCTCAGAAAGAAAAACAGATTCAGGTCAGTCAGTAGGCTCGGATATTCATCAGTCTGGGGTCTACCAGTAACTGGAGAATGTTAAGTATCATCTTTGAGTTCTGAGAGCTTTCTTTGTATACTCAATCTGTTGATCAGATGCCATATTTCATTACTGGGCATCGCCTTCTTTCAGCTAAAAGGATTCCAGGCGATCAATAGCAGCGGACATTTATCAGTCTGGCTCTACGAGTAGTTAGTGAGAATGTTTAATACTCTGTTTGGGTTGATGTGGTGTGTGTGTGTGTGTGTGTGTGTGTGTGTGTTGTGTGTGTGTGTGTGTGGTGGATTGTGTGTGTGTTGTGTGGTGTGTTGTGTGTGTGTGTGTGTGTGTGTGTGTGTGTGTGCGGTGTGTGTGCGCGTGCAGTGGCTAATTGTGTGTGTGTTTATGGTTGTTGTGTGTGTGTATGTGTGTGTGCGTGTGCGTGTGTGTGTGTGTGTAGTGTGTGTGTGTTTGGTGTGGTTGTATGTGTGTGTGTTGTGTGTGTGTGTGTGCATGTATGTTTGTGCGTGTGTGTGTGTGTATGTGCGTGTGTGTGTGTGTGTGGTATGTGCGTGTGTAGTGTGTGCAGTTGTATGTTGTGTGTGGTGTGGTGTGTGTGTGTGTGTGTGATGATATTAATGTTTCAGTATATTCTACTCTTTATGTCTTGCAAAATATGCAAATCGTAGTGTGACCAAATGAAACTGGAACACAGTGTTATACAAGAAAATATATTACTATTGATATCGTTATTATTAGAGTTCCTCCATTTAATATTAATAATCACAGAACAAATATTTCGGAGCTGTGTGCCGAATTTGTAGCCACATTGTCTTAATATTCTGTTTCAGCCTATCAGAAAAAATGATTCACAAAGGTTTTCTTTCGTATCTTAGCATAGCAAAGTATACTGCTGTATATATAAAAAAGCTTTGACATTAAGGCATTATGCAATTTGCATATGTTGAATCTCTGCCAGTGTCAAATTTCTCCTAATAAGGATCCTTAGGGATAGCCAACTCTCCACATATAGTTCTTACATGGTCGTCTTATTATCGTCTGTGTTGCTGAGTGTCTCATTTTCCTTAAACGTGTCTCTCTGAGAGAGAGAGAGAGAGAGAGAGAGAGAGAGAGAGAGAGAGAGAGAGAGGAAGGGAGAGAGAGAGAGAGAGAGAGGAAGGGAGAGAGAGAGAGAGAGAGTCAGACAGACAGACAGACAGACAGACAGACAGACAGGCAGGCAGACAAACAGAGACAGAGAGCGACAGAGACAGAGAGAGGCAAGGACAGAGACAGAGAGACAGAGAGCGAGAGACAGAGAGGGACGGGGACAGAGAGTGACAGAGAGAGAGAGATAGGGGGGACGGGGAGAGAGACAGAGAGAGAGAGAGATTATCTGTGTGTGTGTATTTGTCTGTCTCCCTGCTTGTCTGTCTGTCTGCTTGTCTGTCTATCTGCCAGTGTCTTTGTCTCTACATATGTATCTATTCCGCATGTGTGTGTGTGTGTGTGTGTGTGTGTGTGCGTGTGTGTGTGTGTGTGTGTGTGTGTGTGTGTGTGTGTGTGTGTGTGTGTGCGTGTGTGCGTGTATGTGCGCGTGTCTGATTAATGTGAAATTTTATCTTCTGCGTACTGTCTTTTTACAATAGGAGATTTATCATAATAGTGATAAGGACCTTTCTGTATGCTTGTTTGTTTTTTTAGAAAACAAACAAATGAATAAGGAATAGAAGAAGGGCATGAATGCTTCTCCCTCTTTATTTGCTTATGAAACACTGTGTGGGCAAATCATTTCCACTGCGTATGAGAACTATTTTGAACACTTTGGATCGTGAATCCCAGCATGACTAAGATGTGTTAAAAAGAAGTTGGCATATGATGTAGATTCGTATTTGAAACTGATGAGAGAAAAAAATAAACACTCAGTGCAACTGTCTTGACTATCTAATGCGACTCTTCAAGTAGTGACATCTTCAAACCTTCAAAAAGGAAAAAGAATATGTATAAACAATAACTGGAATTCTATCAACGAACGCAAACACAATTGTTTGATCTTCACTGCTCTTAATTACACTCACCTAACTGATTTCAGTTTTGGTTAGTTTTTCAACACACCTCCCAACCCACCACAAAATCTGGGACATCTGTACACAATCTTATACCAGTAATGATAATAATGCAGATGATAGTGATGATGGCTTGGAGTTCTACTTCCAGTTCGGACTGCGTGAGAGACTGTACTCTCAGCAGAGAGTCCGAGGGCATCATTCCAGTATCTATTCACCAACTGTAGGTCTCTGCCAACCGTTTGGCACCAGTTTATTTTTGCCAGTTGATTGGATGCATACCATACTTTTGCTAACCTGTAAATATTCTGAAAATTATCTCCCATAATCCATTTTGTAAAATAATTCTTTTTGCAATTACAGAAAGTTAGTGAAGAATAATGCTACTTGTGTTCGTGTGTTAAACATGAGGTACACGTTTCTGTCGATATAGTATATAGTAGATCACAGAAACGTACCACGTGTGTGACTCCAAAGTAGACATGACTATGTCAAATGTACGCTTTTCAGGAACATTATGCGCTGGTGAGGTTTAAGGGCGATAATGTTCACATAATTCGTTGACTGAGCAAACAGTAAGCACTTTGTTCAACCAACTCTGTGTTTGCATGTTATTACATGAATCAATTGATTTATTAGAATCCTTAAATGACTTCCTGATCTCGAACGAAAAATGTGTAAAAAAAAATTGGAAACAAAACAAAACCAAAACAAAAATACATGCTGCCTGAAGCTCCAACAGCCTTCTACACGACAGGAGGCAGCAAAGTGTGCACTGAAAAAAATATGGCACTCGGAGCATGGAGCGGAATCTGTTGGATGATTCAGATGACTGGCAGTGCACAGAAGATTTTCACGATAAGAAATACTCCCAGAAACGATCATCAACAGTGGCATAAGGCTTGGACATGGTTCTCTACCCCCGTTCATGAAAACAGACGATACTGACCAAACTCGTTATACTATATGAAAGTAGAATGGTAGAAGCCAATAATCTAAAACAAAAAAAACTGAAAAAGAATGCACGTCTATTCAGCAACCTGAGGAAATCCAGTTTTCAAGCCAAAGTCGTCGATGCTCTGGTTGGAGAAGGGGGTTCAGACTATATTCTTATGAAACAGCTCTGGATTTCTGTGAGAGAGAAGACCAGAACTCTTAAGGCAATGTTTTAAAAGCAGCTGGAAAAAGTTCCAGTTGGGTCTAGTCAAAGACGAACAAAAGTGAACTTGTCAAGACAAAATTCCCTCATATGTTGCTGGTGACCGATAAATAAGTGGTTAAGACATTCGTCGCAAGGGTGACTTAGCCTTCAGACACCTGATTGCACTGGATGTGCGGGTTCGACCTTACATGGTGGACATTTTCCATAAAGATAAATGGCGACAGTAGAAAGTCATCCAGGAGTCATAACCTGGATGCGGTCCTTCGGCCTTAGATTATGAGGAATGAAAAACTGCTACTGTCCGGCTCTCCACAGAATATCTTGCCACTGAAATGTCCGATCGCATTAATTAAAATGAATGTTCACGTCTTACATTCTAGGGTCTAATATACTGATCTGTTTCGTGTAGCTGCTCCGTGATTGTTGTTCTTTGTTTTCCAAGAAAAATAAAGCGTAAAATCATTCATGACAATGCTTTATCATTCTGCAGACAAATGATAAGTATAAGCGACAGTTCCTTCACTTTGCCACATCTGCCGTTCACTTGGTGCTCCCAGGATGATAATGTAAACAACCTTGGCAGTAGGGGTTAAGGTTGGCATATTGAAACTTATCACGAAACTCCGTGTTTTCTCTGTCTCTTTTTTTTCTGTCTCTGTCTCTGTCTGGTCTCGTGGTGACCTCAATTCCGATTCCTTCTACCGCTTCCATACGTCAAGTGATTTGATATTGGGGTCTTGGGTATCATTGGTTTATAGGGGAGGATGGGTGGTCGTTTGATTGAGTGATTACTGTCTAATCTAATTTACTGTGACAGCCTGTGTTCAAGCAAATACAACTCAGAACAAAACACCTGTAAATACGAGTTGCTGGTTTTCTAACGTTTGACAAACGAATACAAAAAAACAACAAAGAAACAAGCTCACTACATTTAATGTAATGAAAACCACACCCAAAACAAGTGTGACTACCCGTGTTCAAGCAAACAGGAATAAAAAAAAAAAACACGAAAAAAGAATAAAAAAGCGTATTTAATACAAGATAAGATAGGCACAAAGTTCGGCCAACTGGCCTTTGTCATGCGTAAGATCACAAGACCATTCCTTTTCTCACACGGGCGGAGCAGCAGGGAAGTTTCAGTCTTTGTCTCCTAATTTTTGTATCTGGTGTTTGTTTGTTTGTTTGTGATCTTGCGATTGACAAAGACCAGTTGGCCGAAAATTTGCGTCTGTCTTATCTTGTTGTATTAGATACGCATTCTTATTTTTTTTACGTGTTTTTTTTTTTTTTTTTTTCTGGTTTCAATGAAAACCACAGATAACTCCAACAAAACAGCAGCAATTATAGCTGATATTTTCTTTCTTCCCCCTTACTGAACGTGTTTGCTCAGTCTTCCAAACATTTCCTTTCACATCCAATCTGCTAAAGCGTCTGGGTGGTCCCTTTCATGTCTCATCCACACTACTTCATCCCCGTACACCTCACTTTGAATAAGGGTCTTCAACGTACATGTTTGATGTTCTCTGTGAGTATGGACATAGAGAAGGTATAGGCACTAACAGTTCTGGATACATGTTGAGCTTGGGGATTGGAAAAAAAGAGTCCCCACATTTCAACCGACATGCGAATTACATGTATTTTCGTTAATACTCTATACGAAACAAAAATCGATAAAATGGCTACCTGGTTGAACCTGGCTCTCAGTTAATCGATAATCGATAAAATTCAACGAAATGTCTTCCCACATAGCCTATACTTGAGAACGAAAGTTGTTATCAGTGTAACCACCAATGATTTTCTTCTTTAATGTATGTCTGTTTATGTACTATGATTTGTCCTTAGCGGCTAAAAGAATGTCAACAAAGTTTGTAAAAATGATTGATCTTGGATATTGCTCACTACCTACAAAAACTGAATTTTAACATTAACATTTACAAACTGAGAATAAGGATTTTGTTAATTGTATCCGTGACAATTTTTTTCTTAGATCTGATAAAGAGAAACAGTCAAGCAAATAGCTGTTTCAAGATTATGTATTTCCTCAGCTGTGAAGATATTCCTCAAATGTGGCAAACTAATAGTTGTGCAGCTATACAAGCTGGTTACACACTTGTGATGATGATGGTGATGGTGGTGGCGATGGTGATGATGATGATGATGATGACGGTGGTGGTGGTGTGGGTGGTGGTGGTGGTGGTTGATGGTGATGGTGATGGTGATGATGATGATGATGATGATGATGATGATGATGATGATGATGACCACGACGACGGCGACGACGACGACGACGACGTTGATGATGACAACGATGATAATAATGGTCCTGCTGCTGCTGCTGTTGATGACGATGATGATGATGGTTGCGGTGGTGAAGATGTTAGTT
>JAPXFY010000015.1:47772360-47779860 GCA_030674185.1 Monoplex corrugatus | reverse complement strand
GACCCAGGGAGAAAATGCTGGAACGAAGGGGCTGGGAGAGATGCTAGGGGCAACGAGAGTTAGGGACAGATAAAAGTCCATGATCGCCAACGCCATGCGGCAGGGCACCTGAATGATGATGATGATGATAGCTTTCTACAAAGGTCAACTAATGGTAATTACATTATTTATACGGCGCCAAATCTTGACAATTCAAATGAAAGCGCACACATGCACCAGGTATACGCAGGTATACAATCGACAAAGATTACTTAAAATATTTCATATATCTAAACACACACACACACCCACACACACACACACACACACACACACACACACACATACACATACACACACACACACACACACACACACACACACACAACACACACACATACACACACACACACATACACACACACATACACACACATACATCACACACACACACACACAAACACACACACACACACACACACACACACACACACACACACACACACACACACACACACACACACTTAGGGAAAGAAGTAGCTGTAGAATTAATTGTTAGGAAAAGAGGTGGGTTTTGAAATTGGATTTAAAACCAGAAAGGGTAGATGTTAGGCGAAGGCAGAGCGGAAGTCTATTCCATCTCCTGAACGACTTCGAATAAAACTATGTATACCAGTCACGATGTGCAGTGCTTAGCACAGTTGTATAATGTCCAGAAAGGTTTCGGGGTTCAAATTCTATCATTCCTGACAAAACATGTTTTACTTTTCGGCCCCAACTCAGAGTTCAATGTGCTATGGGCTCATACTGGCCACATGATCAATCGAGTCTCATCCATTTCAAGACGCATTGTTGTGGCTGTTTTTCAAATGGCCTGACAAACATGGGGGGGGGGGGGGATCTGCATCTCTCGGATCATGCTGACACCTGCATATGATGTTATCATCATCATCATCATCATCATCATCATCATCATCATCATGATGTGCCCTGCTGCATGGCATTGGCGATCATGGCCCTCCATACGAATATATCCCTTATCGCAAGTAGATCTACCCTCTCTGTCCTCAGCCGCTCTGCGAGTCCGTCGGATACTTTCTCCTTGGACCTACCTGGTACTCTTTTGTCCCTCCAGCTTTCCTCTTGTGAGAAGGTGCTCAGATTTCTCTTGCCTCATGAAATGTCCTATATATGTTACTTGTATTTTCCTAATCTTTTTCCATTTATGTTCTTCTTGTGTCTGCCTCTTTCAAGACTTCTCGAATAATAGGAAACCTGGAATACAGTCCTGTCACACAATCTCAATCCGTTATAGAACTCCGCATTATTAAAGTTGTCGTTCCAGTCACCATGTATCATCATAGGATTGTGAGCTAAGAACTGGTTTCAGGTCCTGTAAACACTAAGATAGCTCACGGGAAAGGACGGCAGGAACACAAACCAGTGTTGTTTTACTGATCCCTGACTCAAACATCAGCTACTAAAATGACTCCACGAATACATACAATATCGTAACTGTTGTCTTGGTAGTGTTCTTGTTATGTTCGTGGGGGTAAAACCTGTTAAGTCGTGCTGATCGAAAGGCGACTATCTATACACTCTCGTCAAAAAAAGTGTACGTCTCCCTTCTTTCTCGTGCGTCCTTCGTTAAATCCAGCGAGCTCCACACGGAACGGCAGTTGGAGACAGAAGAACTCAAAAGGCCAACCTAACGTCCATCATCATGGATCAAACGTTCTCATTATCTCCTGTTCTGTTTTCAGCCGTTCTTAGATGGCTGATGCCGGCCACACTGGAAGTGATTGACCAGTCATGTTCTGTGCAAGATGGGATCTGGAAGTCTGGAATTGAGGGGTTGTGGGTGGTGGTGGTGATGGTGGTGGTGGTGGTGGTGGTGCGCGCGCGGCGCGCGCGGTGGTAGTGTGTGTGTGTGTGTGTGTGTGTGTGTGTGTGTGTGTGTTGTGTGTGTGTGTGTGTGTGTGTGTGTGAAGTTGGTGGTTATGGTGGAAAGATCGTCAACGCTCTGATTGACATAATCTCTTCTACTCGGATGCAAAACAAAAAAAAAAATAGTAGTAATAATAATGATAATGATAAAGATATTTTTAATAATGATAATAACAATAATAATATTGATAATAATAATAATATATACTAATACTATACTAATAACATATATAATAATAATACATACACTACTACTACTACTACTAGTTTAATAACAATAATGATGATGATAGCAATAAAAGTGATAATAATAAAAATGATAATAAATAAAATCACTGACAGAGCAAAACAAAGTTGCAGAGCCATCACATCACCACAACCATCCTTTTCCAGAGATCCTCCTGTCACAACTCGCCCTGGTCACATTTCACGTCCGTCACCAAGATTTTGATGATTATAATTTCAGTTGTGTTCTTCTCAGTGTTATTAAAAATTAAAGCAATTCGCTATGTAGTTGTAATTCGCAGGGGACGGGGATAACTTGACGACTTTCTGTAAACTAAGAGTTATTTCCCCTTTATTATTTTAAGTAACCAGTAACTCATAGTTATGTTCCTTTAGTGAGTTTTGGTCATTGTGTGTTTTGAAGACCATGACAGAAAATAGGAAAAGACAAACAATATTAATAGGATATTTCATGAGGATGGGGAATTAGTGTAACTACTCACAACAGGAAAGCTGGAAGGAAAAAAAACACCAGGTAAACCAAAGGGAGAAAATATTGTTCGGACTTGAAGAGTGGCTGAGGACAAAAAAAGATGGGAGATGTACTTGCAGCGACAAGGGATATATTCATTTGGAAGGGCCATGATCGCCAATGTCAAAACGCCAGGGCACATGATGATGATGATGATGATGATGATGATGATGATTGTAGAAATTGTTTAAGAAATCTCAGACGCTGCGCCCTTTAGTCTGTTTTTGCTTTAATTAAGGTTGTTTGCAGCTAATTTTTGCAACTCTACAAAATCAAAGAAGATGAAGACGACGATCAGGAGATACACACTGCACGACGGGAAGGTAGTTCAGGGAGGAATGAAAAGATGAAGAAAAAGAATTATGGTCAAAGAGAAAGTGAAGACAAGAGAAACAGCGTATAGGGAGTGATGCATATGAAAGGTGATAGTAATAAGAAAAAGTCAAGAAGAGTGCCATATAGCCCCACTGGAGAGAAGAAAAAAAAAACGAGACGGAAGACAGCAGGGATTAAAAACAAAAAGAGAAGAGAGAGAGAGAGAGGAGAGAGAGGGAGAGAGACAGAGACAGAGAGAGAGTCCAGACAAACAGTCAGTCAGACAGTCAGAGACAGACAGAGAGACAAAGAGACAGACAGGAGGGGGGAGACAGAGATGAGAGAAGAGCGGAGAGAGAGGAGGAAGACAGAGACGAGGAGAAAGAGTAGGCAGTGGTCAGAGTAGAAATAAACGGGAGAGACAGAGAGAGAGAAAGAGATGAAAGTATAACAGACAAGGCTGTTGGGAAGATAATAAATACACTATTAAAGTAAAAGACTGATACATGTGCTGGTTTAATTACGAGGACAGAGAGGGAGAGGAGGAGAGAGGAGAGAGAGAGAGAGAACAGACAGACAGAGTGAGAGAGAGACTGACAGACGGACATACATACATATATACATACAAAGACAGAGACAGAGAGGGGGGGGGAGTGAGAGAGAGGGAGAGACAAACAGACAGATAGAGACAGAGAGCGATGGAACTCAAAACTCAGAACTTAGAGAGAGAGAGAGAGAGAGAGAGAGAGAGAAGAGAGAGAGAGAGAGAGAGAGAAGGGAGGTGGGTCAGAGTGATAGCGAGACAGAGACAGAGAAGACACACAGTTGCACAGACAGGTGAACAGATAAATACACCTATTAGAGTAAAAGACTGATACAGGTGCTGGTTTAATTTCAGGACACAGAGACAGAGAGAAAGAAAGAGAGAGAGCAGAGACAGAGAGAGACAGAGGAGACAGAGGGGAGACAGAGAGAGACAGAGAGACAGAGCAGAGCGAGACAGATAGACAGAGACTGAGAGAGGGGGTGAGAAGGAGAGAGAGAGACAGACAGACAGATTAGAGACAGAGGGCAATGGAACTTAGAACTCAGAATTTAGAGAGAAAGACAGACAGAAGACAGACAAAGAGAGACGACAGAGAGAGACACAAGAGAGAGAGAGAGGAGAGAGAGAAGAGAAGGACAGAGAGAAAGAGATAGAGAGAGAGAGAAAGAGAGACAGAGAGAGAGAGAGGAGGAGAGAGAGAGAGAGAGAGAGAGAGGAGAGAGAGAGAGAGAGAGAGAGAGAGAGAGAGAGAGAGAGAGCTCAGAACTTAAATTTCAACTTCAAAAGGTTTAACGTTCATCAGCCTAAGGACATAGTAGAGAATTGTGATGGATGGAGCTGGGATCGGGGTTTTTCATCTTCATGCATATTTACAACCACCGTATGTGATCCACAAAACCCATTCAATTCCATAGTGACGCATACACACATTTGCATTCATATCACCTATAGGGAACAACAATGCTGTATTTCTAATTTCCATTACTTCACACAGAGGAGAGAGAGAGGGGGTGGGGGGAGAGAGCGAGCGAGCGAGCGAGCGAGTGAAAGAGAGACACAAGAGAGACAGAGAGAAAGAGAAAGAGAGACAGACAGAGCAGA
The DNA here is from genome assembly GCA_030674185.1 of Monoplex corrugatus. Taxonomy (NCBI): domain Eukaryota; kingdom Metazoa; phylum Mollusca; class Gastropoda; order Littorinimorpha; family Ranellidae; genus Monoplex; species Monoplex corrugatus. Next base: position 47,775,214 of record JAPXFY010000015.1, on the reverse strand, counting down.
GTGAGAGAGAGAGAGTGAGAGAGAGACAGTAGAAAGAGAGAGAAAGAGAGAGAGAGAGAGAGAGAGAGAGAGAGAGAGAGAGAGAGAGAGGAGAGACAGACAGACAGACAGACAGACAGACGACAGAATACGAATATGAAATGTCTTATCCAGTTCAATAACTTCACCCCTTTTCATGGGGTCCAGGTAAAAATTACATCAAAACATATTGCATTCACATCAGAATATCAGTACAACCTTAGCTAGTTTGACAATAACATTAATTGCTGTTGAGTCGAATTGTAACCAAATTAGCAAAAATGGATTTCTATTTGAAACTCGAAACAGTAGACGAAATAAACTACAAAGCTGAAAACGTACACTAATCATTAATTGATAACGAAACCCAGTATTAATAAACTATATAATTCGTAGACGTAACAAGGACAGGAAAGAGCTGGACTGCAGAAAGTTCTGAGGAGACAAGTATCCGACCCTCTCCCCATTAAGAAAGTGTTTTGACCCCGAAATTCTTTGCGCTCTCTTGGGGATCGGGGGTGGTGGTCGCTAAGATTCATAACTTCTGGATGCCCTTCCGCCGTTGCTTTTTTATTTTCCCTCCTCAACTTTAAATCACGTCTCCAAGGTGGTCAGGCGTCTCAAGACCAAACCAATACTGTAACGGATGTCTTAACGACGGTCGAACACTGGTTGTGCACAGGAAACGTTTTAGACAAATATGTATGATTTTCACTTTAGTTCCTATTCGACTAGATCCAGCTGGAATTCTTTACAGATGCTTCTGCCACTGCCTTTAGGGCTCTGATCCTCTACTTCCCCCAAATTGGGAACTGTTTCATGAGGCCAAGGGCAGATGTACCTACCAACCTTCTTGGTCCAACCTATTCAGCAAGGATTTGGTAGTGACATCGGATTTCCTCCAGTTGCTGGCTAGACTGGCATCCTTTTCAGTCTTGTAGAAACTGGATTCCTCTATTCTGATTTCAGACTGAGCGATGAGTTCGTACAGACTCATTTGTTTTGATTAATGGGAGAGGAGTACAGTATCTAACCTCATGCTAATCATGGTCGTGATTTGTGAGTGTTTTGCCCCCGTTTTGGATTACATAGTCACCTTCTTCATCCAGTAGACCCTATCACCACGCTCCGGATGCTACGTCTTTTCAGGGTCACAATTTACTGCCGCCTGCCATACAATAGGTTGCTGGAACATTTTGCTGTGAATATTATTTCCCCTGGCAGTACAAATCACTTGTGTGATCTCCTGGAACACTTGATTGTTCGTCCCTGTGTGCCTTCACCGGGTTAGCACTGTTTTGCATAAGCTCAGTGCATGATCTATTGTTTATTCTGGCAATGCGGTCACGCATGATCATTTGATTTGCTTAGGACTTTGCCCCTGTTGGCCATGCTGGATTGCCTACCGGATAATTTTGCATTTCTCTTCTGTATCAATCTCCTGAGAGTTCCATGGACAACAAAGAAAACAAACGAGACAGTCTTGATGGAGGCAGACACAAGTAGATCATTCATAAGGAAGATTAGGAAAAGACAGGCAACATTTATAGGCCATTTTGTGAGCAAAGGGAATTGGAGCACCTGGTCACGACGGGAAAGCTGGAAGGAAAGAGAGCACCGGGTAGACCCAGGGAGAAGATACTAGACGGACTTGCAGAGTGACTGGGGACAGGGAGGATGGAAGGGATGCTTGAGGCAACAAGTGATAGAGACAGATGGAAGTCCATAATCGCCAACGCCAAGCGGCAAAGCACCTGATGATGATGTGATGATGATGATGATGATCGATCTCTTGTATTGCCATGTCTTTCATTGTTTTCCATTTGGCCTTTGACCATAATTCTATTTTTTGTTGCTACCTGTCTCGGCCTATTGGTTTGTGTGTGACTTACTGTTTATCTGATCATGAGGGTTGATTTTTTTCCTGCATCCTCTGCATTTTGGGCTTCCATTTTCTTCCAGTCCTCAACTTTGGTTGCTTTTATTTCAAAACTGTTTCCCTAGAGTCCTCGAGCATGTTCAGAACGCTGACCCTTTTTTACAGTGTACTCCTAAACGATAGATTTTAGAGATTGCTTCAGCTTTGCCTGGCGACGATAGAGTGCAAAGTCAATGAGGTATGTGTGACACCGATCCATTCCCTTGTGTATGTGTTGATTTTGGCCTCCATCGAGAGTCAAAAGTCAACAAAGGGAAAAATACACATAGTTAAGGGAAAGTAAGCAGCAAGATTTCTATGAAGTTTCGTAGAACAGGATACATCGAGTCCATAGGGGAAATTCTGCATGTCGTTCCCCCTTCTCCCTTCTCCCCTAAGTTTGTTTGTATGTTCTTTGTTGTCGTGACTAAGGCCAATTGGCTGACAATTTGTCCCTGTCTTTTTTTCCCCTTTCCTGTTTTGTTTTAAATATGCTTCCTCGTTCTTTTTCTTGTACATGTGGTTGCTATATTCTATTCATGTATGGATGCGATACATAGCCAATCGACACGCAAAGTTAGAATACGATTGAGGCAGCAGAAAGCTGATTTCTGAGAGGAATGTTAAGAGTTCCAGGGGAAACATAGAAAACAAACGAGACAGTTTTGAATGAGACAAACACAAAAAACAACATTACCGAAGAAGATCAGACGAAAACAAGCAACACTTATAGGACGTTTTATGAGGCAAGAGAAATTTGAACACCACGTCACAACAGAAAAGCTGGAGGGAAAAAAGAGCACTGTGTAGATCCAGAGAGAAAATACATGTATTGGACGGACTTGTGGGAGTGGATGAGGACAGACAAAAAAAAAAGACAGATTCGTTTGCAAGATCATGATCGCCAACGCTATGCGG
>JAPXFY010000015.1:47762360-47764860 GCA_030674185.1 Monoplex corrugatus | reverse complement strand
TGTTGTTACGATGCTTAGTTTGTAAAACAAACAAAACAAAAAATACAAAACAAAAACACATCAACAGAGAGGAAAGACGAACTCTCCGTTCTTTTATTAAGGACACAGACAAGGTGGATCTGATGTAAAGCAAAGAGAGCTGAAGCCATCAGTTTTGATCCATGGCTTTACGATGCTTAGTTTGTTAAAACAAATATATACATCAAAATGAAAAAAAAAAAGAATTCTCTTTTCACTTATCAAGGACAAAGACAAGATGAGTATGATGTAAAGAAAACAAGATGCTGAAGACCTCAAGTTTGAATCATGGGTTAACAATAGTTACTTTATTAAAACAAACAAACAAACCAACGAACAAACAAACAAACAATAAACAAACAACAACAAAACAAAATGTCTATATAATATTGTCAGAGACAAAACAGGAACCGGTGCAAAGATTTAAGAAGCGAACCCATCATTTGTAATTCATGGCATATTTCGAAGCAGTGCAGACGTAAGCAAGATAATGACATATCAAGCCTATACACCACTTAGAAGAAAAAGACCAAAAAAAAAAAAAAGAAAACACCTGGCTTCGACCGAAAACATAACAGATGGATAAGGAAACCCGGGGTGCCCAACAAAATCTGTAGATCTTGATGAAGGCTGGAATCTTACACTTTTTTGTTCCGAAGAATTGACATCCACAGACAGATAAATGACGAGCATAATCCTCGTGTGTCTTTCCTGGTATATCTTGACAAAAGTGTCTGAAATACCCCTTGCAGACAAAGAATCCCAAAACAGAATGGATGAGTGGATTAGCGTTCCTCTTTGATACGAACATTGTCTGTCTTCTAAGAAAAAAAACAAAAAACATCACAGAACCCCATAGAAGTTTATATTAAGGTATCACGCGTGTTTATAAGTCCTAAGACGTTAAGAATGCATTAGTGGGTGTGCTAAACAAAATTGCAAAGGCTGGAACAAACAAATAAAGAGACACACAAACAGATAATACAGAACTAAGAAATAACAAATGAATAAACAAACAAACAAATGAACACAGAATCTATCAAACAGACAAACAGAACTATCGAGGAAGATTCTTTCATGCCAACAGTACCTCTCTTTTTACAGATCTAAACATGCTACGTACAATTTATTGTGCAATACATAGACACGTCTCCTGTTTTTTTCTGTACAAGTAATCACTTGTTTCTTTCACTTTGCTTTTTTTGTTTGTTTGCTTGCTTGTTTGTTTGTTTGTTTGTTTTGCTTGTTTGTTTGTTGTTTTTGTTTTGTCATGCATCAATGGCATTTCATTCAAAATATGTATTTTAGTCTATATAAAAGGTGAGCATGGTTTTTACTTTTGTCTTTTATCTTGACTTGGTTGTTGCTTTTTGACGTGATGCTAGCCCTCATGTTAGCTTCAGTTGTCGGCTTGGCTTAGAAATATGAACACGAACTCGAAGGACTGACCATATTGAAACTACCATTCTTGTCTTTGCCCTTAATGCAATTTTAGACGAAGTCATGACAAATACAATGAACTTTTGTTTTTGACTTTCCAAACTTTTTAGATAACCATGAGAGTAAAAGTGGAGGGATAGAGAGAGTGAAAGGAGGTGAGAGATAATAGAGGCAGACTAGAGCAGACAGATAGAAAGGAAGGAGAAGATATATAGACAGAAGGACAGACAGACAGACAGGCAGGCAGGCAGAGACACATAGAACAGACAAAGACAGAGAGAGAGAAGTGACGACAAAAACAAACAGATCAAAAAGAAACTGAGTTACAATTGTTCATTACATGCGAAAATAGATCCTAAGTAGCATGCAATTAATATTCATCATCACGTGGTTGCAGTCATTTCTGCTGATCTACAAGATTGGCAAAATATTATAATGTCATGTTCTGATTTATTTCCCTATCTGTTCTACGGTTATTCTTGGATTTATTAAATTAATTACGGTAAGTCAGACTTCATTGCAAAAAAAAAAAAAGAGACAAATCAAATATATGAGGGCGTAGTCATAACTGCTGTCACATTATCTTTCATCCGAAATGTATATGTCATCTAAAACCGATTTTTCTGTAATGTCAAAAAAAATGTTGATGCAGAAAAAAAGTGAAATATGATAACAATATGTTTGATCCAGAGCTTATACATTCAGGATTTATGCACGAGTTGTTGGACGCTTCGTAGCAAACTAAAAACGTCCCATCCACACAGCGTAACTAATCCTAAACAAATGCTCTCTTCTAGAGGACATATATCTGCTAGTAACCCTGAAGATCCTATCCTAACACGTAGGTGGGAAATGTGACATTTTGGGTGCAAGGCTTTGACGCAGGGAGGTGGGCTAAATGAATGACATACGTATCTAATCCAGGTGAGATTTTCTTCTACAGCTAGATGGAGATGAGTGCAAAGCCTGTTCACTAGCCTGGCAGACACAAAATGTCACGGAATATTAATGGCTGGATTGGCATTTCTCACTGGTAAGTATT
>JAPXFY010000015.1:47754860-47757360 GCA_030674185.1 Monoplex corrugatus | reverse complement strand
TTATTTATTTATTTTTTATTTATTTATTCATTTATTGATTGATTGATTGATTGATTTACATTATTTATATTTATCATTTATTTATTTATTTATTCATTTATCCATTTATTTGTTTATTTACTTATGTATTCATTCATTCATTTATTTATGTAACTAAGTTATTTGTTTATTTGTTTATTTTGTTTTTTTTTGTTTGTTTGTTTGCTTGCTTCTTTGTTTGCTTATTTATGTATTTGTCCTTTTTCGTCTAAAATCATTTATGTGATTAGACGTTGAAAGAAAAACTAGCGAACGTAAGCATCCAGGCAAGCAGATACAAAGATACTATTTCTGCGAACGATATATATATTCCGTTCGATTTTACAATACTTTAAACGTCAGAAGATGACAGTCATTTTCTACTCACATGTTTCAGATTTAGGTTCCCTGTCATTCTATAAATGAATCTTACGAACTTTACACTACACTATTGATAGAAGTGTTGAGTTTGTTGGGATCGAAGGCTATACAGCTTAGAAATCCATTCCAAAAACATTCTCTTCTCACTTTTTTGTGATTTAGAGCTCGCAAGTAAATGTGCCGACACCCTAGAAAGTAGAGACAGTTTCGACTTTGTTCTACGCTTTGTGTAACGAGTGTAAATGATTCAGTTCATCAGCTTTTTCCGGCTGGTTTTTTGGTTGTTGTGTTGTTGCTGTTTTTTTGTTGTTTGTGATGATGATGTTGTTTGTTGTTGATGATGTTGTGTTGCTGTTTTGTTGCTGTTGTTGTTTGTTGTTGTTGTTGTTGTTTTGTTGTTGTGATGTTGTGATGATGATGATGATGAGAGACGACGACGACGACGACGACGATGATGACGATAACGGGAATGATGAGATGATGGGACGACTGACGATGACTGAGATACGATGATGATTGATTGATGACTGATTGATGACTTGACGATGATGATGATGTGATGATGATGATGATGATGATGATGATGATGATGATGATGATGATGATGGTGATGATGATGATGATGATGATGATGATGATGATGATGATTATGATGATGATGATGATGATTGATGATGATGATGATGATGATGATGGTGATGTAGAAGTGTGAAACATGCTGTGTGATACATTATACCCATCTATATAAGAAAAGTGGTGGATGCAAAAATTAATATCAATGGCCACAATATGGCCGTGGCCATGGCTATAATGCAACCGTAACGCGAACTTCATAAAAGCATTACAAAACATTAAAACATCACCGCACTTACGAATTCTACTTAAATTCATTACAACTCTTACGAATTCTACTTAAAGTCATGCAACACGCTTGTTTGAGAAATCTGACAAATCAGTTTAAGTTATTAGTTTTGTAGTACCGGACATGTCTAATTAGACTTGGTCTCTTTCTGTAAACACCATATCATTTGAAATATTTGGGGTGAGGTTCAGTAAACGTTTGCCAGCAGACACAAAAGAATATATTTGTCTAACTGTAATTGTGTGCATCCTCAAAGTTAAAAAGCATGCGATAATGTATTTATTAAGTGTCTTTTCTAGAATAACTCTCTCTCTTTCTTTCTCTTTCTATCAGCCTGTCTGTCTGTATGTCTGTCTGTTTCTGTCTCTGTCTCTGTCTCTCTCTCGTGTATATATAAATCAGTAGAGACAGACAGACTGAAAGACAAAAGACAAAAACAGAGACAGAGAGACCGGGGACAGACAGACTGAGAAAGACAGGCAGACAGACAGACAGAGAACGAGCGAGAGAGAGGGAGAGAAGAGAGAGAGAGAGAGAGAGAGACGAGAGAGAGAGAGGGAGAGAGAGAGAGAGAGGAGAGAGGAGAGAGAGAGAGAGAGAGAGAGAGAGAGAGAGAGAGGAGAGGAGAGAGAGACAGAGCAAACACGTTAAATAACATCACTAATACTACCATAAATATGTATAGTACTAATCCCAGAATAATTTTCATGAACATACAACTACCGATACACAAAAAACAACAACAACAACAACAAAAAACATCTTACAAGACAGAAATACACTACAGAACACAGATCTAAAAGAGAGATTGACTGACAAGCATACAGACAGAAAGACAGACAGACAGACAGATGGACAGACATTCAGAGGGATTCGCGTGGGCACATTTGCTTCCAAAACATGAATGATTTGGGGGCCTTGTCTAGAGTCTCTATATGCACCACTCCAGCAAGGTCAAAGACGTGGAACGGCAACTCGGAAACGATTTCTACTGACAAAATGTTGAAAGGAATCATTGACATTCTCCCCTATCCACTGTCCACACAAGATGTCCCTGACTGCTTCCGTGTATGCATATGCATGGTGTTTCGCTGAATGACCTCGGCAAAAGGGAGGCTACCGTGTGCAGAAGCCGCCAATACGTCTTTTGACAGGAAATTGATAGGTCGTGAACTTGCATGTATAGTGTGTTTGTGTAGTTTGTAGTTGTGTGTGTGTGTGTTGTGTGTGTGTGTGTGT
>JAPXFY010000015.1:47744860-47749860 GCA_030674185.1 Monoplex corrugatus | reverse complement strand
CATTGATTCCACATTGTTTACATTTCAAGATGATTTTAAACGTTATATTTTGCATTATGTATTTGAAAAAAAATGTTTAATGTTATTTTGTATCATGTAGATATTCCTAGTATTATTACTGTTGTTGCTATTATTGTCATTGATTACATTTTCTTAAAATTTAAAATCTGATTATTTTATATGATCATGAAAAAGTAAAAAGATATGGCCCATTGATTTTTTGTTTTGTTTTGTTTTGTTTTGCTTTTTTTCTGCAACATACCAATCTTAAAACAAAACGGTAAGCAATAATCTTTACGCAGTGTCAATATTTTTCACTGTTGGATTTATTTATAAATTGTATACATGTAACTCACAACGGGAAAGCTGGAGGGAAGGAGAGCTCTGGATAGACCCAGGGAGAAGATACTAGACGGACTTGTAGGGTAGCTGAAGACAGAGAGAGTGGAAGAGATGCTTGAGGCAACGATAGATAGAGACAGATGGAAGTCCATAATCGCCAACACCATGTGGCAAGGCGCCTGATGATGATACATGTAACTCATCTTTGGTCTGCGAAAGTTTATGCGTGTAAGTGCGTGTGCACGCGCAAGTAACTGAATTAGATTGAGGGATGACACATGAAATTACTACGGGTTGAATATTCTGAACTCTCGCTCTCTCTCTCTCTCTCTCTCTCTCTCTCCTCTCTCTCTCTCTCTCTCTCTCTCTCTCTCTCTCTCTCTCTCTCTCTCTCTCTCTCTCTCTCCCTCTCTCTCTCACTCTCTCACTCTCTCTCTCTCTCTCTCCTTGAAATTAAACCAGCACCTGTATCAGTCTTTTACTCTAATAGGTGTCTTTATCTGTTCATCTGTCTTGTCAATTGTGTGCCTTCTCTGTCTCTGTCTTTCTCTGTCTTTGTCTCTCTGTCTCTGTCTATCTATTTCTCTCTCTCTCTCTCTCTCTCTCTCTCTCTCTCCCCTTCCTTTCTATGTCTATATTTCTGTGTCTCTCTTTCTGTGTCTCTCTGTATTTCTTGTGTGTGTATGTGTGTATGTGTGTGTGTGAGTGTGTGAGTGTGTGTGTGTGTGTGTGTGTGTGTGTGTGTGTGTGTGTGTGTGTGTGTGTGTGTGTGGAGTGTGTGTGAGTGTGTGTTTGTCTGTCTCTGGAGAACATGTTAAATGTCTTATGCACAAGAGGCATGCTCCCGCTTCTCCATTCCCTTGTCAGCAAATCAAAGCGACATGAAAAGACAAAGAGTCAAAGGTGATCCAGACGAAATAACCTTTCTACTGACAGCTCAGCCGCCTGCCTGTGAGATAATACGGAACTGCACGATATAAAACACGTTAGCCATTCTTCTAACAAGCATTTGATCAAGGGGCATTCATTAGAAAAATAGTGTCTTGAACGCAAATCGACACGCACTCTATTTTCCATTGTTGTCTCATTATCTGCCTTCTTAAAGCCGTAAAGCAGATGGACAGTGATACAAACAAACACACAAACACTCAAGAAAACAACATCAATTCCAACAAATGCAACAAAGAAAAATAAGTGTGAAACAGATAAAGAAACACATACACGAAGAATGACAGTTGCAAAAATGCAGTTCAGTGTAAAACAGTTAAACAGACAAAACCACAATCAGCAACAGCAACAGCAAAGAAATTTAGTTTTTGTATGTATTGCAAAGATATGTTTTTGTTGGTTTTGATGCGTTGCTGTCCTTGGATCATTCTCTCATATATCAACTCTCTCTCTCTCTCTCTCTCTCTCCTCTCCTCTCTCTCTCTCTCTCTCTCTCTCTCTCTCTCTCTTCTTCTCTCTCTCTCTCTTCTCCTCTCTCTCTTCCTCTCTCACTCTTTCTCTCTCAAAAATATGTATCCATGTTCATGAATACATATATTCATGTGTGTGAGTGTATATGGGGCCCTGCTTGTGTGTGTGTGGGTGAGAAAGAGAGAGAGACAGAGAGAGGTAGAGAGAGATATATTGAGAGAGAAAGACAGAGAGAAAGACAGAGAGAATTTATCTGTGTTAGTGCACGTACAGGAACGAGTAACTTTATTAGAGTGAGAGGTGGCACATGAAATTATAACAGATCGAATGCCTGATCTCTCTCTCTCTCTCTCTATCTCTCTCCTCTCTCTCTCTCTCTCTCTCTCTCTCTCTCTCTCTCTCTCCTCTCTCTCTCTCTCTGTGTGCTCTCTGTCTCTCTCTCTGTGTGTCTCTCTCTCTGTCTCTGTCTCTTTCTCTCTCTCTCTCCTCCTCTCTCTCTCTCTCTCTCCTCTCTCTCTCTCTCTCTCTCTCTTTCCAACTCTCTGGAGAACATGTTAATTTCTTATTCACAAGAGGCATGGTCACGCGCTTCTCCCTTCCCTTGTCAGCAAATCAAAGCGACATGAAAAGACAAAAAGTCAAAGGTGATCCAGACGAAATAACCTTTCTACTGACAGCTCAGCCACCTGCCTGTGAGATAATACGGAGCTGCACGATATAGAAACCACGTTAGCCATTCTTCTAACAAGCATTTGATCAAGGGACATTCATTAGAAAAAATAGTGTCTAGAACGCAAGTCGAGACGCACTCTATTTTCCATTGTCGTCTCATTATCTGCCTTTTTAAAGCCGTAAAACAGATGGACAGAGATACAAACAGACACACAAACACTCAAAATCCAAAACAAATGTGACTGCCTGCATTCAAACAAACAAGAACCAGAAGAAAATAAAACACAAAGAAAAATATGAAGGCATATTTAATACAACAAAACAAGACAGACGCAAATTTTCGGTCAACTGGCCTTTGTCAAACGTAAGATTACAAACAAACAAACACTAGATAAAACACACACAAAACAATATTTATTTCATGTTTTTTTTCTGGTTTCAGTGTAAAACAGCTAAACAGACATAAACACAATCAGCAAACAGCAAAAAAAAATAGTTTCTATGTATTGCAAAGAGATGTTTTTTTTGTGGGTTTTGATGCGTTGCTGTCCTTGAATCATTCTCTCATATATCAGCTCTCTCTCTCTCTCTCTCTCTCTCCTCTCTCTCTCTCTCTCTCTCTCTCTCTCTCTCTCTCTCTCTTTCTCTCTCTCTCTCTCTCTCTCTCTCTCTCTCTCTCTCTCTTCTCTCTCCTGTCTCTCTGTCTGTCTCTTTCTCTGTTTCTCTCTCTGTCTCAGTGTCCATCTGTCTGTCTCTGTTTGTCTGTCTGTCTCTCTGTCTATCTGTCTATATGTCTGTCTGTCTGTCTGTCTGTCTCTCTCTCTCTGTCTCCAAAAAATCTATATCCATGTTCATGCATACACATATTCATGTGTATGAGTGTGTGGGTGTATACGGGCCCCTGTGTGTGTGAGAGAGAGTGAGAGTGGAGAGAGAGAGAGAGAGAGAGAGAGAGAGAGAGAGAATTTATGCGTGTTAGTGTACGTGCATGAACCAGTAACAGAATTAAAGTGAGAGGTGGCACATAAAATCACTAAAAGTCTAATGTCCTGATATCTCTCTCTCTCTCTTTCTCTCTCTCTCTCACACTCTCTCTCTCTCTTTCTTTCTCTCTCTGGACTGTGAACTTTCTCTCTCTCTCTCTCTCTCTCTTCTCTCTCTCTCTCTCTCTCTCTCTCTCTCTCTCCTCTCTCTCTCTCTCACCAATTCTTCAGAAACCATGTTAAAGTTCTAAAGCACAAGAAGCATGATCACATTTCCTTGTCAACAAATCAAAGTGACATGAAAAGACAGCAAGTCAAAGGTGATCCAGACGAAATAATCTTTCTACTGACAGCTCAGCCACCTGCCTGTGATATAATATGTAGCTGCACGATATTGAAAAAAAAACACGTTAGCCATTCTTCCAACAAGCATTTGATCTAGGGGCATTCATTAGAAAAAAATGGTGTCTTGTACGCAAGGCGACACCACACTCTATTTTCTATTGTCCTTTTGTTATCTGCCCTCTTAAAGCTGTAAAACAGATGGACAGAGATACAAACAAACACACAAACACACAAGCAAACGGTATCAATCGCAAAAACAACAACAAAGAAAAATAAGTGTGAAACAGATAAAGAAACAAACACATATACACAGGAAGAATGACAGCTGCAAAAATGAAACTCAGTGTAAAACAGCTAAACAGATGAAAACATAATCAGCAACAGCAACTACAAAGGAATCTTAGTTTACATGTATTGCAAAGAGATGCTTTTTGTTTCTTTTGATGAGTTGCTGTCCTTTTTCCGTTCTCTCACATATTAGCTCTCTCTCTCTCTCTATCTCTCTCTCTCTCTCTCTCTGTTCTCTCTCTCTCTCTCTCTCTCTCTCTCTCCCCTCTCTCTCTCTCTTTCTCTCTCTCTCTGGCTTTCTGGAGACATGTTACTTCTTATGCACAAGAGGCATGATCCCGCTTCTCCATTCCCTTGTCAGCAAATCAAAGCGACATGAAAAGACAAAGAGTCAAAGGTGATCCAGACGAAATAACCTTTCTACTGACAGCTCAGCCACCTGCCTGTGAGATAATACGGAGCCGCACGAAATAGAAACCACGTTAGCCATTCTTCTAACAAGCATATGATCAAGGGGCATTCATCAGAAAAAAAAAAATAGTGTCTTGAACGCAAGTCGAGACGCACTCTATTTTCCATTGTCGTCTCATTATCTGCCTTTTTGTAGCCATAAAACAGATGGACAGAGATACAAACAGACACACAAACACTCAAGCAAACAACATCAATTGCAACAACAGCAACAAAGAAAAATAAGTGTGAAACAGCTAAAGAAACAAACACACACACACACGAAGAATGACAGCTGCAAAATTGAAACTCAGTGTAAAACAAAATCCAAAACAAGTGTGACTGCCCGCGTTCAAACAAACAGGAACCAGAAAAATAAAAACACGAAAGAAAATATGAAGCATATTTAATACAACAAAACAAGACAGGCGCAAATTTTCGGTCAACTGGCCTTTGTCAAGTGTAAGATTACAACCAAACAAACACTAGATAAAACAAAAC
>JAPXFY010000015.1:47737360-47739860 GCA_030674185.1 Monoplex corrugatus | reverse complement strand
AAAAAAAAATGGTAATCTAGAAGGAAAAAAGATCTAGAAAGAACATGAAGAGAAAAAAAAAAGAGAAACAAAACAAACACATGACAAAACATCAATAAATCATCGTATACCCTGCGTGATGTTGGAACCAAAAGCATAAGCTGATGGCGTTCGGATGACTGATTTTTTTATATATTTTTTTTACAGTTTTTGTTTACGGTTTTCACAGAGACATGCCCTGAAGTCTTTCTATTACAATATAGGATGTAAGGAACACGTAATGTTAATTGATTAACGATAAAACAATTCTTGAACCACCACCATCCCTTCTCTCTCTCACTCATTGTTGGTCTGTCTGTCTGTCTGTTTGTCTCTGTCTGTCTATCTGTTTTTCTCTGTCTGTCTGTCTCTCTCTCTCTATCTCTCTCTCTCTCTCTGTTTATCTCTGCCTCAGTCTGTCTGTCTGTCTCTCGCTGTGTGTCTTTGTCTTTGAGTCTTTTTCTCTGTCTCTCTGTCTCTATGTCTCTCTCTGTCTCTCTCTCTATCTCTGTCTCTCTTTCTCATATCTGTCCGTCTGTCTGTCTGTCTCTGTATCTGTGTCTCTGTCTCTGCCTGTCTGTCTCTCTCTATCTCTCTCTGTCTGTCTGTCTGTCTGACTCTCTCTCTCTCTCTGTGCCTGTCTGTCTGTCTCTCTTTCACTGTTTCTGTCTTCTTGTCTTTCTCAGTCTCTATCAATCTCCCTCCCTCTCACCGACTGTCTTTCTCTGTCTCTCTCTGTCTGTATGTGTATCTATGTCTCTGTCTGTCTGTCTGTCTGTCTGTCTGTCTGTCTCTCTGCCTTTTTCTATTTCCCAGTCTCTCTGTCTTTTTTCTATTTCCCTGTCTCTCTTTCCATCTCTTCTTGTCTATGTCTCTCTGTCTCTGTCTCTCTCTCTCTATCTCTCTCTCTCTCTCTCTCTCTTTCCGTCTCTCTCTGTCTCTATCTGTCTCTTTCTCTGTCTGTCTGTCTCTGTCTCTGTCTCTATATCTGTCTGTCTGTCTTTCTGTCTCTCTCTCTCTCTCTCTCTCTCTCTCTCTCTCTCTCTCTCTCTCTCTCTCTCTCTCTCTCTCTCCCCTACCCTTTGCAAAGTGAACGAAAGTAAGAATTAAATTACCACTTACGCCCCCTCATCTTTTGCTTTGTTTGTTTGTTTTAATTGATGTTTAACTGGAAAGAAGAGGACTAAAATCCTAAAGGTAATAGCAGAAGCAGATAGGGAAAAAAAAACAACTGGTGAATGAGGAACAAAAGTGAACTTCGTAAGGCTTAGAATTCTCCCGTGTAACTATTATATACCTAAATGGAGGGAAGAATAGCAACAGCAGAAAGGTACCCAAGAATCACGATCTAGATGTGGCCCAGCTCCATTAGTGTGTAAGGAGCTTAGAGCCCACATACTTGCTTGAATGAGACTTCCTCTTTGAGGACTTTTTTTGTCCAGCTGTCCAAGAGTTTCTTGCTACTAATACATCCATCCTTCATGCCTATGTTTGAATGTCGTTATGTTTATTTCTTTGCTGTATTTTGAGTTAATGTGTTTCGTTCTTATTCAGTTTGTTTGTCCGTTTGCATTCTTATAATCTACGTGTACACTAATGAAGACTAACAGTAAGACAGATTTACTAGGACATAATAATCCTTGTAATGAAATATGTTTAAGTTTCAAGTATCTTACTGTGTAGTATGTACCTACGTACGTACATACGTACGTACGTACGTACGTGTGTGTGTGTGTGTGTGTGTGTGTGTGTGTGTGTGTGTGTGTGTGTGTGTGTGTGTGTGTGTGTGTGTATGTGTGTGTGTGTATGTGTGGCAGTGGTCTTTGATTTAATGTATATTCACTAAAGTGTGTGTGTGTGTGTCAGTTCATGACGTATGTAAACTAAGAATATGCTTGATGTTAACGAACCGTGTCTTTGGTTTGAATGAGAATGTATCACTTCCATCTAATCTTGCCAAGCTAATTAAACACAGCTGAAGAGATTTCCATTTTTCAGTTCAATTCCGCATCCATGTCTCCTTTACTACTAATAGAGATCCTGGGATACGTAAAATTGTCCACCACTTCCACATCATTCTGATCAATGTATACGCTTGTTGGTAGTGGGCGCGTATCAAACAACATGTTCTTATTATTCCTAGCGCTGATGTTGATGCCAGCTCTAGCTGTTTAAGTGCCAATCTCACCCACGAAGAACTATAGGCCACGTGTGGTTTCTGTTAGTGTAGCAGTGTCGTCTGCAAAGTCCAGATCAGACTATTCTTTTTTTTTCCTCCCAGCAACTGTGTTTCCTGATCTTCGTTGCCTTCTTGAGCACCCAATCAACGGCCAGTCCAAACAGAATCGCCGATAGCAATCACCCCTGGTAGACCCCAGTTGCAACCTCAGACCAACCACTGTATCCACCATCAGTTTTTAAACAGCACTTAAAATTAGCATAGGTATGTTCGATGGCTGAGATGATGATGGAGATATAACGT
>JAPXFY010000015.1:47727360-47729860 GCA_030674185.1 Monoplex corrugatus | reverse complement strand
TGTTGTTGTTGTTGTCCTTTTTAATGCAAAATCTGATCAACAGTCCCTGAAAGTGAACAAAATCAACCCCTAAACATGAACACACTTCATCTGTTGAGCATAATTTGATTGACAATTTCATTCATTATGTATTCCTAAAACATGACGATTTAAAAGCAGTTACAAATTAAGGAGACAGTTACATCAAACCTGTTTACACGTCTAACCAAAATGTCGTTGATGTTTGTTAAAAAGATACCCATCAACTGTTGACTAGATAGGGTGCATGCTTTCAGATCCTGAGTGTACAATGTGAAATACTTTAATCGTTGTAGCTTAATAAACAGTTTATTCTTCTCATGATGATTTTTTTATGACAAGCTGCATCGAGATATGCAAACAAAGTATCATAAACAATGATCAATGACAGCTCTAATGAAAACAAACAAACATTACATGAGTATAATGGTGTTTTATCTTATAAGGTTTTTCTTTATAAAGTGGATGGTAATCAGTTTGGCTTAACCACCTCGTATGTTATATAGCCATGCAAGGAAAGAACTGAGATGAAGTCACAAAATGATACAATACACCCACGTAGCTCATTCCTGGTCTCGTGGCATTGAGGTTCCTTGTGACAACTGGAAGTGAACATACCAAAGGGCCTGTGTGTGTGAGAGTAAAAACCAGGATCGTTTTGAATACAGTGGGTTATAAAGAAGACAGGATTCGGTATGCACACTATTTCTCTCTCTCTCTCTGTGTCTCTCTGTGCTTATATGTCTGTTTCCTTGCCTCTGTTTCTGTCTGTTTCTCACTGTTTCCGTCTGTCTGTCGGTTTGTCTGTCTGTCTGTCTCTATCTCTCTCTCCCTCTCTCTCTCTCTCTCTCTCTCTCTCTCTCTCTCTCTCTCGCCCTCTCTGTCTCTGTCTCTCTCTCTCTCTCTCCTTCTCTCCCTCTCTCTGTCTCTCTGTCTCTCTCTCTGTCTCTCTGTCTCTCTCTCTCTCTCTCTCCTTCTCTCCCTCTCTCTGTCTTTCTCTATCCCTCTCTCTCTCTCCCTCTCTCTCTCTCTTTTTCTGTTGAATAGAAGATCCATTCTAGGGGCACGTATTCTTCCCTAGGTAGGGCTCCGCCATCTTGGATTTTGCTTCTATCCTATCCATTCAATCTCTGCTGAATAAGAGAGAAGAGAGAGAGAGAGAGAGAGAGAGGGAAAGAGAAAGAGAGAGAGGATGGGGGTAGGAGAGAGAGTGAGAGAGAGAGAGCACTTTTTTGTTGTTGCTGTTGTTGCTGCTCGTGGTGGGACGTTGTTTCCTTGTTTCTGTCTCTCTTTGCTGGTCAAGTCTTTGTTTCCATATATCTTTTTGCTCTTTTTTTCCTTTTTCGTTTAATTCTGTTAATCTGACTTTTGAAGGAATTGTTTAATTAAGAGCACAAAAAGATGCTGATTACATCTATACTAATTAGTACACTAGAATCAAAAATGTACACTGCAGAAAAAATAGTTTCAGATTGCTTATGCAACATACTGAAAGAAATGTACTGACATCTTTGTATACTGTTGTAGATAACTTCTGACAGCAAGTGTTTTTGGCATCAGGAAAATGCCAGCAGTCAGCAGTACAGACAAAACCACAGACGATCCATCGTCAGACACTAACGCCCACCATGCCTACGGTCCCCGACCACCATCACAAGATGCCGCACTTTTTAACGTGAACGGTGATTGTAGGCTCTTGCCAAAACCCTTGTCAGTAACGAGGAGGGAAGACAACTCTGCTACGGACTCGTCACCAGACTGTGACGCGGCTGCAGATCTCTGTCGTCGCTGGAATCAGTCACCACCATCATCATCATCATCATCATCATCATCATCATCACAGAACGTGCTTCGTGTGAAGAGTAATGACTGTTGCCGACCCCTTGTAACAAACCAGTCAAATGTCAGCAGAGACAGCTCAGATGACTTAATAGCAGATTGCTGTACGCGAATGATCCGTAGACCTTGCCTTAACCAGCCGGGGCGTAGAGGACCGTCTTATGAGAAGAACGCGTTTAGTGATACAGATGTCACAGACACGGATAGACATTACCGCTCATGTACTGACAAACAGAATCGTTGCAATGATGCAAACGATGAGACTGAAGATGATGATGGTGCCTTGAATTCTGCGGACAGTGCTGTGATTCTCGCAGGCAATACAGAACGGAAGGAAACATCAAACGGTGATGCTGACATTTCCAAGGGCGTTCTGGAAACGCATGCTGATTACAGCGTCAACCTTTCTAAAACAAGCAGACTGGACGCCATAATAAGCCAGCTCACAGAGAGAGTAATGTCTAGGGAGTGTAACAACCATGACCTGCGGAAACCACACCAGAATGTTGAAACAATGAAGGGAGTTTACAAAGGACAAGAACAGCAGGTTTACAAAGCCTATAACAAAGAACCGACTCTAAAGGAAGCAAAGTATGAATGCGTTCACTCAGGAAAATGTCCTCACAACTACTTCTATTACAAG
>JAPXFY010000015.1:47702360-47709860 GCA_030674185.1 Monoplex corrugatus | reverse complement strand
CTATAGGGAACGAGAAGAAAAGAAAGATGTATATAAGGATCCTGCCTCTGATAATACTCACTACATGAATGCATCACTCACACTTCAAGAATTAAAAGATGCCATTCAGTCCCTTCCAAGTAAAAAAACGTCAGTTGGACTAGATGCAATTTCCAATGAGATGCTGAAAAATTTACCAGAAAATTTTATAATTTTGCTACATGACATATTTCAAAAATGCTGGAATAGTGGGAAAATGCCCAACAACTGGAAAGAAACGATAGTGGTTCCTGTACTAAAATCAGGTAAATGTAATACCGATCTGAAAAACTACAGGCCAATTGCATTAACATCACACGTATGTAAACTAATGGAGAAAATAATCTTAAAGAGACTGATGCACTATTGTGAAAAGAATAAAATAATACCAGTAAATCAGGCAGGATTTCGAAAAGGCAGGTCACCAGTAGAAATCCTAACAAAGCTAACTACTAACATAAAACAACAATTTGCAAGACGTCAATGTGTTTTAGCTACATTTTTTGATATAACGAAAGCATACGATCAAGTGTGGCACTCCAGATTGTTATTTAAATTTAAAAGTATTGGGCTGACAGGTCACATTTTTGACTATGTTAAGTGTTTCTTAGAAAACAGAGTATTTCAAACGAGGATTGAAAATGTATATTCCACGAAACGAATTCTTCAAATGGGTATCCCTCAGGGATCCGTTATAGCTCCCCTTCTTTTCATGATATTAATGCATGACTTACCCAGTAAAGTATCTAAGCATGTAGTTTTAGCTCAATATGCTGACGATTTATGCATGTGGATGCAGGTAAATATGAAAAGGAAAACTCCTTTGCGCTGTATTAATTATACACGCAAATGCTACCAATTAGAACTTGATAAAATAGCACGATACATGGTAGAAAATGGGTTACATCTATCCCTGGAAAAATCGAAAATAGTTTTATTTAATAATGGAGCTAACCCAGTAAATCTTCCCACTTTCAAACTGGGAGATACTCTTCTTCAGTTTAATGAGTCAATTAAATTCTTAGGAGTTTTTCTTACGGCAAAATTATCTTGGAATCAGCATATTGAATACTTATTAACCAAAGCTCAAAAAAGTTTAAATTTCTTAAAAATAGTTCGCAAACAGGCATGGGGTCAAGATTCATCAACACTTGTTCATCTTTGTAAATCGCTTGTTAGATCTAAATTAACCTATGCCCAAGAAATCTTCTTCAGTGCACCGAAACACTTAATGAAAAAACTGCAGAGCATAGATTGTAAAGGTTTCAAACTTGCACTGGGTCTTCCAATGCATGCTTCCTGTCTTCGCACATATACTGAAATCAAACTGTTGCCACTTGATGAGCAAAGGAAAGTCGCTTCTACTAAATTTTTGTTAAGACACACCACTGTAGAAAACATCTCTGAAACAGAAATTAAACTGAGATCAGATATCGACTTTCCAAAAAGAGCTAAATCAATATCTTCACAGGTCACTCTTGCAACATACACATCTGACGTCATGAAAGGTTCAGGAATTGATCTACACGTAGATCCTGTATCTATAAGACCTTCCTTTTCGCCAGTACCCAGTTGGGAACTCCAAAGAGCACAATTTGACGTACATCACACTAACTTAAAAAAAGGAGACAATGTAAACTTACTGGCAAGTCAGGTTAAATGTCATATAGACGACTTATATTCCGATCATTTGAAAATTTACACTGATGGATCAGTAATTGAAAGAAAAGCAGGCTCAGCGTTTTTAATACCTGCTCTCAAAATTGAAAAATCTTTCTACATAGGACTTGATAAATCTATCTTTACAGCTGAACTTTTTGCAATATTAATGGCTTTAAACTTTATGATAAGTTTTCCTAGGACAATTTTTCAAACACTTTTTTGCGTGGATTCAAAATCAGTACTTCAGGCTCTTGAATTATCAAAATTACAAACAAGATCAGAAATGATTCTGGAAATTAGTCACTTGATTCATAATTTATCTTTAAGAGGCACTGATATTACTTTCTGCTGGATACCTTCTCATAGTTCTTTTCGTTATAATGATAAAGTTGACAGGGCTGCCAAACGGGGAGCTAATAACTCACCAGATTCAAACAATATCCAGCTTTCTCTCTCGTTGCACGAGAATTACACTTTAGTAGACAACTACGTCTGGAAGCAGTTCCAATTAAAACAGAAAAAGTATGATAAATGTCACATGAACTTTGAAATTAGCAAAATACTTAAGCAGCTTCATGCCAGCAGAATTATACAATCCCTTATGTATAGATGGAAACTTGATGCATTCAAAACAAAATACACCAAGAACATAGTATGTCTGTGTGGAAAGAAGATAACACATAGTCATATTCTTTCTTGCGTTAAGGTAAAACGACATATTCCAACACTATCTATGAGTACAGTTTCTGATATATTTGCCTCATCATCATTACTGTATGAATTTTTTGTTAGCCTGTCAAAAAGTCCTATAGCGAATTACCTTTAAAATGTTATTTCACTTGTTCACTGTTATGGTTAGTCAATTATTAGTTTGGTTTTTTTTTTCGTTTCTTCCAGATATTTATCAATTTTGTTTGTTAGTTTGTTTAAATCGTTAATTATGGTAACATTATTTGTTAGTTTTACCTTCCCCTCTTCAAAACAGTTGTTTTCTGGATCATCTTTTCTCAAGTTCAAAATTGACAATTTTCAAATATTCTCTTCACTCCTCTTATCCACCCCCCCCCCCCCTTTTTTTGTTTTTTGTTTTTTTGTTTTTTTTGTTTTTTTTGTTTTCTTCTTTTTTTTGTGTTTTTGTTTGTTTGTTGTTGTTGTCTAAAATCACTTTAGTGAATAGACATTAAATCAAAGACCACCACACACACACACACACACACACACACACACACACATCGTACAACACACACACACTCACACACACACACACACACACAGATCGTACAACACACACACAGACAGACACACACACACCCACACACACACACACACACACACACACACACACACACACACACACACACACACACACACACACGCATACACATACACATACAAAACACCTCACAATACAGTATGTCAGTCACCATGCCCCATCTGTCGAAGCGTAATGGTACGGATGCATAATTTATATATGCATGCCTACACATGACTGCGCCGATCATTGTCATTGTCCAGCCCTCCAGACGGAGGGACTACAGAGACCTATTATGGGCAATGCGAGCCATTTATCAGTGGAAAGGTTTTATATCCTTTGCCCGTTGCAAAATGTATCTCACAGACGAAAGACACAAGCTCTGGTTTTGGTCAACCGATAGACCGGGAGACAGAAGCAAAGAATGACAGATTAGATTGCTGAAAAAAGTATAAGAAGCAGAAATGAGGAAGCAGACATGCACCAGTAGCGTAACGTAGCTCCTGAAAGAGGCAAGCACTACATAATGATTGTAACAAAAAGCTTTGGTGTGGAAAAAAAAGAGAGAGAGAGAGAGACAGAGTGATTCAAAACTTACTTGATTTAATTGTATAGCAATACGTTTTTGACATTGTGATGAACATTGATTATATGACAAATGATGACAGCATACATTGATTACATGACAAATGATGAAAGCATACATTGATTACATGACAAATGATGAAAGCATACATTGATTACATGACAAATGATGAAAGCATACATTGATTACATGAAAAATGATGAAATCATACATTGATTACATGACAAATGATGACAGCATACATTGTTAAAGGTTAAAAGGTTAAAGGTCCCATGGTCAATATGGCCGTAGGGGCGGTGAACTGTTAAAGATTCATCGTGTATAGGGCACGGCATTATGAAAGGCGGAGCCCATCCCTCTCCTTTCGCCGCCTTTTTTAAACCTCCCCCGACCGAAGTCAGGTACCCATACATTGATTACATGACAAATGATGACAGCATACATTGATTACATGACAAATGATGAAAGCATACATTGATTACATGACCAATGATGAAAGCATACATTGATTACATGACAAACGATGACAGCATACGTTGATTACATGACAAATGATGACAGCATACATTGATTGCATGACAAATGATGACAGCATGCATTGATTACATGACAAATGATGAAAGCATACACTGATTGCATGACAAATGATGACAGCATACATTGATTACATGACAAATTATGACAGCATACATTGATTACATGACAAATGATGAAAGCATACACTGATTGCATGACAAATGATGAAAGCATACACTGATTGCATGGCAAATGATGAAAGCATACACTGATTGCATGACAAATGATGAAAGCATACATTGATTACATGACAAATGATGAAAGCATACATTGATTACACGACAAATGATGACAGCTAGTACATTGATTACATGACAAATGATGAAAACATACATTGATTACATCACACACGATGACAGCATACACTGATTACATGACAAATTATGACAGCATACATTGATTACATCACACACGATGACAGCATACACTGATTACATGACAAATGATGACAGCATACATTGATTACATGACAAATGATGAAAGCATACACTGATTGCATGACATACGAAAGAAATAAACCTAACGAAATGATACGTTAGAAAGTGTTGGAGTGACACTGGTTTCACGTTTATTAAGATTAAATGCATTAACATAAGGAGAGACACAGAGAGAGGGCGATGGGAAGGGAGAGACACAAACACAGACAGACAGACAGACAGACACACACACACACACACCACCACACACACATACACACACACACAGGGACAGACAAACAGACAGACAGACAGGCAGACAGACACAGAGAGAGAGAAAGACACAGAGGGAGACAAAGAGATAGGGGGGGGAGAGAGACAAAGACAGAGAGAGAAAGAGAGAAAGAGACAAGAGAGAGAGAGAGAAAAGAGAGACAAAGAAAGAGAGAAAAGAGAGAGACAAAGAGAGAGAAACTCGAGAGAGAAAGAGACACAGAGAGAGACAAAGAGAGAGAAACTCGAGAGAGAAAGAGACACAAGAGAGGACAAAGAGAGAGAGAGAGAGAGAGAGAGAGAGAGAGAGAGAGAGAGAGAGAGAGAAAGAGAGAGAGAGAGAGAGACAAAGAGAGAGAGAGTGACAATGGAGAGAGAAAGACAAAGAGAGAGAGAGAGAGAGAGAATGTGTTTGTGAGTAATGGTGGTTTCATTGTAATCCTTTTCTCCCACTGGTCGCAGCAGCCGGGAAGGTTTTGTCTTTTTTTTCTTAATTGTTGCATTTGTTGTCTGTTTGCTTGTGATCTTACGCGTTGTTTACATTTTCGTGTTTTTCTTGTTCCTGTTTCCTTGGATGCGTGCGGTAGCACTTGTTTTGTATTGTGTAGGTAGTAACTTCTACATTTGGAAAACGAAATGCTTCTCCCATTGTCCCTAAAGCTGTGATTTTCGCTGCAGCGAGAAGAGAAGCAGCATCAGAACTCTATGAACAGAAAACGGATAGCTGTTGCCTTCTGTCCAGAATGCAGCAGGTGGTCGCAATGAGGCAACGACACTGGCCACAACCGGCTGATTTCCCATATGGAAAGTCATTCCAAATTCGTGTCATCACCAACCTTACCCCTGCATCCAAAAGGACCAGACAAGTGACTGCAGCATATGTCGGCGATGTCATCTCTGTCAAGTGGAGCGAAGGGAAGATGTGGCCGGCCACAACTACTCAGACGACCTCCAAGCTCCATGACTGCTGACAGAACCTTCAAAATAAAACGGTCATAGACATCACCAGATGTGGCCTAACCATGTAGACAGCGGACGAAAGTACACGCAGAAGAAAAAGTGATGTCTATAGGCTTGTGTTGTCACTGTGTGATGTCCCCTGAGCTATTCGTTTCATGTACACTTCTCGCCTTCTGGACACGTTTAATCTAAACAGGAAACTGTTTAACGTCAAGTCCGGTCACTGACTTTGTTATGTGGCCTTTGTGGTCATTTCCAACTAATTCATTTTTTTTTCCAAACTGGCATTAACAACATCATCAGTGGAATCTTTGTTCTGGTGACAAACAAAATGCCATTTAAGAGGCACAGTTTGCAGGGGGAAAACTGTGTAGTGTGTTGACGAATCTTTATTGAGTTGCTTTCTTGACCCCGGTGTTCTTCTGTCATGATAAAACTAAATTCCCTGCATTGATATAATTCATATCTGAAACCTGTGTGAACGTCTGGTGTTTATGTATCAATCACAAAATCATACGGGTATTGTTTATGCTATGTTGCTAATGCTGTCTCTTGTCGCCTTGCAGATTTATAGCCAGGCACAATGCCAATAAGGTAATGAAACAAACAAACAAACAAACAAACAAACAAAAACAAAGATAGGACAAATCAGTTCTGTCTTCGTCCTGTGACCTGTGCACAGGGCCTGTATTAATTCCATTCATATAATTCCTACATGGACAGTAAAGACAATTTACAAACTGTGCAACTGATGAAAATATAAATATATAATTGAATAGATAGATTCAGATATATGGACAAACAGACATACACAAACACACAACACACACACACACACACACACACACACACATACACACACACACACACACACACACACACACACACAGACCACACACACACACACACACACACACGCGCGCGCGGGCGCGCATGCACATAGACACACACATACGCAGGCACTCATGCACGTAAACACGCAAACACACACAAACACATAAACACACACACACACACACACACACACACACACACACACACATATACACACACACATACACATGCACTCATGCACGCAAACACGTGCACACGCACACACAAACACACACGCGTGCGCGCACACACACACACATACGCACACTTACATGCATACACACACACGCACACACACGCGCGCACGCACGCACGCACGCACGCACACGGCTGAAAGCGTTCTGTGATGTTGCCAAAACAGGTGATATTTTCAAATAGAAGCCAGAGAAGTTATGTTTTATTTGCGAATAATGGAGTCAGGATATAATAAAAAGTAGCTCCATTGCTTTTTTTGTTGTTCTTGCTTTTTTTCATCATCCGTCATCATTATCATCATCATTTTCCTCATCATCGTCATTGTCGTTGTCGTTGTCATCGTCGTCGTCGTCATCATCATCATCATCATCATCATCATCATCATCATCATCATCATCATCATCATCATCATCGTCCTTCTTGTTCTTGTTCTTCTTGTTCTTGTTCTTCTTGTTCTTGTTTTTCTTCTTGTTCTTCTTCTTCTTCTTCGAAGCTTCTTCTTCTTCGTCTTCTTCGAAGCTTCTTCTTCTTCTTCGAAGCTTCTTTTTCTTCTTCGAAACTTCTTCTTCTTCTTTTTGTTAGTGTTGTTGTTGTTGTTGTTGTTGTTGTTTTTGTAGTTGTTGTTGTTATCGTCATAATCATCAGCTTCACAACCGTTGTTGTCAATTATGCCAAATTTTCTTTAAAAC
>JAPXFY010000015.1:47692360-47694860 GCA_030674185.1 Monoplex corrugatus | reverse complement strand
AAGAGGGAGAGAGAGAAGAGAGAGAGAGAGAGGAGAGAATCGAGAGAGAGACAGAGAAATAGAAACACACACACACACACACACACACACACACACACACACACACACACACACACACACACCACACACACACACACAATTTAGACTTTGAAGTTTGTTCAGAATAAATTCATCACGCTTGGACAATTCCATATGCGCCCAACCCAAATCTGCCAGCAAGCTGTCTGACGGACTCCCGTGAAACCATGCGTAAAACCATACGCTCTAGCAAGGTCTTGAAATAATGGTGGAGGAAAAGAGAAAAAGAGACTTAGGAAACATGTAGCTGGTACCACCAGAATGAAGGAAACACTATGATGGGCAGCACACAGGTCAGTTTTCAATGGTTGTGGGCTGAGATGTAGAGCATCTGTTATAGAAGCGTAAACATATTTTCTGTAGAGGACCAAAATATTGATGAAGACGTTTTTTTTGTGTGTTTTTTGGGGGTTTTTTTTTGGACAGTATTGTTTCATGAAACGCTTTCTTTTCTTTCCATTCTTTTCTTTTTTTTTCTTTCCATTCTTTTCTTTCGTTTGAATTCTTTGAGACAAGGTAATTGGTGACGGGCCTTCTAGGCAGCAACAGCTGCAGTGGTAGCAAGACATCTGTCATCATTACCTCCCTTGTTATGAAAATTATAGCACAGAACATATTCTAACCTCTATGTCTGTCTGTCTCTGTCTGCGTGTGTGTCCGTGTATGTGTGTGTGTGTGTGTGTGTGTGTGTGTGTGTGTGTGTGTGTGTGTGTGTGTGTGTGTGTGTGTGTGTGTGAGTGTGTGTCTATGTCTGTGTGTCTGTGTCTGTGTGTCTGTCTCTGTCTCTGTCTCTCTCTCTCTCTCTGATATACATTGTATATAATATATATATATATTATATATATATATATATATGTACATATATATATATATATATATATATATATATAATATCTGTCTCCTCTGTGTCTCTCTGTCTATGTCTCTCTCTATCTCTACCTCTCTGGATGTCTGTGCCTTGTCTCTCTGTCTCAGTCTGTCTCTCTCTGTCTCTATCTGTCTGTCTGTCTGTCTGTCTGTCTCTCTCTCTCTCTCCTCTCTCTCTCTCTCTCTCTATATATATATATATATATATATATATATATATATATATTATTCTGTGTGTATGTGCATGCGGTTTTGTATCTGTTTGCATATGAATGAAAAAATGAGAGAGACAAACATGCAAACAGACAGATGGATAGAGGAAGAGAGAAAGAAAAACAAAGAAGAGGCAGAGTGAGATAGAGAAAGAGAAAGACAAACAGAGGGAGAGAGAGAGAGAGAGAGAGAGAGAGAGAGAGAGAGAGAGAGAGAGAGAGAGAGAGAGAAACAGACAGACAGAAAGAGGCAGAGAGTGACAGAGACAAACACAGAGAGGCAAAAACACAAAGAGGCAGAGAGACAGGCAGACAGACAGGCAGGCAGACAGACAGAGACAGAGAGACAGACAGACAGACAAAGAGAGTGAAAGAGAGAGAGAGAGTCGAACAGACAGACAAACACACAGACAGAGTTACATAGAGATGCTATTCATTCTACCGCCTCTCTCTCTCTCTCTCCCTCTCTCTCTCTATGTCTCCTTTTCTCTGTCTCTCTCTGTCTCTCTCTCTCTCTGTCTCTGTCTCTGTCTATCTGTCTCTTTGTCTCTTTCTCCCCCTCTCTCTCTCTCCTCTCTCTCTCTCTCTCTCTCTCTCTCTCTCTCTCCCTCTCTCTCTCTCTGTCTCGCTCTGTCTCTGTCTTTCTCTGTTTCTCTCTGTCTCTCTCTCTCTCTGTCTCTCTCTGTCTCTCTCTCTCTGTCTCTTTCTCCCCCCCTCTCCCTCTCTCTCTCTCTCTCTCTCTCTCTCTCTCTCTCTCTTTCTCTCTCTCTTCTGTATCAGTTAAAAACGAACGGAACGCCCGACAGACAGACATACAGAGAGAGGCACACACGTAACTATCCACTAACGATGATGGTTGTCGGACTGACCGGCAGTCTCTGACCCCTCAAGCGCAGACTACGTAAACAGATAATAATTAGCTGTCTGCCTTCTTTGTCCTTGTGTGTCTTCACCCACACACACACACGTACACAAGCTTTGTATTCCTGTGGTATTGTCCGTCGTCTTCATGCATAGCGATGTTGAGTTATGCGCGAGAGGTTCTGGCGGTGTGGTTTGTCGTGATGTAATGTACTATGTGGTGTGCTGTCATGTGTTAAGTGTGTGGACCCATGATTCAACCTCATTGTAAACATACAGAGAAACAGACACAGACACACAGACGGACGGACGGACAGAGACACACACGCTCACACATACACACAAAAACGTTATATATATATATATATATATATATATATATATATATATATATATATATATATATATATATATATATACAGATGCTCTGTATTGTGAAAACAGATCTGGTGACAAAACACAACCCTGTCTGACTCATCTTT
>JAPXFY010000015.1:47684860-47687360 GCA_030674185.1 Monoplex corrugatus | reverse complement strand
AGGAAAACCCACATTGACAAAAGATTCTCTCATCATCATCTCATCATCATCATCATCATCATCATCATCATCATCATCATCATCATCATCATCATCATCATCATCATCATCATCATCATCATCATCATCATCATCATCATCATCATTCATCATCTCTCTCTTCTTCTCTCTCTCTCTCATTCTCTCCCTATCTGTTTATATATTTATCTAAGTATCTATCCATCTATCTGTCTGTATATCTATCTATCTATCTATCTATATCTATCTATCTATCTATCTATCTATCTATCTATCTATCTAACAATCTATCGATCGATCTATCTATCTATCTATCTATCTCTCTATCTATCTATTTGTCTTTCTATCTATCTACATATTTCACTATCTATCTATCTATCTGTCTATCTATCTATCTATCTATTTACTTATCTATCCATCAATCTTATTGTCTATTTATCCATGTATCTTTCTATTTATCTATCTATCTATCTATCCATATATCTTTCAATCTATTTACCTATCTATCTATCTCTTTATCTATCTATCTATCTATCCATCTATCTATGTATTTATCTATCTATCTATCATTATATATATATATATATATATATATATATATATATATATATATTATATATATATATATATAATGAGAATAAAGTGCCCTTGAGGAAGGCGGGTGTACCGCCGAAAATTTGGGAATATTTTACGTCGGCTTGTTGTCTTTTTCTTCACATGCTGCTTCATCTATATATATATATATATATATATATATATATATATATATATATATATATCCATATATCTATCTATATATCTATCTATCTATCTATTTATCTATTTACCTATCTATCTATCTACCTATCTATATATCTATCTACCTATGTATCTAACTATCACCTATATATCTATATATCTATCTATATATCTATCTACCTATCTACCTTTCTACCTATCTACCTATATATCTGTCTATCTATCTATCTATCTATCTATGTATCTGTCTGTCTGTCTGTCTAGGGGGAGAAGGACATATGAAGCAAAAAGCTGACACAAATAAAATGGTAAAAACTTGAATATTGGCAATCAGCAGGCCACTGTTTAATGTTGCGGATTCGGAATAACAAAAATACAGGATAACTTCAGCAGACATCTGCCAATTAGGCCTTTATATTAGGTCTCGGGGTATTTCTTGATACAATTCTTTAGACGTCATGCACTTAATTAGCATGAATTTCAGTCATATCATTAACCAACAATCACTGTGAATGAGTAGCTCCCTTATGTAAGGCTTAGATTGTTATGATTCTAATTTGGCTTATTACTAAACTGCGCAGTTCGTAAAATTTATGAATTCCCCGATCCGTTTGTTCATTTCATGCAGGCTGTATGGGGGCGGTTTGCATGTACCTGATTGGGTAAGCAAGCTAATATCGTAAACATTCGTGTGTGTGTTGTGTTTTGTTGTGTTGTGTTGTGTGTGTGTGTGTGTGTGTGTGTGTGTGTGTGTGTGTGTTGTGTGTGTGTGTGTGTGTGTGTGTGTGTGTGTGTGTTTGTCTGTGTCTGTGTGTCTATGTGTGTGTGTGTGTGTGTGTGTGTGTGTGTGTGTGTGTGTTTGTGTGTGTGTGTGTGTGTGCGTGGGTGCGTGTATATGTGTGTGTGTTTGTCTATGTGTCTGTGTGTGTTTATGTGCGTCTGTGTGTGTGCGTGTGTGTGTATGTGTGTGTGTGTGTTTGTGTGCATGCATGCGTGTGAGTGTGTGTGTATGCGTGTGTGTGTGTGTGTGTGTGTGTGTGTGTGTGTGTGTGTGTGTGTGTGTGTGTGTTTGTGTGCATGCATGCGTGCGAGTGTGTGTGTGTGTATGCGTGTGTGTGTGTGTGTGTGTGTGTGTGTGTGTGTGTGTGTGTGTGTCTGTATGTGTGTGTGTATGTGTGTGTGTGTGTGTGTGTGTGTGTGTATGTGTGTGTGTGTGTGTGTGTGTGTGTGTTAAAAATAATCGTGCAAACTCCACAGGCGGTGTCCTTCCAATCCTATACAATCTTGCCATCAAGTCTCAGAACGAGAAGAAAAAAAACAACATTATAAAATGGTAAGAATTTTATGGATCCCAACCAAAATGAATGGTTTCGAGGTGAAGAGATGTCACGGACCCAGCGGGCAAAAAAAGAGAAATGATATGACAGAACCATGAACGAAAAGAAAAAAACAAACAAACAAACAAACAAACAGTTAACAGAAAAGGGGAATAGTATGACAGAAATGTGAACTAAAAAAAAAATCAAACAAAATAAACAAAATAACAAACAAAATATATATATACTACTCAAAACAAGTTAAGGGCCACCCTCCGATCTTCACCTGGTGTCGACAACTCGGTGTATTGACGCGAGTTGATGAAATCGTACAAATTAACTTGTGTTGCTGTATTGCTGAAGCAGTGCATATGTCAGATTGAAGCATGTGAAAAAATCCGCTTGACACCAGGTTCATGCTGAGCAAC
>JAPXFY010000015.1:47667360-47679860 GCA_030674185.1 Monoplex corrugatus | reverse complement strand
TGCCAACAATTATAAAAGCAGAATCCATAAGACTGTGCAAAAGCTTATGCCCTCACAAGGTCTTGAAATATCTAGAGAGATAACCTATGAAACACTAAGCTGACATCTTAAATAAAATAATGGAAATCTTAAGATTGGCAAGAAATAGGCCAGTTTTATGACATTGCGGGCTCGGGCTAGGATTGAACTCGATATATCATATCTTGAGTCCACGGCTCTATCGGAAGAACCAACGACCCTGAGAAGTATTAAACACGTAGGAATATAATCTTCCTTTCTCTCGAGCTTTAACTTCACTTTCAGGTTCTCAAGATGACGTCTCCTCGCTCAGAATGAATTCCATATGCACTCTCGTCACAGGTGCCATGTGATGGAGAATGATCACGGCACACGCCTTAAGCCTGCACATAAAACCAAGAGCTGGCCATGTCCTGAGGTTCTACCTAGATAGTTCCATAACTCTGAGGTCGTTGGGGAGCGAGATGACATAGACCTCAACTTTCCCGGGGCAGGCATTATGAGGGCAGCGCCCATCCTTTCTTCCTCTGTTCAACTTCATATTCACATTCAAATTTTTACCAAGACTTCGGAAAGGCAAGAGGGTTAATCGGTCTTCAAAGGGTGAGACTTGGGAAATCAACCTATCTCTCAATGTGTTATACCAAGGCAGCCGGGCAATGACTTGCTAATCGCGATTTTCAACTGCCGAGGGATCTTTAGTGTGCGCAGCTAGAAAGCACACGGGTCCAACTCGTTTTTCGTCCTCCGAAGGACTAGACGTTTAGTTCGATATTCCGGTCAAACTGAGGGAAAAAAGTCGAGGCCTCGAGGCCTCTACGGGGAGCGAACCCTGGAACCTCGAGTTTAGTCATTGGCAGACGAACGTCTGAACTGTTCTGCCACTCTTCTCCCTTCACTTCGTAAATTTTCTCGAGAAAACTGAAAAACGAGAAAGTTGTGTCCGTAACGTCTGTGCTCTTGTCAACGTATGCTTTGGGTGGCCCCGGCCAGCTGTCATGTCCATGTCATCATCACTGTTTATCTCCCATATATCTCTTGTCCATGGTGTGATGTCCACAGTGTCGTTGTTCTGTCGATCACGATCTGCCCAGGTACCCATTCCTGTCGTGCCTGCTTCTAACGTGTCGATACTTCTATCGAAGTGGAGCGAGAACAGACACGGCCAACTACAACTACTGTGACCACCAAGCCCCATCGCACCCGACAAGAACTGGAAACAACAGCGACCCCATCTGTGGCCAGCTAAATCCTGACTGACCCTATGTAGATGACCAACGAAAGGAGAAGAAGATTAAGACATAATTATTCAGTTACAGTGGGACTTCTTAAGTGTCAATTGCTCTCAGTAATTGTACTACGCCGTCCCTGCAGGCGTTTGTGTTAATTCATTTTCCATACGATTGTTGAAACAGCATTAGGGGAATGGGTCTTTGTCGGAACAAAATCATGACAATAATGACAATTCGTTTCACAAGGGCCCTAAGCTCTTCACAAGACCAAAAATGGCAGAAATGGGAGTACTCTGGAACACAAGCTAGCCAATACATTATACATGTATATACAATATGTAAGGATGCCTCTGGAGTAAAACAACAAAATAATGAAATATCCTTTTCCGAGATCCAGATACCAGCGTCGGATGGGGGATATCAGGAGGAAGAAGAGGATTCTGAGAACACAAATTAAGGTTGCTTTAGAAATTGAGAAACAAAGTTAGGGAAAGAGCTGAAAGCAAAACACATTGTTGTTAGTTTGAATCACTGAGGAGGTGAAGGGACAAAAAGAGGAAGACCCTAGATTACTTCTTCATAGATTCCTTCAAGTTTCGTCAGGAAACCATTTGAGCAGCACAAACCCGGACGCTCACAGTGGGCAAAGATGCTCTGAGGGAATATCGAAGGAAAGCATAATCCGACTCTCAGAGCGAGGTATCAGTCGAAACCCAGGGTCTTGTGCGGCCTGAAATGCCATAGGAAATGTAAATAACAAACCACCACACTTGATGCAGTGCCTGGGCTTGACATAATAT
Organism: Monoplex corrugatus; assembly: GCA_030674185.1. Lineage (NCBI taxonomy): Eukaryota > Metazoa > Mollusca > Gastropoda > Littorinimorpha > Ranellidae > Monoplex > Monoplex corrugatus. The sequence goes on along the minus strand of JAPXFY010000015.1, from coordinate 47,677,810 downwards.
CTTACCTATTGTATAAGAAATTTCAGTTTCCTGAGTGACCTGAGAAAAATGTGGCATCCATAACTCCATAACATGGAAGCAGGGCCAGCAGGATGGAGCAGACGACAGGGACTGCACAGCATATCTTCCACAATACAAAAAAAAATTAAAGAAATTATCAGCAAGACTGGCATGAGTCCGGACATAGTTCTCCATTTTCATTCGTCAAAACAGAAATGATTCTGATCGAGCTCACCATACCGTGTGAAATTAATGGAGGAAACCCACTAAGAAGCCTTTATCCACAAGACTGAAAACTATACCAGTCTAACCAGCAACTTGGGGACATCTGGCTTTCAAGCTAAAGGCCTAGGTATAGATGTTGGAACCAGGCAGTTGACAGGCATATCAGCATATGACCTTGTGAAACAGTTATCAATTTCTGGGAGAGAGGGGACCAGAGCCCTGTGGGCAATGGCAAAAGCGGCTGAAAAGATTCAAAGCTGGATCTGGTCCAGGAGGAAGATAAGTGAACTTTATGAAGGGCTTAAAATCCCCTATATGTTGCCAGCGTCCGATAGCTAAGTGGTTAAGACATCCGATGCAAGGGTGACTTGACCTTGAGATGCCTGACCACCATGGTTGCACAGGTTCAACCCAGGTGGAGGACACATTTCTATTTAAAATAAACGGCGACAGCAGAATGCATCTAGGAATGATGACCTCGATGTGGCCCGACCCCTCTACAGTGTCAGAATAATTTCTTGCTACAGCAAAGGCGAACAAATCTTTAAAATAGAATAAAACAAACCTCAATTCCTACTGCTGTGCGGAAATACGATAATTAGACGAGAACTTTCTTGTCTTTTTTCATCTCGCTTAAAAGGTTACATTGTCGCGCAATAACTGTAATGTCTGGGTCCCCCCGTGGGAAGGACGGAGGCTCTTTCTCTATATTGTAATCCCATCTTCTGTAAATTCCGTGCTAGAGATTAACTCTTTTCTCTCGGTTTCTTTGTTTCTGCCCTGCTCCTTTATTTTATTTCATCTTTTCCTATCATTTTCTATTGTCCGGGTCCATTCATTATATGTGTTCTCGAAAGTTTTACATACTTTCAGGTGATTGGTAATTGGGTACATTTATCAACTTCGTTTTTGGCTCTAGGGACATGTGATATGCAAAGCACATTGAGGTAATTTAAACTAAGGAAAGGTTATCTGCAAAAAGCAGTTTGGTTAATTTAGGCCAGATGTATAACATGTTTTTAGTGAGCTAAATCGGGCGGAATGGTTAATGACAAGGATATATTCTTAGATAACGTGTGCGAATGCATTGATTTCTATGCTCAATTTTCATTCTGTTGTGCTGTTTCTTTTTTCTCAGAGTCAAGGATATATTTTGCGTATTTTGAGATAGCTGTTGCCCTGATATGGCCCAGCGTAGTCGGCTGGGCTTGAAACATTTATACTGATGATAATAATGGTGTCTGGATCATTTGCAGTCGGTTCATTGACACCCATCCGACTAGTCACCCCATCATAGTTAAAGAGAAACGTGATTGTCCATTATTCATATAAAAACTGCTAATTGGACTGTTTCTTGGGGTGTTATTACTTCATTTTTCACACAGTCTGGGCACAGTCTAGCGCGTGTAATGAACCAGGAAATCTGCTAAGTATACGTCCATTCGTAATTTTGTTATTCACACAATGTAGGGGCAGAAAACAAATGATGATTCCGTTAATTGCTAAACTGCGCAGTCGTATGAATTCACGAATTATGTATTTTATCTGACTATTTCACTGAATAAGCGATTTTTTTTTTGCATAAATAGTCAAAATATTCAATAAACTCAGCAAGCAAGCAAGTATGTGTAACTGTGTGTGTGCGGTTGTGTGCACGCGCACACGCGCGCGCGCGCGTGTGTGTGAGTGTGTGTGTGCGTGCGTGTGTGTATGTGTGTATGTGTGTGTGTGTGTGTGTGTGTGTGTTGTGTGTGTGTGTGTGATTGCCTTTGTGTGTGTGCGGTGTGCGCGTGTGTGTGTATGTGTGTGTGTGTGTGTGTGTGTGTGTGTGTGTGTGTGTGTGTGTGTGTGTGTGTGTGTATGTGTGTGTGTGTATGTATGTATGTATGTATGTGTGTGTGTGTGTGTGTGTGTGTGTGGTGTGGTGTTGTTGTGTGTGTGTGTGTGTGTGTGTGTGTGTGTGTGTGTGTGTATGTGTGTGTGAAATACAATTTCACATTGCAGAGATAAGTTGTTTTTATTTCCTTTTCAACACAGATTTTACAATATCAGTATGTGCTTTCAGAGCACAGCAAACAACCAGGAATCTCATGGATTGCAAATGAATCTGACAGGGTTACTATGACGAATGGAACAATATGAAGACTTGCGTTCAGTTTGTTCTCATTTCGTTTTGCAATCAATACCTATGCAGGAATATTGTCCCTGTTTCTTTGCTAAGTTTATATATTCATGTAATTAATGAGCCATACTTTCATTTGTTTGTTTATTCATTTGTTTCATTTTTTTTACTATTTATTCATTCATTTATCTATGTATTTACTCATAGTTTTATTTATTTGTTTTTATCTATTTATTTATTTATTCACTTATTTATTTGTTATTTATTTATCTTTTAGTTTGTATTTATTCATATATATATATATATATATATATATATATATATATATATATATATATATATATATTTACGTTTATATTTATATATTCACTTACTCATGCTTTATTTATCTATTTGTTTCATTTATATATGTATGTTTTATTTATATATGTATGTTTTTATTTATCTATTTATTTATCCATTCATTTTTATTTTTCTTGTAGTATGTGTTTGTTTGTTTATCATTTTTTAATGTTAGTGATTCATTTATGTATTTATTTATTTATTTAATTATTTATTTATTTATTTATTTATTTATTTTATTCGTTCTTTGATTGATTCATTCGTTCACTGACTGATTCATTTGTTCATTGACTGATTGGTTTATTTCTTATCTGTTTATTTGCTCATTGATTTGCTTGTTTATGTGTTTGCTACGTAATTTTTATTTTATTTATTTACTTTTCTCCTCCCTGTCCAAAATCCTTCACACGCAATCGCACAGGGCGTTCGTGTGGTACACCATAGTATTTATGGCATTGATTAACCTTTTGACTCCTGCACCCTATCCACCAACTGCAAAAAATTCTTTGAGTCCCTCACCCTATTAACCAGTTTCCTGCAGGAAGCTGGCGAATAGGGTGAGGAAGTCAAACAGTCTAATTTTTGCTTTGCTGTCATGGTTGACAATGCAGGCTGCTGGTGGACAGGGTGCGGGAGTCGAAGGGTTAAACTGCTGAACAAAAACAAACAAACAAACGAAAACTTCTAATGGAAAAGTTTTCATGGGAATATTTTATAACACCAAACATTTCCATGCGCCCTGATAATGACATCTCCGTTCTGTGTGTTGTTCCTGTTGTTGTCTGTGTTACCTGTGATGTTGCCATTTTGGTTGTAATTATTATTATTATTATTATTATTATTATTATTATTATTATTATTATTATTATTATTATTATCATCATATTAGTACTATTATTGTTATTATTATTACTATATTATTATTATTATTATTATTATTATTATTATTATTATTATTATTATTATTGTTGTTGTTGTTGTTGTTGTTATTGTTGTTGTTATTGCTATTGTTATTATCATGATTATTATTAGTATTAGTATTAGTATTTTCATCATCATCATCATTATTATCATTATTACTATCATTACACCACTCAACTGTCCATTCTTGCTAAATCTGCTTCTATAACAAGAAATGAATGGAGAAACAGAACAATTTTTAAAATTTTGCATTTCTAGAGTGGTATAAAGTGCAGGATGCCGTTGAACATTGTGTAGGAGTCAAAGCATTACTTAAAGAAAAGGTGTGGAAACTATGCCGTGAAAACCAGCACCAATAAGACATAGGTTATGTCACCAGTAGGACACGAACACCTGGCAAACTGGATATAATCACAGGGCAGAAGTTTCCGTCAAAGTACAGACTGTAAGTGCTTGGTAAGCTTCTTTACCCGAAGATGGAAACGTGGGCAGAGAAATTGAGACCTATGTTCAAAGAAAAAAAAATGATAGGATGTTATTTTTAATGCGAAATGTTTTATTGTGTTATGCTTTTAGCCCATTCACACGGGTACATGGGGATAGGGATGGGTAGGATGGGGGTAGGGCATCGCGACATGGCAACCAGATCACGGCACTACGATCATTATATACAGTTCATGTACATTATCACCGTCTGTTTAGAGTCCATTAGACATGAATAATAAAAATAATTCATGGCAAGGATAATGGATTTTCTCAACTGTCATGCATCATGTAATATCACAGCCACTTTCTTAATGGATCCGGACATTTCCCTTTGTCAACAGGGTCTGTACCAGGGTTCAACTCTCTACTTTCCATCTCCCTTTCCATTTCTTTAAAGTGCTCTAGTATTTTACGTGCAATTATCTCGAAAATGCTAGGAATTCACCAACTTTCACCCCTTCTAAAAACACAAACCATCTCGATGGAAAAAACAACAACTCTGGTTTGTCAATATAAGCTTTGTACTCACACTGACTTATCAGTACCATATCTGTACATGTACATTAAAGAAAACATTTCAGCGAAAAAAGATCACATCTTGCGAGAAGAGTAGAATGTCAGACCACAGGATACGTGGTTAGAAACTAAGAGATCCCAGAGATGTTTGGAACAACACTCGTCAACCATTACATTCATTACACAACAGCGGATCAAAATGACAATCAATCAATTAGCCAACTCTTCAAGTTTTCAACACCAATTCCGGCTTCGGAGCAAAAGGAAGACTACTATGGTAGTGTGTAGATGGAATGGCAGATGCACTTAAAATCTACGATATGACTACACCTGGTATCCCGTTTAGCTGTATATCAACGGCTTCATCACCTCGTGACATTTAACCATGTGATTGCTAAAGAAAATATAGGCTAGTTATAAAATAGACTAGGTACTATCTCAGGACCCTGCCATGGGTTTATGTGCAAGCTTCAAGGCTTGTACCATGATCACCACCACATGGCACCTGTGACGTTAGAGCATACGGTGTTCATTCCGAGCGTGGAGATGTCATATTGAGAAACTGAACCTGAAACTGAATATCGAGTATAGTCATGCACCCGTATTGCCATGTCATCATGTCTTGACGAAGGGCGCCATAACCGTGTGAGCAATATGCTGCAAGTCTAATCAGAAGGCGTGGGTTTGACACTGCCTGGATACCTTCCGCTTGATGATAAAAGGAGTTATTGGAATTATTGGAGTTATTTCAAGAGGGATTCACAGCGCTCGGACAGCACGATATGCGCTCACCCCAATCCACCAGCAATCATCTGACAGATTCCCTGATCCTGCACAAAACCCTATGTGCTGGCAATGTCTTGAAACGGGGAAAGGGGAGAAGGAATCTGTCAAACACTAAGCTGGCAATACCATAATGATGGAAACATTAAGATGGGCAGCAAACAGGCCAGTTTCCTTTTTTTTTATGTCGCAGGCTTGGATTGAACTCAAAATATTACATCTTGAGTGCATAGTTCTACCAACTAACCCACATCACCAGAATGATTGAAACATTAAAATGGACAGTATCAGGCCAGATTTTTTTTTCTAATGTTGCTGGCTGGGATTGAACTCAAGATATTACATCTTGAGTGCATAGTTCTACCAACTGACCCACATTACCAGAATGATGGAAACATTAAAATGGAGAGCAAACAGGCCCGATTTTTTCTAATGTTTCTGGCTGGGATTGAAGGCAAGATAGTATATATTGAGAACATAGTTTCTACCAACTAGCCCAAACCACCAGAATGATGGAAACATTAAAATGAACAGCAAACAGGCCAGTTTGTTAACGTTGTAGGCTGGGATTGAACTCAAGATATTACATCTCGAGTCCATAGCTCTAACAACAAGCCTGCAATGACAGCGGAGAACATCAAACAGGTTTGTTAAGATTCTGTAAGTCATGATAAAAGGATGGAGATGTTACCGACCTCTGTGGTTGACACGCGTGCAGACTTTTACTGGTGCTTATACTCGTTTAGTGTGCATACGCACGCAGAACATCAAGCAGGCTTGTTAAGATTATGCAAGTCGTATCAGAGTCCGATGGCTTAAAGAAGCAGGAAACTAACCAATATGCACATCTCTAAAAAAAAAACGAGAGTATACATAACGTACAGCAACATATTGCCTACAAAATGTGGGAAGAAACAGCGTACATACATTCATCCTAGATATATCTAAACGCATTTTTAAAAAAAAAATGTGTCTTCGATCAATTAGAAGTCATTCGACTGACATCAGATACTAAAAATACCGTGATAAAAGTTTTTTGCCAAAGTTAAAACACACTTGTGTGCGCTGTCACTGTCATTGGAACTAACGTAAATCAGACTAGATACACCCTGATGACGTCTACTTAAAAAAAATATTGAGTGTTTCATTTATTCTTCATGATGAAAAGTGATTCTTTATTTCTTACTTTTTGTTCCCGAGATACCTAGGGTAAACCAATCTTCTTATTGCTGATATTCAGAAGTGTACACTAGAATCAGATCTCAGCCTTGCAAAAAAAATCGTTTACTTTTAACATTTACAACAGCGTGAATCAAAGACGGTTTTTAGTCAGAAAGAGAGAGAGAGAGAGAGAGAGAGAGAGAGAGAGAGAGAGAGGAGAGAGAGAGAGAGAGAGAGGAGAGAGAGAGGAGAGAGAGAGAGGAGAGAAGGGAAGACAGAAAGAGAGAGACAGGCAGACAGACAGACAAACAGACACAGAAAAACAAAGATAGACAAACAGAAAGAAAGACAGAAAAACAGAGACAGAGAAAGAGATAGAGACACAGAGAGAGAAAGAAAGAGAAAGAGAGAGACAGAGACAGAGAGACAGAGAAAGAGACATGCAAAGAGAGAGAGAAAGAGACATGCAAAGGGAGAGAGAAAGAGAAATAGACAGGCAGAGAGCGAAAGACAGAGAGATAGACAGACAGATAGGGAGACAGGAACAACAACAAAACACATTACGGGTATTTTGGATGGTGGTGGTTAAATCGTTTTAACGCATTTTGCCTTTCTAGAGAGAAGAAGAGAGACAGAGGGACAGAGAGAGAGAGACAAAGACAGAGCCACAAAGAGAGAGAGAGAGAGAGAGAGAGAGAGAGAGAGAGAGGAGGGAGAGAGAGAAAGACAGACAGACAGACAGGCAGGCAGGCAGACTGTGACGCAGATAGAGACAGAGAGACAGACAGATGCAGAGAGAGGAACGCGGGTGAAAGAGTTCACTGTTTCGTATCAACACAATGAAAATATGGAAATCTGACACTTCACAGGCCGCCGCTCTTGCGTCAACCAACCATCCCTCCTTCGATGTAATGCTGCAGACATGTTCAAAACTTTGCAAAAAAAAAATAAGATGAAAAACACAGAAGAGGAAGTAAAAAGAACAGAACACAGGCGATTAATTTTATTCAATATGCCACTGGTTGTGTCTGGACAGGATTTGCATAAAATACAATTGAATGTGAATACAATTGTTTATGCTATTCATAATATCTGAAAACTCCAAGATATACCAATTAGATGAACCTGACCAACCATGCTCTGCATATTCTTTAATTAATGCACTTTTATACATAATGTGTCTTTCTTTCCAATGAATTCGGTGTTGTTGTTTTTTTGTTTGTTTGTTTTTTTGTTGTTGTTTTTTTTTTTTTTGTAATAACGTCAGATAAAAAAAAAATTAAAAAAAGGGAAAAGAACTGAACACAGACGACTAATTTTATTCAACACGCCACCGGTTGTGTCTGGACTGAATTTACATAAAACTTCACCTGTGAATATGCCTGTTTATGTGATTCGTAATGTCTGAAAACTACAAGATATACCAATTAGAGGACACTGGCCATGCACTGCAGTTTCTGGAATTAATGCACATTTTCTTTTTTAGAAATTTGTCTTTCTTTCCTTACAGTTCTTTCTGTCATCTAATATGTCTTCTTGTCTGAAATGAAAAGAAAGAAAAAAATATGATATAATATATACATATATATATATATATATATATATATATATATACAGAGAGAGAGAGAGAGAGAGAGAGAGAGAGAGAGAGAGAGAAAGGGAGAAAGAGATAGAGAGAGGGGGAAGGAGAAAAGAGAGAGAAGAGAAAGAGATGAGAAGGGAGAAGAGAGAGAGAGTGAGTGAGAGTCAGACAAACAGAAAGACAGACAGACAGACAGACTCAGAGACTCAGAGACAGACAGACTCAGAGACAGGAGCACTGGTGAAAGAGTTCACTGCTTCGTATCTACACAATGAACATGTGGAAATCTGACACTTCACAGGCCTCCACTTTTGCGTCAAACAACCATCCCTCTTTCGATGCCATACTGCAGCGAACGTGTTCAAAAACTTTGCAATAAAGTCAGATGAAAAACACAGAAAAGGAAGGAGAAAGAGCAAAACAGAGACTATTAATTTCGTTCAACACGCAAACCGGTTGTGTCTGTACTTGATTTGCATAAACCTTTACCTGTGAGTACGCCTGTGTATGCTATTCATAATGTCTGAAAACTACAAGATATACCAATTAGGTGAAACTGGCCATGCACTGCAGTTTCTGGAATTAATGCATTTTTCTTTTCAGAAATGTGTTTTTCTTTCCTTACAGTTCTTTTTATCATTTAACATGTCTTCTTGTCTGAAATGAAAAATAAGAAAAAACAAAGAGAGAAACTGAAACTGAAACCGAAAATGGTTTATTGCCATTGACAGTTTTGTCCTTGTGGCAAGGAGCATGAAACAAAGATAAAGAGAGAGAGTGAGAGAGAGAGAGAGAGAGAGAGAGAGAGAGAGAGGAAGGAGAACAGAGAGAGAAAGGAGAAAGAAAAGAGGAGGGAGAAAAGAGAGAGAGAGAGAGAGAGAGAGAGAGAGAGAGAGAGAAAGAGAGTGAGAGTCAGACAAACAGAAAAACAGACAGAGACAGAAAGAAAGAAAGACAGAAAGACTAAGAGACAGACAGACAGACTCAGAGAGAGGAACATGGGTGAAAGGGTTCGCTGTTTCATATCTACTCAATGAAAGTATGGAAAGCTAATACTTCACAGGCCACTGCTCTTGCGTCAAACAACTATCCCTCCTACGCCATACTGCAGAAATCACATTCAAAAAACGTTGCAACGAAGTAAGATGAAAAACACAGAAAAAGAAAGGAAAAAGAACAGATTGTATTAATTTTATTCAACACGCGACTGGTTGTGTCTGGAATGAATTTGCATAAAAGTTCTGCTGTGAATATGCTCGTTTATGCTGTTCATAATGTCTGAAAACTGCAAAACATGCCAATTATGCATTTTTTTTCTGGAATTTACGCACATTTATGAATATTTCATCTGTCTTTGTTACAATTCGTGTTATCGCTTAACATGACTTCCTTTCGGAAATGAAAAGTAAAAACAAAAATATAGAAGACAGAGAAAGACAAGACGGGAAAAGATAGAGAGACAGGGTGTTGGTTTTTGTTTGTCTCTCTGAGGGCTTACGATGTTGTTACTTTTATTTGTTTGTTTGTTTGTTTGTTTGTTTGTTTGTTTGTTTGAGATCGGGGTTTGGGTTATTTTCCAGAAACAGAAAATTAACACGAATCTTGCTATTTATTTCTTAACTGATATTCAAATATGGGAACAAAAACAATGGACAGAGGTAGCGAGTGCATTATTCTCCCTCTGTCCCTCTCTCTTCCTCTCGCTGTCTCTCCCTCCCTCTCTGTCTCCTCTCCCTTCCTCCCTCTCTCTCTCCTCCTCTCTCTCATTTTTTTTTGTCAGAATGATGTTCATGGTGGTTTCTTATCCTTTGTTTCCATGGAAATAAGAGGGAAGCAGGGAGAATTTTTATAATATTAATCAAAGGACATAACTCTTGAGAATTATCTCCCATTTTGTAGGTCTCAAATCTAACATAGTTTGCGCTACCCATTCAGCTAGTGTAGAAGCAGATACAAAGTACAGAAACAGTAAGCTCAGAACACTCCTCAAAAAAGGAGCGCCCAAGCCTACCTTTATACTCTGCAACTACCCTACGCACAACTATGAGAGAGGAGAGAAATACATACAATATATTGGTCTTATATTGGAGCTTACTGTTTCTGTACTTTGTATCTGCTTGTACGCTAGCTGAATGGGTAGTGCAAACTATGTTAGATTTGAGACCTACAACATGGGAGATAATTCTCAAGAGTTATGTCCTTTGATTAATATCTTTGTTTCCATGGTTCTTTTTCTTTTCGGGTAGACTGCTTTGGGGGTGATATGTTGTATCTGAACTGTTTTGCATAACAACAGAGTCGTATACATGTAT
>JAPXFY010000015.1:47647360-47652360 GCA_030674185.1 Monoplex corrugatus | reverse complement strand
AAATGATGATAGAAAATCTCGAATTTTTACTTCCCGAGGTCATCATGAACTCGAAGATGCTACAGCTGAAATAAATAATCCTTGACTTTTATTGAGAACAATAGCACGAACCTGAAGAAGTTGTGGTTGAAATAACACTTGATTTATATTGAGGACAATAGCAGACAGAAATCCACAAAAGCAGATGTCATAAAAACAGAAAACATTTCAAAACATTGTCAGATGTTCATACAATGGTGTTTTCTCAACCTTTCTTTAATGTTAAAAAGGCGCCATTCATGTACTTATTTTTGGTATTTGTGACATAAATGAAATAAGGATAGCCAAAACAGCACGTAGACGTGCCGAACGTAAGTGACGCTCTTCTAAAAAATATAATTTATTTACATATTCTACGAGACCATGTAAAAACAGTCACAAAAATGATCTCAAAAGCTAAAACCTGACTTTTAGTCTACTCTGATCCTCGAATCTACAAGCACAGAACGCCTGTTTGAGTATTGCTACGTCGTCTCCACTTTCGTCTAACATGAGCACTTCATATCTCCCAGATGTTTTTTCAACATTTTTTTTTTTGTCTTCCAAAATTAACCATCGTCGACCCAGCTATATATTTCGTCTTATCCTGATCCTCCATTCACAGGCCTCCCACTTGCTAAACTTTAACCAGTTTTTGAATTCTGATTGCCAGTATCCTGAAAGAACTGTCATTCAAGTTTTGTGAACTTGCTATACCTGTCTCTCTCTTTTCACAAACACTTTTTGAGCTTCTTCCATCCATAGCTATATCATCAAAATCTCTCCTTGTGTTCTTGAACTGCCTCATCTTCTTTCAAAACAGACATAGTTTGACCTTTGCTGAGAAACCCCAACCCTATCACTCTCAAAAAATGCTATTGTCCTGTCCCCCAACTTGCCATTCCTTTCCAAGATACTTGAGAAAGCGGCTCTGAAACAGCTGAATAATCATGTCCCAGGCAACAATCTTTACCATCCTTTTCAGTCAGCATACCGTTCTTAACACAGCAGCGAAACTGCTCTCGTTCCCACTGTGAATGACTTGTTATTTTCAGCCGGCTGAGACCTTTCTGCTGCGTTTAACATCATTGACCACCGCATGTTCCTCTCTCGACTGGAGCACACGTTCGGAGTCCATCGTCGTTATGTCATGCCTGCTTGACCGCTCTCAGACAGTCGTAGTGAATGAGCCTAAATCCCAGATAAGCCAGTTAAGCTTGCATTTTGGGTTACCCAAGACTGTAGTTTGGCCAGTTTGTCTTCACACTCTACACCTCACCACTTGCCAATGTCATTAGTCAGCACAACGTCAACTATCATTTCTAGCTGATGAATCCTAGTTCTATAACAATATATCACCCGAGGAAACAAATATTTAGAAAAAAATAACAAACAAACAAAATAAACTCTGTCAACTCTTGCTTTTGAAGCTCTGATAGTTATGCTGAGATCAAGAATTGGATGAGACAAAATACACTACATGTTTATGGAGGTAATACTGAAGCAATTGTCAATGGCACAAAGCACACTCTTTCTGCAACTAAAGTTTGTCTTATCCAAATAGGCGTTGGCGTTGTTCTTAATCCTCAACTCTCTATTCTGTTGTCTAGCTGGAAAACATATTTTTTTCTTCCATAGTAATCCCCCCTCTACAAGCTCATTCATTTTCCACACTACCAGTTTGCGTCTACCTTGCGTCCTGGGGTTTTGGTGTTTGTTGGTGATAGCTTTGGTCAATGCTGACAGTGCGCGCTTTAGCTTGATTCTTGTATCAAAATTTGAATTACTGTAGTAGTAGTAGTAGTAATAGTAGTAGTAGTAGTAGTAGTAGTAGTAGTAGTAGCAGTGGTAGTAGTCGTAGTAATAGTAGTAGTAGTCAGCGTAGTAGTAGCAGCAGTTGTTTTTTGTTGTTGTTTTTAATAAAAGGGAATAAAATAAAAACATGCGAAAAGAAATCAAAGACGTAAGAGACATCATTATAACAAGAAAAAACAACAACACCCAAGCGGCATAATCACATTCACATTGCTGTACATCCATCCTTTGCCCATCGTATGCATTGACACATCTGGTCGTACCTGGCTACCCAAAAAATCCTAACTGTGTTTTCACATAAACATGTGACAGACAGACAGACAGAAAGAGAGGCAGGCAGACAGGCAGACATAGACAGATAGACAGACAGACAACAGACATACAGAAGCAGAGACAGCAGAGAGACAAAGAGGCAGACAGAGACGGAGAGGAAAAAAAGAGAAAGAAAAAAAAAAAACAACAGAGACAGCCAGACAAACAGACAGACAGATAGACGGACAGACAGACAGAGACAGAGACAGAGACAGAGAGACAGAGACAGAGACAGAGAGACAGAGACAGACAGACAGCGAGACAGAGACAGTGACAGAGAGAGACACACACACATACAGAGGGTGAGACACACATATATATATATATATATATATATATATATATATATATATATATATATATATACAGACAGAGAGAAATAAAGAGAGAGGAACAGAGAACACAGGTAAGAAAGAGAGCTAGACATTGGTCAGAGCATTGAAACATGAAATCAAGACCGTTACAACAGAGAACAAAAAACAAAACATGTTTCTCTGGATAATAGAAATGAAATCAAGACACTGACAACGAAACATAGCAGACAGGACCAAATACAATGTATGTTTTGTGGAACGTCCGGATTTTTTTTTTTTCTCAATTGTTTGAAACAATTCAGCTGAAAGATAACGTGGGAAAATAATAACAACAAAAAAACCTGTTCTCAGCGTTAGCTGAGCATTATTTGTTTTGCTTTGTTTGTTTGTTTGTTTGTTTGTTTGTTTGTTTGTTTGTTATTGTTGTTTATTTGTTTTTGTGTGTGTCTGTGTCTATATGTTTGTTTGCTCGTTTGTTTATTTAGAGAGAAAATATGTTATGTACATAAAATCTGAAGACTGAAGGCGGAGAAAGAGAGGGAGAGAGAGGGGGGAAGAGAGAGAGATAAAGAGAGATGAAGAGAGGGAGGGAGAGAGAGATAAAGAGAGATGAAGAGAGGGAGGGAGAGAGAGAGAGAGCGAGAGAGAGAGAGAGAGGAAGAGACAGACAGACAGACAGACAGACAGAGGGAGAGAGAGAGACAAATACAGAGAGTGAGGGAGAGAGCTAAAGAGAGATAAAGAGAGAGAGAGGGAAAGAGATAGAGCGAGAAAGAGAGAGAAAGAGAGAGACAGAGACAGACAGACAGAGACAGACAGAGACAGAGAGACAGACAGACAGACAGACCTACACACATAGAATGAGAGAGAAACAGAGACACAGACAGAGAAAGAGAGAAAGAGTGAGAGAGAGAGAGAGGGAGAGAACGAAAGAAAGAGAGAGAGAGAGAGAGAGAGAGAGCGAGAGAGAGAGAGAGAGACAGCGAGAGATGTGTTGTGTGTAAGAGATAGACAAACAGGCAAACAAACATACAGACAATGACAAAGGTTTTGATAATGAAACCTCGCTTTAAAATACAATTATGCCAGAAGTAAAGCATTCAAACGCTTTCAATCTATACCAGAGGTTGGCGCCAGTTTGGTTGGCGTGTACGTGGAATCGACCACATTCAACCAATCTCTCTGAATAAACCCTGCATTCGAAATCAACATTGAAAATCTGGACAACAGAGACAAATAAACAAAATGACCTTTGAAAACAAGGACAAACAAACAAACAAACAAACAAACAAACCATGCCTTACAGTCTGGGTTATGTCATCATCCACCGGCAATTGTAGGAAGTCAAATGCCGAATCAATAAAGAGCCACGTGCGAGAGACATAGCAGGCGAGTGTTACACGTTCTCTCCCTTGATTGCGTTTCTAGTTTTCTTTGTTTTTTTCTATTTGTTTTGCTTGTTTTTGGTTGGTTCTGGTTGTTTGGTTGTTCTGGGGGGGGGGGGGGGAAGCTGTTTTGATCTGAATATGCGTTTGACTAATATTTTTAATGACTCGTTCTCACAATTCAGGATATAGGTCGATTTTTCCTGGTTATAAAGAAGTCACTTTATCATTGGAAATAAACACTCACGTCCGTAAATTGTATTATAAATGAAGTCTCAAGGACAAAACTGAAGGAATCGCAGTCAGTTGAAACACGATGTGATGGTACAGGTAGTTAAATAATCACATGTGTGCACGCCTTGTTTTGACAAAACGGACAGCAATTGAGTATTCGCTGTCAGGTGGTTCTCAGCATATATTATGAATGCTCTCTTGTAAAATCGGATTGGTTTAATTTGAATTACCGTGTTCAACGCTCGAAAATTAAAATCACATGCTTCATTCAGAATGGTGCATGGAATATTGCTGTACTGTGAAAAGTTGACTTGTGGCGGCGGCGCAAAGACTGCCAACTTTGCATAACTGCCACGAAGCATTCCCAAAGGGTATGACCAAGAGAATGAAATACTATTGCTTTCACAAGGCGACTTCAGTAGTATCGTTTCAAAGCCTTCCGAAAAGAAAAAAAAAGGAGGGAAGGGGGAGAACAAGTCGGAAATAAAACTCTACAGATCATGTAGATTAGATAAACTGCATAATTGAATTCTGCACAAACTTCCACACTTCTCAAGGAAAATATTGATTTTTGTTTAAAATTTCATGAGCCAGATCTTCAATTACCTTTTTGAGGCTGCTTCTCTTTTTAATCCGTTCAAAGTATATCCCCGTTTAATATGTGGAAAAAAAAATGTTGCATTAACTTATGTCCTTGCTGTGAGAGCAACGAAAGAGAAACACACAGAGAAAGAAAGAAACTCCATACTGCTCATAGCCTAGGTGACCGCTAAAGCCATATCATGACTAAACAAAACAACTTCAAGTGTAATTAACAACTCTTAAAAACCAAAATGAGACGATCATCCTTTCAAGTCTAAAACTCATTTAAAATAAATCCAATGCATTTACGAATGTTCATTGTGGGATGAAACCTAGCATG
>JAPXFY010000015.1:47639860-47642360 GCA_030674185.1 Monoplex corrugatus | reverse complement strand
AAATAATCGATTGGGTAATGTTTGGTGGACAGAGGCATGTGAGAAAGCAGTTCAATATAAAAGGGAGAAATTCAAAATCTACATCAAAAGCCGGAAACCTGAGGATCATGTCGAAATGAAAAAAGCTAACATCCAATGTAACAAAATCATTGCTGAAGCAAAGAAAGATTATTGGGCATCATTCTGCACAAAAGAAATTTCAGATTTCAAAGATTTCCATAAAGTCTGGACGAAAATGAAACAAATGAAGGATGGAACCAACTTACCTAGGTGTCCGATAATGATTGAAACATGTAACACATTTCCTTCAGACATGGACAAAGCAGAAACTTTTGTGGATCTGTTCGCCAAAAACAGTAAAGTTGAAGGTTTATCTCCTGACTGCAAACATCACAGAGAAATGGAAGATTACAACCCAATCTACACTGATCCAGTACCACAGAATGATCTCTGGTTTAATTCTCCAATCACCTTAGAAGAGCTAAAAAACACAGTACTGTCTCTACACAACAAAAAGAGTTCGGTAGGTGTTGATGCAGTTTCGACTGAAATGATTAAACATCTCCCTGAAAACTACCTTATTTTCCTACACAAAATTTTGCAGAAATGCTGGGTTACTGGAACTGTGCCACAAATCTGGCAAAAGTCTATAGTTATACCAATCTTAAAAACAGGAAAATCGAAAACCGATAAAAACAGTTACAGACCTATTGCTTTAACGTCCCACACAAGCAAACTAATGGAAAGATTGGTCTTAAACAGACTTTTACACTACTGTGATAAAAATAACGTTATTCCGGTAAACCAGGCAGGTTTTAGAAAAGGAAGATCCGCAGTTGAGCACCTAGTTAAACTTACAACTCAGATCAAACAACAGTTTGCCCGCAGAAAAAAGTGTTTTAGCTACTTTCTTTGATGTGAAAAAAGCTTACGATCAAGTTTGGCATAAACGTTTATTGTTCAAGCTAAAATCTGTTGGTTTATCGGGCAATATGTTCAATTACATTAAATCGTTTTTAGCTAATAGAACAATTCAGGCAAGAGTGGGAGCTAGTTATTCTTCTTCACGATGCCTCGACATGGGGATTCCACAAGGTTCAGTGATAGCACCTATTTTATTTAATATCCTTATACAGGATCTTCCGAAAGCTCTTTCAAATCGTGTTGTTTTAGTACAGTACGCTGATGATATATGCACTTGGATGAATATCACTTTAAAAAAGACAACTCCACAGAGAACGCGAAATTACATCAGGAAGTTGTATCAAATTGATCTTGATAATCTTGGAAACTATATGTTAGAAAATGGGCTGTCGTTGTCAGCAGAAAAAAACTAACATGATGCTGTTTGATCCTGGAGGTAACTCAAATAACTTGCCTGTTTTCAAATTGCTTGGTGAAGTGTTAAATTACAAACAGGTCGTAAAATTCCTGGGAGTTTACATCACGTCCAAATTAAGCTGGAATGTCCATTTTGATTATATTTTAACAAAAGCGCGAAAAACTTTAAATTTTCTAAAGATAATAAGCAAATTACCCTGGGGAATGGATACAAATGTACTGATTCATCTGTCAACAGCGCTGGTCAGGTCTAAATTATCCTACGCGCAAGAAGTTTTCTTCAATGCACCCAAATATTTACTAAAAAAGATTCAGAGCTTGGACTGCAAAAGTCTTAAAATTGCACTAGGTGTACCAACTCATGCTTCTACTCTGGAAACGTACAAAGTTGCTGGAATTCTACCTTTAAACAACCATCGTGAGTTAGCTACAGCAAAGTTTGCAATTAGAACTACTTCACAAGTGGATAATTTTGTGAGCAAAGAAATTAAGATCAGGTCTGATACTGACTTTCCAAAACGAGCAAAAAACATTTCATCACAAATTACAGCCGCAACTTACATATCTGGCCTGATCAAACAGTCCAACATAACAATGGATGAAATTGCTGAGAAACCAACGATAACGCCTATCCCTACATGGGAAATGCTAAATGCCACATTTGATCTCGATTATGCAAAAGTTAAAAAAGATGATAATGTCAACATTACGCTATCCACAGCTTGTGAACACATCGATGAAAAGTACAGTACCCACCTCCACATTTTTACCGATGGGTCAGTCTTAGCAAACCAGAGCGCTGGAGCAGCCTTTTATGTTCCAAAATTTAACATTAAAAAGTCTTTTTTCATTGGGGCAAATGTATCTATATATACAGCAGAATTGGTCGCTGTTGTTCAAGCGTTGCATTATTTAATAAGCCTTCGGCCTGTGTCATTCAAAGTAGTTCTCTTTGTTGATTCAAAATCTGTATTATATGCCTTACAGTCTTTTGATACAGACACAAGACCTGACTTAATTATTGAGGCAAATCATCTAATACATTGTTTAAAGATAAATGGTTCGGAAATCAATTTATGCTGGGTGCCTTCTCATGTTGGTCTTCATGGCAACAACGTAGTTGACAGAGCAGCTAAATCCGGTGCCCTCCATTCTGAAA
>JAPXFY010000015.1:47632360-47634860 GCA_030674185.1 Monoplex corrugatus | reverse complement strand
AATTTATTATTATTTATTTATCTATTTATTCATTATTTATTCATTTCTTTATTTATTGATTTATTGATTTATTTATTCATCATGTGTTTATTTATTTCTCTACTCATTATGTATATTATATATATATATATATATATATATATATATATATATATGTAATTTCATTCATTTAATCTTTCATTCGTGTGTTTATTCATTTGCTTATCAATTTACTGATTCTCGATTCTCTTTTGTTTGTTTTGTTTATAATTCTCGGTACCTTTTCTGTGATGTTTAAGACGTTAGTTTGGAGCAAAAAATAAACCTGTTTTCATTGAAATTAGGCGTCTGGTAGTTTTAAGAACATGTTTGAATTATGGTCTGAACTTCTGATCGCCTTTGAATGCTGGTACTCTGTCGCTTGCTAATCTAATTTGATCACGTTCAGTGCTAAGGCATTTAGACATCTGACGTTTCTTTGATTCTGAGTTATTTGGGATGTAAGCACTGCGAAGGTTCTAGCTGTCTTTGTAAAAATTCAAAGCGTCCCATTAAGGACTCAGCTTCTGTATTTGTATTACATTTAGTTAAAACAACACTTCGGTCTGTAAACAAGGTAACTGATGACTGGGTCCAAAAGGGCCATGCAACTCTTGGACAGTACACCCCCCTCCCATTTTTGATTGATGAAATGACCATCATGTGGCGTCGGGAGCTTGGGAGGTGATTGTCCAGAGAGTGGCAAAGCATAGGTATTGCTCTGGGTCCCACCCGCACCCTCGTGGTGTTTCTTGTTGACTTGTTAACTGGTTAAGACAACAGGAAAATGGTCACTTCTGTATGCATAGATCATCGAGCATTCTCCAGATATAGTCAAAGAACACTGATGTTTCACACGTCAAAGGGTCCACATAGGAACGTGTACTATTACCAGGGTGAACATAGGCAGGAGATCCATCATTTAGAGAGCAAAACAATATTTTCTAATATTAGACTCAGGGCTGAAGTACCGGTGCTACTCAAATGTAGGACTGATCCTTAAAATCGGCAAAAAAAAGTCTTGGAAGTTTTCAGTTTTTGTTTCGTGACATGGACAGACTAAAATAAGTGGAGAGAGTTAGACAGTCATGATTTTCTGAAACAGTCATGGTTTTCTGTAACAGTTATGGTTTTCTGTCAAATTACTCTTGCTGTAACTGCCTGTGAAGAAGTGTTAAGAAGAACAAGACCACACATGAGATTTTGCACGAGCAAAGAATTATCTCCTGTTACTCTGTCTTGTTTAGTTTGTGTTAGTTTGGACATGCCGAAGGCCTTAAAAAAGCAAACTGATCTCTGCAAAATCCGATTTTGGACCATCTATGTTCCATTGAATAATATCGTTCATGACTTTTGAGAGAAATGGCAGACAACTCAGTCCATCTCCGGTATCCTCCGTTCCATCTGCAAGGGAGCAACTTGATTCTGTAAATTTTGCCCTCCCCCCCCCCCCCCACCTTCTTAAGGCGCTCTCCACACCAACTGGCCGGCCCACTATCAGGGAGTAATGGTTTAGATCCTGTCAGAGCTGGTGAGGCTCTCTTCATCGCTATGATCATCACTCTGGAAGTCACCCCCCCCCCCCCTCCCACACCTGCACAGTATTGCTCCTTGAGGGCTAGGGCAGGAGGGCCGGTTTCCCAGGCTACCCAGCAGTGATTGTTAAAACTGTTATTCAATCTGGGAGGTGGCGGGTTTTAAGCCTCTGTCAACGGCGTTCAACAGTTCTTCCATTATCGTGAACTTGTTCACACATGACACTTTAGTCTGACAAGTCAGGGAAACCATCTGTATCTTTACTGCTGCTGCATATGGCTTGTCTGGGAGACGTAAACTCGACTGTTTTGCTTGTTTGTTTGTTTATTTGTTTGTTTGGTTGGTTGGTTGGTTGGTTGGTTGATTGGTTGGTTGGTTGTTTGGTTGGTTTGGTTGGTTGGTTGGTTGGTTGGTTGGTTGGTTGGTTGGTTGGTCGGTTGGTTTTTTTGGTTTGTTTGTTGGTTTTTGGTTGGTTGGTTTGTTTGTTGTTGGTTTGTTTGTTTGTTGGTTTGGTTTGGTTTTGGGTTCGTTTTTTTTTTTTTGAGGGATGGGTGGGGTGGGATAAGGTGAGGTGGGAATGTGTGTGTCATATAAAGAACCTTTCTCTTTGTTTTTGGCTCTTTAGGTTTCTTGCATGAATTTCCATGTTGGGCGTTTCTGTGACGAGAAAGGGGCACTGCTCCCACAATAAACACAGTGTTCTGGTCCACTACATAATCCACAATAAGCATATTCCACACACGTTTTGTCTCTTGACAGAAGTCTTTCGCCATGGCCAAACATTTGACACTTGAAACTGCTTTGTGGTACATGGCCTCTTCTACCCCTCTACAATTTGCCATGGACTTTGGGATGCTTTGTAATTTCTTGTGTATGCATATCTTTCAGTTCTGGTAACTCTATCACCCTGTTTCTGTTGTTGCGTCCCCTGTGAGGTGACACTTTT
>JAPXFY010000015.1:47622360-47624860 GCA_030674185.1 Monoplex corrugatus | reverse complement strand
AAGTTCACAATGCGAATAGCGTGTATTAGGAAAAAAAGTGTTTTGTTTTTGTTCCTTTTTTTTCTAAAAATGATTTTTATATGAAAAGGGAGATTATAGAGCACATCGACCGTCCTGTTTGGTCTATTGGTTTTTTTTATTTATGATGTGGTAATATTTATTGATTATAAGATAAGACTAGCCAAGTTTCTGTAGATTTTTTATAGAAAATGAATAAGGAAAATCACTGAACGCTTCAAAAGTGTATTTTTTTTTATAAAAGAGCTGTCATGATTTTTCACAATCTTCCACAATTCACATTAGTTGAATTGTGCAGAATGGAATATTTGGTTTTGTTTGTTTGAGTGTACGTATGTCCTTGAACTGATTTGCTTGTATTGTATTATTATTTTCATTGATTTTTTTATTCTTCTAATCATATTTTGAACATATAGGTGACCCATGATTCTTAATCGCAATCTACACGATGCTTATCACACAGGGACAAAAGATTGTGGTTCTAAGATTTCTTTGCTTCCTTTATCAATATACAAATCTGTTCTTGCATTTGTCTGGGCGCTTTTACTCTATCACAGGTAAGCCATGTTTGTATCTACCTGTTTGTTTGTACGTTTGTTTGTTTGTTTGTTTGTTTGTCTGTTTTTGTAAGTGTTCCTACGTTCATTTTCTGTCTGTAATTAAATAAATTGCTTTGGTAAGAGAAATCTACAAAGGCAATGTTCCAGTATATCAACCAACGTGTTTCGTTTTGTAAATCAAAACTGGGCTGAAGAAATATAGGCTCAACAACACAAACTTCTTTTTTTTTCTTCTGATTTATGTACTGTTGTTTCCTGTAAACATGTGTCAGTGACCAACTGATTTATTACAGTAATACATTTACAAAAACGCATATTATTATCTTCATTCATCCAAACTTTTTAATTAAGTCACGCATGAATTATGACACTAGCAGCTCATTGGTTGTTTGTTTATTTGCTTGCTTGCTTGTTTTTTTCTTTCTTTTCTTTCTTTCTTTCTTTCTTTCTTTCGTTTTTTCTTTCTTTTCCTTCTCAAGTCCTTTTATATCAGGACCACATCAGTCCGTAAAGGGTTGTGTTTATTGTTTATTTAAATAGTACACCTATGCGTTTCCAGACGATAAAGGACACCTACACTAGCACGTGCAACAGGGAGAGAGAGATAGGGAGCTAGCTAGCTAGCTAGACAGACGGATAGATAGCTAGATAGCTAGCTAGATAGATAGCTAGCTAGATGGCTAGATCAATAGATCGATAGATAGATAGATAGATATATCGATAGATAGATAGATAGATAGATATATAGATAGCTAGATAGATAGCTAGATAGATATATAGATCGACAGATCGATATATAGGATAGATACATGTAGATAAATCAATAGATCGATAGATATATAGATAGACAGACATATAGATAGATAGATAGATAGATAATAGATAATAGATAGATAGGTAGATAGATAGATACATAGATAGATAGATGCATACATATCCATCTATCTATTTATATATAAGATATATATATATATATATATATATATATATATATATATATATATATATACAGAGACAGAGACAGATAAAAAGATAGACACAGACTGACAGACACATAGATAGACAGACAAAAAAACAGACAGACAAAAGGACTGACAGACAGACGGACAGATACTCAGACAGACAGACTGACTGACAATCAGATGGACAGACATATATACAACAGACAGACCATACAGCATTGTTTTTATCATGTATATAGGCATTTGTATTCTTGGACATTTGTGTGTATGTGCATGCGAGCGCACGCGCACGTGTGTGTGTGCGCGCGCGCGCGCGTGTGTGTGTGTATGTGTATATATGTGTGTGTATATATATATATGTGTGTGTGTGTGTGTGTGTGTGTGTGTGTGTGTGTGTGTGTGTGTGTGTGTGTGTGTGTGTGTGTGTGTGTGTGTGTGTGTGTGTGTGTGTGTGTGTGTGTGAACTACCATTTCAAATGAGTTTTTTTTTTTTTTTTATTTCTAAATGGCACAGCCTGGAAATGGTATGAATATGATGTATGTGATCTCATGACTGTCATGTTAATCTCTTTAAAAGCATCACATTTTGTTGGCCAAGCCCCCTCCTTCTTCTTTTTGTATTTTTTTGTTTTTGTCTTGGTCTGTTTATTTGTTGCTGCTGTTGTTGTTGTGTGTTGATGGAACCTACAGTCAAGTTTGACATAATAGTGTTCTTGAAATCAAGTATTCAGTCCATTACATTTTTTATCAAGCAGTGTCAATACAATTTCTCTGCTGGTTTTCTTTTCCAGTAAAAAAAAACAAAAAAACATTCAGATCATTCATGAAATTATCAGATCACCTATAGGCAAATTATAATATATTGTTATTTGATGTTTTTATACATGAATAAGTTTGCTACTCAATACCTCTAAGGTTTTTTTTATACTTTCAAATCCCGGTTGTGCACGAGCAATAGCT
>JAPXFY010000015.1:47594860-47607360 GCA_030674185.1 Monoplex corrugatus | reverse complement strand
TGTGTGTGTGTGCGTGCGTGTGTGTGCGTGCGTGCGTGTGTGTCTGTTTTAGCGCTTAGATTTGATTTTATCAAGATTTTGCGCTATACAAATAAAATATTGTATTGTATTGTAAAGCATAATCGAAAGTAAAACATAAGTTTTCGAGAGCGACAGCATTTACTTTGATATACTACCAGAATATGCGTCCTTGTTCGAAGCACAGAGTTGAGTCATTCAGGGTGGATTTATCATACTTGGACAATTTCCACATACACTCCACCCAGTCTGACACCTGTTGGACTCCTTAAACCTGCGCAAAGCCCCTCTTTGCTTTGTTACACGTGGCCTGCTGATCACACCCCTGTTTGTTTCTTATTTCATTTTCTAATAGGTTTCTTCCTTATTATGAAAATAATGACATATTGTCATTGCATTGCAGTTATTTAAATACTTGGCTCAGCCACTCAAGTTTACTTACTTATTGACTATAAAATGTGTCCCTGACACTCAGGGCAGCAACGAAGATTCTCAAAGAGGGGGAGGGTATTCATGCGCTGCATGACCCATTCAGACTTATTCGTCAAATATCCTGTTCACAAATTGAATGGTAAGAAGGGGATATATATACTGAAATGCGAAAGGTGACCTTTGCGGGAGAATGGGCCAGTCTGGAATATTCTATTTTTTTCATAAAAAAAAAAAAAAATAGCTATAACAAAATAATGGGATGGGTGGGAAACTATATAAATAAAGTAAAAAAAAAAGCTGAGCAAGAATGAAACAGAATAAATTGCCTCTTCATAGCACAACATACTGAAATATATAACAGTGGTGTAAAATATGAAAAAGGAACAATGTACACCACTAAAGCAACATGAATTTTAGGCATTAGGTTTTACATGCCACAAAAAGGATTTTAAGAAAGTGAACCATCTACGGGATCAAACCTATTATCCTTAAAACGTGTCGTCAATGAATCGTGACTTAAACTCTGGGGAGAGGCGGGTAGGTGAGTGGGAGGGTTCAGCACTGTTATTCTAAACTTGTTTTCAACGAATCATGTCTCACAAACTTCCCAGCATGAAGAAAGCGATTGAAGACAGCAGCGGGCGATAGCAGCAGGAAGATACATTAAATTCAATGGCCTTTGGTAACACTAGAAGCCGGCTGTCTAATCACATTGCCTTCATCTGCAGCGATGCTCTTTGATAATCTATAGATGGCTGGCATCGTGTAACAGGATCATATGTCTCTGTGGGACACATCTTTTCCATCCATTCTCTCTCTCTCTCTTTCTCTCTCTCTTTCTCTGTCTCTGTCTCTCTGTCTGTTTCT
This sequence comes from Monoplex corrugatus, assembly GCA_030674185.1. Lineage (NCBI taxonomy): Eukaryota > Metazoa > Mollusca > Gastropoda > Littorinimorpha > Ranellidae > Monoplex > Monoplex corrugatus. Next base: position 47,606,043 of record JAPXFY010000015.1, on the reverse strand, counting down.
CTCTCCCTGTCTCTCTCTCTCTCTCTCTGTCTCTCTCAGTCTCCCTCTGTCTCTGTCTCTCCTTCTCTCTCTCTCTCTCTCTCTCTCTCTCTCTCTCTCTCTCTCTGTGACTGTTTCTCTTTGTCTCTCTGTCTCTGTCTCTCACTGTCTATAAGTCTCTCTTGGTCTCTCTGTTTCTCTCTCTCTCTCCCCCTCTCTATATCTCTTTTTTCTCTCTCTCCCATCCCTCCCCTTTCTCCTTCTTCTCCTCTCTCCCCCTGTCACCCTCACTTTCTCTCTCTTTCCCTCTCTCTTCCTTTCTTTCCCTCTCTGTGTCTCCCTCTCTTTCAATCCTTCTCTACTTCTCTCTCCCCTCTCTCAGCGTCTCTCCCTCACCCTCTCTCTTCCCCATCTCCCCATCTCTCTCCCCTCTCTCCTCCTTTCTCCCGTCTTTCTCCCCCTCTCTCCCTATCTCTTTCCTTCTCTCTCTCTCTTTCTGTCTCTCTCTCTTCTTCTCACTCTCCTTTTTTTCTCTCTCTCACTCTCTCTCTCTTTCTCTCTCTCTCTCTCTCTCTCTCTCTCTCTCTCTCTCTTTCTCCCTCTCTTTCTCCTCATCCCTCTCCCTCTCTTTCTTTCTCTCCCTCTCTCTCTATCTCTCTCTCTGTGTCAAATGTAATGTAATTTTTCTTCTGTTTTCATTATTGATTTGGTTGACATGTTTTTCTTTCCTGTCCCTTCACTTGTTTATTCTTAATGCTACCTTCGCTACGGATGTGAAGCGTGGACAGTCAACACGCAAAGTCAGAACAAGATTGAGGCCGCTGAAATGTGGTTTCTAGGAGGAATGCTAAGAGTTCTATGGAGAGCAAAATAAAAAAAAAGATACATAAATGAATAATTAATAAATAAATAAATAGATATATAAATAAATAAATAAATAAATAAATAAATAAATAAATAAATAAATAAATAAACAAATAATAAATAATAAAATAATTGAATGATAAATAAATAAGTATATAAATAAGCAAATAAATAAATAAATAAATAAAATAAGATAAAAAAGAGACAGTCTTAAAGGAGGCAAACGCAAAAAAGAACGTTGATGAAGAAGACTAAAAAAAAAAACTAAAAAAAACAAGCACTATTTATAGAATATTTTTAATTAAGGCAAGATAAATCAGAGCACCTAGTAAGCAACATTTATAAAATACATATAAGGCAAGAAAATTTAGAGCACCTAGTCATAACAGGAAAGCTGGAGGGAGAAAGAACACCAGGAAAAACTAGGGAGAAAATATTGAATGGACTTGCGCAGTGGCTGAAGAGAGACAGAATGGGAGAAGTACTCGTAGAGACAAAAGATAGATTTGCATTAAGGGCCTTGGTCGCCAATGCCATGATCGCCTACGCCATGCGGCAGTACTCATATGACGACATGGCAATCATCATGGTGCACATTTAAAGACACGGGCCTGTTGCTTGCGAAACGAGAAATTAAACCTTCCACTCCCTCACCCTGATACCCTGGCCTCCAGTATCTTGTATTGTAAGCCATGCTAGCAAATCAAAACTTCCATCCATTGACCCTTTGTCACAAGTGTGACTGACTTTGCCTTGAGAAAGTTACCCTTGTGACAAAGTGACTTTGCTTTGAAAAAGTTACCCTTGTAACAAAGTGACTTTGTGACTTTGCCTTGAGAAAGTTACCCTTGTGACAAGTGACTTTGTGACTTTGCCTTGAGAAAGTTCTACTTGTGACAAGTGACTTTGTGACTTTGCCTTGAGAAAATTACCTTGTGACAAGTGACTTTGTGACTCTGCCTTGAGAAGCTTGATCACCTATGATGTGAGGGAGTCAAAGGGTCAAACATTTGCAGTTGGTGGATTAGGTACGGGAGTCAAAGGGTTAAAAGAAATTGCTTCAGAACCCAGCCACCATCCGGATGACGACAGCTGATGCTGATTACACCATAACTGCGATCATACTGCCATCAAAAACTATGTCAACAAAGGGTGATAACACTCCTTCTATACTATCCCCAACCTTTTTCCAGTTCTCCCATTTCGATGTAATACCTCCTGATGCCAGAGGCTCTTTGGTATAAATACCATCCCCAACTTCTGGAAATTCCGTGCTAGAAAGTTTTTCTTTTTCTGTCATTATCTTTGTTCTTTTTCTTCCTCCTTTGCTTTCTGTTATTTCTTCCTATCATTTTCTGCCTTGCTGGTCTGTTTACCTGCATGGTGCGTCAGCACTAGGAATGTCTTGGAGGTAGTTGCACGGTGCTGAACATTGTGTTGACATTTGATAACGCTCCATACCCATACAGAATTAGCAGATGCCGCTATAATAAGTCACATTTTGACATACAGTTCATTTCAGAATTTGGAGTTGATAGTGAACTTATATTTCATGGACTATCAGGCGTATTATCACAACTGAAGATCCCAAGGACAGAAGGAATCATTCGGGTCCAAAAGATGGAAACTAACAGTTAAGCGTCGTCTTTCTAAAAAGTATTCTCTGTTACACCTAGTATGGTACGTCGAGTTGATGAATGCTTCCTCGCATTAAAAGACGTACTTCCAAAAGTTGATCGATTCTAATTCAGATGAATACTTTTTTTTACACATTTTCCCCAGGCCTTTTATTGTTGATATGATAATCACTCCCTTACCATATGTACTGTCACAACTAAAAACTGATGGTGCGGAATTGTGTTATCGTTCATGTATGCATGTACTGGTATAATCTACATGACCATGGGTATGTGTATGTAAGCTTACATTCTGTTAGTAAGTATTCGTTTGTATACCAGAGTACGTGTGTGTGTGTGTGTGTGTGTGTGTGTGTGTGTGTGTGTGTGTGTGTGTGTGTGTGTGTGTGTGTGTATGTGCGTGTTTGTCTGTGCGTGTGTATCTGTGTGTGTGTGTGTGTGTGTGTGTGTGTGTGTGTGTGTGTGTGTGTGTGTGTGTGTGTGTATGATATTAGCCTCTCTGTATGCATTAAACTTTGTGTCCTATGAATGTGCAATGCGCAATGAGTCCTGTATCTATGTCAATATATTCTATAAAACAATAACCGAGTGTAATTCCAGGAATCGTCTGTACATATAAACTTCATAACAAAAGTCATGAAAATATAATTTGATCTAATTTTCTTTTTCTTTTTGTTTTTTTCAACAGATATCTGGTTATGAGAACAATTTAGCGTCAGTGATCAACAGAATAGGATGAATATTGTTTTTCGGTGGTTTTGAGTGTCTCCCACTTGCTACAGAAACTGAATTTAATCATAATAATAGACCAGGTAGACACTGCAATTAGGAGTTACATTCTGCTTCACCCAACAACGTTTGTTTCTACATTTATGTCAAAATGCATTCAATTAATTACCCAAGATACTTGTACTCTACAATTTCTGTCAATTTCATGCGCGGGACATTCTATAAATACTAAAAATGTCAATTTGAAAAAAATAAGCGTTTGTCGCAGAGATTTGAAACGTCACGCATTCCTTTCCCACTTAATCCATGTTTTTGTTAAGAAATCACGTATGAACGTAAAACAAATTCTAGTGCATATATATATATATATATATATATATATATAATATATATATATGCACTAGAATTTGTTTTACGTTCATACGTGATTTCTTAACAAAAACATGGATTAAGTGGGAAAGGAATGCGTGACGTTTCAAATCTCTGCGACAAACGCTTATTTTTTTCAAATTGACATTTTAGTATTTATAGAATGTCCCGCGCATGAAATTGACATATATATACTGAAAATGCTATTGATTGCATGTGGAACACAGGCAGTTTCTCAGGCTGTGGTTGTTAGGTGGGCGTAGTTCCACAAGAATGGACAAGTGCGTGTCATCCTTTTAAAATGGGCGAAATGACATTAAAGGCAGGCATAGTCTAGGATAGCCAGTTTCATGTAGTAATATGAAACTCGAGGGAGTGCCGGACGACAGAAGGTCCTCAGAGAGACACCCCCTGTCAAGCAAGTGTTTCGGCCCTTAACTCCTGACACTCTAAGGATGCTAGGCCACATCCAGGCCATGATTCCTGGATGTCCCTCTGCTGTCACCTGTTTATTTATTAATTGTTTATCGTTATTATTTTTTCAAATTTGTTCTCGACCTGGAATAAAATCCGGGCATCCTACGTGATCAGGTTTCTCAAAGCAAAGTCACCCTTGTGACAAATGTCTTAACCACTTGACTATTGGTCACCAGCAATATATAGGGGAATTTTAACTCTATTGTGACTGCACTTGCCATAGCTGAGCTCTCCAGCTGGCCTAGGGCTGCCACAGTGAAATCAATGAGAACCGGGTGCAAGTGAACTTACCCATCGATTTTAGACGAAGAAACCGGCAAAATGTAGCTGAAGTGTTCAACGGAAGTTCCCTCCACAAGGGAAGCAACTGCCAACTACTAAATCATTAGCATAACAAAAGAAGAAGGAGTTATATACCCTAGACCGTCTGTTACTATAATTGAAGTAGCCCGTCCTCAGCGAGAGCTCAGCTGTTACTTCGATCGAAGTAGCCCACCATCAAAGAGTTAAGCCTTACAAAGATTACTCTTGTTCCTCCTGCCCCAGATCCAGCTGGAGCTCTTTTCCGCTGCGTCTGCCATTGCCTTTAGGACCCTGGTCCTCTCTCTCTTCCCGAAATCGATAGCTGCTTCATGAGATCATAGGGTGATGTGTTTACCATTGCGAAAGTCATGGAACACATTTCAAACTGACAATATCAGATAAATTCATCGTTTAAATTTCCAGTTCACAAGTGTGATTCGCCTACTATCAAACAGTATGAGGAAGAATCATGTGTACCTTTCTCTTGCAGCTCGACTGTAACAAATTTTCAAGTGCTTAACGGCAAGCATCAATGTAATGGGATGTGCTATATTTACCTTTCAGATCTTTAATATTGTTGAAAATCATCCATTTTTACTCTCGGTGACACCGATAAAGGGACAAACAGACATATCAAAAGTAAAACAAAAAATGAATAAATAAAAGAAAAATCAAACAAACAAAAAAACGAAAACCGTAAATGTGATAAAACATACGGATAATTGAATCGCAAAATAGAATTAAAAATAGAACGCTTTGGAAACAGACACCCACCCACCACTGAACAAAAAGCAACGATAGCAAAGATTAAAAGCGAACAACTTAAATATAACAGAAAGACATTCAGAAAGTTAAACAGATGAATCAGGAAAAAAAACGCTCAAGAGATTAGCAAATAAGCATAAACAACACACAATTATAACAGAAGAAGACTACGCCACAAGTGCCTTACACCAGATAAATGGACACTCACAAAAAGCCAGGAAAAGTAGTCAAGAAATCGATTTATTCGATTAGCATAACTTTAAGGTCTCGTAGAGAAATACATTATGTTGTACACGTACACCAATTCTTACTTACTCAATTAAATAGGAATGTATCATGATCATCAAGAACACGAAAGTGATTGCACAAAAACAAGGAGAATTAATTCGACACGCGTAATGTGTTGATGTTATTTTTCCCACCCAGCACGGAGGTCAAATTCATGTATTTCTTAATTCTATGCTCGACAAGTTATGTGAACTGGGCAGACAGGGGCTGTAAGGGATTTTGCAATGGCTGGCTTTAACGGGATTGAAATTCAAGTCCCCTTTCCTGTTTGCACCGTTTTTGCCCTCGGTGTTTCTTGAGCACCGAATGATCTGAGTGAAATCCAAACGATGTGGTAGTGTCAACCAAACGTTCTTCTTTAAACAGAGGTTTCAAATAGATGTGCTTGCTTTATGTTTTATGTGCTTGTTTTGTTTGTCATGTTTGATGCGTTTAAGTTGCATGTTCTTAGAGATCAGTATTTCTTAATGTTGTCCACCTGTTTAAATTGCACGCGCGCGCGCGCCACACACACACACACACACACAACATATATACACACACACATACATACATATAACACACACACACACACAACACACACACACACACACACACACACACACACACACACACACACACACACACAAACGCACACAACTTAACAGAAATGCACATACACAACAACACAAAGAAGCACATGCAAACACACATACACACAAAGAAACACACACTCACATACACACACATACACACACTTACACACACACACACACACACACACACACACACACACACACACACACACACACACACACACGCACACACACACACACACACACAAGACCAGCTACCATCATTGTCATCATCATCACTGCTATTATTGTGAAAGTAGACTGCTACTACTTGTTGCCACGCATTTGGGCAGATTTGTTTCTTTGTGGGATTTTTGTTTGTTGTTGCCACTTATTTACATATTTGGGCATACTCGTTTCTGTGTGTGTGTGTGTGTGTGTGTGTGTGTGTGTGTGTGTGTGTGTAAGGGGAGATATATACTGAAATGCGAAAGTTGACCTTTGGGGAGAATGGGCCAGTCTTGAATATTCTATTTTTTCATAAAAAAGAAAAAAAATAGCCATAAGAAAATAATGGGATGGGTGGGAAACTATATAAATAAAGTTAAAAAAAAAGCCGAGCAAGAATGAAACAGAATAAATTGCCTCTTCATAGCACAACATACTGAAATATATAACAGTGGTGTAAAATATGAAAAAGGAACAATGTACACCACTAAAGCAACATGAATTTTAGGCATTAGGTTTTGCATGTCCACAAAAAGGATTTTAAGAAAGTGAACCATCTACGGGATCAAACCTATTATCCTTAAAACGTGTCGTCAATGAATTGTGACTTAAACTCGGGGAGAAGCGGGTAGGTGGGTGGGAGGGTTCAGCACTGTTATTCTAAACTTGTTTTCAACGAATCATGTCTCACAAACTTCCCAACATCAAGAAAGGATTGAAGACAGCAGCGGGCGATAGCAGCAGGAAGATACATTAAATTCAATGGCCTTTGGTAACACTAGAAGCCGGCTGTCTAATCACATTGCCTTCATCTGCAGCGATGCTCTTTGATAATCTATAGATGGCTGGCATCGTGTAACAGGATCAAATGTCTCTGTGGGACACATCTTTTCTATCCATTCTCTCTCTCTCTCTCTCTCTCTCTCTCTCTCTCTCTCTCTCTCTCTCTCTCTCTCTTTCTCTGTCTCTGTCTCTGTCTCTTTCTCTCTGTCTCTCTGTCTCTCTCAGTCTCTCTCTGTCTCTGTCTCTCCTTCCTTCTCTCTCTCTCTCTCTCTCTCTCTCTCTTGTGTGACTGTTTCTCTTTGTCTCTCTGTTTCTCACTGTCTATAAATCTCTCTTGGTCTCTCTGTTTCTCTCTCTCTCTCCCCCCTCTCTATATCTCTTTTTCTCTCTCTCCCCTCCCTCCCCTTTCTCCTTCTTCTCCTCTCCCCCTGTCACCCTCGCTTTCTCTCTCTTTCCCTCTCTCTTCCTTTCTTTCCTCTCTCTTCCTTTCTTTCCCTCTCTCTGTCTCCTCTCTTTCCGTCCTTCTCTACTTCTCTCTCCCTCTCTCAGCCTCTCTCTTTCTCCCTCTGTCTTCCCTATCTCCCTCTCTCTCTCACATCTCTCCTCTTTTCTCCCGTCTTTCTCCCCCTCTCTCCCATCTCTCTCCTTCTCTCTCTCTCTCTTTCTCTCTCTCTCTTCTTCTTCTTCTCACTCTCTCTCTTTTTTCTCTCTCTCACTCTCTCTTTTCTCTCTCTCTCTCTCTCTCTCTCTCTCTCTCTCTCCTTTCTCTCCTCTCCATCTCCTCATCCCTCTCCTTCTCCCTCTCTCTCTCTCTGTCAAACGTTATTTTTATTCTGTTTTCATTATTGCGTTGGTTGACATGTTTTTCCCTCCCGTCCCTTCACTTGGTTATTCTTAATGCTACCTTCACTACGGATGTGAAGCGTGGACAGTCAACACGCAAAGTCAGAACAAGAGTGACGCCGCTGAAATGTGGTTTCTAGGAAGAATGCTAAAAGCTCTATGGAGAGCAAAATAATAAAAAAACATATATATATAAATAAATAAATACATAATACTAATAAAAATATATGAAATAAATAAATAAATAAATAAATAAATAAATAAATAAATAGATAAATACATAAATAAGTAAAATGAAATAAGAAAGAGACAATCTTAAAGGAGGCAGACACAAAAAAGAACATTGAAGAAGAAGACTAGAAAAAAACAAGCACTAGTTATAGAATATTCATAAGGCAAGATAAATTGGAGCACCTAGTAAGCAACATTTATAGAATACATATAAGGCAAAAAAATGGAGCACCTGATCACAACAGGAAACTGGAGGGAAAAAGAACACCAGGAAAAACCAGGGAGAAAATATTGAATGGACTTGCACAGTGGCTGAAGAGAGACAGAATGGGAGAAGTACTCGTAGAGACAAAAAATAGATTTGCATTAAGGGCCTTGATCACCAACCCATGATCGCCTATGCCATGCGACAGTATTATATGATGATGATGATGATGATGATGATTGGATGATAGGAGCCGCTGAAGGTGTGCAAGGACTACGACCTTGCGAGCGATATGCGTGGCAAAGATCTGATGATAGGATTGGATTTTGTCAATTGATAAGGGACGATCAGACCACTTACCGGTGACGACATTGGAACCATCAGGTAGCATACTTAAAGACACGGGCCCTTGCTTGTGAAACGAAAAATTAAGCCTTGCACTCCGTCACTCTGATACCCTGGCCTCAGTATCTTGTAGCCATGCTAGCAAATCAAAACTTCCACCCTTTGACCCTTTGTCACAAGGGTGACTGACTTTGCCTTGGGAAAGTTACCCTTGTGACAAAGTGACTTTGTGACTTTGCTTTGAGAAAGTTACCCTTGTGACAAAGTGACATTGTGACTTTGCCTTGAGAAAGTTACCCTTATGACAAGTGACTTTATGACTTTGCCTTGAGAAAGTTACCCTTGTGACAAGTGACTTTGTGACTTTGCCTTGAAAAAGTTCTACTTGTGACAAGTGACTTTGTGACTTTGCCTTGAGAAAATTACCCTTGTGACAAGTGACTTTGTGACTTGCCTTGAGAAGCATGATCACCTAGGATGTGAGGGAGTCAAAGGGTCAAATATTTGCAGTTGGTGGATTAGGTACGGGAGTTAAAGGGTTAAAAGAAATTGTTTCAGAACCCAGCCACCATCCGGATGACGACAGCTGATGCTGATTACGCCATAACTGCGATCATACTGCCATCAAAAACTATGTCAACAAAGGGTGATAACACTCCTTCTATACTATCCCCAACCTTTTTCCAGTTCTCCCATTTCGTTTGTAATACCTCCTGATGCCAGAGGCTCTTTTGGTATAAATACCATCCCCACCTTCTGGAAATTCCGTGCTAGAAAGTTTTTCTTTTTCTGTCATTATCTTTGTTCTTTTTCTTCCTCCTTTGCTTTCTGTCATTTCTTCCTATCATTTTCTGCCTTGCTGGTCTGTTTACCTGCATGGTGCGTCAGCACTAGGAATGTCTTGGAGGTAGTTCCACGGTGCTGAACATTGTGTTGACATTTGATAACGCTCCATACCCATACAGAATTAGCAGATGCCGCTATAACAAGTCACATTATGACATACAGTTCATTTCAGAATTTGGAGTTGACAGTGAACTTATATTTCATGGACTATCAGGCGTATTATCACAACTGAAGATCCTAAGGAGAGAAGGAATCATTCGGGTCCAAAAGATGGAAACTAACAGTTAAGCGTCGTCTTTCTAAAAAGTATTCTCTGTTACACCAGTGTGGAGGTCTCGTTGATGAATGCTTCCTCGCATTAAAAGACGTACTTCCAAAAGTTGATCGATTCTAATTCAGATGAATACTTTTTTTTACACATTTTCCCCAGGCCTTTTATTGTTGATATGATAATCACTCCCTTACCATATGTACTGTCACAACTAAAAACTGATGGTGCGGAATTGTGTTATCGTTCATGTATGCATGTACTGGTATAATCTACATGACCATGGGTATGTGTATGTATGCTTACATTCTGTTAGTAAGTATTCGTTTGTATACCAGAGTACGTGTGTGTGTGTGTGTGTGTGTGTGTGTGTGTGTGTGTGTGTGTGTGTGTGTGTGTGTGTGTGTGTGTGTGTGTGCGTGTTTGTGTGTGCGTGTGCATGTGTGTGTGTGTGTGTGTGTGCGTGTGTGTGTGTGTGTGTGTGTGTGTGTGTGTGTGTGTGTGTGTGTGTGTGTGTGTGTGTGTGTCTATGATATTAGCCCCTCTGTATGCATTAAACTGTGTGTCCTGTGAATGTGCAATGCGCAATGAGTCCTCGGATGACCTTTACTGATAGTTCAGTGTGATCTGTATCTATGTCAATATATTGTATAAAACAATAACCGAGTGTGATTCCAGGAATCGTCTGTACATATAAACTTCAGAACAAAAGTCATGAAAATATAATTTGATCTAATTTTCTTTCTTTTTTTTTTCAACAGATATCTAGTTATGAGAACAGTTTAGCGTCAGTGATCAACAGAATAGGATGAATATTGTTTTTCGGTGGTTTTGAGTATCTCCCACTTGCTAAAGAAACTGAATTTAATCATAATAATAGACCAGGTAGACACTGCAATTAGGAGTTACATACTGCTTCACCCAACAACATTTGTTTCTACATTTATGTCAAAATGCATTTAATTAATTACCCAAGATACTTGTATTCTACAATTTCTGTCAGTTTCATGCGCGGGACATTCTATAAATACTGAAAATGTCAATTTGAAAAAAATAAGCATTTGTCGCAGATTTGAAACGTCACGCATTCCGTTTCCCATTTAATCCATGTTTTTGTTAAGAAATCACGTATGAACGTAAAACAAATTCTAGTGCATATATATATATATATATATATATATATATAGATATATATATATGTATATATATTATATATATACTGAAAATGCTATTGATTGCATGTGGAACACAGGCAGTTTCTCAGGCTGCCGTTGTTAGGTGGGTGTAGTTCCATAAGAATGGACAAGTGCGTGTCATCCTTTTAAAATGGGCGAAATGACATTAAAGGTGGGCATAGACTAGGATAGCCAGTTTCATGTAGTAATATGAAACTCGAGGGAGTGCCGGACAACAGAAGGTCCTCAAAGAGACACCCCCTGTCAAGCAAGTGTTTCGGCCCTTAACTCCTG
>JAPXFY010000015.1:47579860-47589860 GCA_030674185.1 Monoplex corrugatus | reverse complement strand
GGAAGGTTGATATGTTGGTTAGTTGGCTAGTCAGCTGATTTCATGACGGACGTGCAAGCCAAGTGGGTGACCATCAGACTTCCAGTCAGAAGGTCCTGGGTTCAATCCGCCTAGACTGCTACACGTGGCTGGTATTGGGTGGTGTGTGTGTGTGTGTGTGTGTGTGTGTGTGTGTGTGTGTGTGTGTGTGTGTGTGTGTGTGTGTGTGTGTGTGTGTGTGTGTGTTTCTCTCTCTTTGTGTCTCTGTCTGTCTCTGTCTCTGTCTCCGCCTCTGTCTTTGTCTCTGTCTATGTGTCTGTCTCTGTGTCTGTCTCTGTCTCTGTCTCTGTCTCTCTCTCTCTCTCTCTCTCTCTCTCCCTCTCTCTCTCCCTCCCTGTCTCTCTCCCCTCTGTGTCTCTGTCTCTGTCTGCATGTCTGTCTGTCTGTCTGTCCTGTCTCTCTTCTCTCTCTCTCTCTCTCTCTCTCTCTTCTCTTTCTCTCTCGCTCTATGTGTGTGTGTGTGCGTGTGTGTGTGTGTGTGTGTGGTGGTGCGTGCGGTGTGTGTGTGTATCTGTGTGTGTGTGTGTGTGTGTGTGTGTGTGTGTGTGTGTGTGTGTCTGCGTGTCTGTGATTGTGTGTTATGTTATTTTGGGTTAATGTCTCAGATCACAAACGAACAAACAAATGAATACACAAATCTTAGAAAAAAAATGTGGTTGTTAAAAATATGCTTGTTCACCTGTTAGTGCCTAAACCTCCTTCGCGTGTATCAAACACCCTCATCACACCCTCTCATCATCATCATCATCATCCATCATCCACTCATCCATCATCATCATCATCGTCATCATCATCATTATCATCATCAATTTTTGTTTGTTTGTTTGTTTGTTTGTTTTGTTGGTTTGGTTGATTTTGGTTGGGGTTGGTTGGATTTGGTGAGGTTTGGTAAGGTTTGATTTGGTTTGATTTGGGCTGGTTGGTTGGTTGGTTTTTTTGGTTGGTTGGTTGGTTTGGTTGGTTGGTTTGTAGGCGGGTTGGTTGGTTGGTTGGTTGGTTGGTTGGTTGGTTGGTTGGTTGGTTGGTTGGTTGGTTGTAGGTTGGTTGGTTGGTTGGTTGGTTGATTGGTTGGTTGGTTGGTTTCAGGGAATGGAGTTACTGTTCATTTTCTTCTTTTTTTTTCTTGTGAACCTCAATTGAATGCAGGTACATGGACCATTTTTTTGAGTGCTTCGTGCCCTTCGTCATCTGTTCATTTTTTCAGACATACAGTGGTGGTATCATCATCATCATCATCATCATCATCATCATCATCATCATCATCATGGTGCCTTGCTGCATGGTGTTGGCGATCATGGACACCTATCTATCTCTATCTCTTGTTGCATCAAGCATCTTTTCCATCTCTTCCAGTGGTGGTATACTATTCATAATCTAGCGACTGTATGTATATTCATAAATAAACAATTTCAAAAAAGTTTGGTTATCTTTCAAACGTTTATAACCTACTGTCTGTACGTTAATTTATAAATGAACAATTATCATTTTCATAAGTCTTTTGTAACTTGGTATCTTGCCTGCTTCTTCTATATGTATAAATGTATGTAATTGTGTGTTTTGTGTTATACTGACATATACAACATTATTCTAGGAACAGAGTTGTTTTTTTCTGTTTTCTTTTGGAGGATTGCTGCAGGAGTTATAATTAATACCGTTATATTAACAAGAAATTAAACGAGAGTGCAGATGGGAACAGGAGCACCACTGCCTTGCCACTCTCCAGACAATCACCCCCCCAAGCTCCAGACGTAACTCGATAGTCATTTCATCAAGCAAAGGGTGGATTGTCCATTTGGACCCAGTCATCAATTACTTTGTTTACAAACCAAATGCCAAGGTGGGTAGATGACAAACCCAGGGACATAGCTACACAACATGCACCAACCAGGTCCAGCCCAGCATCTGGACCAGCAGAGAATGGAAGATCCTTTCTCGTCCCACTCTTATCTTCGTCTCTCTTTTAGGCACACCGCCCTGCCACCAGCTGGCATAGCTGCCAGCTCCTTACTCCTTACTAGAGCCTCAGCAGTTAGCAGTCAGAAGCTCCCAACGTTGTCTGACTTCAACCACAAGTGTTGTTTGAACGGTCGTGAAAGTGGCCAGGCATGATGCTCCAGACACAGCCCATTTTATTGTTCAGGAAGGCCTGACATGCCCCGAACGGGATCCCAAGTTTGTCGTGTTTCCAAGCAGGCGGCAGGTCTTTTCCAGCGGCCATCAGACCTGATACCCTGAAGTCAGAGACCAAGCCACACGCCAAAGTTAACAAGAAACACTACGACGGTGCGGAGGAGACCCTGAACACCAATGCCTCACCTCTCTTCGGATAATCACCTCCAAAGCTCCTGGACGCCACTCGATAGGAGTATGTGCTGGAGGAGCTGGGATTAATAATACAATACACTCTTCTTGCAGTGTAGTGTTTGTCATGTGGCGTGTTGTTTTAGAGAGTTGATTCCTGCAATATAGTTGCATTGCGACATTCATCATCATCATCATCAGGTGCCTTGCCGCACGGCGTTGGCGATTATGGACTTCCATCTGTCTCTATATCTTGTTGCTTCAAGCATCTCTTCCACCCTCCTTGTCTTCAGCCACTCTGCAAGTCCGTCTAGTATCTTGTCCTTGGGTCTACCCGGTGCTATCCTTCCCTCCAGCTTTCCCGTTGCGACTTTGGTGAGGTCAAATTATAATGGAGGAATGTATGCGTAGTTTTATCAATTTTCAAAGATTTTTTTTTCATATTGCAGATAGAAATGTATAAATTGCTACAATCGTAGTGTAGAATGTTCCCGTGACAAACTAATACAAATATACAACTCCAAGATCCTGCCAGCGGATAGAGCTTACGTCCACGCTTATGGCTTATGCAACGATCATTTCAGGTTATCTCCATCACATGAGGACAATGACATAAGTGCATAAGGAACTTAAGAAATTGAAATCGAAACTGAAGTTACAGATTAAGCAGTACATCAAAAATAACATCAAACCCACAAAAGCCTGGGTCAAACAAGGATAGTTTCAAGAAAGATGCAAAAGCGTGATGAAATAAAGTTCAAAACATGAAGGATATATTATCAAGGATACAAATAAAGTGCACGGAGATGTGTAAGAAAATAAAGAGAAACGATATGCTTGAGCCGAATTAATATTTAACTTCAAAGAGTTATATCTGGGTATTACAAAATGTTTGAAAAATGAATTTTGAAATAAACAAGAGAGAGAGAGAGAGAGAGAGAGAGAGAGAGAGAGAGAGAGACAGAGATACAGAGATACAGAGAGACAGAGAGACACAGATACAAAGAGACAGACAGAGACAAAGACAGAAACAGACACAGTGACAGAGACAATGGGAGAGATATACAGGCAGACAGAGAGAGAGAGAGAGAGAGAGAGAGAGAGAGAGAGAGAGACAGACAGACAGACAGACAGACAGACAGAGACAGAGAGACAGAGAGATAGAGATATAGAGGGACAGTCAGCCATACAGACACACAGAGAGAAACAGACACAGAGACTGAGAGACAGAGACAGACACAGAGAGACATAGACAAAGACAGGCAAAGACAGGAAGAGACAGACAGATGGACAGAAAGATAGAGAGAAAGTGAGAAACAGAGAGAGAGAGAGAAAGAAAGAAAGAGAGAGAGACAGAGAGACAGAAAGAGAGAGAGAGAGAGACAGATAGAGAGAGACAGTGAGAGACACAGAGAGAGAGGGAATTATTTTAATCAAATTTGGCACCAACACTAAAGCACATCCATAACAATAATGATGATTGACAACAACATTTATCGAAACAGAACACGCGTGTGGTGACAGGCTTCATTTCCTGAAACATTGATTAGAATATGCATGAGACGCTCCTGTTTAGACAAACATAATGGAGATAACAGTAAAATTGTGTTGGTGGGCAGATAAGTCTGTGTTGTAATTAACTGAGGGTGATTATGTGTTGTGATTGTATATGATATCGGTGAGACAAGTTTATACTAAGTGGCTGGTATTAATTTCCTCACATGTGTGGGTTTTTTGTTTTTGTTTTGTTTTTTAGTGTTTTGTTGTTGTTGTTGGTGGTGGTGGTGGTGGTTTTTTGTTGTTGTTGTTGTTTTTAAACAAAAGTACAGTTTGAGATTAGTGTGTAGTCTACATTGTTCCAGTGACAAATATGTCACAAAACTGATTTGCTACGTAGGACCTCGAGAGCTTGCAAACACGTAGCGGTTATGCGCAGGCTTAAGGCCTATGCTATGATCATTTTGGACAAGTTCTACTACCATAGTGCCAAGGACATCCACGCTGACGGTTCTGATGCGGATTTTGCACAAGCTCTTAACGCCAAACGTGGAAAACCCAATTTGCCGCCTGCCGGTGCAAAAGAACAATGGGAGAAATTAGATGAGGAACTTGTCCTTAAGCTGAATGCGCTAATAGGGAACAGTACGCTGGAACACAAACTTGACACATACGGAGACATCATATACTCTATCTGCAGGGACACTTTTGGAGTGAAGCAGCCAAAGACAAAAACGCCTCCCCAGAAATCCAGAAGACAGCAGCAGATGGAGAGCATCCGGAGGGAGAAAAGGAAGCTTAAAAAGCGAATGAAAACTGCCTCAGAATTCGAGAAGCAAGGGCTCCTGGAACTCTGGAAAGATCTGAAGGCCAAACACAATGCTCTCAGCAAAGTGGAATCAGCAAGGCGAAGAAAGAGCAAAAAGAAGAAGACTCAAGATCGTTTCTTCAAAGATCCCTTTGACTTTGCAAGAAAGCTGTTTGAACAACCCAAATCAGGGACTCTCACAGTGGGCAAGGAAACCCTAGAGCAGCATCTCAGGGAAACATATTCCGATTCTCAGCGCGAGGCACCACTTGAAATCCAAAATCTGGTTTGGCCTGCAGCGCCAGAAGGAAAATTCAATAACAAACCACCAACACTGGATGAAGTGAAGAACGTAGTAAAGAAAGCCAGAGCCAAGTCAGCACCTGGACCAAACGGAATACCATACCTGCTCTACAAGAAATGCCCAAAAGTGCTCGAGTGGCTCCACAAGATGATTCGATCAGCATGGAGGAACCAGAAGATCAGCGACCAATGGATGAGAGCTGAAGGAGTGTACATTCCGAAGGAGCAGAACTCCAGCAGCATCAATCAGTTCAGGCCAATATCACTTCTGAACGTCGAGGGGAAAATCTTCTTCTCTGTTATGGCAGCAAGATTGACAAAATACCTGACTGAAAACAAGTATCTGGATATGTCAGTCCAAAAGGGAGGCATACCAGGAATGCCTGGATGCTTGGAACATGCCACGTTGATTTGGGATGCCATCCAAAAAGCAAGAACAGAGAAGAGAGACATTGACGTAGTTTGGCTTGATCTGGCGAATGCATATGGATCAGTTCCACACGATATGATCCAGCTGGCTCTTGAAATGTATCACATCCCAGAAAACATCCGAACAATGCTGAGGAAGTATTTCCAAGGGTTCTCAATGCGGTTCTCTACCAAAGAATACACCACGGACTGGATAGACCTAGAGGTGGGCATTGCAATGGGCTGTGCAATCTCTCCCATACTGTTCGTGTTGGCAATGGAAGTCATCTTGAAAGCTGCAATGAAGAGTTCAGGTCCAGTGAATCTGGGAGATGGATACCAGATGCCTCCTCTGAAAGCTTTCATGGATGACACAACAGTCTTGTCCACGAATGAGGAAGAGACACACCAAATCTTAAAGCAGCTGGATGAGCTGGTGGCCTCTTCAAGAATGAGGTTCAAACCTAAGAAATCCCGAAGTCTCTCACTGCGAAAAGGAAAAGTGGCAGATTCAGTCAAATTCATGGTAGCCAACCAAGCCATCCCCACTGTCACAGAAGAGCCAGTAAAAAGTCTCGGAAGATGGTATGATGACTCCCTGAAAGACACACAAAGGGGATGTGAAACCAAGCAAACAGCAGAAGAAGGCCTGAAGAAAATAGATAACTGCGGACTGCCAGGCAAATACAAAGTCTGGTGTCTACAGTTCATGCTGATACCAAAGCTGCTGTGGCCACTGCTAATCTATGACATTTGCACCAGCACAGTCGAAGCAATGGAAGCCAAAATCAACAAATACACAAGAAAATGGCTCGGTGTCCCACCTGGTCTCACTGATGTTGCATTCTACTGTCGTCAAGCAATGCTGAAGCTACCTCTCAAATCCATAGTGGAGGAATACAAAGTTGGAAAAGCAAGACTGTTGAGCATGCTGGAGGAATCGGAGGACAATATCGTGAGAGCAGTTCATCCAAAGCTGAGAACTGGCAGAAAGTGGAAAGTCCAAGAGGCTGTAAACAATGCCAAGAGAAACCTCAGCATCAAAGAAATAATTGGACACACGCAAACCAACAGACAGGGACTGGGAGCAACAAAAATGCAGTGGTGGTCCAAAGCCAAAGGGAAGGAAAAAAGAGACATGATCATACAGGAGTTGAAGGAAGAAGAAGATGTCAAAAGAGTGCAGAAGGCAGTCCAGCAAGGTCAACAGGGGCAATGGACAACATGGGACAGTGCACTCCAAAGAAGTCTCAGCTGGAACGATATGTGGCACATGGCTCCTCTAAGGATAAGCTTCCTCCTCAGATCTGTATATGACCTGCTCCCCTCGAAAGCAAACTTAGTGAAATGGGGGAAAGCAGACGACCCAGCATGTCCGCTCTGTCAGAAGAAACAAACAGTGGAACATGTCCTAAGCTCTTGCAAAGTAGCGCTAGCCCAAGGAAGGTATACATGGAGGCACAACCAAGTTCTGAAAGTGATCACAGATGTGGTTAGCGAAAAAACCATGACCCCAAACGCACCAATTGCTATGACAACGTTCTACAAAGCAGGAGGGAAACAGGTCTGGCCCGAAAGGGCTATGACAACCAGCACATTGCCAAAGGGTCTTCTGGATGGAGCAGTCGACTGGGAGTGTACAGCAGACCTCCCAGAGTGGAGAAATTACCCAGATGTCATCAGCAAGACAGGCATGAGACCAGACATCGCTCTCCACTCAGACTCCTCGAAACAAGTGATTCTGATAGAACTCACTGTGCCATACGAAAGCAGAATGGAAGAAGCACATATCTACAAGACCGAAAAATACGCCGGTCTTGCCAGCACCCTGAAGAAAGCAGGTCTGCGGGTCAAAATCTTCGCCATAGAGGTCGGGGCAAGAGGGTTTGTGGGCACCTCCGCTTATGATCTCATGAAACAACTCGCCATTTCTGGGAAGAAGAGGACTAGAGCCCTTAAAGCGATGGCAGAGGCAGCAGAAAGGAGCTCAAGCTGGATCTGGGCAAGGAGGAACCAAAAAAGTGAACTTCATAAGGATTAAATTCCCTACAGATGATGTGTGCCCCGTTAGCACATTGGTAAAACCGCGTACCGCAGTTCTGAAGCGCAGAATCGCCCAGGTTCGATCCCCGGCGTGGGAAAAAAAAAAAAAAAAAAAAAAAAAAAAATAGACAGCAGCAGAAGGGCATCCAGGAGTCATGACCTGGATGTGGCCCGGCCCCCCGAGAGTGTAAGGAATTCAGGGCCGAAACACTTGTCTAAAGGGGGTTACTTCTCTGAAGACCTTCTGTTGTCTAGCTCTCCCTAGAGTTTCTTTCTACCATGGCATCCTATGGAGTCAGTGCTTATGGAAATCATTTTGAGCATGGAGACGTCATCTTGAAAAAAAATTGAAACTGAAATTGAAAAAAAAAAGAAAAGCATCAACTACATCTTAAAAAAAGAGAGAGAGAGAGAGACACACAGACAGAGACAGACAGACAGAGAGAGGGATTTGATTTTGATTTGATTTGATTCTATTTTTACATTGACACCCACCTCAGGTGGTATGGCCGACGGGGATAACCATCCCAGAAAAGTGGGGAAAGGGGGACCTATCTAATCCTATTTTGACACCACGAGAACAACAATGATGATAAGATGGGACTGTGAGAAGGCAGTTTTAATGTAGCGAACGCCTGGACTCGATTCCACAACCATTAGCACGTGAATCCGACACTCAAACCAACTGAGCTACTGGGCCTGTGAGACAGAGAGGGAGAGAGAGAGAGAAGAGGAGAGAGAGAGAGAGAGAGAGAGAGAGAGAGAGAGAGAGAGAGAGAGAGAGAGAGAGAGAGAGAGAGAGAGAGAGTGAGAGAGAGAGAGAGAGAGAACTTTCAGTGCAAGTGGGGACTGGATTTAGAATGGAAGCTAAAGGGTGTGGACTTCATGCAACACCCAAGCTTTCGAAACTCATAGATTGATTGAGTCTATTACTTCAATGTGGCCTTAAGTAATCTATAATCATTGTCACCATTTGCCTTCCAAGGCAAGTCTAAATGGCTAGTTCAGACAACACCATCAATGCACATTAAGTGAAATGACAGGGGCGAATTTCGTCATTTTTCGCAAGTGTTACTCTTTGTTTTGGTGTTTTTATTTGGTCCAGTCTTTTGATTTGAGAACAAAACATGATAGGAATGGTAAGTGAAAGCGAAACAAAAAGCTAGCATTTTATTTTCTATGGTAGGTGTCATCATGCAAATTCCATTAAACAGATATCCCAAAGTTTTAGTCAATGGAGTTCGCGGATAAGCAACGACCATAACAAACCAAGAATCAAGGTAAACAACAGACAAAAAAAAGTTGGTATAAATACTGTCATAAATCGTTCTTGAATAAAGCAATTTTTCAAATCTATTTGGACTCCTGTGCATTCTACATAATCAGACTTTGAAGAGGGGCACATAGAATTGAAGCCATCAAATAATCTGTTTTAAATGATCTTTAACGTGCACATCGGGCATACATGGCAAGGCGGGCTAGGAACTGCCGGCTTTCCAACATGCTGATTTGGATTATTGCAAAAACTCTCCAATTTACCCACCAGTCTAAGGTGTCTAGGCGGAGCGAACCATGCAGGACCTTCAGACTACATTTATCCACTTACCTACTATCAAGGAAGTACTATTACAGAATTAACCAGCATGTAGATTGTGATCGATCGCTGCTCTTGTTCCTCACTGATGAGTTCAAGGGAGTTTATTTGAGTTTTTTTGAGAAAAAAAATTCTGGCATAAAATATGAGTACACATACCACGTGTGTTACAGATACTTACATGGCTGATAGTCGTGTGTTGAAAATGTTTTTTTTTTTGTGACTTCAGACTAATTACTTATGCTATGTACAACGTTCTTAAGTTCAAAGTTTCTCTCTCTCTTCTCTCTCTCTCTCTCTCTCTCTCTCTCTCTCTCTCTCTCTCTCTCCTCTCTCTCTTCTCTGTCTCTGTCTTCTGTCTGTCTACCTCTCTCTCTCTCTCTCTCTCTCTCTCCTCTCTCTATCTCTCTCTCTGTCTCTTCTGTCTCTGTCTCTCTCTGTCTCTGTCTGTGTGTCTGTCTACCCCTCTCTCTCGCTCTCCTCTCTCTCTCTCTCTCTCTCTCTCTCTCTCTCTCTTTTCCTGTCTTTCTGTTGGAATTTTTTCCTGCTCTAGGGGTGTTAAGATTTGGTGCCCCTGTGATTTATTACATGTTGTCCAGCCAACGAAGACACCTAGTGTTTTATACTTAAATTTGTGACGCTTTCAGGTAACTAAATCTTTGTCTTTAACGTTGCACCTTTCTTTGTTTACACTAATCCTGAACATTCATTACTTTCTTTCACTAACATCCCGTTTTCTTCTTTCCTTCACTCCATCTCTCTTACTGATTCCATGCTTTTTTTTCGTTGCTCGATTAAGAAACATATTTCACGTTTGAACATATGTTATCTATAAAGGCAAACTATACATTTCTCTCGTTTATCACTTAACAGAACCTGCTATAAATGACAAGAATGATGGCATTTGATCTCATCTGTAGGCACCTCTCCTCCGTTCTTCTCTTTCCCTCTCTCTCTCTCTCTCTCTCTCTCCTCTCTCTCTCTCTCTCTCTCTCCTCTCTCTCTCT
>JAPXFY010000015.1:47542360-47574860 GCA_030674185.1 Monoplex corrugatus | reverse complement strand
CAGACACACAGACACGCACAGACACAGACACAAAGAAACGCACACACACATAGCTAGCTAGATAGATAGACAAATAGATAGATAGATAGATAGATAGATAGATAGATAGATATATAGACAGATAGATATATAGATAGATAGATAGATAGATAGATAGATGGATGGATGGATAGAGAGATAGATAGATAGATAGATAGATAGATGGAGAACGATAGATAGATAGATAGATATATAGATAGGCAGACAGACAGGCAGACAGACAGACAGATAGACAGACAGACAGACATATAGATAGATACAACGAAACTTCTTAAACAGTTTTAAATTCGTTAAAATGTAACGATTGAGACATAAAAATAAAAGTCATTACAACTGGAATTCAAAGCTTAAAAAAAAACTCAGTGAAAGAAACTGAGAAACACATACACACCCATGCACCCTCCCATCCCCTACGCACGTACACACAAATATGCAATGGCATACGCACATATATACACATACACATATACAAACACATGTATACACACACCTACGAACCACAGAAACACACGTACGTACATGTACACATGCACACATACGCATACGTACACGCACACATGCACACACACATAAACATGTATACATACATATGTTATAATTTAATCTCAGCCATTTTATTGCCAGCGAAGGACAAGAAAAATTAGAAAAAAAACGTATCAAAGAAGATGAAAATCACGAGAGAAAAAAAAAAGGGACAAGAGAAAAGAAAAAAAAACACGGAAAAAAAAGGAAAGAAAGAGGATTATTTAGAATGAGAATAATGCTCGCGGTTTTGTAATATTCATCCTTTCATAGAATATTATCAATTCATCCTGTTGATCTATTAATGATATATTTGAGAATGTCATTTAAATGAGTGCATAAGAGAAATTGTCCACAGATGGGAGACCTGGAAATTTTCCGTTCAGTTCTCATGTGGAGACAAATGCCCAGTTTCTGAATGATATATCAGAATAGGTCATCTTGGCAACGTTATTGTGTCTGTTTTCTCCTGTTTTTTGTTTTGTGTTGTTTTGTTTTGTGTTGTTTTGTTTTGTTTTCAGAAAGACAATCAAGCAAGACCAACAACTTCCTGAATTCAGTCACAAACATATGTGATACATTATCTGTATGATTATAAAGAAATACAACTTGGATATCATTCTGTTCAGATATTTCATTTAAAAGACACACGTGGGAGATGCAATGTATACCAACACTGTCCACGAGGTCCATACACGTGGGAGATGCAATGTATACCATCACTGTCCATGAGGTCCATATTAAACACGCCTTTAATCTGAACACTAAATAGTGTGGTACTTAAATTTACCACCCACCCAGCTCTACAAGCTGCTTAGACACATCTACATGTCGAAAATAAAATAAAATCGTAAATATGATGTTGGGGATTCAGAACAGCACAATATTTTAACATCCAACAGCTATAACATTCAGGCTTAACCTGTCCACCAGCATCCTGCATTGTCAACCATGCTAGCAAAGCAAATACTTTACCTTTCCACTCCGTCATCCTATTCACCAGTGTCTTGCAGGAAGCTGATGGATAGGGTAAAGGAGTCAAAGGGTTAACTGCTTTTGCATTTGGTAGATAGGGTCCTGGAGACAAAGGGTTAAAAAGACTTATGTACTGAATAGGTTAATGTAAAAAAGGAAATCAACCTGCCGGGAAAGTAGGGTGTAAAGCAAGTACGTCAGGGTCGGTACATACTGGAAGTGTACAACCCCTGGAGACCAGTTCTGGTGCCTTCTGAACAAGGTCTAAGCTATTTCTCGTCTCGGAGAATGGGTCAAACGGGAGGGATGTGGTCATGAATTCGCGTTAAAAGTGAAATGAGAGTTTTAGTGTTAACCAAATAAGTATTGACAGTGTGTCAAGGGAGAAGTCTGCAAAGTGGGTGAGTCATTTTAGGCGTCTGTTCAGTCGCTAAACAGAATTTTACTGAATTTCTTGAAAGTGCACATGCAACCAACACGCACGCGCGCCACACACACACAACACACACACACACACACACACACACACACACACACACACACACACACAGACATACACACGCGCGCGCACACACAGACACACACGCACATACACACGCGCGCGCGCACACACACACACACACACACACACACATATATATATATATACACGTATTCAGAGACAGAAAAAAGGGATGAAAGAGGAACTTGAGAGATGAACAGCAAAATTGCTTAGAAAGGAGACAAAGAGCAGAAATTGAACAGTAGACGAAAAAAAAAAACACAAAAAAACGTCTAACAACATTTCACAGGAACTGAAGGAGAAAAAAAGGCACACGGTTCCAGTGAAAAGAATGTGTCTGGTGTGGTGTTTTATAATTGAATGGTTGAGTCGTACACTAATGCATTATGTAACGGTGCCTTACTGTTCATTTCCATCTTGTCGAGACATATTTCTCTGTGAAATGTCAGCTGCTGTCCTGTGGGAGAGCATGCCACTGTAAAGAATAGCTTCTTTAGCTTTTGTTTAGTTTGACTTCCTGAGTTTGCAGAGGAAAAAGCATGCATTTGACTCTTTTTTTTTATTTCTTGTTTGTTTTATGTTACTGTTTTGGGGGAAAAATATATGTCCCACATGGGATTACATGAAGTCATTCCATTGTGACCTAAACGCTGTGTATTGACCAAACGTTTTCATCTCAACATCTATTTGTATCACTGTCCGTTCCATTCTGGTGATTTAGAATCTGATATCACTCTGGGCTTGGCATTGTGACACAGTACTAAACGAGTTGACAATATCTGAAGACGTCACGGTAGCACTCCCTCAACTGACTGTAAAAACAATCTCCAGCACACCTGCCACCCACAATCGAAAGTAACAAATGTGTAAAGCAAACTTCGCCCGGCAAGGCAACAGGCACTGATTGCATTCCTATAGATGTTTGCATGAATGGAGAAAATATGCTACGCTAGAAGCTGACAACATTGTACCACTGCAGAAGAAAGAAGATTTATCTACGTTATATACATTTACAAGAAGAACAAATGCCTATCAAATAACATCAGGAAGAGAGTTCTTGAATGTTATATAGAAGCAATACTGTTTGTACGGATGTGAGGCGTGGACAGTCAACAAGCAAAGCCAGAACAAGATTGAGGCAGCTGAGATGTGGTTCTAAGAAGAATGCTGAGAGTTCCATGGACAGCAAAGAAAACAAACGAGACAGTCTTGATTGAGGCAGACACAAGTAGATCATTCATAAGGAAGATTAGGAAAAGACAGGCAACGTTTATAGGCCATTTTATGAGGAAGAGGGATTTGGAGCAACTGGCTACAACGGGAAAGCTGGAGGGAAAGAGAGCACCAGGTAGACCCAGGGAGAAAATGCTAGACGGACTTGCAGAGTGGCTGAAGACGAGGAGGGTGGAGGATATGCTTGGGGCAACAAGAGATAGAGACAGATGGAAGTCCATGATCGCCAACGCCATGTGGCAAGGCACCTGATGATGATGATGGCCAGAAGAAGGGTGATAAGACCTTAAGAAAAAAAGTAATATGTGCTAAGTATGGACTTTCTGCTCATCGAATGTCAACTACTTTGAAAAAATACACATTGTCCATATGGTATAAGTGCTGAAATGCTCAAGGACAGTGGGGAAAAGATTGTCTTTTGAGCGGTCCATATCTGCAATGAGATCTGGAGGCCTGGATTGACCCTATTATCTGATTGGTGAAATAGCTTCTGTGTGGCCTCAGGGGCTGGTAGATGACTGTCAAATTAGGGTGAGGCATTGTTGCTTTGGGTCCCTTTCATCTCCTTCAGGTGTACCTTGTTTTTTTTGGACTTGCCGTTTGACTGCTAGCTTAAGGAATCAGGTATGAAAGCTTCAGAGAGCGTCCTCTGACAGCTTAGAAACATAGCAAACTGGAACACCTTTGGGGCATATCAGACCTAACTGAAAAGCAAGGAAGGCTGTGACTGGAGCGTTGTATCGACCGCTTTTTCGATCGACAGGACCTTTTGTAGGACAAGGACAACATAAGTCAAGACAGACACATCAGACTGCCTACCATTCTTGCATGATTTCTGTGTACGGTCAGAAAATTAAAAGCAATATATATGCATATACATACACCACACACACACACACACACACACACATATATATATATATATAATATATATAATATATATATATATATGTATATATACACATAAAGAAACAAAGCAGCATACGGTCGGTCTTCAAAGTGGTAAACAAAACAACATCCAAACTCGTATTTGATAAAATCAGATCCCCAAAAACAAAACAACAAATTCGCATCATGAAAGAAAGGGGAGATTATTAACTGTGGACTTACCTTTTTGTTGTTGTTACCGTTGTTGTTTTACTGTTATTGTTTGCCAGCCTATCGCGCACTAACTACCCCTTCCTCTGCTACATTTCTCTGGTATTATTAAATTGTAAACGACCGTGCTTACAGTTTTGTGAACAGAGGTTTAAAAAAGGTTAGGATTACACAATTCTATGTCAGTAATCCTCTTTGGACGCCTACGATCATCTTCATACGTGTCAGCTCGTATAATACCGTAATTATTTACAGCTAAGTGGATGCTGTAGAATGGATTCAACAGATTCCCAGCCCACGATCGATGTAGTTATCATCAGAAAAATATGCTTCCTTTTATTCATTTTCTGCCTTTGTTTTTGTTTTGTATATTGATTTATTTTATTTTATATTTCTTGCCCAGTGTAATTGTGTGTACTCCTTTTTCTTTTCATTTTTATTTTATTCCTTCTTGGGTCTTTTCGTTTGCATATTTATTTTCGTTTGTATTTGTTTTTGTTCGTTTTTTCATTAATTCAGATATAGTTTGTTCTTTCGTGTTTCTGTTTAAAAAAATGTTTTAAAAAAATGCTATGGTTTTGATGGATTATTATCTCGTCCACACATGTGTGTATGTCAGTGCGTGTGTGTGTGGGGGGGGGGGGGGGTATTTATGTATTATCTATATCGATGTAAATATATATATATATAAATATATATACATAATATATATATATATATATATATATATATATATATATATGTGTGTGTGTGTGTGTAGATAACACAAGTGCACACACACACACACACACACACACACACACACACACACACACACATGAAAATACGCATACACACACACACGTGCGCGTGCGTACACACATTTAGTAATACACGTGTCATCATCATCATCATTATCATTATCATCATGTGCGATGCAGCATGACCGTTGCTAGTTATGGCCCTCCATACAAGTCTATCTTTTTCAATGCAAGTATATATCCTTTGCTTTCTATTCACATCTGCTCTGCAATTCTCTCTAGTTTTTCTGTTGTTACCAGGTTCTCAAATTTCTCATGCCTCATAAAATGGTTTATAAATATTTCTTGTCTTTTCCTAATCTTAATTAATGTTCCCTTTGTAATAGCTTCATTCTAGAATATCTGGTTTGTTGTCTTTGCTGTCATTGGAATGCTCATCATTCTTCTTAGACACCTCATTTCAGTGCCTCAGTTTTGTTCTGACTTTACTTGTTGATTGTCAAAGCTTTGCATCTGTACAACTGTATCGGTGCTATATAACACTGGAGAAATCTTCTTGATTTTAACTGATAGGCTTTTGTTAGTAAGATTGCTTTTCACTTTCTTGAATGTTGATGTATCTTGAACAATTCTGTTGGATACTTCTGATGTGCATCTGCCATCTGGAAAATGTCACTTACACACAGAGAAGGGATGACAGAGAAATCATAAAGAAAGGAATATAGTTAAGCAGATAGACATATAGAAACAAAGGGAAAAATGAAAAATAAACAAAGAAATAAGAAAGAAAAGAAAAGAAAGAAAGAAAGAAAGAAAAACAAAAGAAAGCAAGAAAGAACAGAGAGAAAAAAAAGAGGACAGACAGACAGACAGACAGACATACCAACGGACAGACAGACAGACAAAAACGATTTCAAGTAAAAACAACAATGTGTTAGATATTTTATTGCATGTAACATATCGTTCAGACGCTCTGGATACGGTAAATATATTGTATTGACAAACTGTCAAACTGACACTGTTTTGTTTTTTTTTTTTGCTTTCCTTTCACAAACTCCTCTAGACAACGGTTTGAATGTAATCTATCTTTGTTTTTCTAATATGTTTTTTATTATTATTATTATTATTATTATTATTATTATTATTATTATTATATCAGGGATCATGGCATTTAGGCAAATTTATTTCTTCTCATCCTCTATTCTCGGTTTCATTTTGCATCTCAAAAGTCATCGAAACTGGCACACTTGTCAAATGTGATGATGATGATGGTGATAATGGGGATCGTAATCATAAAAGTGTAAATTGCTGTTGTTTTGTGAGTATGTCTGTGCGTGTGGTGTGTGTGTGTGTGTGTGTGTGTGTGTGTGTGTGTGTGTGTGTGTGTGTGTGTGTGTGTGTGTGTGTGTGTGTGTGTGTGTGTGGTCTGTTGTCTGTGCAAGCGTGTGTGTGTTTCGGCTTCTGTATGTAGACGTGGAGAGAAGAAGATAGTGGGAGAGGGAGTGAGAAGTGGAGAAGGATATATATATATAAAATATATATAAAGAGAGAGAGAGAGAGAGAGAGAGAGAGAGAGAGAGAGAGAAGAGAGAGACAGAGGAGACAGAGACGGAAACAGAGACAGAGACAGAGAGAGTAAGAGAGGAGAGAGCAAGAGAAATCATTCTTGCTCTTTGTTTTTAACTTTATCGGGACATTTGCACCATGCCAGGCCCATTTCTCTCACTCTGACGATAATTCTGAAGGTCTTTGTGAAATCTTTGGTTACACTGAGCTTCATGTGTGTTTATAGGTCGTGTTCTTTTTGACTAGTTTTCAAAGGGCCATACTTTAGAGAAATGTGCGATAGTAAAAGAAAGGCTAACCTTCTGTGACATTCAGATAAACACGTGCTGACAAGAATCGGGTGTAGACATCTTTAACTTGTCATATTGACCCAGTCTTCTGGTTTCGTCGCCTGTCAATCAATTATGAAAATTCTGACAGATTCGTGAAATCTGACGTATAAACGTATTGTAACAGTGATTTACTTTCAAGTTTTATAGAATTTTTTTGTTAAAAAGATCACCTTCACGTTAACATAGTGGACATGGAATGCCTATGAATCGTCATAAATTGATTTATCATAGCACTATTTTCCAAACATAGTTCATCACGCGTGATTAGTCTTCGGGTGGAGCACAGAGGGCTCAGGGTGGAACGTGAGTTTGCCACATTCTACATGTGTTATGTTGCTGTACAGTCAGCATCTTAAGTGGGTGAGTATGCTGTATATTTTCATGTTTCCAAACCCCAGCCACTACAATGCCTTACAAGATCGTTTGCTTTTAAGGGAAGGTATTTTCCTTTAGATATGATGGAGTTTTCATATGAATAAATGGTATGCCCTTATTTAGTTTAAAATGATTGGACCATGAGAGAAAGAAGAAGAGAAAAAAAGAAGGAGAAGAAGAAAAAGAAGAAGCAGAATAAGAAAAAGAACAAGAACAAGAACAAGAACAATAAGAAGAATAAAGATACACAAAATTATATAGATGGAGAGAGAGAGAGAGAGAGAGAGAGAGAGAGAGAGAGAGAGAGAGAGAGAGAGAGAGAGAGAGAGAGACTCATTGGGATCAAACACAGTCATGTGCATGCGTGCTGACACACACTCATATCTATTTACAATCATTTGTTTTTAAGGCCGTGGCTGGAAAATATGATGGTATTTTTCTTTGTTTGATTGGGTTTTTTGTTGTTGTTTTTTTTTCCTTTTTTTCAGAATAAAAGGAAATGCTTATTAAAGTGTTATCATCATGTTCGCTAGTATTATCTTTTATTATTGTTAGCAGTAGTAGTAGTAGTAGTAGTAGTAATAGCACTAGTAGTAGTGGTATTGCTATTGTCATTATTATTATTATATTATTATTATTATTATTATTATTATTATATTATTATTATTATCATTATTACTATTATTATTTATTATTATTATTAATTTATTAGAAATATTATCAATATCATTATCATTATGTGTGGTTGCAAGCAGATGTTTGTAGATTAACACAGGCATGTGTGAAATATGACTTTTACGGGTTTTAGCCATCCCGGGGAGATTTCCACCATGTCATGTTCGGGAGGCTTGAGGTCCTGATGATCTCTTGAACTATGCCAGCGGGGTCTGCTGGTTTATGACTTTGTTATCTTTACTGGTCATGAACCCGACATAACTTACAAAGTTTAAGAGACATTTATTGACGTTAGTTTGAATTGATGACCATGGTAGGGTTACTCATATTGGAGATGTTAAGTGTGCAGAGGGGGGGGGGGGGGGTCGCTGTTTCATCTTCATCCCACTCTTCATCGCCATTTTTATTTATCATCAATGGTTGACGTATGCAACGCATGATACCATGGTCCACGTCATTTGGCAAAGGGATAAATAGCTGTGTGATAGAAAGTCAGTAAAGTACACTGTCTGGACTCATGCGGGGTGGTTCCAGGCAGATGGATACCAAGTGAATGGCCTTCCACTGTCCCTTCCCCAGCTCGACAGCTCTTGATTATTATCTGAAATCGTTAAGCCTGTGGTCCATGTCTAAAACTAATCAGCTTAAATGGAAACGAAACCGTTCGTACAAGGATGATTCAGATTCAGACACACAGGTTCGTTAAGTGTCTGGGTTTTGGGCTGTATGGCTGGTGTGGGTAAGGTGGGGGGGGGGGGGGGGTAGGTTGGGCAGGGGGTGCTGATGCAGGCAAAGTATTATCTGCGCTCGACCCTTTGCCACACAAGCGGGGTTTCAATTCGTATACAGCTGGAAAGCCATAAAAAATCTTAGAAACGGGTCTTGTTAAGCTGACTGTGATAAAAAAAAAAAAAAGAATTCTGAGTGGTTGCTGAAAGCGTCATCTCGGGTTGACGGTAAGCCTTAAAGTGTCCCCTCACAGGGGACGCAGCAACACAAAAGGGTGATAGAGTGCACAGAACTGAAAGGAGTACAAAGTCTAGAAAGAAGAAAGCAACTCAAATCCCAAGGGGGCTTGAAGAGGGATACACAAGGTCATGGACTGTAAAGATGTTTCAAATGTCAAAAGTCTGGCCATGGTGAAAGACTGGTGTCCAGAGACAAAACGTATGTGGAGTATGCTCATTGTGGATCATGTAGTGGACAAAAACACTCTGTTAATAGTGGGAAAATGATCGACTCTTCATCGTCATGGAAATGCCCCACGTGGAAAATCGAGCAAGAAAGCTAGGGAGTTAAAAAAAAACCGTTCTTTGACACACAGACACACACACACACACACACACACACACACACACACACACACACACACACACACACACACACACACACACACACACACACACACACACACACAAACAAAAAACGAAAAACAAAAAAAACGGCCGAGTCACACTTCCTCAGACAAGTCATACAC
Organism: Monoplex corrugatus; assembly: GCA_030674185.1. Lineage (NCBI taxonomy): Eukaryota > Metazoa > Mollusca > Gastropoda > Littorinimorpha > Ranellidae > Monoplex > Monoplex corrugatus. Next base: position 47,565,326 of record JAPXFY010000015.1, on the reverse strand, counting down.
AGCAGCAGCAAAAAAAAACAAACAACAAAAATAAGAAAGAAAAAAAAAGGTTTCCCTTACTTGCCAGACTGATGTATCGTGTGTGAACAAGTTCATGACACTGCAAGAATTACTCAATGCCCTTGCTGGAAGGGTAAAACCGGTCACCTCCAAAATCACTCAACAGTTTTAACAACCACTATTGGGCAGCCAAGGAAACTGTCCCTCTGCCCTAGTCCTCAATACTGTGCAGTCAAGAGGTGTGTGTTTAGAGTGATGATGGTAGAGATGAAGAGAGCCTAATTAACTCTGACTGGGTCTAAACCATCTCTGTCTGCTGATGAGCAGGCTAGTAGGAACAGAGAGCACCCTAACAAGGGGAACACAATTTACAGAACCAGTTTGCTCCCTTTACAGATAGAAGAGAGGATACAGAGATGGACTGAATTGTCTGCCGTTTCTCTCAAAAGTCATGAATGATATTATTCAATGGAACATAGATCGTCTTAAATCCGATTTCGCAGAGTTCCAGCTACTTTCTCAAGCTCTGCAACATGTCAAAATTGGCACAATCCAAAGAAGACAGAGTAACGGGAGATATTTCTTTGCTTCTGCAAAATCTCATGTGTAGTCTTGTTCTTCTTAACACTTTTTTACAGACAGTTACAGCAAGGGTATGTTTACGAAAAAGAAAAGAAGAAAAAGAAAGAAAACTAAGACTGTCTACTCACTCCACTTATTTTAGTCTGCCCATGTCACGAAACAAAAACTGAGTTCTTTCAAGATCTTGTTTTGCTGATTTTATGGATAATTCCCACTTTGGAGTAGGGCCAATACTTCAGCCTGGGGTCTTGTATTGGAAAATACTCTCTCAGACTTAAACATTCATCATGGTCCTCCGTACGAATGTATCCCTGCAAGTATATCTCCCACCTTCTCTGTCCTCAGCCACTCTGCAAGTCCGTCCAATATTTTCTCCCTTGGTCTACCTGATGCTCTCTTTTCTCCAGATTTTCTTTTGTGACCAGAAGCTCTAATTTTTTTAACCTATAAAATGTAATATAAATGTCTTTCTTTGCTGTCAGTGTAACTCCCAACATTCTTTTTAGAAACCACATTTCGGTTTCTTTAGTCTTGTTCTGACTTTGCGTGTAAACTGTCCATCTCACAGACGTACAACACTATCACTTCTTTGTAACAATCTGGAACTCTCTTCCTGATATCAGTTGATGGACATTTGCTGGTAATACTGTTTTTCATCTTCTTGAATGCTAAATATCACAATGACGTTTTAGTACATATCATCGTCTCCAGTTTAACGAAATATCAAGGAAATAATTTCACATTTTGTAGTTCTTTTTGTCCTGTATATTATGAATTTGTTTCTTTGTTGGTCTTTGTGTATGTTTGAAAAAGGTCAGTTGGCTGACAAACAGTTAGATCTGTCTCGTATTGGTTATGCACAGGCTTAAGGCTTATGTCATGATCATTTGGGATCTTTTCTATAACATGCGTCCGTGGAATCAGTGCCTATGGAAACCATTTCGAGCACGGAGACGTCATCTTGAGAAACTGAAACTAAAACCTCGTAAATGGAAGGTATAAACTGAAACGCAGAAAGACAAAGAGAGAGAGAGAGAAGGAGAGAGAGAAAAAGAGAGATATAGAAGGGGAGAGAGAGAGAAAGAGAGAGAGAAAAAAAACAGACTCTGAGAGAGAGAGAGAGAGAACTTTCAGTGCATCGGTGCTTGGGTTGAGAATGGAGACTAATGGGTGTGGACTTCATGCAACACCCAAGCTTTCCAAACTCATACATGGATGAGTCTATTAATTCAAAGTGGCCATACATCATCTATACTCATCATCACCATTTGCTTTCCAAGGCCCTTATCTAAATGGCTAGTTCAGGCATCACTATCAATGTAGATTAAGGGAAATGGGAAGTTACTCTTTGTTTTGGCGTTTTTATTTGGTTCAGTCTTTTGATTTGAGAAAGCGTGAAAGGAACTGTAACTGAAAGCAAAAAAAAAAAAAAAGCCAGCGTTTTGTTTTCTATGAAAGGTGACATCATGCAAATTCCATTAACCAGATATCCTAAAGTTTTAATACAGATTTCGTGAAAAAAAGCAACGACGGAAACAAACCAAGAAACAAGCATATAATGTAAAAGAATATTTCGCATGAACAACTTAAACAACAGACAAAACAGTTGGTACAAATACTGTCATAAATCGTTCTTGAATAAAGCCATTTTTCAAATCTATTTGGATTCCTGTGCATTATACATAATCAGATTTTGAAGAGGAGCACATAGAATTGAAGCTGTCAAATGATCTGATTTAAATGATCTTTATCGTGCACATCTGACATACAAGGCAAGGCGGGCTAGGCACTGGCAGGCTTTTCAACATTCTGATGTGGATTATCGCAAAAACTCTCCAATTTACCCACCAGTCTAAGGTGTCTAGGCGGAGCGAACCATGCATAATTTTCAGACTACATATACCCACTTACTACTATCAAGGAAGTACTATCACAGAGCTAACCAGAATATAGATTGTGATTGATCGCTGCTCGTGTACCTCACTGATGAGTTCAAGGGAGTTTATTTGAGTTTTTTTGGAGAGAAAAAAAAAATGTGGCTTAAAATATGAGTATACATACCACGTGTGCTACAGGTAATTACATGACTGATAGTCTTGTGTTGAAAATTTTGTTTTTCATGAATTCAGTCTACTTATTTATGCTATGTACAACGTTGTTAAGTTCAGAGTTTCTCTCTTTCACACACACACACACACACACACACACACACACACACACACACACACACACACACACACACACACACACACACACACACACACACACACACACACACTCTCTCTCTCTTTCTCTTTCTCTTTCTCTTTCTCTTTCTCTCTCTCTTTCTGTCTCCCCTCTCTCTGTCTCTGTTTGTCTCTGTCTCTGTCTGTCTGTCTATATACTCTCTGTCTCTCTCTGTCTCTGTCTGTCTGTCTATATACTCTCTCTCTCTCTCTGTCTCTCTGTCTCTGTCTCTGTCTCTCTCTCTTTCTCTTCCTGTCTTTCTGTTGGAATTTTTTCCTGTTCTAGGGGCGTTAAGAGTTTGTGCCCTAGTGATTTATTACATGTTGTCCAGCCAACGAAGACACTGAGTGTTTTATACTTAAATTTGTGACGCTTTCAGGAAACTAAATCTATGCCTTTAACGTTGGGCCTTTCTTTGTTTAAACTAATCCTGAACATTCATTACTTTCTTTCACTAACATCCCATTTTCTTCTTTCCTTCACTCCATCTCTCTTACTGATTCCATGCTTTTTTTCGTTGCTTGATTAAGAAACATATTTCACGTTTGAACATATGTTATCTATAAAGGCAAGCTATACATTTCTTTCGTTTCTCACTTAATAGAACATGCTATAACTGACAAGAATAATGGTATTTGATCTTTCTCCTCAGTTCTTCTCTCTCCGTCTCACTTTTTTTTTTTTTATTTTTTTTATCTGTCTCTCTGTTGTAAGAATGAACTCATTGATCATTAGACTTGTCCATTGTTAGTACAAAGTTTCAGTTTCAGTTTCTCAAGATAATGTCTGTTTTAGATGCAGTGGTGCCACTGATGTCATCAATATAATGTCTCAGTCTCAGATGCAATGGTGCCACTGATGTCATCAAGATGATGTCTCTGTTTCAGATGCAATGATGCCACTGATGTCATCAAGATAATGTCTCAGTTTCAGATGCAATGGTGCCACTGATGTCATCAAGATGATGTCTCAGTTTCAGATGCAGTGGTGCCACTGATTTCGTCAATATAATGTCTCATTTTCAGATGCAATGTTGCCGCTGATGTCGTCAAGATGATGTCTCAGTTTCATATGTACCGATGTCATGCGACGAAAAGATTCAAGATGATCATCGCAAACGCCAATGGCCTGCACATAAGACATACATCCTGGTAAAGTCTTGATGTCTTACTTAACGTATGGGTTTTGTTTCTTATCTTTGTAAACAGTTTGTCACTGGGCCAAATCTTAATTCATTATGGTGAAATGTATATCACAGTCTGTAATGTTGGAAACGGATGAAACACAACCCACCTTTTACCCAGTACAAACTGACCTGACCAACATCTTGTACAATGACATTTCAGAAATAGACCTCACACAATAGGCACCAAAACGATTAAGTTATCTTCTCCCACCTCCTCCGGTCCATCATCCATTCCTGATTAAAAACGAAAGAACAAACATAAACAAACGTACACGCACGCACATACACACACACACACACACCACACACACACACACACACACACACACAACACACACACACACAACACACACATACACACACACACACACACACACACACGCACGCACGCGCGCGCAAACACACACACACACTGACACTCACACACTCACACGCGCATACACACGCACACACACACGTACACATTAACCAAGACACGCACAGACAAGCTTTAAGTGGGACACAAAAATACCTCGCAGACAGACATATATATGTTTAGGCAGGCAAAAACAGATATAAATAGAAAAAAGTACACACACACACACACACACACACACACACACACACACACACACACACACACACACACACACACACACCACACACACACACACACACACACACACACACACACACACAACACGAAAGAAACAAGAGACATCAAGGCGATTAACCATTTCAACAATCTTCCTTTTTATGCATACTTTATGACAGGAAAATAATCTGAATTTCTTATTCTTAAGGTCACTATGACCAGGTGTTCCATTTACAACAAATGAAACTCAGTCGGAAGAAAAGATATTAGTAGACTGTTACAAAAATGAAATCAGATTTCAATTAATTTTAAAAAATCTCCGAGAAAGTGCTGTTCGTTCACCTTTCTCAAAATGTGTTGACAGTGGCACTTTTTAGTGACATTTGAGACCTTGACCTTGACCTTGTCACATTGGCATCGGAGTTATACAATATCCAGACAGAAAGAAACAGAGAGAGAGAGAATATGACGAGAGAGAGAGAGAGAGAGAGAGAGAGAGAGAGAGAGAGAGAGAAGAAAAGAAGCAGACAGGCAGACAGACAAAGAAAGAGAGAGAGAGAGGGAAAGAGACAGACAGACAGACAGAGAGGGGGAAAGAGACAGACAGACAGGGAGAGAGAGACAAACAGACAGAGATTGAGAGAGAGAGAGACAGAGGGAGGGATAGACAGACACAGAGAGAGAGAGAGAAACGGAGACAGACAGACAGAGAGAGAGAAAGAGAGACAGAGACAGAGAGAGAGAGAGAGCGAGAGAGTGAGAGAGAGAGAGAAAGAGAGGACAAAGAATAAATAGAAAGAAACATTACATAAATGAAGAAAAGAACAGGCAGACAGACAGACTTCTAGAAATGAATTTTGAAAACACAAACACTAAGCAAGGAGATGGAAGGAAAAAGATATCGAGCAATCTAAAGTGAATTAACAATGTTTTGGGTATTCTGTTAATTCTACATTCCAGACAGTCTGTGATACGTGAACACATTGTTTTAAAAATATTATGCCAATTTGTTTTGTATTCTCTTCCACAAGCTCATGTAGGTAACATTTGATGTATGACAAGAAGGGTTGTTGATTACTTTGTTATTATCATTGTTGTTTGTATGTACATACATACATACATATAAACACATATACATACATACATACATGCATACTCACATATGTATATACATACATACATACATACATACGTACGTAGTACGTACATACATACATATATATATATATATATATATATATATATATATATATATATATATAGGTAGATAGATAGATAGACATACAGAGAGACAGATAGATAGATAGACAGATATATCTAACTATATATATATATATATATATATATATATATATATATATATATAGTTAGATACGTGGGTAGGTGGGTAGGTAAGTAGGCAGGTAGGTAGGTAGGTAGGTAGGTAGATAGGTAGTGGTAGGTAGGTAGGTAAGTAGTTAGTTAGGTAGGTAGGTATTTAGATAGACAGATAGGTAGGTGGATGGGTAGGAAGGTAGGTAGATAGATAGATAGATAGGTATGTAGGTAGGAGATAGGTAGTAGGTAGGTAGGTAGGTAGCTTGGTAGGTAGGTAGGTAGGTAGATAGATAGGTAGGTACGTGGCCGTTTTGATTTCTCTTCAAAGGACGTTCACCGTTTGTTTTATGGAAATGATCAACATTGATCAGTTTGTTCGTTCTTGTACAGGAAGACATTCATATTCAGTCGTAGGTATATGTTTTTATTAAAACATTCATACTACAGCGTCTTATGAAGAGTTGTACGTTAAAACAACATTTCAAGGTGTAACCATAAATGTTGTGTAAACCTAAAAGCACAATAATCCACGAAATTTGAATAATTTTGCTACAAATGCAAGTAATAAATAAGTGATAAAACAAAACCTGCACACCGAAGAAAACATGTTTGTTTGGTTGTTGGGTGTGGTGGTTTATTTGTTTGTTTTGTTTTGTTTTGTTTTGTTTTAGTTTTTGTTTTTGTTTTTGTTTATTGTTCGTTGTTAGTATGGTTCTATATTTCAGTTTGAGAAACCATACAAGTATATCGTTCAAGATTATCATTTCTTCTTCGTTTTTTTTTTCTGTTTGTTGGGAGAAGTTTTTGATTGTATCATCAAAGCAAAGTCCTAACACTTTAAACCTTTATGTTTTTTACTTTTTGATCACTCATGGTTGGGACGTCATACAAATAAATACATTTCACAATTAGTGGCGTATCCCAAGATAGAGGAGGGGGGTGAGAAAGAGAGAGAGAGAGAGAGAGGGGAGAGAGAGAGAGAGAGAAATAGGAGAGGGAGAGAGACAGATAGACAGACAGAGACAGAGATAGAGACAGAGAGTGACACACAGAGACAGAGAGGGACATAGATAGACATATGGACATGCACACGGGAGACAGAATGACAGAAAAGAGAGACAGATAGAGACAGAGAGGGAGAAACAGACACAGAGAGAGAAAAAGATAGAGACAGAGAGAGAGGGAGAAAGATAGACAGAAGGGAGAGAGAGACGGGGGAGGAAGAGAGAGAGAGACAGACAGACAGACACAGAGAGAGAGAGAGACAGAGGCAGCAAGGCTGAAACACATCTACTCTTGCGTGAGATCTTTGACAATAATTCCACATAAACAGATTAAATGAAGGAAGATAAACATCATGTATAGGAACTGGAAATATATCGTGGGCTCAGACATTTCACTTTAAACATAAAGGGAAACTGTGCAATCCTTATTCTGAAACGTTCCACGCAATGGGGCTTATATGACAATAACAAAGAAGTATGGATAGAATTCACGCAAAATAAATATCCAAAGAACCGAAACACTGCTCTTGAAAAAGGATTTGGGGGAAATCAATGAAACCAAAATGGCTTCTCAGCATCAAAAGTCAACATCATCTTTCGCCAGTCAAAGAACCAAATGTGACAGACCACAACAGTAACATCAGAAAAGATCAAAGAAACTAATAGAAATAAAAATCATCATCCCTTCTCATGTGTTACACTATCGATTGATACTTTCCTTTGACACAAGAGCTTCATCTTGAAGAGTGTGTAGAATGGATTAAGCTGTGAGCAGATAAACGTGTTGTTAGTGTTGTTTGACAGTACGGTTATCTATATTAGTTAGCTCAAGGAAGGATCCTCTTCTACAGAAGTAGAGTTTAAAAAAATGACTACATTAAATAACGAGGCTGGAGAAGGCAGCAGTGCTCATAATCATATGAGCGTACACAGACACACAGACACACAGACACGCACAGACACAGACACAAGGAAACGCACACACACATAGCTAGCTAGATAGATAGACAAATGGATAGATAGATAGATAGATAGATAGATAGATAGATGATGATAGATAGAGTAGATAGATAGATAGATGTGATGGATGGATAGAGAGATAGATAGATAGATAGATAGATAGATAGACAGAAGATAGGCAGACAGACCAGACAGACAGACAGACAGACAGACCATATAGATAGATAAATGAAACTTCTTAAACAGTTTTAAATTCGTTAAAATGTAACGATTGAGACATAAAAATAAAAGTCATTACAACTGGAATTCAAAGCTTAAAAAAAAACTCAGTTAAAGAAACTGAGAAACACATACACACCCATACACCCTCCCATCCCCTACGCACGCACACACAAATATGCAATGGCATACGCACATATACACATACACATATACAAACACATGTATACATACACCTACGAACCACAGAAACACACGTACATGCACACATACTCATACGTACACGCACACATGCACACACACATAAACATGTATACATACATATGTTATAATTTAATCTCAGCGATTTTATTGCCAGCGAATGACAAGAAAAATTAGAAAAAAAACGTATCAAAGAAGATGTAAATCACGAGAGAAAAAAAACGGGACAAGAGAGAAAAAAAAACACGGAAAAAAAAGGAAAGAAAGAGGATTATTTAGAATGAGAATAATGCTCGCGGTTTTGTAATATTCATCCTTTCATAGAATATTATCAATTCATCCTGTTGATCTATTTATGATATATTTGAGAATGTCATTTAAATGAGTGCATAAGAGAAATTGTCCACAGATGGGAGACCTGGAAATTTTCCGTTCAGTTCTCATGTGGAGACAAATGCCAGTTTCTGAATGATATGTCAGAATAGGTCATCTTGGCAACGTTATTGTGTCTGTTTTCTCCTGGTTTTTGTTTTGTGTTGTTTTGTTTTGTGGTGTTTTGTTTTGTTTTCAGAAAGACAATCAAGCAAGACCAACAACTTCTTGAATTCAGTCACAAACATATGTGATACATTATCTGTATGATTATAAAGAAATACAACTTGGATATCATTCTGTTTAGATATTTCATTTAAAAGACACACGTGGGAGATGCAATGTATACCAACACTGTCCACGAGGTCCATACACGTGGGAGATGCAATGTATACCAACACTGTCCATGAGGTCCATATTAAACACGCCTTTAATCTGAACACTAAATAGTGTGGTACTTAAATTTACCACCCACCTAGCTCTACAAGCTGCTTAGACACATCTACATGTCGAAAATAAAATAAAATCGTAAATATGATGTTGGGGATTCAGAACAGCACAATATTTTAACATCCAACAGCTATAACATTCAGGCTTAACCTGTCCACCAGCATCCTGCATTGTCAACCATGCTAGCAAAGCAAATACTTTACCTTTCGACTCCGTCATCCTATTCACTAGTGTCTTGCAGGAAGCTGATGGATAGGGTAAAGGAGTCAAAGGGTTAAGTGCTTTTGCATTTGGTAGATAGGGTCCAGGAGACAAAGGGTTAAAAAGACTTATGTACTGAATAGGTTAATGTAAAAAAGGAAATCAACCTGCCGGGAAAGTAGGGTGTAAAGCAAGTACGTCAGGGTCGGTACATACTGGAAGTGTACAACCCCTGGAGACCAGTTCTGGTGCCTTCTGAACAAGGTCTAAGCTATTTCTCGTCTCGGAGAATGGGTCAAACGGGAGGGATGTGGTCATGAATTCGCGTTTAAAAGTGAAACTGAGAGTTTTAGTGTTAACCAAATAAGTATTGACAGTGTGTCAAGGGAGAACGTCTGCAAAGTGGGTGAGTCATTTTAGGCGTCTGTTCAGTCGCTAAACAGAATTTTACTGAATTTCTTGAAAGTGCACATGCAACCAACACGCACGCGCGCACACACACACACACACACACACACACACACACACACACACACACACACACACACACACACACACACACACACACATACACACGCGCGCGCACACACAGACACACACGCACATACACACGCGCGCGCACACACACACACACACACACACACACACATATATATATATACACGTATTCAGAGACAGAAAAAAGGGATGAAAGAGGAACTTGAGAGATGAACAGCAAAATTGCTTAGAAAGGAGACAAAGAGCAGAAATTGAACAGTAGACGAAAAAAAAAAACACAAAAAAAAACGTCTAACAACATTTCACAGGAACTGAAGGAGAAAAAAAGGCACACGGTTCCAGTGAAAAGAACGTGTCTGGTGTGGTGTTTTATAATTGAATGGTTGAGTCGTACACTAATGCATTATGTAACGGTGCCTTACTGTTCATTTCCATCTTGTCGAGACATATTTCTCTGTGAAATGTCAGCTGCTGTCCTGTGGGAGAGCATGCCACTGTAAAGAATAGCTTCTTTAGCTTTTGTTTAGTTTGACTTCCTGAGTTTGCAGAGGAAAAAGCATGCATTTGACTCTTTTTTTTTTTTTTTCATTTCTGTTTGTTTTATGTTACTGTTTTGGGGAAAAAAATATATGTCCCTAATGGGATTACATGAAGTCATTCCGTTGTGGCCTAAACGCTGTGTATTGACCAAATGTTTTCATCTCAACATCTATTTGTATCACTGTCCGTTCCATTCTGGTGATTTAGAATCTGATATCACTCTGGGCTTGGCATTGTGACACAGTACTAAACGAGTTGACAATATCTGAAGACGTCACGGTAGCACTCCCTCAACTGACTGTAAAAACAATCTCCAGCACACCTGCCACCCACAATCGAAAGTAACAAATGTGTAAAGCAAACTTCGCCCGGCAAGGCAACAGGCACTGATTGCATTCCTATAGATGTTTGCATGAATGGAGAAAATATGCTACGCTAGAAGCTGACAACATTGTACCACTGCAGAAGAAAGAAGATTTATCTACGTTATATACATTTACAAGAAGAACAAATGCCTATCAAATAACATCAGGAAGAGAGTTCTTGAATGTTATATAGAAGCAATACTGTTTGTACGGATGTGAGGCGTGGACAGTCAACAAGCAAAGCCAGAACAAGATTGAGGCAGCTGAGATGTGGTTCTAAGAAGAATGCTGAGAGTTCCATGGACAGCAAAGAAAACAAACGAGACAGTCTTGATTGAGGCAGACACAAGTAGATCATTCATAAGGAAGATTAGGAAAAGACAGGCAACGTTTATAGGCCATTTTATGAGGAAGAGGGATTTGGAGCAACTGGCTACAACGGGAAAGCTGGAGGGAAAGAGAGCACCAGGTAGACCCAGGGAGAAAATGCTAGACGGACTTGCAGAGTGGCTGAAGACGAGGAGGGTGGAGGATATGCTTGGGGCAACAAGAGATAGAGACAGATGGAAGTCCATGATCGCCAACGCCATGTGGCAAGGCACCTGATGATGATGATGGCCAGAAGAAGGGTGATAAGACCTTAAGAAAAAAAGTAATATGTGCTAAGTATGGCCTTTCTGCTCATCGAATGTCAACTACTTTGAAAAAATACACATTGTCCATATGGTATAAGTGCTGAAATGCTCAAGGACAGTGGGGAAAAGATTGTCTTTTGAGCGGTCCATATCTGCAATGAGATCTGGAGGCCTGGATTGACCCTATTATCTGATTGGTGAAATAGCTTCTGTGTGGCCTCAGGGGCTGGTAGATGACTGTCAAATTAGGGTGAGGCATTGTTGCTTTGGGTCCCTTTCATCTCCTTCAGGTGTACCTTGTTTTTTTTGGACTTGCCGTTTGACTGCTAGCTTAAGGAATCAGGTATGAAAGCTTAAGAGAGCGTCCTCTGACAGCTTAGAAACATAGCAAACTGGAACACCTTTGGGGCATATCAGACCTAACTGAAAAGCAAGGAAGGCTGTGACTGGAGCGTTGTATCGACCGCTTTTTCGATCGACAGGACCTTTTGTAGGACAAGGACAACATAAGTCAAGACAGACACATCAGACTGCCTACCATTCTTGCATGATTTCTGTGTACGGTCAGAAAATTAAAAACAATATATATGCATACACACACACACACACACACACACACACACACACACACACATATATATATATATATATATATATATATATATATATAAATATATATATGTATATATATATAATTATATATATATATATATATATATATATATATATACACACACATAAAGAAACAAGCAGCATACGGTCGGTCTTCAAAGTGGTAAACAAAACAACATCCAAACTCGTATTTGATAAAATCAGATCCCCAAAAACAAAACAACAAATTCGCATCATGAAAGAAAGGGGAGATTATTAACTGTGGACTTACCTTTTTGTTGTTGTTACCGTTGTTGTTTTACTGTTATTGTTTGCCAGCCTATCGCGCACTAACTACCCCTTCCTCTGCTACATTTCTCTGGTATTATTAAATTGTAAACGACCGTGCTTACAGTTTTGTGAACAGAGGTTTAAAAAGGTTAGGATTACACAATTCTATGTCAGTAATCCTCTTTGGACGCCTACGATCATCTTCATACGTGTCAGCTCGGTAGAAAGAAACTCTAGGGAGAGCTAGACAACAGAAGGTCTTCAGAGAAGTAACCCCCTTTAGACAAGTGTTTCGGCCCTGAATTCCTTACACTCTCGGGGGGCCGGGCCACATCCAGGTCATGACTCCTGGATGCCCTTCTGCTGTTGTCTATTTTTTTTTTTTTTTTTTTTTTTCCCACGCCGGGGATCGAACCTGGGCGATTCTGCGCTTCAGAACTGCGGTACGCGGTTTTACCAATGTGCTAACGGGGCACACATCATCTGTAGGGAATTTAATCCTTATGAAGTTCACTTTTTTCGTTCCTCCTTGCCCAGATCCAGCTTGAGCTCCTTTCTGCTGCCTCTGCCATCGCTTTAAGGGCTCTAGTCCTCTTCTTCCCAGAAATGGCGAGTTGTTTCATGAGATCATAAGCGGAGGTGCCCACAAACCCTCTTGCCCCGACCTCTATGGCGAAGATTTTGACCCGCAGACCTGCTTTCTTCAGGGTGCTGGCAAGACCGGCGTATTTTTCGGTCTTGTAGATATGTGCTTCTTCCATTCTGCTTTCGTATGGCACAGTGAGTTCTATCAGAATCACTTGTTTCGAGGAGTCAGAGTGGAGAGCGATGTCTGGTCTCATGCCTGTCTTGCTGATGACATCTGGGTAATTTCTCCACTCTGGGAGGTCTGCTGTACACTCCCAGTTGACTGCTCCATCCAGAAGACCCTTTGGCAATGTGCTGGTTGTCATAGCACTTTCGGGCCAGACCTGTTTCCCTCCTGCTTTGTAGAACGTTGTCATAGCAATTGGTGCGTTTGGGGTCATGGTTTTTTCGCTAACCACATCTGTGATCACTTTCAGAACTTGGTTGTGCCTCCATGTATACCTTCCTTGGGCTAGCGCTACTTTGCAAGAGCTTAGGACATGTTCCACTGTTTGTTTCTTCTGACAGAGCGGACATGCTGGGTCGTCTGCTTTCCCCCATTTCACTAAGTTTGCATTCGAGGGGAGCAGGTCATATACAGATCTGAGGAGGAAGCTTATCCTTAGAGGAGCCATGTGCCACATATCGTTCCAGCTGAGACTTCTTTGGAGTGCACTGTCCCATGTTGTCCATTGCCCCTGTTGACCTTGCTGGACTGCCTTCTGCACTCTTTTGACATCTTCTTCTTCCTTCAACTCCTGTATGATCATGTCTCTTTTTTCCTTCCCTTTGGCTTTGGACCACCACTGCATTTTTGTTGCTCCCAGTCCCTGTCTGTTGGTTTGCGTGTGTCCAATTATTTCTTTGATGCTGAGGTTTCTCTTGGCATTGTTTACAGCCTCTTGGACTTTCCACTTTCTGCCAGTTCTCAGCTTTGGATGAACTGATCTCACGATATTGTCTTCCGATTCCTCCAGCATGCTCAACAGTCTTGCTTTTCCAACTTTGTATTCCTCCACTATGGATTTGAGAGGTAGCTTCAGCATTGCTTGACGACAGTAGAATGCAACATCAGTGAGACCAGGTGGGACACCGAGCCATTTTCTTGTGTATTTGTTGATTTTGGCTTCCATTGCTTCGACTGTGCTGGTGCAAATGTCATAGATTAGCAGTGGCCACAGCAGCTTTGGTATCAGCATGAACTGTAGACACCAGACTTTGTATTTGCCTGGCAGTCCGCAGTTATCTATTTTCTTCAGGCCTTCTTCTGCTGTTTGCTTGGTTTCACATCCCCTTTGTGTGTCTTTCAGGGAGTCATCATACCATCTTCCGAGACTTTTTACTGGCTCTTCTGTGACAGTGGGGATGGCTTGGTTGGCTACCATGAATTTGACTGAATCTGCCACTTTTCCTTTTCGCAGTGAGAGACTTCGGGATTTCTTAGGTTTGAACCTCATTCTTGAAGAGGCCACCAGCTCATCCAGCTGCTTTAAGATTTGGTGTGTCTCTTCCTCATCCGTGGACAAGACTGTTGTGTCATCCATGAAAGCTTTCAGAGGAGGCATCTGGTATCCATCTCCCAGATTCACTGGACCTGAACTCTTCATTGCAGCTTTCAAGATAACTTCCATTGCCAACACGAACAGTATGGGAGAGATTGCACAGCCCATTGCAATGCCCACCTCTAGGTCTATCCAGTCCGTGGTGTATTCTTTGGTAGAGAACCGCATTGAGAACCCTTGGAAATACTTCCTCAGCATTGTTCGGATGTTTTCTGGGATGTGATACATTTCAAGAGCCAGCTGGATCATATCGTGTGGAACTGATCCATATGCATTCGCCAGATCAAGCCAAACTACGTCAATGTCTCTCTTCTCTGTTCTTGCTTTTTGGATGGCATCCCAAATCAACGTGGCATGTTCCAAGCATCCAGGCATTCCTGGTATGCCTCCCTTTTGGACTGACATATCCAGATACTTGTTTTCAGTCAGGTATTTTGTCAATCTTGCTGCCATAACAGAGAAGAAGATTTTCCCCTCGACGTTCAGAAGTGATATTGGCCTGAACTGATTGATGCTGCTGGAGTTCTGCTCCTTCGGAATGTACACTCCTTCAGCTCTCATCCATTGGTCGCTGATCTTCTGGTTCCTCCATGCTGATCGAATCATCTTGTGGAGCCACTCGAGCACTTTTGGGCATTTCTTGTAGAGCAGGTATGGTAGTCCGTAATTATTTACAGCTAAGTGGATGCTGTAGAATGGATTCAACAGATTCCCAGCCCACGATCGATGTAGTTATCATCAGAAAAATATGCTTCCTTTTATTCATTTTCTGCCTTTGTTTTTGTTTTGTATATTGATTTATTTTATTTTATATTTCTTGCCCAGTGTAATTGTGTGTACTCCTTTTTCTTTTCATTTTTATTTTATTCCTTCTTGGGTCTTTTCGTTTGCATGTTTATTTTCGTTTGTATTTGTTTTTGTTCGTTTTTTCATTAATTCAGATATAGTTTGTTCTTTCGTGTTTCTGTTTAAAAAAATGTTTTAAAAAAATGCTATGGTTTTGATGGATTATTATCTCGTCCACACATGTGTGTATGTCAGTGCGTGTGTGGGGGGGGGGGAGGGGAGGGTATTTATGTATTATCTATATCGATGTAAATATATATATATATATATGTGTGTGTGTGTGTGTGTGTGTGTGTGTAGATAACACAAGTGCACACACACACACACACACACACACACACACACACACACACACACACCACACATGAAAATACGCATACACACACACACGTGAGCGTGCGTACACACATTTAGTAATACACGTGTCATCATTATCATCATTATCATTATCATCATGTGCGATGCGGCATGACCGTTGCTAGTTATGGCCCTCCATACAAGTCTATCTTTTTCAATGCAAGTATATATCCTTTGCTTTCTATTCACATCTGCTCTGCAATTCCCTCTAGTTTTTCTGTTGTTACCAGGTTCTCAAATTTCTCGTGCCTCATAAAATGGTTTATAAATATTTCTTGTCTTTTCCTAGTCTTAATTAATGTTCCCTTTGTAATAGCTTCTTTCTAGAATATCTGGTTTGTTGTCTTTGCTGTCATTGGAATGCTCATCATTCTTCTTAGACACCTCATTTCAGTGCCTCAGTTTTGTTCTGACTTTACTTGTTGATTGTCAAAGCTTTGCATCTGTACAACTGTATCGGTGCTATATAACACTGGAGAAATCTTCTTGATTTTAACGGATAGGCTTTTGTTATTAAGATTGCTGTTCGCTTTCTTGAATGTTGATGTATCTTGAACAATTCTGCTGGATACTTCTGATGTAAGAAAGTAATATATTCAAGCAGATAGACACATAGAAACAAAGGGAAAAATGAAAAATAAACAAAGAAATAAGAAAGAAAAGAAAAGAAAGAAAGAAAGAAAGAAAAACAAAAGAAAGCAAGAAAGAACAGAGAGAAAGAAAAGAGGACAGACAGACAGACAGACAGACATACCAACGGACAGACAGACAGACAAAAACGATTTCAAGTAAAAACAACAATGTGTTAGATATTTTATTGCATGTAACATATCGTTCAGACGCTCTGGATACGGTAAATATATTGTATTGACAAACTGTCAAAATGACACTGTTTTTTTTTTTTTATTTTGCTTTCCTTTCACAAACTCCTCTAGACAACGGTTTGAATGTAATCTATCTTTGTTTTTCTAATATGTTTTTTTTTTTATTATTATTATATCAGGGATCATGGCATTTAGGCAAATTTATTTCTTCTCATCCTCTATTCTCGGTTTCATTTTGCATCTCAAAAGTCATCGAAACTGGCACCTTGTCAAATGTGATAATGATGATGGTGATAATGGGGATCGTAATCATAAAAGTGTAAATTGCTGTTGTTTTGTGAGTATGTCTGTGGGTGTGTGTGTGTGTGTGTGTGTGTGTGTGTGTGTGTGTGTGTGTGTGTGTGTGTGTGTGTGTGTGTGTGTGTGTGTGTGTGTGTGTGTGTCTGTCTGTCTGTGCAAGCGTGTGTGTGTTTCGGCTTCTGTATGTAGACGTGGAGAGAAGAAGATAGTGGGAGAGGGAGTGAGAAGTGGAGAAGGATATATAATATATATATATATATATATATATATATAGAGAGAGAGAGAGAGAGAGAGAGAGAGAGAGAGGGGTGGAGTTAGAGAGAAGGAGAGATAAGAGAGAGAGAGAGAGTGAGAGAGAGAGAGAAAGAGAGAAACAGACGGAGACAGAGACGGAAACAGAGACAGAGACAGAGAGAGTAAGAGAGAGAGAGCAAGAGAAATCATTCTTGCTCTTTGTTTTTAACTTTATCGAACTTTTGCACCATGCCAGGCCCATTTCTCTCACTCTGACGATAATTCTGAAGGTCTTTGTGAAATCTTTGGTTACACTGAGCTTCATGTGTGTTTATAGGTCGTGTTCTTTTTGACTAGTTTTCAAAGGGCCATACTTTAGAGAAATGTGCGATAGTAAAAGAAAGGCTAACCTTCTGTGACATTCAGATAAACACGTGCTGACAAGAATCGGGTGTAGACATCTTTAACTTGTCATATTGACCCAGTCTTCTGGTTTCGTCGCCTGTCAATCAATTATGAAAATTCTGACAGATTCGTGAAATCTGACGTATAAACGTATTGTAACAGTGATTTACTTTGAAGTTTTATAGAGTTTTTTTTTGTTAAAAAGATCACCTTCACGTTAACATAGTGGACATGGGATGCCTATGAATCGTCATAAATTGATTTCTTATATCACTATTTTCCAAACATAGTTCATCACGCGTGATTAGTCTTTGCGTGGAGCACAGAGGGCTCGGGGTGGATCGTGAGTTTGCCACATTCTACATGTGTTATGTTGCTGTACAGTCAGCATCTTAAGTGGGTGAGTATGCTGTATATTTTCATGTTTCCAAAGCCCAGCCACTACAATGCCTTACAAGATCGTTTGCTTTTAAGGGAAGATATTTTCCTTTAGATATGATGGAGTTTTCATATGAATAAATGGTATGCCCTCATTTAGTTTAAAATGATTGGACCATGAGAGAAAGAAGAAGAGAAAAAAAGAAGGAGAAGAAGAAAAAGAAGAAGCAAATAAGAAAAAGAACAAGAACAAGAACAAGAACAATAAGAAGAATAAAGATACACAAAATTATATAGATGGAGAGAGAGAGAGAGAGAGAGAGAGAGACGGAGAGAGAGAGAGAGAGAGAGAGAGAGAGAGAGAGAGAGAGAGAGAGAGAGAGAGAGAGACTCATTGGGATCAAACACAGTCATGTGCATGCGCGCTGACACACACTCATATCTATTTACAATCATTTGTTTTTAAGGCCGTGGCTGGAAAATATGATGGTATTTTTCTTTGTTTGATTGGGTTTTTTGTTGTTGTTTTTTTTTCCTTTTTTTCAGAATAAAAGGAAATGCTTATCAAAGTGTTATCATCATGTTCGCTAGTATTATCTTTTATTATTGTTAGTAGTAGTAGTAGTAGTAGTAGTAGTAGTAGTAGTAATAGCACTAGTAGTAGTGGTATTGCTATTGTCATTATTATTATTATTATTATTATTATTATTATCATTATTACTATTATTATTTATTATTATTATTAATTTATTAGAAATATTATCAATATCATTATCATTATGTGGGTTGCAAGCAGATATGTTTGTAGATTAACACAGGCATGTGTGAAATATGACTTTTACGGGTTTTAGCCATCCCAGGGAGATTTCCACCATGTCATGTTCGGGAGGCTTGAGGTCCTGATGATCTCTTGAACTATGCCAGCGGGGTCTGCTGGTTTATGACTTTGTTATCTTTACTGGTCATGAACCCGACATAACTTACAAAGTTTAAGAGACATTAATTGACGTTAGTTTGAATTGATGACCATGGTAGGGTTACTCATATTGGAGATGTTAAGTGTGCGGAGGGGGGGGGGGGGTCGCTGTTTCATATTCATCCCACTCTTCATCACCATTTTTATTTATCATCAATGGTTGACGTATGCAACGCATGATACCATGGTCCACGTCATTTGGCAAAGGGATAAATAGCTGTGTGATAGAAAGTCAGGAACGTACACTGTCTGGACTCATGCAAGGTGGTTCCAGGCAGATGGATACCAAGTGAATGGCCTTCCACTGTCCCTTCCCCAGCTCGACAGCTCTTGATTATTATCTGAAATCGTTAAGCCTGTGGTCCATGTCTAAAACTAATCAGCTTAAATGGAAACGAAACTGTTCGTACAAGGATGATTCAGATTCAGACACACAGGTTCGTTAAGTGTCTGGGTTTGGGGCTGTATAAGTGGTGTGGGTAATGTGGCGGGAGGGGGGGGGGTAGGGTTGGGCGATGGGCGCCTATGCAGACAAAGTATTACCTGCGCTCGGACCTTTTACCGAACAAGCGGGGTTTCAATCCGTAAACAGCCAGAAAGCCATAAAAACTCAGAAACGGGTTTTGTTTAGCTGACTGTGATACAAGAAAGCAGTCTGAGCGACATCTCAGGCTGACGGTAAACGTTAAAGTGTCGCCTCACAGGGGACACAACAACAGAAAAAAAGGGTGATAGAGTGCACAGAACTGAAAGGAGTACAAAGACTAGATAGAAAAAAGCAACTCAAATCCCAAGGGGGCTTGAAGAGGGGTACACCAGGTCATGTACTGTAAAGATGTTTCAAATGTCAAAAGTCTGGCCATTGTGAGAGACTGGTGTCCAGAGACAAAACGTATGTGGAGTATGCTCATTGTGGATCATGTAGTGGACAAAAACACTGTGTTAATCGTGGGAGCAATGATCGACTCTTCCTCGTCACGGAAATGCCCCACGTGGAAAATCGAGCAAGAAAGCTAAGGAGTTTAAAAAAAATCCGTTCTTTGACACACACAACACACACACACACACACACACACACACACACACACACACACACACACACACACACAAAACAAACAAAAAAACAAAAAACAAACAACAACAAAAAAACCGGTCGAGTCACACTTCCTCAGACAAGTCATACACAGCAGCAGTAAAAATATAAGAAAGAAAGAAAAAGGTTTCCATGACTTACCAAACTGACGTATCGTGTGTGAACAAGTTCATGACATTGCAAGAATTACCCAAATGCCCTTACTGGAAGGGTAAAACTGGCCACCTCCAAAATCGATCAACAGTTTTAACAACCACTACGGTGCAGCCAAGGAAACTGGACCTCCTGCCCTAGTCCTCAATACTGTGCAGTCAAGAGGTGTGTGTTTAGAGTGATGATGGTAGAGATGAAGAGAGCCTAATTAACTCTGACTGGGTCTAAGCCGTCTCTGTCTGCTGGTAAGCAGGCCAGTAGGAACGGAGAGCACCCTAACAAGGGGAACACAATTTACAGAACCAGTTTGCTCCCTTTACAGATAAAAGAGAGGATACGGAGATGGACTGAGTTGTCTGCCGTTTCTCTCAAAAGTCATGAGTGATATTATTCAATGGAACATAGATCGTCTGAAATCGGATTTCACCGAGTTCCAGTTACTTTCTCAAGCTCTGCAACATGTCAAAACTGGCACAATCCAAAGAAGACAGAGTAACAGGAGATATTTCTTTGCTCCAGCAAAATCTCATGTGTAGTCTTGTTCTTCTTAATACGTTTTTACAGGCAGTTACAGCAAGAGTATGTTTACAACAACAAAAAAGAAAAAAGAAAGAAAACTAAGACTGTCTACTCACTAAACTTATTTTAGTCTGCCCATGTCACGAAACAAAATCTGAGAACTTCCAAGACCTTGTTTTGCTGATTTTATGGATAATTCCCACTTTGGAGTAGGGCCAATACTTCAGCCTGGGGTCTTATATTGGAAAATACTATCTCAGACTTAAACGTTTGCTCTCTAAATGATGGAACTACTGCCTATGTTCACACTGCTAATGGTACACGTTCATATTTGCACCCTTTCATGTGTGAAACGTCAGTGTTCTTGGACTATGTCTGGAGAATGCTCGATGATCTGTGTATACAGAAGAGAGCATTTTCCTGTTGTCTTAACAAAATGGAATGCAATCACAGAAACTGTATCCTTGCTGGGACATTTTGATTTTAACAAAGTCAACTCGTACATTCTCACTGCTAACGTCCAAAGTGAATTAGAATCAAGGAAACGGCAAAAGCCTAAAGCAGCCTGGTATAACACTAAATGTGATCGAATTAGAAAAGCAAGCAACAGATTCCAGCTTCATGTCTTCCTCACACTACTATAAGAGAGCATTCAAAGCTTAGACCAAAACTCCAAACGCGTTTTAAAAACTGGTAAACGCCAATTTTTAAAGAAAAGCTTTGCTCCAAATTAACATATTTAACACCAAAGAAAAAGGTGCGGAAATCATAAACAAAAGGGAATCAGCGAAGAATAACATTAAATACCTACTAACCAGCTGACTGACCAGCTAACTAACCAACTAATTAACCAACCAGCTAACCAATTAACTTACCAACCATCCATCTACCCAACCAACCAAAAAACCAACTAACCAACCAACAAACAAACCAATCAACAAATAAATTGACTGACTGACTGACTGACTGACTGACTGACTGACTGACTAACTGAAGAACCAACTGACTGACCGACTGACCGACCAACTGACTGACTGACTGACTGACTGAATGAATGAATGAATAGATACAGAAAGTAAATATATATATATATCTTTCTGTCAGCCATCTCAAACTGTCAATTTCTCTGATCTCTTAAGAAAAAGCAAGTTTCCAATTTATTAGCTTCCGCCTTGAAGCAATTTTTTTCTTCAACCAAAAAGTAAAATCAGCACCCTTAATAAAATAATCGAAATCCTCAAAGAAAATACGCCCTACAACTTTCCATCAGACAACATTTATCTGGTCAATGTTCTTTACATCTTAAAGGATTTAAAAGCTGCTCTCTTGACCTTCAGTGATTCTTCTCCTGGTTGTGATGAAACTCTCATTATAAACTTTTGAAGCACATCATGAAAACGTCCAGAAATCCTGTTAAAAGTATACAGTCACATACAAACTACAAGGCTTTTCCCATCCTCTTGGTGGAAAGCCTGTTCATCCTTTTTTTCTTAAAACTGGAAAAGGTCTGTTCAGTCTTTATCAAAACATAAATCATTACCCCTTAAATGCAACTTGATGGAAAAATGTTAAACAACAGACTCCTGTGAAAGATTAAGACGGATGAGCTTCTGGATATGGAGTTGTTTGCTTTCCGCAGGCACCACTCCACAGTTGACCCTGCAAACTGTCTTGGAACTACAATGTGCAATGCCTTCCTAACCAAACAACATGAAGTCACAATATTCTTTACCTACAAAAAGCATATTATGATACTATCTGAAAATCTTTAATAATATATATATATATATATATATATTATATATATATATATATATATATATATATATATAATATATATATATATATAAATATTATAAATATAATATATATATATAATATCTGCATAAGACCTGCAATATCATGCGGCAAAATGGTGTCCAACTATCAAGTTTGAAGAAGTGTGGCTTGCAAAGTATGCAGGTTCTTTCCATCATATGCCAGCTTTGTCAGACAGAACACGTGGTCCTTAAAGACTAATACCGTCTTCCAGAAACCCTTCTTTACAAGGAACTGAAGCAGGGTGCCATGACCAGGGAAGACCACGAAAGTGGTACAAAGATACAATCAAGGCTAGCCTCATGAACTGTGGCATTAACACCACCAAGTAGGAGGACATTCCCCCCATGGGGATGCCGGGGCTCTTTCAGTATAAATAGTATCCCCACGTTCTGGAAATTCTGTACTAGAGATTTCCTCTATTCTGTCACTCTCTTTGTTTTTTTCTTCCTTTGCTGATTTCTGTCAATTCTTCCTATCATTTTCAGCCTTGCTGGTCCATTCATCTGTATGTGCTCGATAAAGTCTTTCGTACTTTCTCTTAGGATTGGTAAATAGGTACATGTATTAAGTGCGTTTTTGGCTCTTAGGATCTAAGGTATGCGGGAGCAATTTCAAGTAATTTAGGCCTGTTTTTATGTACATGTATGTTTTTGTGTCCT
>JAPXFY010000015.1:47519860-47532360 GCA_030674185.1 Monoplex corrugatus | reverse complement strand
TGTTAAGGGTTAGGTTGAGGGTGAGAGTTAGGATGATATTATAGTTGGGGTTAGGGTTAGGGGTTAGGGTTAGTGTTCAGGTAAGGGTTAGGGTTAGGGTTAGGGTTTATGGTTAAGGTTAGGGGTTAGTGTGAGGGTTAGGGTTAGGGTTAGGGGTAGGGTTAGGGATAGGGTTAGTTGTTAGGGTTAGGGCTAGGGTTAGGTTTAGGGTTAGGTGTAGGGTTAGGGTTAGGGTTAGGGTTAGGGTTGGGTTAGTGTTAGGGTTAAGGTTAGGGTTAGGGGTAAGGGTAAGGGTAAGGGTAAGAGTTAGGGTTAGGTATGGAGTTAGGGGTTAGGATAAGGGATAGGGTTAGTGTGAGGGTACAGGTGAGTGTGATGGTTAGGGTGAGGGTGAGGGTTAGGATGAGGGTTAGGTTGAGGTGAGGTTTAGGGTAGAGTGAGGGTTAGGGTAAAGGTTAGTGTTAGGGTTAGGGTTTGGGTTAGGGTTAGGGTTAGGATGAGGGATAGCATGAGGGTTAGGGTGAGGGTTAAGGTTAGAGTTAGGGTTAGGGTTAAGGTCAGGGTGAGGGTTATGGTTAGGGATAAGGTTAGGGTAGGGTGAAGGTAAGGGTTAGGGTGAGGGTGAGTGTTAGGGTGAGGGTTAGGGTGAGGTGAGGGTTAGGGTTTGGGTTAGGGTGAGGTTTAGGGTCAGAGTTAGGGTTAGGGTTAGTGTTAGGGGTTAGGGTTAGGGTTAGGGTTAGGGTTAGGGTTAGGTTAGGTTTAGGTTTAGGTTTAGGTTCAGGTTAAGGGTTAGGGTTAGGGTGAGGGTTAGAGTTAGGGTAAGGGTTAGGGTGAAGGTGAGGGTGAGTGTGAGGATGAGGTTAGGGTTAGGGTTAGGGTTCAGGTTAGGGTTAGGGTTAGGGTTTAGGGTTAGGATAGGGTTAGAGTTTGGGTTAGGGTTGTTAGGGTAGGGGTTAGGGTTAGTGTTACAGTTAGGGTTAGGGGTTAGCTTAAGGTTAGGGTGAGGGTTAGGGTAGGTTAGGGTAAGGGTTAGGGGTTAGGTTAGGGTTAGGGTTAGGGTTGGGTTAGGGTTAGGGTTAGTGTCAGGGTTTAAGGGTTAGGGTTAGGGCTAGGGTTAAGGTTATGGTTATGGTTAGGCTTATGGTTATTTATGGTTATGGTTAGGGTTATGGTTAGGTTATGGGTTACGGTTAGGTTAGGTTAGGTTAGGGTTAGGGTTAGGGTTAGGGTTAGGGTTAGGGTTAGGTTAAGGTTAGGGTTAGGGTTAGGTAGGGTTATGGTTAGGGTGAGTTTTAGGGTGAGTGTGAAGGTTAGGATTAGGATTATGGTTAGGGTGAGGGTGATGGTTAGGATTAGGATTAAGGTTAGGGTTAGGGTTAGGGTTAGGTTAGGTTTAGGGTGGGATTTAGGGTCAGGGTGAGGTGAAGGTGAGTATGAGGGTGAGGTGAGGTTAAGGTTGCGGTTAGGGTTCAGTTTAGGGTTAGAGTTATGGTTATGGTTAGGGTTAGGGTTAGGGGTTAGGTGTAGGGATAGGGATAGGGTAGGGTGAGGGTGGAGGTGAGGGTAAGGGTTAGGCTGGGGTGAGGTGAGCGTGAGGGTGAGGATGAGGGTGAGGGTTAGGGTTAGGGATAGGGTTAGGGTTAGGGTTAGGGATAGGGTGAGGGTTAGCATTAGGGTTAGGGTTGAGGTGCAGGTTATGGTAAGGGTTAGGGTTAAGATTAGGGTTAGGGTTAGGGTTATAGTTAGGTTTAGGGTGAGGTGAGGGTTAGGGAGAGGGTTAGGGTGAAGTGATGGTTAGTGTTAGGATGAGGAGTAGGGTGAGTGTGAGTGTGAGTGATGAGTGCGAGGGTAAGGGTTAGGGTTTAGTGTTACAGTCAGTGTTAGGGGTTTAGGGTTCGGGTTAGGGTTAGGGGTTAGGGTTAGGTTTAGGGTTAGGGTGAGTGTGAGGTGATGGTTAGGGTTATGGTAATGGTTAGGGTTAAGGTTAGGTTAGGGTTTAGGGTTTAGGGTTAGGGTTAGGGTTAGGGTTTGGTAGGGTTAGGGTTAGGGTTAGGGTTAGGGTTAGGGTTAGGGTTAGGGTTAGGGTTAGAGTGATGGTGAGGGTGAAAGTGAAGGTGACACTGAGGTTATTGTTATGGTTAGGGTTAGGGTTAGGTTTAAGTTAATTTAGGTTTAGGGTTCAGGTAAGGATTAGGGTTAGGGTTAAGTTTAGGGTAGGGTTAGGTTATGGTTAGGGTGATAGTGAGGGTTACGGTGAAAGTGAGGGTGAGGGTTAGTGTTAGTGTTAGGGTTAAATTTAGGGTTAGGATTAGGGTTAGGTTGATAGTGAGGGTGAGGTTTAGGATTAGGGATAGGGTGACATGAGGGTGAGTGTTAGGTTAGGGTTAGGGTTAGTGTTTTGGTTAGGGTTAGGGTTATGGATAGGGTGATGGTGATGTTTAGTGTGAGGGTGATGGTGATGGTTAGGGTTAGGATTCTGATTAGGGTTAGGATTAGGGTTATGGTGAGGGTTAGGGTTAGGGTGAGGGTGAGGGTGAGAGTTAGGATGAGTGTTAGGGTTAGGATTAGGGTTAGGGTGAGGGATAAGGTCAGGGTTAGGATTAGGTTTAGGGTTAGGGTTAGGGGTTAGTGGTTAGGGTTAAGGTTAGTTTAAGGTTAGGGTTAGGGTTAAAATCAGGGCCAGTGTGAGGTTGAGGGTGAAGGTGTGTGAGGGTAAGGGTTAGGGTTATGGTGAGGGTGAGCATGATGGGTGAGGGTGTGGGTGAGGGTTAGGGTGAGAGTTAGGGTTAGGGTTAGGGTAAGGGTTATGGTTAGGGTGAGGGTGAGGGTGAGGGTGGGGTTAAGGTTAAGTTGAAGGTGATTGTTAGGGTTAGGTTTAGGGTTATGGTTAGTGTGAGTGTGTGGGTGAGATTGAGGGTGAGGATTAGGGTTAGGGTTAGGGTTAGGGTGTGGCTGAGGGTAGGGTGAGGGTTAGTGTTAGGGTAAGGTTTGTCTTAGGGTTAGGGTTAGTGTTAGAGTTAGGGTTAGGATTAGGATTAGTGTTAGGATTGGGGGTAGTGTTATGGGTTAGGGTTAGGGTTAGGGTAGGGGTAGGGGTTAGGGTCATGGTTCGCGTTAGGTTAAGGGTTAGGTTTAGGATTAGGGGTTAGGGTTAAGATTAGGGTTAGGGTTAGGTTTAGGTTTAGGTTTAGGTTTAGGGTCAGAGTTAAGGTTAGGGTTAGGGTTAGGGTTAGAGTTAGGGTTTAGGGTTAGTGTTAGGTTAAGGTTAGGGTTATGGTTAGGGTTATGGTTTAGGGTTAGGGTTAGGGTTATGGTTAGGTTAGGGTTGGGTTATGTAGGGGTAGGGGTTAGGGTTAGGGTTAGGGGTAGTGGTTAGGGTTAGGTTTAAGGTTAGGTTGGGGTTAGGTTATGGTTAGGGTTAGGGTTAGGTTAGGGGTTAGGTTTAATGTTAGGATTAAGGTTAGGGTTAGGATTAATGGTAGGGTTAGGGTTAGGGTTAGGGTTATGTTTAGGGTTAGTTTAGGGTTTCGTTAGGGATAGGGTTAGGGTTAATTTAGGGTTAGGTTAGGGTAACTTGAACTTGGAAACGTTTGGTCGTGTACGCGACCATCACTTGTACCTGTTATGTGGAATTTAACCATGACTGGACGTGTAATCTTTAAAAAACTTAACCTGGGAACTGGAACCTGTAACGTTGAACCTGTAACTTCACTGTGAACTGCAACCTTCAAAGCTTAACTTTGTCTCTTTATACCGTTAACGTAAAACTTGAAAGTGTACCATGACCTTCACTAATACTTGATACTGTCCTTTGACTGTACCCTGAAACTTGTCACGGGGAACCATTACTTTAACTGTAAACTTTAACACTGGTAACTTGAACGTTCTCCAGAACGTTACTTTATCTTGACTTTGTGGATCTGGACTTGAGTGTACCTTTAACCGGTGCCCCTTTGTGACTGTTACGAGTCCGTGTGAACTGCGACGGTAAAGGGAACAAGAACGACAACTTGGTTAACGGAACTATTAACCTTGAAAAGTGGGTAACGGGAAACTGGGGGTGAACGTTTTCTGAAACGTCAACTTGAACGGGAACTAGTGATCGCTACCGTTAAAGTTACCGTGGAGGGGGACGTGAACCAGTACCTTGTAACTTTAAACGTTAACGGAACTTCAACGTTGAACTTAAACTTGGACCTTTGTAATTCCATCGGCGAACGGTAACTGTTGTTCGGGAACTCAACTTAGACGCGGTTACGTGTTACTGTAGATGTGTGGGACGTGTAACGGGAACTAAAGTTGTACCGGTACGGTAACTTAAACTGCAAACGGTAAACTGAACAGTAACAGTAACTGGAACGGCAACTTGAACTGCTACTGTACTTTGAACGGGTGCACCTGAACCCGTACGGTAAAAGGGAACGGCATAGTACCCGCAACGGTGACTGTGATCCCGGTACGTGACCGGTGGACGTGTGCCGAAACTGTGGCACCTAACCCAGTACGGGAACCGGATACATGAACTGTCTCTCATTCTGAAAGTCGTAACTTTAAAACCTGAACTTTAACGTTCACCCTGAACTGTACGTGTAATATAAAAACGTGATACTGTAGTTGTCACCTGGTAATCTTGAACTGTGAACTTCAAAGGGAACTGGAAACGGGAACTGGAATTTCACTTAGCGGTAACTTGAAACTTGTAACGTATGTAAGGGGACGGGAACGTGAAAGATGTACTGGACTGTTATACATGTTCGTGTACTTTGACTTGAAAGTTACGTCTCTCCTAACTGTTCCTTTACCAGACCGTGGTAACGTTACATGAAAAACCTAAACCTAACTGTTAACGGGTAACTGTGAACTCAAACTATATACTGTAACGGTGCACGGTAACGTTTGGAAATTTTAAACTGTAATCTCCACTTTAACCTGCCAACGTTTTATCGTTAAACCTTAACTGAACTTTAAACGTAAACTTTAACGTTAACGCTAAAGGTAAACGGGATCGGTAACGAGAACTGGAACTGCTACGGTGAACGTGGTTGAACGTGGACCTTTTACTCTACCATCACGTTACCTTGATGTTTAAGTTAACCAGTATGTGTAACTTAAACGTTAAAAACCTCATACCTTAACGGGTCTCCAAGGTGTACGTGGTACAGGTAACAGTAACTATTCAACTAAAAGCTATAACATTATACTTGTACCGTATTAACGGTGTACTTGTCGGTCACATTACTCTGCATGTTTTACTGTTAACGGCGA
The DNA here is from genome assembly GCA_030674185.1 of Monoplex corrugatus. Lineage (NCBI taxonomy): Eukaryota > Metazoa > Mollusca > Gastropoda > Littorinimorpha > Ranellidae > Monoplex > Monoplex corrugatus. Next base: position 47,527,095 of record JAPXFY010000015.1, on the reverse strand, counting down.
CCGGTAAACTTAACTATTAACTTTTTAACTGAACTTAACGTTGTAAACATAACTCCAACTTTAAACTGAAACCTTACCTATAACTTTAACATTGAGATTTCACTGTAACTTAAACTTTAACGGTTGAACAATGACTGTAACAGGTACTAACTTTAACTTGTAACTCTAACTTTAAACTCAAAGCTTGACCGATAACATATACAGAAAAATTACGAGTGTACATTTAAACGGTGAACGGTTACTTGTAAGCGTAACTTTAACATTTAACATTAACTTCTACTCTTACTGGAACATCTCTCTTCCTAGGTGTGAACCTCCGTTGAACGTGATAAGCTAACGGTTACCATGAACGTGAAACATTGTTCGTTGTGAAACGGGCACCTTATACGTGGTAACGGGTCGGGTACGGGTTCGCTCGGTAACGTTGAACTGTAACTTCATCGGTTAACTTTTGTGGGTAACTGGGTACTGGTACTCTACCAGGCACTACTTTTACCGGTATAGTTTGGAAGTGACCATGTGTTTACTTTATACGTGAAACTGTAAAAACTGAACCTGAACCGTTCTCCAATGGTAACTTGAACCATTAACGATTAACGGCACAATATAACGAGAACAGAGTCTGTTGTCGATGGACGGTTCACAATGACCCTTAAGTGCGACGTTCTCCACTGGGACGGGTGACCGTTAACGTCAACTTTTAACTTTAACATGAACTTGAACTGTTAGACTTCAACTAAACTTTAACTATAACTTCAACTTTTAAACATAACCGTAAACATTGAACTTGAACTTTGAAATTCAACTTAACTGTAACCTTAACTTAACTTAAACGTAAACGTAACGGGAAACCTGTTCCTTCAACGTGGGACGGAAACCGGGACCCGTACATTGTGACCGGTCCCTTAACTCTTTAATGCAACCATTACGTTAAACTTGAACTTGAACTTTAAACTTGCTAACTGTAATCTTATCTTTAACCTTAACTGTTAACTTTAAGCTTTAACGTTAAAACTCGGAACCGTAACGTTAACCCTAACTTAAACGGTAACTCTAACGTGTAACACTTACGGGACGTTACTTGACCGAGAGAACGGTCCCTCAGGTGTACCTGAACTGTTACTGTAACTTCCTACGTAACGTTAACTGTAACTTTAACTGAAACGTGATACGGTGATTCCGGGAACAGGCAACGTGATCGGCAACGTGAAGCTGTGAATCGGCACGGTAACAGGAATACAGAAACGGGAACGGGACAGGACCGTCTACAACGACGTCTACGGACCTGGAAAAGACCCTGAATCTGGGACGGGAAACCAGGTCGGGAACTAGAACGTGATTCGCGTTCGTGGCACCCGCGACGGGACTCAACTTTGAAAACTTTTACAGGTGAACGGTACGGACAGTAACTGGCCTCGATTACGTGACGTAGTTACGTTCACGGCGTCGAGATCTTGAACATAGAAAGCGATTCGGGTACGATACGCATACGGGATCGGAAACCCAATCAGGAAACGGGAACTGCAAAGGGACGCCAACGGGAAACCGATACGGGAACGTTACCGTTAACTTGTGCGCACTTCAACCTGTAAATGAAACCTTAAAAATAGACGTTGAACTCCAACTTTAACTTGAACTGTAAACTTGAACGGCAACTTGTAACGGAAAACGATAACTAGTGAACTTTAATTGCCACGTGTAACCTGGTAACTTCTTTAACTTTGAACTTAAAAAAATACGTGTTGACGTGTGTACTTGGTCGGGGACGATGAACCCGGAACTGTGACCTGGTAACAGTTACATTAAACCTAAACCATAACTCGACGCCAACCTGGAACATGAACGCCAGACATTAACTTGAACTGGTAACTGTATACGTGTCAACGTGTCAACTGGGAACCGGAACTAGAACCTAAAACCTTTAACTCGCAAGGTGTATGGCGGGAACTTGTAACTGAGTAACGTAAACTAACTGCAACGTTGTAACGGTAAGGAAACTTATCGTGAACGAGAATTGGTACGGGAAACGTGTAACTGTAACTTCAACTGCAACTGTTGACTCAATTTGAACAGTTAACAGTAACTTCAACTATAACTCTAAACAGATACTTAAACAATTAACTTAACTTGAACTTTGCAACTAACTTTAAAATATCTGTAAAGGTTAAAAAGGAAACTGTAACTTTAACATTTACCTTCAACGTGGTTCTTGAACTGTTACACTACCTTGACTAGTACCCTAAAAAACGGTAATTTCAACCATGACGTAACTTTAACTGGAACGTGAACGTCAGAACTGTAATCTGAAGCTTTGAACTGCACTATAACCGATTTAACGTGAACTTGAACCTTTAAGCGTACCTGAAACTGGATCCCTGAACGGTAACGGGAACTCTAATAATTGAACGGCGTTTACGGTGGGACGTGTGAACGGATCCCGAGTATCGTGCCCGAGTGACAGGACAGGTACGTTAACTGCTACCGAACTGTAACGTTAACTCAAACTGTAACTTGGAACTGGAACGTGAACGCAACTTTAAACTTCAACTTTAACTGTAACTTGCACTTTAACCTTAACTAAACCTTTAAAACTTTAATTACCTGCAACTACGTCTGGACGGAACCCCTGGTACTGTGTCCCGAAACTGGGACGGAACGTGACGGACTGGATTCTGTCCCGAGAGTGACGGGACGTGGACTGTAACGGCGACTAGGAACTGGGAACAATAACTGGCTGAACGCGTCTACAGGGATACGCTACGATGAACTTAACGCCAACCTTAACTGAACGTCAACTTGGAACTCCAACTGGTACCTAAAATCGTTTACGGGTAAAGAGGCACTGCAACCTTAACTTGAAACCGGAAAAAGATAACTGTAACGCCTACTTTAACGGGAACGGTAACTTGCAACTTCAACTGAACGAAAACTATGTCTGGTACTGTGAAGGTTCAACGTTAACTTTACAGTTTGACCGGTAACTTGAAAATTAAGACGGGGACGGTTAACATGTGACGGGTTACGCTGACCTGATCGGGAACGTAACAGTAAAATGTGGAATCCGTGATATCGGGAAAGCTAACTCCATCGCTGTCATGTGAGACTCAACTAGTAACGGAGTCTGGGAACCGGGCTCGGTCAACGGGCTTCGGTGAAACGGATCAGAGAACCGTAACGGTATCGCCAAGGTGATCGTTATATACTGGGTACGGTACTTGAGCAACTTATCGGCTAGCGGTAAGGAATTGATAACAGGGTTATACGTGAACGACAAACGTGAAATCTGTGAACGCGTTTTAACTGGACTGCAACGGTTTCGCAAATGTGGTAACCTGTAATCAGGAGATCGGCATCGTGAACAGCGTTATCATAGAAGGGCTGGGAGGACTGGGTCGGTGGAATGTTAACAAGGACCGGAGGGGAAGGGAACGTCGACGGAAACTTTAACTGGAAACGCGGACTGAACTTGTACGGTAACGTGAACGGTTATCACAAAGCCAACTTGTTAACGTGGAACCGATGGGTTGTGTGGGGGGGGTGGGGGGGGGTTAGGGTTAGGTATAGGGCTAAGGTTCGGTTAGGGTAAAGGTATTGTGTCGGGATCATGGGTACGAGTTACGGATTAGTATTTATGGTTCATTGGTAGGGTACGAATTAGCTTACGGTTAGTGTTTAGTGTTAGAGATAGTGATTTAGTTGTTATGGGATAGGGTATTGGGGTTAGGGTTAATTGGGGTAGGTTTAGTAGTTATGGTTATGGTTTAGGAAAAAGCGGTAGGGTCAGTAGTAGGGTAAGGGATTAGGTAAGGGTTATGGGTGTCGCGGTTAAAGGTAAGGTTAGGTTTTATGGTGCGTGTTAAGCTAATGGTTAGGTTTAGGGTTAGGGTGTAGGGTTTTGGGAATGGTTATGGGTATGGGTAGAATAGGGGTAGGATTAGGGGTAGGGTTAGGGTTAGTGTTAGGAGTTAGGGTTGAGGTTAGGGTTAAGCTTAGGGTTAGGGTTAGGTTCAGGTTAAGGTTACAGTTATGTTTAGGGTTAGGGTTAGGGGAAGGGGTAGGGTTAGGGTAGGTCAGTGTTAGGGCCAGTGTGGTAGGGGTAGTGCAGTAGGGTTAGGGTTATTGTTAGGGTTAGGTTGGGTAGGGTTAGTGGTAGGGGTAGAATAGGGGTAGGGTTAGGGTTAGGTTAGGGTTATGGTTAGGGTTAGTTTAGGGTAATGTTAGGTTTAGGGTTATGTTAGGTTTATGGTTAGGGTTAGGATTAGATTAGGGTTAGGGTTAGGGTTAGGTTTAGGGTTAGGGGTATGGTAAGGATTAGGGGTAGGGTTAGTGTTAGGGTTAGGAGTTAGGGTTGAGGTTAGGGTTAAGGTAAGGGTTAGGGTTAGGTTCAGGTTAGGGTTACAGTTATGTTTAGGGTTAGGGTTAGGGTTAGGATTAGGGGTAGGGGTAGGGGTAGGGGTAGGGTTAGGGTAGGTCAGTGTTAGGGCCAGTGGTAGGGTAGGGGTAGTGTTAGCAGTGGGGTTAGGGTTATTGTTAGGGTTAGGTTAGGGTTAAGGTTAAAGTTAGGGTTAGGGTTAGGGTTAATGTTAGGTTTAGGGTTAGGATTATGATTATGGTTTAGGGTTAGTGTTAGGGTTAGGGTTAGGTTTAGGGTTAGGGTTAGGGTTAGGATTAGGGTTAGGAGTAGGATTAGGGTTAGGGTTAGTGGATAGGTTTAATGTTAGGTTTAGGGTTAGGGTATGGTAAGGATTAGTTGTAGGGGTAGGTTAAGGGGTTGGGTAAAGTTTAGGGGTAGAAGGTAGGGTTTGGGTTAGGTTAGGGTTAGGTGGTTAGGGTTAGGTGTTAGGTGTTGGTTAGGGTTAGGGTGTAGGGTTAGGGTTAGGGGTTGTTAGGTTATGGTTAGTAGGATTAGGGTTAGGGTTAGGTTAGGGTTAGGGTTAGGGTAGGGTTAGGGTTAGGGTTAGGGTTTAGGGTTAGGGGTAGGTTAGATAGGTAGGTAGGGTAGGGTAGGTAGGGTTGGGTAGGTTGGGTTGTTAGGTTAGGGTTAGGGTTAGGTTAGGGTTAGGGTGGTTATGGTTGGTAGGTTAGGTTGGGTTAGGTTAGGGTTAGGTTAGGGTTAGGATTAGGGTTAGGGTTAGGGTTAGGGTTAGGGTTAGGTTAGGTTTAGGAGTTAGGGGTAGGGTTAGGGTTAGGGTTAGGGTTAGGGTAGGGTTAGGGTTAGGGTTAGGGTTAGGTTAGGGTTAGGTTGTTAGGGTTAGGGTTAGTTAGGGGTAGGGTTAGGGTTAAGGTTAGGGTTAAGGTTAGGGTTTGGCATTGGGGTTAGGGTTAGGGTTAGGTTTGGGTTAGGGTGGTTAGGGTTTGGTTTAAGGTTGGGTAGGGTTAGGGTGTAGGGTTTGGTTAGGGTTAGGTTAGGTTAGGTTAGGTTTAGGTTAGGGTAGGTAGTTAGAGTAAGGTTAGGGTAAGGGTGGGGTTGGTTTGGGTTAATGGGTTGTGGGTTAAGGTTAGGAGGTTAGAGTAATTAGGGTTTAGGGTTAGGGTTAGGGTTAGGTGGTTAGGGTTTGGTTAGGTTAGGTTTATGGGTTAGGGTTAGGGTTAGGGGTTGGGGTATGGTTATGGTAGTAGGGGGTAGGGAGTTGGGTTAGGTGGTGTAGGTTAGGTTAGGGTTAGGTTAGGGTTATGGTTAGGTTAGTGTGTTAGGTTAGGGTTAGGGTTAGGTAGGGTTAGTAGGGTTTGCGGGTTAGGGTTAGGGGTTAGTATTAAGGTTATGGGTTAGGGGTTAAGGGTAGGTTTAGGTTTAGGGTTAGGTGTTAGGGTTAGGGTTAGGTTTAGGTTTAGGTTATGGGTTAGGGGTAGGTGTAGGGGTTGAGGGGTAGGGGTTTAGGGGTAGGGTTAAGGTAGGTTTAGGGGTTAGGGTTAGGGTTAGGGTTAGGTTTGAGTTAGGGGTTAGGTTAGGTTAGGGTTATGGGTTTAGATTTAGTGGTAGGTTTATGGTTAGGGTTAGGGGTTAGGGTTAGGTTATGTTAGGGGTAGGGTTAGGGGTAGAGTAAGGTAGGGGAGAAGGGTTGGGGTATGGTTATGGTAGGGTTAGGGGTTATGTTAGGTTTGTGGTTAGGGTTAGGTTAGGGTTAGGGTAGGTTAGGGTTAGTTAGGGTTAGATTGGGGTTAAGGTTGGATTGTAGGTTAGGGGTAGGGTAGTTTAGAGTTGGGTAGGGGTAGGGGTAGGGTAGGGTTTAGGGTTGGGGGAAAGGGGGGGGGTAGGGTTAGGGATTGGGTTAGGTTTGGTTAGGGTTTAGGTTAAGTTAGGTTAGGTTAGGTTAGGGTTTTGTTTAGGGTTGGGTTAGGGTTGGGGTTGGGGTTTGGGGTAGGGTTTGGGTTTGGGTTTTTGGGTTAGGGGTTTGGGGTTTGGGGGTAGGGTAGGTTAGGTTAGGTAGGGGTTAGGGGTTTTGGTTATTGGTTAAGGTTTGGTGGTTGGGTGGGGGGGAGGGTTAGGTTAGGGTAAAGGTTTTTGGGTTTTGGTTAGGGGGTTTAGGGTTAAAAGGGGGGGGGGGTTTGGGGTTTGGGTTTGGGTTAGGGTTTTGGGGTTAAATTTTAGGGTTAGGTTAAGGGTTTTTGGGTTAGGGGGTTTGTGGGGTTTTTGAAGGTTAGGGGGAGGGTTAGGGGGTTAGGGTTGGTTTGGGTTAGGGGTTAGGGTATGGGTTGGTTAGGGTTAAAGTTTAGGTTAGGTTAGGTTTGGGGGGTTTTGGGTTAGGGGTTTGGGTAAAGGGGTTTGGGTTAGGTAGGGTTTTGGGGTAATTTAGGGTTATGGTTATTTAGGGTTATGGTAGGGTTAGGAGTGGGTAAGGGTAGGGTAAGGGTTAGGGGGTTTTGGTTGGGGTTTGGGTTTATTTAGTGTTTATGGTTAGGGTTAGGGGTAGGGGGGGTTTGGGTTTGGGGTTTGGGGAGGGGTTAGGGTGGTTAGGGTTGGGTTAGTTTTGGGGTTTGGTTAAGTTGGGTTTTTGTTGGGGTTAGGTTAGGGTTTTGGGTTAGGTTAGGGTTAGGTTTAGGTTGGGTTAGGGGTTTTGTTAAGGGTTTTGTTTTTGGGGTTTGGGTTTTTGGTAAAGGGTTTTTGGTTAGGGGTGGTTAGGGTAAGGGGTAGGGGTTTGGTAGGGTTTTTTTTGGGTTGGGTAGGGTTTGGGTTGAGGGTTTTTTGGGGAAGGAGGGTTGGTTAGGGGGACTTGGGGGTTAGGGTTAGGGTAGGG
>JAPXFY010000015.1:47504954-47519760 GCA_030674185.1 Monoplex corrugatus | reverse complement strand
CCTTACCACCACCACTACCCTTACCACCTTACCCCACCACTACCATTGCCACCTTACCACTACTACTACCCATACCACCTTACCACAACCACTACCATTACCACCTTACCACCACCACTACCATTACCACATTACCACCACCACTACCATTACCACCTTACCACACCACTACCATTACCACCTTACCAGCACCACTACCATTACCACCTTACCAGCACCACTACCATTACCACCATTACCAGCACCACTACCATTACCACCTTACCACCACCACTACCATTACCAACCTTACCACCACCACTACCATTACCACTTACCACCACCACTACCATTACCACCTTACCAGCACCACTACCATTACCACCTTACCACCACCACTACCGTTACCACATTACGAGCATCATTACCATTACCACCTTACCACATCATTACCATCACCACCTTACCACACCACTACGATTACCACCTTACCTCCACCACTACCATTACCACCTTACCACCACCACTACTATTACCACCTTACCAGCAATCACTACCATCAACACCTTACCACCACCACTACCATCACCCACCTTACCACCCCACTACAATTACCACCTACCACCCCACTACAATTATCACCTTACCACCACCACTATCATTACCTCTTACCAGCATTCACTACCATTACCACCATACCAGTACCACTACCATTACGACCTTACCACCACCACTACAATTACCACCTTACCAGCACCACTACAATTACCACCTTATCACACCACTACCATTACCACCTACCAGCACCACTACCATTACCACCTTACCAGCATTACAAACCCTTACCACCTTACCACCATCACTACCATTACCACCTTACCAGCATCATTACCATTACCACCTTAACACCACCCCTACCATTACCACCTTACCAGCATCATTACCATTACCACCTTACCAGCACCACTACCATTACCACCTTACCAGCATCACTACCATTAACACCTTACCACCACCACAACCATTACCACCTTACAACTACCACTACCATTACCACCTTACCAGCATCACTACCATTGCCACCTTTCCACCACCACTACCAATCCACCTTACCATCATCACTACCATTACCACCTTACCACCACCACTACCATTACCACATTACCACATCACTACCATACCACCTAACCAGCATCACTACCATTACCACCTTACCAGCATCATACCATTACCACCTTACCAGCATCACTACCATTACCACACCCTTTCCAGCATCACTACCATTACCACCTTACCACCATCATTACGATTACCACCTTACCAGCATCACTACCAATTTCCACCTTACCACCATCACTACCATTACCACCTTTCCAGCATCACTACCATTACCACCTTACCACCATCACTACCATTACCACCTTATCACATCACTACCATTACCACCTTACCACCATCACTACCATTACCACCTTAACCAGCATCACTACCATTACCACCTTACAAGCATCACTACCATTACCACCTTACCAGCATCACTACCATTACCAACCTTACCACCACCACTACCATTACCACCTTACCAGCATCACTACCATTACCACCTTACCAGCATCACTACCATTACCACCTTACCACCACCACTACCATTACCACCTTACCACCACAACTACCATTACCACCTTTCCCCCCATCACTACCATTACCACCTTACCAGCATCACTACACTTAAACCCCATTACCACCACAACTACCATTACCACCTATCCAGCATCACTAGAATTACCACCTTACCACCACCACTACCTGTTTCCCCCCTTACCAGCCTCACTACCATTACCACCTTACCAGCACCACTACAATTACCAAACCCTTACCATCACCACTACAATTACCACCTTTCCACCGCACTATAATTACCACCTTACCATCCCACTACAATTACCACCTTACTACATCACTACCATTACCACCTTACCAGCACCAATACCATTACCACCTTACCACCACCACTACCATTACCACCTTACCAGCATCATTACCATTACCACCTTACCAGCATCATTACCATTACCATCTTAACACCACCACTACCATTACCACCTTACCACCACCACTACCATTACCACCGTACCACCACCACTACCGTTACCACCATACCAGCAATCATTACCATTACCACCTTACCAGCATCATATACCATTACCACCTTACCAGCATCATTACCATTACCACCTTACCACCACCACTACAATTACCACCTTACCACCACCACTACCATTACCACCCCCACCACCACCTGTATTTTACCACCGTACCACCACCACTACCATTACCAAACCACCACTACCATTCCACCTTACCAGGACCACTACATTTTCACCGTACCACCACCACTACCATTACCACCTTACCACACATTCCCATTACCGCCTTACCAACCCCACTACCATTACCACCTTACCAACAAACAATTACCACTTCACCACCATAACTACCATTACCACCTTACCACCAACACTACCAATATCACCTTACAACCCCGCTCCATTACCAACTTACCAAACCCCCACTACAATTACCACCTCACCACCTTCACTACCATTACCACCTTACCACCAACACTACCATTATCACCTTACCCCCAACACTACCAATGCACTTAAAACCCCACTACCATTACCACCTTACAACCCCACTACCATTACCACCTTACCACTACCACTACCATTACCACCTTACCACCACCACTACCATTACCACCTTACCACCACCACTACCATTGCCACCTTACCACTATAAATACCATACCACCTTACCACAACCACTACCATTACCACCTTACCACCACCACTACCATTACCACTTACCACCACCACTACCATTACCACCTTACCAGCACCACTACCATTACCACCTTACCAGCACCACTACCATTACCACCTTACCAGCACCACTACCATCACCACCTTACCAGCACCACTACCATTACCACCTTACCACCACCACTACCATTACCACCTTACCACCACCACTACCATTACCACCTTACCACCACCACTACCATTACCACCTTACCAGCACCACTACCATTACCACCCTTACCACCACCACTACCGTTACCACATTACGAGCATCATTACCATTACCACCTTTACCAGCATCATTACCATCACCACCTTACCACCACCACTACGATTACCACCTTAAACCCCCACCACTACCATTACCACCTTACCACACCACTACTATTACCACCTTACCAGCATCACTACCATCAACACCTTACCACCACCACTACCAAACACCACCTTACCACCCCACTAAAATTACCACCTTACCACCCCACTACAATTTTCCACCTTACCACCACCACTATCATTACCTCTTACCAGCATCACTACCATTACCACCATACCAGTACCACTACCATTACGACCTTACCACCACCACTACAATTACCACCTTACCAGCACCACTACAATTACCACCTTACCAGCACCACTACCATTACCACCTTACCAGCAACCACTACCATTACCACCTTACCAGCATTACTACCATTTCCACCTTACCACCATCACTACCATTACCACCTTACCAGCATCATTACCATTACCACCTTAACAAACCCCACTACCATTACCACCTTACCAGCATCATTACCATTACCACCTTACCACCACCACTACCATTACCACCTTACCAGCATCATTACCATTACCACCTTACCACCACCACTACCATTACAACTTTACCAGCATAATTACCATTACCACCTTTCCAGCACCACTACCGTTACCACCTTACCACCACCACTACAATTACCACCGTACCACCACCACTACCGCTACCACCATACGAGCATCATTACCATCACCACCTTACCAGCATCATTACCATTACCACCTTACCAGCATCATTACCATTACCACCTTACCACCACCACTACAATTACCACCTTCCCAACACCACTACCGTTACCACCTTACGAGCATCATTACCATTACCACCTTACCAGCATCATTACCATTACCACCTTACCACCACCACTACAATTACCACCTTACCTCCACCACTACCATTACCACCTTACCACCACCACTACTATTACCACCTTTACCAGCATCACTACCATCACCACCTTACCACCACCACTACCATCACCACCTTACCACCACCACTACCATCACCACCTTACCACCACCACTACCATTGCCACCTTACCACCACCACTACCATCACCACCTTACCACCACCACTACCATCACCACCTTACCACCACCACTACCATCACCACCTTACCACCACCACTACCATTACCACCTTACCAGCATCACTACCATTACAATCTTACCACCACCACTACCATTACCACCTTACCACCCCACAACAATTACCACCTTACCACCCCACTACAAATTACCACCTTACCACCACCACTACCATTACCACCTTACCACCACCACTACCATTACCACCTTACCAACCCACTACAATTACCACCTTACCACCCCACTACAATTACTACCTTACCACCACCACTACCATTACCACCTTACCACCACCACTACCATTACCATCTTACCACCACCAAATACCATTACCACCTTACCACACCAATACCATTACCACCTTACCACCCCACTAAAATTACCACCTTACCACCCCCACACAATTACCACCTTACCACCCCACTACAATTACCACCTTACCACCACCACTACCATTACCACTTACCAGCATCACTACCATTACCACCATACCAGCACCACTACCATTACGACCTTACCACCACCACTACAATTACCACCTTACCAGCACCACTACCATTACCAACCTTACCAGCACCAATACCATTACCACCTTACCATCACCACTACCATTACCATCTTACCACCACCACTACCATTAACACCTTACCAGCACCAATACCATTACCACCTTACCAGCACCACTACCATACCACCTTACCACCACCACTACCATTACCACCTTACCAACACCACTACCATTACCACCTTATCAGCACCACTACCATTACAACCTTACCACAACCACTACCATTACCACCTTACCAGCACCACTACCATTACCACCTTACCACAACCACTACCATTACCACCTTACCAGCACCACTACCATTACCACCTTACCACCACTACTACCATTACCACCTTACCACCACCACTACCATTACCATCTTACCAACCACCACTACCATTACCACCTTACCACCACCTCTACCATTACCACCTTACCCCCCCACTACAATTACCACCTTATCACCCCACTATCATTACCCACCTTACCACCCCACTACAATTACCACCTTACCACCACCACTACAATTACCACCTTACCAGCATCATTACCATTACAACCTTACCACCACCACTACCGTTACCACCTTACCACCACCACTACCATTACCACCTTACCAGCATCATTACCATTACCAACCTTACCACCACCACTACCATTACCACCTTACCACCACCACTACCATTACCACCTTACGAGCATCATTACCATTACCACCTTACCAGCATTATTACCATTGCCACCTTACCACCACCACTACAATTACCACCTTAACGCCACCACTACAATACCACCTTACCATCCCATTACAATTACCACCTTACCATCCCACTACAATTACCATCTTACCACCACCACTACAATTACCACCTTTCCCACCCCACTACAATTACCACCTTACCAACACCACTACAATTACCACCTTACCACCACCACTACAATTACCACCTTACCATCCCACTACAATTACCACCTTAAACCATCCCACTACAATTACCACCTTACCGCCACCACTACAATTACCACCTTACCATCCCACTACAATTACCACCTTACCATTCCACTACAATTACTATCTTACCACCACCACTACAATTACCATCATACCACAATTACCACCTTACCACCACCACTACAATTACCACCTTACCACCACCACTACAATTGCTACCTTACCACCACCACTGCTATTACCACCTTACCCATCCACTACAATTACCACATTACCACCACCACTACAATTGCCACCTTACCACCACCACTACAATTACCACCTTACCACCACCACTACAATTACCTTCATACCACAATTACCACCTTAACACCACCACTACAATTACCACCTTACCACCACCACTACAATTGCTACCTTACCACCACCACTGCTATTACCACCTTACCATCCCACTACAATTACCACCTTACCACACCACTACAATTGCCACCTTACCACCCCACTACAATTACCACCTTTAACCACCCCACTACAATTACCACCTTACCACCACCACTACAATTACCACCTTACCACACACACACACACACACACACACACCACAAAACACACAAAACACACACACACACACACACACACACACACACACACACCCCACACACACACACACATATATACATATCTTCTTTTATGACAGACTGATTGAGTGAATGAGGAAAACGTTTGGCAAATGATCGAGGCCTCAGATTATTCTTGCTGATCTCACTAAGGACTGGTATCGATCTAACGCATTACCGTATTTTTCTGAGTCTGTGTATTTTTGGCATTTTGTTTGCTCAATATTTCAGCAATGTGGCTATATCCTTCTGATTTTTAAAACCGCACTGAAGTCTCTTACAATTACAAACTTAATAACCTTACTGAAATACCGATGAAAACAATGCAATGATCAAAATTAAACGTAGTGTGTTGCTGTTGCTGTTACTTTTCGATTCTTGTTGCTGCCGCTGCTGTTGCTGCTACTGCTGCTGCTATTCCTGTTTTTGCTGTTGTAAATGTTATTTTTGCCTTTCACATATCACTACAATCACCAACTATTCTACGAAATTTGCCACTAAATTTCAATACGATTGTTTCAGCTAGTGTTTTAGTCCATATTGTCATTATAAATATAGAACAGAAAACATGACGATTCACAATCTAAAACGTAGCACACAGTGATAAACATATTGAACGGCACAAGCTTACAATGGAAGAGGACACATGAAGGGTAGAGAAAGATCAACTGACACAATGTTCATAGTATATCATCTATTTCTTGGAAAAAGATAGATTACTGCATTGAGTATAGTTTCTCCTGACTCGATCTGTCTCTCTGTCTCTATTTCTACTCTCTCTCTTCCTTTTCTTTCTCTCTCTCTATCTCTCTCTCTATCTATCTACTTTTTCTATCTATCTCTATACTATTCACACACCTTTATTCTCTCTGTGTAATATATCATTCATTATCATCATGTGGCCTGCTGCGTGGCGTTGGCGATCATGGCGCTACATACGAATCTCTCCCTTTGTCGCAGCGAGTAGATCTCCTACCCTTCTGTCCTCTGCTACTCTGCATGTCCGTCCTATATTTCTCCTAAGATCTATCTGGTGCTGTCTTTCCCCTCAGCTTTCCTATTGTGACTAGGTGCTCTAATTTTTTCCTCATAAAATGTCTTCTGAATGTTGCTTGTCTTTTCCTAACTTCTTTATTGATAGTTTTTATTGATGCCTTCTTCAAGTCTGTCTCGTTTGTTTTCTTTGCTGTCCATGGAACTGAGAACATTCTTCTTAGAAACCACTTTTCAATTCCTCAATTTTGTTCTGACTTTGCCTGCTGTATTATATATATATATATATATATATATATATATATATATATATATATATATATATATACATATATACATGCGTGTGAGTGTGTGTATAATATGCATACTACACGTAAAGAGAAAGTGAGATAGATAGACAGACAGACAGATGGAAAATATATAAATATATATATATATATATGTATATAATACCACGTCTGTCTGTACATATAAGATAATAGATAGCTATATAGATAGATATATAATAGATAGGTAATAGACAGACAGACAGATAGATAGATAGATAGATAGATAGATAGATAGACAGACAGACAGATAGATAATAGATAGATAGATAGATAGATAGATAGATATATAGATAGATAAATACATACATACATACATACATACATACATACATACATACATACATAGAAAGAAAGATAAATAAATATATAGATAGATAGATAAGGATGGAAGATATAAAATCAAATAAAACTCATTTAATAGATCAGAAATCATTAGCGTCATCTCTTGAAAAATACATCTGTGTTTATTTTATACTTTTCGGAGGAATGACTGCTTGTTTAGAAACTCGAACATGTTTTAAAAAAATTGAGCAACCAATAAGACTGAGTCTTTGTTTTTGAAAAAAAAAACACAACAACTATGAGACCACGAACAAATTATAATTCCATTATTACCGTTAAATATCACCCGCGCAAATGCATATGAAGCAAAAACTTTGTATCACGTGTGGAGTGATGTGTTGTTTTGCAAATCCTGCCCGCAGAAAGGTATGATTACGTTTTTTGATTTGTTTGGAGATAACAACTTATTCAGAATTGAACTGATTTAAAACATAAAAGGTCATTCTGCATCGTTATTATTAGAGCACATTGCAGTTAATACTACTGCTATTTCGCTTCTCTCTAAGAAGCACACAACAAATAAACACACATCAAATGCAAGTAAATCATTTGTAACTGGCGATAAAGATACATTTCATGTCAAATGCTTTCGGTTTCACTCAGTTCAAAAGAATATTCAAAATGCTGTCCTTTCTTTTGATGACGAAGGTTGATAGGGAAAATAATTAATTGGCAATGGTCCGCTGTGCAAAACACACAGACACATGCACACACACACACACACACACACACACACACACACACACACACACACACACACACACACACACACACAACACCACACACAAACACACACACACACATCACACACCACATCACTACACACAACACACACACACACACACACACACACACACACACACACACACACAACAACGCACGCACACACACAATCAGGCAAACGCACACATACAGACACACAAATAAAACTTAGAAAACTGCACTTTCAGATTTCTTTATCGACTGCCTCAAGTTATCATATATTTTGAAAAGTGTTTCCGAAAAAAACAAACAACAACAAAAAGACAAAAAAAGGTTGACTAAGAATTTGATGTGAAAATTACATTTCATGCCTTGAAAGCACCTCAGGGAATACAATGAAAGACGATTTTGTTTCCGCTGAAATTGTAAAGTTTGTTAGCGATTAATCATTAAAGCAGCATCCTGAATGGGTAATTAAAAGTATGATTACCCCTCTGGACATTTCATACATTTTTAACTATTGACTAAAGCTAGGATGCTTGGAATATAATTGAACAAGACGAAGAGAAAGACAAATAAATTCACTGACAGATCAACAGAAAGGAAGAGGAGAGAAGAGATGTGGGGGGGGGGGGGGTGGGATAGACAGACAGACAGAGAGACAGACAGAGAGAGACAGAGAGAACAGACAGACAATAGACATAGAGACAGATATTGATAACTCAAAATTAGGAACGAAAGTTATGTTTACAGTCAGTAAATAGATAATGTATTCTTTTTTCTTTTTTTTAAAGACCAGCGAAAAAGGGCAATAACGACAAACAAACAAACAAACAAACAACAAACAACAAACAAACAAACAAAAAACAGACAAAACAAACAAACAAACAAACAAACACGAAACACAACGAAATAAACAGAAAAGGGTTCTTCGTGCATTTGCATGCAAATGAAGTCTACAAAAAAAAAAAAAAAAATGATGATGATGATGATTGACTATGTTGACTACAATAATAACGAACAATAATAATGATAGTGACAATATAAACAACAACAACAACAACAATAATAACAATAATAATAATGATGATGACGATGATAATAGTAATAATAATAATGATAATGATAATAAAATAAATAATAATAATGAGAATGATAATAATAATAATGATGATGATGATGATTATAATAATAATGATAACATAAACAAAATCGCCAAGAAACTAGATATAGGTAAGAAATGTAGAAGCAACATTAATCAGAAAGAGAAAAGGATTGAAGTGGCATGAACAGGGGCGGGGGGGGGGGGGGGGGTAGAATGTTGTGCTTATGTGGACAAATAAACAATTCTTTTGTTTTACTAAGGCATTGCAGGACATACGGAACACCTGAGCTCGTGATCGAATGTCTGCATCTTTTTTGGTTGCAGCTGTTATGGGAGCAAACAGTCCCATTAACGCTGGTGTAAATTCTCTTCAAGAGGATGGACATTAGTTACATTTCTTCTGCCTGATGCATTAACTTTATCACAAACTCAAATTCTCTTGTTTATGTAATGAAATGAAGCCCCCCCCCCAAAAAAAAAAAAAAAAAAAAAAAAAAAAAATAGCAGAAAACAAAACAAAACAAAAGCAAGCAAACAAACAAACAAACAAACAAGCAAAACAGCAGCACAGCAGCACAACACAACACAACAACAACAACAACAAACAACAAACACAAAAAGTATAATGTGGTTTGATAATTTATAAAAGCGGTTGTGTTTGAAAGACAATATGTGAAACTATGATTTATAAGCGGCAACATTTCACGTCAACAAATAAGATGATTCGCTTATCTGTTAGTTTTTATAGCACTTTTTGTCTCATAATTGATGTTTCTGAACTCAATAATTAAATGTATGTTAGACCAGTTACTGTGACAAAGTGGTTACGCTGTGGACCACTGACAGGTACGTCATGAGTTTGAATCTCGTCCGTCCGCGCGTGCGCGCACACCACACACACCACACACACACACACACAACACACACACACACACACACACACACACACACACACACACACAACACACACCACACAACACACACACACACATACACACAAACACACAAAAGATAACAAACAAACAAACAAATAAACATCGTGGAATTTCTCTACCAGGACCAGTGCTTACTCAGAGCTGAGTTTGGTTTTGGAAGGAGAGTCAATCAGGATTTGAAAGCTGAGCAGTCAGAGTCGAGTCTCATTGACTTTGTGGATGCATGTAGAGAATGTTGCATTTTTCCTGTGACCATCACTGTAGGTATCTGTATCTTTTTTTGGTTTGAGGAGAGAGAGAGAGAGAGAGAGAGAGAGAGGAGAGAGAGAGAGAAGAGGAGAGAGAGAGAGAGAAGAGAGAGAGAGAGAACAGAGAGACAAGAGAGACACAGAGAGACAGAGAGAGAGACAGAGAGAATCCTTAGCATCTCTTGATTTTGCTCAGAAATTGCAATTCGCTTTTCATTTACATTGTTTTTTTTATTTGTGGCATGTTATAGTCTGTTTTATAACATGTTGAATGTGATCTGAGTCTACAACATGCAGATCTTTGGTATGTATCTTTGTAAAATTGTATCTGATTTCAAAGAAACGGACCTTCAATGGAAGGGGATGACAAGAAATCATCGTGAAATGAGGTTATGATGGAAAACCAGAAAATATTTTAAAAAACATCTGTGGGGCCTTATGTTCTGATCTCGGTGTGATTTCAGGTTTGATGTCATCTACCGCTTCCATGCCTGAGATGACTTCAAGTTGGCGTATTGATTCATAGTGGATGTCGTGATGGTGATCTTCTTACTGAGAGTCTCTCACTCGGTCTGTTATGTTTATTTGTTATTTTTGTCTAAGGCCCTGCCAACTGCGTAGAGCCATATCAGGGTTAAAACTTGTTTCGAAACATACACTATATTTCAACAGGTTAAAAAAAAACAACAGGAAAATATGTAAACATATTGATGCATTTGCGCATATAATCTAAGGAGATGCCCCTGGCGTTGACCATTCCGTCCAATTCATCGATGATTAAAAAATTACCTGAACACAAATTTAAACATAACTTAGGACACTCAAACATTATATATATATATATATATATATTATATATATATATATATATATATATATATAATATATATATAAATATATATTATAATGCATATAAAACGAGCCAAATTTACCTAAACTGTTTCCGCAAATGTCATTTCCCTAGAGCCCAAAATTCACTTAATACGTATACCCGTACCCAGTTATTAACCATAAGAGAAAGCATGTAAGACTTTATCGAAGACATACGTGTACAGAAGTATGGACCAGTAAGGCAGACATTGATAGGAAGAAATAACAAAGCAAAGGGACAAGACAGAAGCAAAGAAAGCGACAGAAAAGAGGAAATTTCTAGTCAAAATTTCCAGAAGGTGGGGATACTACTTAAGAAAGGGTAAACGGAAGGGTAGAAGAAAACAATTTTTCCCTGTATCTCTTTCCTGGTTCAAGCTCCTGCAGTTTTGTTTGTTTGTTTGTTTGTGTGTTGGTAGGTTGGTTGGTTGATTGGTTGGTTGATTGGGTGGGTGGGTGGGTGGATGGGTGGCGGCCTGCTGTTTGTTTGTTTGTTTGTTTGCTTGCTTGCTTGCTGTTGGTTGGTTGGTTGGTTGGTTGGTTGGTTAGTTGGTTGGTTGCTTGCTTAGTCCGTTGGTCGGTTGGTTGGTTGGCTAATTGGTTGGTTGGTTGGTTTGTCGGTTGGTTAGTTGGTTGGTTAATTGCTTGGTTTGGTAGATCGGTCGGCTGGTTGGCTGGTTGTTCAGTCGATCGGTTGGTTGGTTGATTGGTTGGTTGATTCGTTGGTTGATTGGTTGGTTGGTTGATTGTTGTTGGCTGGCTGGCTGGTTTGTTGGTTGGTCAGTCGGTTGGTTGGAGAGGGGAAGAAAACAGTTTTTCCCTGTGTCTCTTTCCTGGTTCAAGCTGCTATAGTTTTGTTTGTTTGTCTGGTTGGTTGTTTGGTTGGTGTTGGTTGGTTGTTGGTTGTTCGCTGGTTGGTTGGTTGGTTGGTTGGTTGTAGTTTCTCTGTCGCAGCTTCGGGATCACCTTAGTGGTATTGATCTCACATCTCTCATTTTGGCTCCACAACACACTAACAATTCCAAGTTCATTCAGGAGAAGTTCTAATGAGCCAGAAAGCCTGCAAGAACATGTCAAGTTACCATAGAGCCACCCTCTAGAAGAAGTCCTACACCGTTCCTGAGTCACTTTAGTGGATATTAACAGTACTTGGTATGAGTCAACTGTCTTAAGACACTGCCTATCAAGTTCTTTACGACAGTAATCATTCAGTCGCGGAGTTAGACCGAATGACCTCCCGTGGGAATGCCGGAGGTTCTTTCAGTTTAATAGCACGTTTTTAAATCAAATATTTTAGAGAAGGCGACAGCATTTGTCTTCTTGTCTGGGCTGATAGTGGTATTGGCTGCCAAGGGAAAAAAATAGATGACGTTCTAATTATGGATTTCCGATAGCCCAAGAAGAATGACTGGTGGTGGTTGTGGTAGTGGTTGTGATAGTGGTAGTGGCTGTATGGGGTTTTGCGTCCTTCATTAGTCTCCACACGTTCTTCGCCAGCTGATCAATACAGCGCAAGTAATCGCTGTCTTCTGTCAATTGATTAGTGTCGACTGTAACTCGTGTCTTCTGAACATCGGTCTATTTCTGTTTCTGGGTGGTCCTATCTGTCTGTCCAGGATTTTCTGTCTGTTTTTTTTTTTCTTTCTGTTTTTTCTCTCTCTACTTTTCTGTCTGTCTGTCCCTGTCCGTCTGTCTGTCTCTCTCTCCTCCCTCCCTCCTTCTCTCTCTCACTCACTCTCTCCCCCTTTCTCTCTCTCTCTCTCTCTCTCTCTCTCTCCCCTCCTATCTCTCTTTCCCTTCCTCTCTGTCTCTCTCACGCACACGCACGATCTCTTTCTTTCTCTCTCTGTGTCTCTCTGCCTCCTTCTCTCTATTAAATCGAAATCAGCACAGTTCGAACCTAGTAATTTCTTTTATGCACAAATGTGCCTTTCATAATCTGGTGGAGTCTTAGGCCCTAGGGAAATATTAATGATTATAACTACAATGCTCTTGAAATAATCAATCTTTACAGCAGAACGGGCAGCAAAGAGAACAATTTTCATATTGCAATCCAGGACGCTTTATCGGCAGAGGTAGTCATCATTCTGCACCGGTCTATGATATTCTACAAAGTACTAAAATCGCAAATTTCTTCTTTACATACGCTAGGAAGTTTACATTTGTTCTAGTGTTACTATCTGCCCACCAACGTAAATAACGAAAGAAGTGGGACTGGATTCTCTTCAACTCTGATAAGCCCGTGAAGACAAAACAACTAACGTTATTAAAACGGGTTGCAATCTCTCTCTCTCTCTCTCTCTCCTCTTCTCTCTCTCTCTCTCTCTCTCTCTCTCTCTGTCTCTCGTCTCTCTGTCTCTCGTCTCTGTCTCTCTCTCTCTCTGTCTCTCTCCTCTCTCTGTCTCTCTCTCTCTCTCTGTCCTCTCCTCTTCTGCTTCTTCTCTCTCTCTCTCTCTCCTCTCTCTCTCTCTCTTCTCTCTCTTCTGTCTGTCTGTCTGGGTGGTAGGTTTAAAATTATATATATCATCATGACAAGTTACTTAAGAATGTTTGCAACTCTCTACTTCTGTCTCATGAAGTTTATACTTATATGTACAGGTGTACTACCATAGCAAGTCAATGCAATGTTTTAACAATGTACACACTTTTATTTACTAATATACCTTGCGTACTTGATGACATAAATAAACACAAACAATTAATAATCAGGAAACAAAAGAAAACGCAAGGGAAAAATCAAGATTGCCCAAAGCGAAAGACTGTCAAGTAAATATTCAGTTCTTTTCAGCAAAGCTGCATTTCAATTCCTGTCTGCGAGTTAAATGGCATAACGAATAGGCTGGTGTTTCTGGTTTATAACAAGTTCTTAAAAAAATCGTCAAAAGATTTACAGAAAGAAATGAGGGA
>JAPXFY010000015.1:47487454-47499954 GCA_030674185.1 Monoplex corrugatus | reverse complement strand
ACCATTACCACATTATCACCCCACCACCATTACCACATTATCACCACCACCACCATTACCACATCATCACCACCACCACAATTACCACATTATCACCATCACCACCATTACCACCTTTCTATATCCCCTATCATTATCACTCACCACCACCGCTACCATTACCACCTTATCATTACCACTACCAACACCATTACCACCTTACCACAGCAACTATCACTACCATCACCACATTATCACCATCACTAAAATAACCACCTTACCATCTCCATTACCATCACCATCTCACCATCACCACTATATTTGCCACCTTACCACAATCACTACCAGTACTACCTTACCACTCCACTACTATTACCACCATCACTACCAGTACCACCTTACTACCCCCACTACCACTACCACTTTACCACCCCTTTACCATTACCACCTTGCCACCACCACTACCATTACCACCTTACCACCCCTTTACCATTACACTTTACCACCCTTTTACCATTACCACCTTACCACCACAACTACCATTACCACCTTACCACCCCACTACCATTACCACCTTTCCACCACCACTACCATTACCACTTTACCATCCCTTTACCATTACCACTTACTACCCCTTTACCATTACCACCTTACCACCACCACTACCATTACCACCTTACCACCACCACTACCATTACCACCTTACCACCACCACTAACATTACCACCTTACCACCACCACTACCATTACCATCTTACCACCACAACTACCATTACCACATTACCACCACTACTACCATACTACCTTACCACCACTACTACCATTACAACTTACCACCACCACTACCATTACCACCTTACCACTACCATCACCACCTTACCACCACCACTACCTTTGCCACATTTTCACCACCACTACAATTACCACCTTACCACCACCACAACCATTACCACATTACCACTACCACTACCATTACCACCTCACCACCACTTTTTTTTAACCACCGTACCATCACCACTACCATTACCACCACCACTACCATTACCACCACCATTACCATTACCACCTTACCAGAACCACTACATTTTCACCATACCACCACCACTACCATTACCACCTTACCACCCATTACCATTACCGCCTTACCACCCCTACTACCATTACCACCTTACCAACAATACAATTACCACTTCACCACCATAACTACTATTACCACCTCACCACCAACACTACCAATGCCATCTTACAACCCCACTACCATTACCACCTTACCACCACCACTACAATTACCACCTCACCACCTTCACTACCATTACCACCTTACCACCAACACTACCAATACCACCCTACAACCCACCTACCACTACCACCACCTACCCTTACCACCTTACCACCACCACTACCCTTACCACCCTTAACCTTACCACCAACTATCATTACCACCTTACCACCACCACTACCATTACCACCTTACCACCACCACTACCATACCACTTTACCACCACTACTACCATCACAACCTTACCACCACCACAACAATTACCACCTTACCACCCAACTAATATTACCACCTTACCACCACCACTACCACTACCACCTTATCAGCATCACTACCATACCACCTTACCATCCAACTATTATTACCACCTTACCACCATCACTACCATTACCACCTTATCAGCATCACTACCATACCACCTTACCATCCAACTATTATTACCACCTTACCACCATCACTACCATTACCACCTTATCAGCATCACTACCATACCACCTTACCATCCAACTATTATTACCACCTTACCACCATCACTACCATTACCACCTTATCAGCATCACTACCATACCACCTTACCATCCAACTATTATTACCACCTTACCACCACCACTACCACTACCACCTTACCACCACCGCTACCATACCACCTCACCACCACCACTACCATTCCACCTTACCACCACCACTACCATTACCACCTTACCACCACCACTACCATTAACACCTTACCACCACCACTACCATACCACCTTACCACCACCACTACCATTACCACCTTATCAGCATCACTACCATACCACCTTACCACCATCACTACCATTACCACCTTACCACCACCACTACAATTACCACCTTACCACCACCACTACAATTACCACATTACCACCACCACTACAATTACCACCTTACCACCACCACTACAATTACCACCTTACCACCACCACTACAATTACCACCTTACCACCACCGCTACCATACCACCTCACCACCACCACTACCATTCCACCTTACCACCACCACTACCATTACCACCTTACCACCACCACTACCATTAACACCTTACCACCACCACTACCATTACCACCTTACCACCATCACTACCATTACCACCTTACCAGCACCACTACAATTACCACATTACCACCATCACTACAATTACCACCTTACCACCACCACTACAATTACCACCTTACCACCACCACTACAATTACCACATTACCACCACCACTACAATTACCACCTTACCATCCCACTACAATTACCATCTTACCACCACCACTGCAATTACCACCTTACCACCCCACTACAATTACCACCTTACCACCACCACTACAATTACCACCTTACACCACCAACCACTTACCACAATACATACCACCTTACCACCACCACTACAATTACCACCTTACCACCACCACTACAATTACTATCTTACCACCACTACTGCAATTACCACCTTACCATCCCACTACAATTACCACCTTACCACCACCACTACAATTACCACCTTACCACACCACTACAATTACCACCTTACCACCACTATCATCACCACCTTACCACTCTATTACAGTTGCCATCTCACCACCACCACTACCATTACTACCTTTTCACCACCACTGCCATTACCACCTTACCACCACCGCTACCATTACACCTTACCACCCCACTACCATTACCACATTACCACCACCACCACCACTACCACCTTACAACCCCACTACAATTACCACCTTACCACCACTACTACAATTACCACCTTACCACACCACTACAATTACCACCTTACCACCACTACTACAATTACCACCTTACAACCCCACTACAATTACCACCTTGCCACCACTACTACAATTACCACCTTACCACGCCACTACAATTACCACCTTACCATCCCACTACAATTACCACCTTACCACCACCACTACCATTACCACCTTACCACCACCACTACAATTACCACCTTACCATCCCACTACAATTACCACCTTACCACCACCACTACAATTACCACCTTACCACCACCACTACAATTACCACCTTACCATCCCACTACAATTACCACCTTACCACCATCACTACAATTACCACCTTACCACCCCACTACAATTATCACCTTACCACCACCACTACAATTACCACCTTACCACACCACTGCAATTACCACCTTACCACCACCACTACAATTACCACCTTACCACACCACTACAATTACCACCTTACCACCACTATCATCACCACCTTACCACTCTATTACAGTTGCCACCACACCACCACCACTACCATTACTACCTTACCACCACCACTACCATTATCACCTTACCACCACAGCTACCATTACCACCTTACCACCCCACTACCATTACCACATTACCACCACCACCACCACTACCACCTTACAACCCCACTACAATTACCACCTTGCCACCACTACTACCTTTACCACTTTATCACCTCTACTGCCCCAGTACCATTGCCACCTCACCATTATCACTACTATTACCACATAACCGCCACCAGTATTATTACCAAATTACTGCCACCACTACCATTACAACTCTACCACCACCACTATCATTCGTACAATACTGCCACCACTACCATTACCACCTTAACACCACCACTACCATTACCACCTTACCACAACCACTACAATTACCACCTTGCTTACCACCACCACTACCATTACCACCTCACCACCACCACAAACCATTACCACCTTACTGTCTGCTTTCACTGGGCTATCGAAAATCATAAAATGTGTCTTCTTCTTTTCCTTAACAGTTGATCAGCCTGGACTCCCTAACAATATTAGTGCTGTCGCCCTGTCTAAAGTGGACGCCTCAGTTTGATTTGTCGTCGCTGACGTCTTCGTCATCATCATCATCATCATCGTCGTCTTCTTCGTCATCGTGTTCCAATTCCTCTTTATCTTCCTTGTCATCGTCATTATCATCGTCATCATCATCATTATCATCATCATCGTTGTCGTCATCGTTGTCGTCATCATCATCATGAAACGTATGTTACGCGTGAGATTTCGTTTAATAAATTCACCTCAAAAGAGGATGCAAGTGTATACACGAAAACACATACATGACTGCTATGCTATCGATCAATGATTACTATCAACTGCACATACTGTACTTCTCTTCGTACTAACCAGAAAATGTGATTACATTTTCTCTCTCTCTCTCTCTCTCTCTCTCTCTCTCTCTCTCTCTCTCTCTCTCTCTCTCTCTCTCTCTCTATCTCTCACTCTCTCTCTCTCTGTGTCTCTGTCTCTCTCTCTCTCTTCTCTCTCTCTCTCTTCTCTCTCTCTCTCTTCTCTCTCTCTTCTCTCTCTCTTTCCCCCCCCGCTCTCTCATACACACACGCACACACACACATAATTATACACACACACACAAAGATACACACACGCACACACACACACACAAAGATACATGCACACACACACACACACACACACACACACACACACACACACACACACACACATACACACACACACACAAGCACAAGCACAAGCACACATACACATGCATTGGTATTAGGGATGCAGCCAAGATGAATCACTCTCTACACACAGGTCTATATCTGTTCTGGGCAAATACAACAGTGAACACAGTCATCCAACTTCTGCAAACGACGGCCAGTATTTCGAGTTGAAAGCGATAGGAGTGGAGAAGACTGTCAGTCTGTTTCTAACACTACATTGACACAACCAACATTCATTCTAGGTTTTTTGTTTGTTTGTTTTTGTTTTACTGTGTTTTGTTTGTTTGTTTGTTTGTTTGTTGTTTTTGCACATTCTACTCTGGTAAGTTTTACCATGATCTTGCAAGCTATTTTAAGACGGTCACAGTCGGCTATGCATTTCAGTGCTACAAGTTTAAGGTACGTGAGAATTGTTGCACTGGAAAATTTAGTATTCTGTCATTCAACAGGAGAGAGCGAGAGAGAGAGAGAGAGAGAGAGAGAGAGAGAGAGAGGAGAGAGAGAGAGAGAGAGAGAGAGAGAGAGAGAGAGAGAGAGAGAGAGAGAGAGATATGGGCAGACACAGAGACCAGGACTCCTTTCCACGCGGCGCTTGCAGAAAAAGATGTGCTTTCATATTTAGTCTTGTATCCCAAATGAAGACCCATGCCAGGCGATAATAGCTGTACCAATATGAATACTCATCCGTTGGACTGGCGGGAGAGTCTGTCATCATCATTATCACGTTATTCCTAGCAGGTTTACGGTCATCTCTGAGCCGTTTTTAGTCAAATGCACAGTCACATATTACGGTTATACCATTGATACGTTTGCTTGTGATGGTGCTTTCATAAGTTTGCGATTATTTACTTTGATTTCTGTAGACACATTATTTATACTTATCTTGTATATATTTATACATATACATATATATATATATATATATATACTCTGTGTGTGTGAGTGTTTGTGTATGTACGTATGTGTGTGTGTGTGTGTCTGTGTGTGTGTGTGTGTGTGTGTGTGTGTGTTGTGTGTGTCTGTGTGTGTGTCTCTCTGTGTGTGTAGCGCTATTCTCTAAGCTCAGTAGAATTCACTGCGCGTTACACAGAAGGAAACGTTTTAGTAGAGCACAGAGAAATCAAATTATTAGGAAAACTGACCACTTTCCACTATATTCTTGCACAGAATGTATCTTTGGTTAGGCATGCATGCTGGATGTTTTACATGTGTGTTTCCATAATCCACCCAATGACTTGACTTACAGGACACTTAACAAAGAATTTCAATACCTTGCAAGCGTATACACATGAATGGGTTTCAGGCGCTGGCAGGTTGCATACATGGTTGACATAGCAAATCGGAAAATACTCTCCACCCTTAACCAGTCAGGCGGAGAGGTTTAGGTAGATCGAACCCAGGACCTTCCGATCGGAACTCGGCGTTCACGTGCCCGTTGATTCCACATTGATAAAAACCCAGCTCACGAAAAGATTTACCTCTCTTAACAAAACACACTAATGAAGAAATCCCGTCTGTATTCTCCAAGTATTTTACCACCAAAATGCAAACTCTTCGTGACAAGCTTGACAGGACACCCTGTCAACCCTGCCCACCTGACCCTTCCTTCTCTGGCACTCCTCTTACTACTTTTACCCCAGTCTCACAAGAAGAAATTCTCAACACAATCAGATCCATGTCGTTCGAAACCTGCAAAGTGGATCCTCTTCCAGGTTCTCTCTACTCCGACTGTCTCCCTACTCTCCTCCTATTCATCACTGACATCATCAACACTTCTCCTCAAAACTAGAACCGTCCCGGATTCTTTCAAGCCTGCTATCGTTCACCCTGTCCTCAAGAAATACAATTTAGACCCAAATGAACTGAAAAACTGCCGGCCCATTTCTAATCTCTCTTTCTTGTCAAAACTCATCGAAAAAGTTGTCCTCAACCAGCTGAACTCTCACCTGTCTGCCAACAATCTCCTCAATCCTTTCCATCAGCCTACCGCCAGTGCCACAGCACTGAAACTGTCCTACTACACATTCTCAACAATCTCCTCCTTGCAACTGATTTGGCAAAGTCTCTCTCCTCACACTCCTTAATCTGTCTGCAGCCTTTGATACCATTGATCATGGTATTCTCCTCTCTAGACTCCATCAATTTTTGGCATCTCTGACACTGCGCTCTCTTGGTTCACTTCATATCTATCAAACAGAAAACAAACTGTTCTCATTAATGGCACTTACTCTCAACCTGCATACCTGACCTGTGGTGTTCCACAAGGATCTGTCCTTGGCCCTGTTCTTTTCACTCTTTACACCTCCCCCTTGTGCACCATCATCAACTCCCACTCTACAAAACACCACTTCTATGCTGATGACACCCAACTTCAAGACAGTGACTCACCTGACAATATACAGCGCCTTTTGACTCGCACCACTGAGTGTTACTCGGACATTAAGAACTGGATGACATACAATAAACTTCAGCTTAATGACGACAAGACAGAAGCTATCCTCATTGGCACCCGTCAGAAACTTTCTCAGCTGCCTCCTCTTTCTCTCCCATTAACACATCAGTCCCAATTATTTCTGATTCAGCTAAAAACCTTGGTGTCTGCATTGACTCTACCCTCTCCATGAACAACTTTGTTTCTCAAACTGCCAGATCTTGCTACTATCACCTCCATCGTATAAGCCTGATCAAGAAGTATCTCTCTGTCGAAACAACTGCAAAACTCGTTCTCTCCTTCATAATGTCTCGCATTGACTATTGCAATTCACTCCTGTCTGGTCATCCTGCCTCCACCATTCACATCCTACAGCGCATTCAAAACAATGCTGCACGCCTTGCACTCAAAAAGAAAAAAAGCTGACCACATCTCTCCTCTCCTGGCACAACTTCACTTGCTCCCTGTATCAAAGCACATACAGTACAAACTAGACACCATCTGCTACAAACGCCTCAATAACACAGCCCCTGATTACCTGTCAAGACTACTTGAGATCTATGATCCCTCACGTACCCTCCGCTCTGCCTCCAATCCTCTCACTTTTCGCTTTCCACGCACTAAGCTCAATACCTATGGTCCACGAGCCTTCTGTTTCTGGTCCACTCTCCTGGAACAAACTTCCTCTCTCAGTCCGTCAGCAACCTACTTTTGTCTCCTTCAAGTCCGCTCTCAAAACCCACCATTTCTCCTCTGCATAAAATCATGACCTCGCTCAACCCCCACTGCAGCCTGTCTCCACTCGGTGTGGAATCACATTGTAATATATATTTGTATATAATATGTTCTCTGTGATTTTCCATTGCTTTTCTTCTTTTCCCCCATTTATAGCCATGTGTGTGTGTGTGTGTGTGTGTGTGTGTGTATGTGTGTGTGTGTGTTTTGTGTGTGTGTGTGTGTGTGTGTGTGTGTGTGTGCGCGCGCATGTGTGTGCATGCGTGCGTATGTGTATGTTCAGCGCTTAAACTTGATTTCTATCAAGATTTTGTGCTACATAAATATTGTAAATATTATCATTTTAAACTCTCAGTTAGTCTGAACATGGTGTCCTTGAAATTTGTCTCTCCTTTTCTGCATTCTCGTTGAATCGTCTCGATTTCAGATTGTACGTACTGTATGTGAATCTAACAACTATGCTTCAGATGATTTTTTTTCCCAGTTCTTAGGCACCTGATCATCATGGATATAAACAAACCTGATCATTATGAGTATGAATAGGTGAAAAATAAAACAACCAAAAATAACCGTAATAAAGATAATCGACTGTCCTAAAACACGTTGCAAACGGACTTTAAACGAAAAAAAAGGGGGGGAAACAAAGGAAAGACAACTAAAAGGGATGTACGGTGAAAAATACAAGGTTGGAGGGGAAACAACTGATTAATTTGGTGACAGATCATCAAGCTAAAAATTCTTTCTCCAAAGATCTGACCACATCCCCACATTTGTCTTCCTGTCAAGAGAATTAATTGGCACCCAAAACAAAACAAACAAAAACTGATAATACAAAGAAAAAGGAAAGAAAAAATGGAACAAAGCCAGCGCCTCTGATGACGGCTTTTCAACAGCTTTGTGGGACTAGTGTCAGCAAAATAAAGTCAAAGAAAGAGCTTAAGAAACGATAATAAAAACAAACAAAAAAAGCACAAGCCAACCCCCCCCCCCCCCCCCACACACACACACACACATCGGAAATTGTCTAATACTAACGAACATACATCTTGTTCAAATGGCATCGGTAGTAGTGTGTCGTGTTATTGTTGTTATTGTCGTTGCTGTTGTTGTTGTTGTTGTTGTTGTTGTTATTGTTGTTGTTAAGTTTACTTCAATGTTTTTGTTGCTGTTGTCGTTGAAGTCCTTGCTGGCTTGTTCTTGGTATCATTCGTGCTTTGCTGTTATTGTTCTTGTTGGTTTGTTGTTTCTGTCTTTGACAATGGTGATAAAATTAGTACAGTAGCAGCAGTAGCCGCAGCAGCACAGCAGCAGCAGCAGCAACAGCAGCAGCAGGAGTAGTAGTAGTAACAGCAATGGTGGTAGTAATAATGGCAATAGTGATATTGGTAGTAGTAGTAGTAGTAGTAATGATAGTAGTGATGAAAGCAATGGTAGTAATAACAGCAGGGGCAACAGTAGTAGTAGTAGTAGTAGTAGTAGTATAGGGACCAGTCGTAGTAGTAGCAGGAATAGTGATAATTGGAGATGGACTAGTAGTAGTTGAAGTAATAGTAGTAATAATGGTAGTTTCATCATTGGCAGGAGTAGCAGCAGCAATCGTAGTAGTAGTAGTAGTGGTGGTGGTGGTGGTAGTAGTAATAGTAGTGATAGCAGTAATATTAGCAGCAGCAGCAGTGGTAGCAGTAGCAATAGTCAATATTGAACTTCAAAATTGCATTTTTTTGACAGCAAAATGAGGTGAAACACAAGTTTGAGAATAACGAGGTTTACTGATGTGTTTCAGGATTTCATAAAATCCTCTAGCATGGTTTACATCAACAGCTATATTAACTACACCTGCCAGTATTTCATTTACGTTAATATGTAAAGAACACAAGTACACATGTGGCATCCAGGACTGCCTACCAGAATGATGTGTCTCCAAACAAAAGAAAGAAGGAGATACAATCATTATGGTAAAAATAAACTCGACATGGCTCTTAACAACAGCTGTAGAGTCTTCTACAATACGTAAGTATTGTCAGAAAAGCCAGTTATCATGAAAACAAAAAAAAACACACATACACACACGCACACACACACACACACACACACACACACACACACACACACACACACACACACACACACACACACACAAAACACACACGCATACACACATACACACACACACACACACACACACACACACACACACACACACACACACACACACACACACACACACACACACACACTCGTGCACTCGCGCACAATATGTCAGTATGTTTAAAAAAAACTCATTGTTAAGTTGGTCCTAATCGTCGGAAAACTACGTGTTGAGTTGGGAACCTGACATGCTTGAAATGACTGATACAAAACGTCAGAACAATCTTCAGAAAGTCAACACTTGGCATAGCGATCACAAACATATTGGATTGGATTGAACTTTTTTTTTTTTTGGGGGGGGGGGGTGAGGGGTGAGGGGATGCAACCAAGTTTTCTTTTCTGCGAGAAATGCGAGCCATTTCCACAGGAAAGTCACGTTGCCGTGGTACAGCGCCACGTTTCAATTTCTTCTTCAGGAGAGCATTTTTTGCTTAATGACGCAGGATTTTTCGACGGCACCTTCGTCGTCGTCGTCGTCGTTGTCATCATCATCATCATTGTTATTATTATCATTATCATAATTATTATTATTGTTGTTATTATTATTATTATTATTATTATAATTATACATTATAACTATTATATTATCATTCTTTTATTATTTTTATTATTATCACAATGTCAGTAATTATCGATATCAATTATATCATTTGTCATCATCGTCATCATCGTCGTCATCATCGTCGTCATCGTCGTCGTTGTCGTCGTCGTCGTCGTTACATCATCATCATCCATCATCATCATCATCATCATACATCATCATCATCATCATCATCACTCGTCATCATCATCATCATCACCACCACCATCATCATCGTCGTTATCATAACAAGATAATAAGATTTTTTTAGCCCAGTGCACAGACACAAGGAAAATGTTTTGGCTATGCATACAATCACACTCACACCTTACAACAATAACAATATTGAACATCATAAAGGACATATTCGTCGGTCATCCACGGAATCGAAAAAACACAGGCACATAACACACACACACACACACACACACACACACACACACACACACACACACACACACACACACACACACACACACACACACACACACACACACACACACACACACACACACACACACACACACATTCACGCCACGGCGCGCGAATCCGAGACACCTTAGCTGGCAACTTTTTGGTTAAGCCCTGCCGGCTGTTAATAGCGCGCATATTACATGATAATCATAACGATAATAATCACTACGAAAAAAACTAAATAACAAAAATGACACTACTACTACTACTACTACTACTACTACTACTACTATACTACTACTACTACTACTACTACTACTCTACTACTATGTGAGATAATATAGATGATGAGATGATGATATGATGATATGATGATGATGATGATTATCGTTACTATATCAAAAGCAATCAACGAAACTTAAGCATGAGATTGTAGTTTGGGTTGCTCAGAATGCTCTTACACTCGAACAGTTCCATTTAGGAATCAACACAATATGTAAGTCTCTACACGACAGTTCCATTTAGATCCCACATTGTAAGGATTCTTTACACTCGAACAGTTCCATTTAGGATCACACCAATATGTAATGTTCTCTACACTCGAACAGTTCCATTTAGGATCCACACCAATATGTAATGTTCCTACACTCGAACAGTTCCATTTAGGATCCACACCAATATGTAATGTTCTCTACACTCGAACAGTTCCATTTAGGATCCACACCAATATGTAATGTTCCCTACACTCGAACAGTTCCATTTAGGATCCACACCACCATGTCAATGATGTTTGGTTACATTCTTAAAGTCTGAAAAAAGAACGAAAAGAAAAACAACTATACACTTTTAGAGTTTCAGTTGGGGAAGGGACGGGGAGAAAAATTACGAGACCAATGAAAAGCTAGGCTGACTCCAGCAGAATGACTGGAGCATCAGAGCATTAAGCTTGGCAGCAAGCAGATCTGTTTTCATCATTCTCGCTTGGATTGAAGTGGAGACACGAACTCTTGTGTCCATCATCATCATCAGGTGCCCTGCTGCATGGCGTTGGCGATCATGGACTTCCATCTGTCTCTATCTCTCGTTGCCCCTAGTATCTCCCCCACCCTCCGTTGTGACCAGGTGCTTCAACCCCCCTTCCTCATAAAATGGCCTATAAATGTTGCCTGTCTTTTCCTAATCTTCCTTATGAGTGATCTACTTGTGTCTGCCTCCATCAAAACTGTCTCGTTTGTTTTCTTTGCTGTCCATGGAACTCTCAACATTCTTCTTAGAAACCTCATCTCGGCTGCCTCTATCTTGTTCTGGTTTGCTTGTTGACTGTCCACGCCTCACATCCGTACAACAGTATTGGTTCTATATAGCATTCAAGAACTCTGTTCCTGATGTTAATTGATAGGCATTTGTTGGTAAGAATGCTTGTCATCTTCTTG
>JAPXFY010000015.1:47479954-47482454 GCA_030674185.1 Monoplex corrugatus | reverse complement strand
ATAATAATAATAGTAACGATAACACTACTACTACTACTATTACTACTACTGCTACTACTACTACTGCTACGAATGATGATAATAATAGTAAAATAATAACAATAATGATAATAATAGAAAAATGATAATAATAGAAAAAATAGTAATAGTAAATATAATCATATAAAGATATAGTAATATAATGATAATATTTGTAATAATACTAATAATAATACTAGTAATAATGATAATACTAATAATACTAATACTGATACTGATACTACTACTACTACTACTACTACTACTACTACTACTATTAATGATAATAATAATAATAATAATAATAATAATAATAATAATAAATAATAATAATAATAATAATAATAATAATAATAATAATAATAATAATAATGCATTAACAACAACAACAACAACAACAATAATAATAAATAATAATAATAATAATAATAATAATAATAATAATAATAATAATAATAATAATAATAATAATAATATATAATAATAATAATAATAATATAATAATAATAATAATAATAATAATAATATAATAATAATAATAATAATAATAATAATAATAATAATAATAATAATGATAATAATAATGATAATAATAATGATAATAATAATGATAATAATAATAATAATAATAATAATAATAATAATAATATAATAATAATAATAATAATAATAATAATAATAATAATAATAATAATATCTGAGCCAGGGTCAAAAGTATTTTTTGGGGGGTGACTTTCCTAATTCAAATCATTGCAACTACATTTCTTGACTTTGCACAGACTGAACAATCCTAGATATTGAGCTTTAAAGTTCAAATCATATAGCAGACATGAATTCATTGAGGTTGAACAAATCATTTATTAGCCAGTCAATTTTATATTTACACTTTTACTCAAATTTCAGCTTTCCTTTCACAGATAGCTGTAGTAGGCTGAGAATAAGGTTTGGTGTTAAACCTGTGGTTGTACCTATGTGTGTAGTTTTTAGTTTCTTATCAAGGTCACTCACTAGTTTATAATTTCATTTGGGTTTTTGCCTATTTGTTTCATATATTCTGCAATATTAAAGTGTAAATATATTAAGGTTTCAATCGTGACACTTTTGTGTCACATGCCTACAGTTCTTTGATCAATCACAGTGAAAAAACATTATTAAAAACTGCAATGAAATAGTTCGTTTCAAGTTTTATGCATAAAACTGTCTGAATAGAACTCATCAGCATTGCAATCAAATGGATACTTTGGAAACTATTTGAGTTTTTAGCGTTCGTGTGACACCTGTCACGGATGAAACTATGCCCTATAAAGTATGAGCTACTGCATCTGGAAAAGCCAAATGATTTGTTCAACCACCATAAATTCATGTCTGCTATGTGCAGCGATTTGAACTAGGAAAGTCACCACAAAGTACCTTTTAACCCTGGCTCTGCTGCTGCTACTATTACTACTACTACTGAAACAGTGAAGAGAACGATACAAATAAGAAATAATGATGATGATGATGATGATGATGGTGATGATAATAATAATGTCACCAACTATAATACAATACAATACAATACAATACAATACAATCATACAATACAATACAATAACAATGCAAATCAATACAATACAATAACAATACAATATAATATAATATAATATAATAAATATAATATAATATAATATAATATAATATAATATAATATATATATATAATATAATATAATATAATATAATATAATATAATATTAAAGAAATAACAACAATAACAACAACAATGATAATGATAATAAAAACAATAACAACCATAATAATAATGCATAGAGCGCACAGAGTCCATGTGGAAAATTGCTGGTTGCACTTAACATAGCAACAACCAACAAATAGAAGTGTGGGAGATGCCATGTACAGACATTTAAATCAGCCTAAACGAAGTCGGATCATACAAACAACGATGTAACAGAAATTAAACCCTCTGGTACTCGCGTATTTCAGCAAAGATGGAGCTGACCTGCCTTCACTCACCAGCGTTCCCGACCCTCAGGGCAATAGTAAGGGGCAATCCTGTCGGCTCTCTGTCATCACAAGCCTGTCGCTAACAAGATGACAACACAATGAATCAGACTCTGGAGTGCGAATTTGTGGGAATGAGGAATGAGTGGGGATGGTTGGGGGGGGGGATACAATCAGCATTGCTTGATTTAACTTGAGTGACGTTTCCATATTCTCGTGAAAGGTTTTGATAGCGTCTGAAACGAAAAGCCCATCGCATGTAATCTGATATGTCAAACCCGATTCATTATTTTCACAGAAGTTTTTGGTAGCGGCTGAATCAGAGAAAAAAGGGCATTCTGTTTTGTTGCACCCTCTCGAGTTACTTTGTTCTCAGTCGTTTTCTGCGTGTGTGTGTTGTTGCTTTTTTGTTCATATTTTTTTGTTTTCATTTCTTTGTTGTCTCTTTGTTTCGAGTGACAAAGTCTCCACAAACACACACACAC
>JAPXFY010000015.1:47470632-47472354 GCA_030674185.1 Monoplex corrugatus | reverse complement strand
TTTTCTTCTTTCCTTCTTTTCCTTTCTTCTTCCTTCTTCTTCTTCTTTCTTCTTTCTTCTTTTTCTTCTTTTCCTTCTTCTTTCTCTCTTCTCTTCTTCTTCTCTTCTTTCTTCTTCTTCTTCCTTCTTCTTTCTTTTCTTCTTCTTTCTTCTTCTTCTCTTCTCTTCTTCTTCTTCCATTCCTTTCTTCTTTTCTTTTCTTTCTTCTTCTTCTTCTTTTCTTCTTCTTCCATTCCTTCTTTCTCTTCTTCTTTCTCTTCTTCTTCTCTTCTTCCTTCTTCTTTCTTCTTCTTCTTTCCTTCTTCTTCTCTTCTTCTTCTTTCTTCTTCTTCTTCTTCTTCTCTTCTTCTTCTTCTTCTTCATTCTTCTTCTTCTTCTTCCTTCTTCTTCTTTCCATTCTTCTTCTTCTTCTTCTTCTTCTTCTTCTTCTTCTTCTTTCTTCTTCTTCTTCTTCTCTTCTTCTTTCTTCTTCTTCTTTTTCTTCTTCTCTTCTTCTTCTTCCTTCTTCTTCTTCTTCTTCTTCTTCTTCTTCTTCTTCTTCTTCTTCTTCTTCTTCTTCTTCTTCTTCTTCTTCTTCTTCTTCTTCTTCTTCTTCTTCTTCTTTCTTCTTCTTCTTCTTCTTCTTCTTCCTTCTTCTTCTTCTTCTTCTTCTTCTTCTTCCTTCTTCTTCTTCTTTCTTCTTCTTTCTTCTTCATTCTTCTTCTTCTTCTTCCTTCTTCTTCTTCTTCTTCTTCTTCTTCTTCCATTCTTCTTCTTCTTCTCTCTTCTTCTCTTCTTCTTCTCTTCTTCTTCTTCTTCTTCTTCCATTCTTCTTCTCTTCTTCTTCCTTCTTCTTCTTCTTCTTGCTTCTTCGTTCTTCCTTCTTCTTCTTCTTCGCATTCTTCTTCTTCTTCCTCTTCTTTCTTCTTCGCTTCTTCTTCTTCTTCTCATTCTTCTTCCTTCTTCGCATTCTTCTTCTTCTTCGCATTCCTTCTCTTCTTCTTCGCATTCTTCTTCTTCTTCGCATTCTTCTTCTTCTTCTTCTTCTTCTTCTTCGCATTCTTCTTCTCTTCCTTCTTCTTCTTCTTCTGCATTCTTCTTCTTCTTCTTCTTCTTCTTCTTCTTCTTCGCATTTCTTCTTCTTCTTCCATTCTTCTTCTCTTCTTCTTCTTCTTCTTCTTCCTTCTTCTTCTTCTTCTTCGCATTCTTCTTCTTCTTCCTTCTTCTTCTTCTTCGCATTCTTCTTCTTCTTCCATTCTTCTTCTTCTTCGCATTCTTCTTCTTCTTCGCATTCTTCTTCTTCTTCGCATTCTTCTTTTCTTCGCATTCTTCTTCTTCTTCGCATTCTCTTCTTCTTCTTCGCATTCTTCTTCTTCTTCGCATTCTTCTTCTTCTTCGCATTCTTCTTTTCTTCTTCGCTTCTTCTTCTTCTTCGCATTCTTCTTCTTCGCTTCTTCTTCTTCTTCGCATTCTTCTTCTTCTTCGCATTCCTTCTTCTTCTTCGCATTCTTCTTCTTCTTCGCATTCTTCTTCTTCTTCGCATTCTTCTTCTTCTCTTCGCATTCTTCTTCTTCTTCGCATTCTTCTTCCCTTCTTCGCATTCTTCTTCTTCTTCGCATTCTTCTTCTTCTTCGCATTCTTCTTCTTCTTCCATTCTTCTTCTTCTTCGCATTCTTCTTCTTCTTCGCATTCTTCTTCTTCCTTTCTCCTCCATTTCTTCTTCTTCTTCCATTCTTCTTCTTC
>JAPXFY010000015.1:47443132-47463132 GCA_030674185.1 Monoplex corrugatus | reverse complement strand
AAACAAAAAAACAAACAAACAAACAAAAAACAAAAAAAACAAACAAACAAACAAACAAACAAAAAAAAACCCCTTACCCCAGTTGTTCTCTCCTGTTTGGATATTTCCTCCCCTTCCCTGAAGTTCCCTGGAAGAGCCTTTGCCTTATCCTCCCTGCCTGACGTTCTCTCCCCTTGAATTTCCCTCTCACTTGTCCCCCTCCTACTCCATTGCTTCTCCCAGACTTCCTTCAGCCAACTTCCCTCCAAGTTCCCTCTTTGTTTTTTCCTTTTAATCGCCACAACCTTTGTCCCCATTCCCAGAGTTTTGATTTTTGTTCCCCACCCAAATATCCCTCCATTTGTTTTAACCTTATTTAGAGTTCCCTCCCTCTGTTTACCCCCACCCAGAGTTCCCTCCTGCTGTTCTCCCAACCAGAATTCCCTTCCTCTACCCCCCCCCCCTGGAGTTCCCTCCCTCTGTTTCCCTCTTCAACAAGAGTTCCTTTTCTTTATTTTCCTCCCCAACCACAGTCCACTCCCACTGTTTCATCTCCACCCGGAGTTCCCTCCTTTTCTTCCCCCCCCCACCAACCAAAGGACCTTTTTCTGTTCCCCCACCTCCACCCGGAGTTCCCACTGTCCGTTTCACCCACCCAACCCCACCCAGAGAGTTCCCTCTCTCTGTTTCCCACACCCATAGTTCGCTCATTCTATCTCCCCCACCCGGAATTCCCTCCCCCTGTCACCCCACCCGGAGTTCCCTCCCTCTGTTTCCCTCCACCCAAAGTTCCATTCCTTTGTTCTCAACCCCCCATCTAGAGTTTCCTTCCACTCTCTCTGGATAATGGGAAACAGAGGGTGGGAATTCAGAATGGGGGAACAGAGTTAGGAAATCTGGGGTGGGGTGGGGGAATGGAAAGTTCCTGCCTTCTGACCCTCCTGAGTGTCCTCCCTCTCTTCCCCCCTGAGTTTCCTCCCTCTGCTCCCCACACCCTGAACCCCCGAGTTCACAGCCTCTGTTCCTATCCCACCCTTCAGAGTACCCTCCCTCTGTTCTTCTTCCATCCGGAGTTCTCTCCCTCGGTTCTACTCCCTGGAGTTCCCTCCCTCTTCTACCCCCTGGAATTCCCTCCCTCTGTTCTACACTCCCGAGTTCAATCCCCTCTGTACTCCCCCCCTGGAGTTTTTCCTTCCTTTGTTCTCCACACTTCCCCATCCCGAGTTCCCTTCCAGTGTTCCCCCATCCAGAGTTCTCTTCCACTGTTACACACCTGGAGTTTCCTCTACCTGCAGTTCCTACCCTCTGTTACCCCTAGGAGTTCCCTCCCTCTGTTTTTCCCCACCCAGATTTCCCTCCATTTGTCACTGCTCCAGAGTTCCCTCTCTATCTGCTCCTCCCAACCAGAGTTCCCTTCATCTGTTCCTCCCACCCAGAGTCCCTCCCTCTGTTTGCTCCTCACCAGGAGTTCTTTCCCTCTGCCCCCCCCCCCCCCAAACACACCTGGAATTGCCTCTGTTTCCCCAAGGAGTTCCCTTTGTCTGCCCCCCCCCCCCCCGGAATTTCCTCAATGCCCCTTCCCTCCCTCCAGAGTTCCCACCCTCTGTTCCCCCCAACCTGGAGATCCCTCCCTCAGTCCTCCCATGAGTGTCCTCCCCTCTTCTCCCCAAGTTCCCTCCCTCTGTTCCCCCTGGAGTTCCCTCTCTCTGTTCTACACCCTCTGAAGCCCCCTCCCTGTCTTCCCTGTACCCCCCTGGAGTTCTCTCCTTCTGTTCCCCATTCTTCCAGCTGGAGTTCCCTCCCTCTCTTCTTCCCCACTCAGGAGATCCCTCCCTCTGTTCCACCGCCCTCTGGAGTTTCCTCCCTCTATTCTACCACCACCTGCACTTCCCTCCCTCTGTTCACTCCACCCAGAGTTCCCTCCATCCGTTTCCCCCACCAGGAGTTCCCTTCCACTGTTCCCCTCAATCAGAGTTCCCTCCCTGTTCTCCACACACACACACACCCATCCGGAGTTCCCTCCCTCTGTTTTCCAACCACCCAAAGTTTCTTCCACCGTTTCCCCCATCCAGAGTTCCCTCCCTCTGTTCTCCATCACCCATATGGAGTTCCCTCCCTCTGTGTGCTTCACCCCCCCCCCATCCAGAGTTCCCTCCCTCTGTTCCCCAACCTGGAGTTCCCTCCCTCTGTCCCCCCTGAGTGTTCTCCCTCTGTTCCCCCAAGTTCCCTCCCTCTGTTCCCCCCAAGTTCCCTCCCTCTGTTCCCTGCACACCAGCCCCCGAATTCACTCATTTTGTTTCCGTGTACCCCCTTTAGATTCCCTCCCTCCATTCTTCCCCACTCCAGAGTTCTCTCCCTCTGTTCTACCCTCTGTTCTACCCCTGTTCTACACCCTGGAGTTGTTCTCGTTGTCGTCAATGTTGTTCTTCTCGTTGCTCTCGTTGTTTTTTTCGTTGTTGTTCTTCGCATTGTCGTCGTTCTTCTCGTCGTCGTTCTTATCGTCGTCGTCGTTGTTCTTCTCGTCGCTCTCGTTCTTTTCGTTGCTGTTATTCTCGTTGTCATCGTTATAATCGGTATCGTTCTTGTTCTTCTCATTGTCGTCGTTCTTATTGTCGTCGTCGTTGTTCTTCTCGTTGCTCTCGTTCTTTTCGTTGTTCTTCTCGATGTCGTTGTTGCTCTTCTCGTCGTCGTCGTTGGTGCTCTTCTCATCGTCGTCATTGGTGCTCTTTTCGTCGTCGTCGTTGTTGCTCCTTTCATCGACGTCGTTGTTATTCTCGTCGTAGTCGTTATTCTTCTCGTTGTCGCTGTTGTTGTTCTTCTCGTTGTCGCTGTTGTTGTTCTTCTCGTTGTCGCTGTTGTTGTTCTCATTGTCGTCGTTGTTCTCGTCATCGTTGTTGTTCTCCTCGTTGTCATCGTTCTTCTCGTTGTCGCTTTTGTTGTTCTTCTCGTTGTCGCCATTGTTGTTCTCATTGTCGTCGTTGTTCTTGTTGTCTTCGTCGTTGCTTTACTCCTTCTCGTCGTTCTTTTCGTTCTCGTTGTCGTCGTTGTTCCCGTTGTCGTCGTTGTTCCCGTTGTCGTCGATGCTGTTGTTCTTGTTGTCGTCGTCATTGTTCTTCTCGCCGTCGTAGTTCTCGTCGTCGTCGGTCTTGTTCTTCTCGTTGCCGTCATTGTTCTTCTCGTTGTCGTCGTTCTTTTCGTTGTCGTCGTTGCTGTTCTTCTCGTTGTCGTCGTTGTTGTTCTCGTTGTCGTCGTGGTTGTTTTTCTCGTTGTCGTCGCCGTTGTTCTTCTAGTCGTTCTCGTCGTCGCTGTTGTTCTCGTCGTCGTTGTTCTCGTCGTCGTCGTCGTTGTTCTTAACGTCGTCGTCATTGTTGTTGTTCTCGTTGCCGTCGCTGTTTTTCTTCTCGTTCTCCCCCTTGTTCTTATCGTTGTTGTTCTCATTGTCGTTATTCTCGTTGTCGTTGTTCTTCTCGTCGTCGTTGTTCTTCTCGTCGTCGTTGTTCTTCTCGTCGTCGTTGTTCTTCTCGTCGTCATCATTATTGCTCTTCTCATTGTCGTTTTTCTCGTTGTCGTCGTTATTCTTCTCGTTGTCGTCGTTGTTCTTCTCGTTGTCGTTGTTCTCGTTGTCGTCGTCTTTCTTATCGTCGTCGTTGTCGTTCTTCTCGTCGTCGTCGTTGTTCTTGTCGTCGTCGTTGTTGTTCTTTTCGTCGTCGTCATTGTTGTTCTACTCGTCATCGTCATTGTTTGTTCTTCTCATCGCTGTTTTT
The DNA here is from genome assembly GCA_030674185.1 of Monoplex corrugatus. NCBI lineage: Eukaryota > Metazoa > Mollusca > Gastropoda > Littorinimorpha > Ranellidae > Monoplex > Monoplex corrugatus. The sequence continues at coordinate 47,459,389 of JAPXFY010000015.1, read as the reverse complement.
CTTCTCGTTGTCCTTGTTCTTCTCGTTGTTGTTTTCTCGTTGCTCTCATCGTTGTTGTTATTCTCGTCGTCGTTGTTCTCGTCGTTGTTGTTCTCGTCGTCGTTGTTCTTCTCATCGTCCTTGTTGTTCTCGTCGTCATCGTTGTTCTTCTCGTTGTCCCTGTTGTTGTTCTCGTTGTCGTCGTCATTGTTCTCATTGTTGTCGTTGTTTTCCTCGTTGTCGCTATTCTCGTTGTCATCGTTTCTGTTCTCATTGTGGTCCTTCTTGTTGTTGTTCTTGTTGTCGTCGTCGTTCTTCTCGTTGTCGTCGTTGTTGCTCTTCTCGTCGGCGTCATTGCTGTTCTTCTCGTTGTCGTAGTTGTTTTTCTTCTCGTTGTTCTCCTCCTTGTTCTTCTCGCTGTTGTTTTATCGTTCTAATTATCGTTATCGTCATCGTTGTTCGCCTCGGCGTTGTTCTCGTTGCCATCGTTGCTGCTCTTCTCGTTGTCGTTGTTTCTTCTCGTTGTCGTTGTTCTTCTCGTTGTCGTTGTTGCTGTTCTTCTCGTTGTCTCCGTTGTTCTTCTAGTTGTTATCGTAGTCGTTCTTCTCGTCTTCGTTGTTGTTGTTCTTCTTGTCGTCGTCGTTGTTCTTCTCGTTGTCGTCGTTGTTCTTCTCTTTGTCGATGTTGTTTTTCTCGTTGTCTTAATCGTCGTTCTTCTCGTCGTCGTTCTTCTCGTCGTCGTCATTCTTATCGTCATCGCCATTTGAGTTCTCGTCGTCGTCAGTGTTCTTCTCGTTGTCGTTGTTGTTCTTCTCGTTGCTCTCGTTCTTTTCGCTGTTGCTCTTCTGAATGTCGTTGTTGTTCCGAATGTCGTTGTTGTTGCCATTCTCTTCGTCGTCGTTGCTCTTCTTGTCGTTGTCGTTGTCGTTGGTGCTCTTTTCGTCGTCGTCATTGTGGCCCTTTTCGTCGTCGTCGTTGTTCTTCTCGTCGTCGTCGTTGTTCTCTTTGTCGCTGTTGTTCTCGTTGTCGTCGTCGTTGTTCTCATTGTCGTAGTTGTTCTTGCTGTGATCGTTGCTGTTCTTCTCGTTGTCGTCCTTGTTCTTGTTGTCGTCGTCGTTCTTTCGTTGTCGTCGTTCTTCTCGTCATCGTCGTTCTTCTCGTCATCGTCGTCGTTCTTCTCGTCGTCGTTTTTCTCGTCGTCGTCATTGCTGTTCTCATTGTCGTCGTTTTATTTCTTCACGTTGTTCTCCTCCTTGTTCTTCTCGTTCTCATTGTCGTTCTCGTCCTCTTTGTTCTTCTCGTCGTCGTTGTTCTCGTTGTCGTCGTTGTTCTTCTCGTTGTCGTCGTCGTCGTTGCTCTTCGCGTTGTCGTTGTTCTTCTCGTCTTCATTGTTGTTCTCATTGTCGTTTTTTCCACGTTGTCATCGTTGTTGCTCTTCTCGTTGTTCTTCTCATTGTCATCGTTGTTGCTCTTCTCGTTTTCGTTGTTCTCGTTGTCGTTTTTCTTGTCGTTCTTGTCGTTGTCGTTATTCTTCTCGTCGTCGTCGTTCTCGTTGCCGTCGTTGTTGTTCTTCTCATTGTCGTCGTCGTTGTTCTTCTCGCTGTCGTCGTTGTTACTATTCTTGTTGTCGTCCTTGTTCTTGTCGTCGTCGTCGTTTTTTCTCGTCGTCGTTGTTGGTCTTCCTTGTCGTCGTCGTCGTTGTTCTTCTCGTCGTCCGTCATTGTTGTTCTTCTCGTTGTTGGCGCTGTTTTTCTTCTCGTAGTTCTTGTTCTTCTCGTTGTTTTCTCGTTGTTCTCATTGTCATTAGTGTTGTTCTCGTCGTCGTTGTTGTTCTGGTCATCGTTGTTCTTCTCGTTGTCGTCGTTGTTGCTATTCTCGTTGTCGGCGCTGTTGTTCTTCTCGTTGTCGTCGATGATGTTCTCTCGTTGTCGTCGATGATGTTCTTCTCGTTGTCGTTTTTTTCGTTGTCGTCGTTGTTCTTCTCGTCGTTGTTGTTCTTTTCGTTGTCCTCGTTGTTGCTCTTCTTGTTGTGAATGTTGTTCTTCTCGTTGTCGTCGTTTTTCTCGTTGTCATCGTTATTCTTCTCGTTGTTGTTCTTCTTGTTCTGGTTGTCATCGTTGTTCTTCTCGTTGTCGTCGTTGTTCTTATCGTCGTCGTTGTTATCCTTCTCGTCGTCAACGTTGTTCTTCTCGTCATCTTTGTTCTTCTCGTTGTCCTTGTTGTTCTCGTTGTCGTCGTCATTGTTCTCATTGTTGTCGTTTTTGTTCTCATTGTCGTCGTTGTTTTCCTCGTTGTCGTCGCTATTCTCGTTGTCATCGTTTCTGTTCTCATTGTGGTCCTTGTTGTTCGTGTTGTCGTCGTCGTTCTTCTCGTTGTCGTTGTTGCTCTTCCCGTCGGCGTCATTGTTGTTCTCGTTGTCGTAGTTGTTTTTCTTCTCGTTGTTCTCCTCTTTGTTCTTCTCGTGTCGTTGTTGTTCTCGTTGTCGTCGTCGTTGCTCTTCTCGTTGTCGTCGTTGTTCTTCTTCTCGTTGTTGTCTTTGTTCTTGTCGTTCTTCTCGTTGTCGTCATTGTTGTTCTTCTCGTTGTCGTCGTTGTTTTCCTTCTCTCTGTTCTCCTCCTTGTTCTTCTCGCTGTTGTTTTATCGTTCTAATTATCGTTATCGTCGTCGTTGTTCTTCTAGTTGTTATCGTAGTCGTTCTTCTCGTCTTCGTTGTTGTTCTTCTCGTCGTCGTCATTGTTGTTCTTCTCGTTGTCGGCGCTGTCTTTCTTCTCGTTGTTCTCCTCCTTGTTCTTCTCGTTGTTTACTCGTTCTTCTTGTCGTTGTTCTCGCCGTCGTTGTTCTTCTCGTTGTCGTCGTTGTTGCTCTTCTTGTTGTCGTCGATGTTGTTTTCGTTGTCGATGTTGTTTTCGTTGTCGTCGATGTTGTTCTTCTCGTTGTCGTCGTTTTTCTCGTTGTCGTCATTCTCGTTGTCGTCGTTGTTCTTCTCGTTGTCGTCCTTATACTTCTCGTTGTAGTCCTTGTACTTCTTCTCGTTGTCGTCCTTGTTCTTCTCTTTGTCGATGTTGTTTTTCTCGTTGTCGTAATCGTCGTTCTTCTCGTCGTCGTTCTTCTCGTCGTCGTCGTTCTTATCTCCATCGCCATTTGAGTTCTCGTCGTCGTCATTGTTCTTCTCGTTGTCGTCGTTGTTCTTCTCGTTGCTCTCGTTCTTTTCGCTGTTGCTCTTCTGAATGTCGTTGTTGTTCCGAATGTCGTTGTTGTTGCCATTCTTATCGTCGTCGTTGGTGCTCTTCTCGTCGTTGTCGTTGGTGCTCTTTTCGTCGTCGTCATTGTTCTTTTCGTCGTCGTCGTTGTTCTTCTCTTTGTCGCTGTTGTTCTCGTTGTCGTCGTCGTTGTTCTCATTGTCGTCGTCGTTGTTCTCATTGTCGTCGTAGTTCTCATTTTCGTCGTTGTTCTCCTCGTTGTCGTCGCTGTTCTCTTCGTTCTCGTCGTCGTTGTTCTCGTTGTCGTCGTTGTTCTTGCTGTGATCGTTGCTGTTCTTCTCGTTGTCGTCCTTGTTCTTGTTGTCGTCGTCGTTCTTTTCGTTGTCGTCGTCGTTCTTTTCGTTGTCGTCGTCGTTGTTCTCGTCATCGTCGTCGTTCTTCTCGTCGTTGTCGTCGTTCTTCTCGTCGTCGTTTTTCTCGTCGTCGTCATTGCTGTTCTTCTCATTGTCGTCGTTTTATTTCTTCTCGTTGTTCTCCTCCTTGTTCTTCTCGTTCTCATTGTCGTTCTCGTCCTCATTGTTCTTCGCGTCGTCGTTGTTCTCGTTGTCGTTGTTCTTCTCGTCGTCGTTCTTCTCGTCGTCGTTGTTCTTCTCGTCGTCGTCGTTGTTCTTCTCGTTATCATTGTTGTTCTCGTTGTCTTCATTGTTGTTCTCGTTGTCGTCTTTGTTGTTGTTCTCGTTGTTCTCCTCCTGGTTCTTCTCGTTGTTTTCTCGTTTTCTCATTGTCCTTGTTCTCGTCGTCGTTCTTCTCGTCGTCGTTGTTCTTCTCGTCGCCGTTGTTCTTCTCGTCGTCGTTGTTGTTCGTGTTGTCGTCGTCGTTGATGCTCTTCTCGTTGTCGTCGTTGTTCTTCTCGTTGTCATTGTTGTTCTTCTCGTTGTCGTCGTTCTCGTTGTCGTTGTTCTCGTTGTTATTGTTCTCGTTGTCGCCCTTGTTGTTCTTCTCGTTGTCGTCCTTGTCGTTCTTTTCGTTGTCGTCCTTGTTCTTCGCGTTGTCGTTCTTCTGGTTGTTCTAGTTGTCGTTCTTATCATCGTCGTCATTGTTGTTCTTCTCGTTGTTCTCGTTCTTTTCGTTGTTGCTCTTCTCGATGTCGTTCTCGATATCGTTGTTGTTGCTCTTCTCGTCGTCGTCTTTGGTGCTCCTCTCGTCGTCGTTGTTGGCTCTTTTCGTCGTCGTCGTTCTCGTCGTCGTCGTCGTCGTTGTTGTTGTTGTCGCCGTTGTTGTTCTTCTCGTTGTTGTTCTCGTTGTCGTCGTTGTTCTTACCGTTCTCGTCGTTCTCATTGTCGTTCTTCTCGTTGTGGTTGTTCTTGTTGTCTTAGTCGTTCTACTCGTTCTTGTTGTTCTTTTCGTTCTCGTCATCGCTGTTCTCGTTTTCGTCGTGGTTGTTCTCGTTGTTGTCGCGGTTCTTCTCGTTTCGTCACTGCTTTTCTCGTTGTCGTCGTTCATGTTGTTGTCGTCGTCGTTCTTATCGTCGTCGTTCTTCTTCTCGTCGTCATTGTTCTTCTCGTCGTCATTGTTCTTTTTGTCGTCGTCATTGTTGTTCTTCTCGTTGTCGTTTTTCTTCTTGTTCTTGTTCTCGTTTTTTTTTTTCTCGTTCTCATTTTCGTTGTTGGTCTCGTCGTCGCTGTTCTTCTCGTTGTCGTCGTTGTTCTCGTAGTCGTTCTTCTCGTTGCTCTCGTTCTTTTCGTTGTTGCTCTTCTCGATGTCGTTGTTGTTCTCGATGTTGTTGTTGCCCTTCTCGTCATCGAAGTTGGTGCTCTTTTCGTCGTCGTTGTTCCTGTTGTCGCTGTTGTAGTTCTCGTTGTTCTCGTTGTCGTCGTCGTTGTCATCGTCGTCGTCGTTGTTCTCGTTGTCGTTGTTGTTGTTCTCGTTGTCGTCATTGTTCTCGTTGTCATAGTTGTTCTTGTTTTCGTCGTTCTTTTCGTTCTCGGTCGTTGTTCTTCTCGTTGTCGTCGTTCTCGTTGTCATCATTGGTGTTCTTCTCGTTGTCGTCGTCCTTGTTCTTTTTGTCATCGTCGTTCTTCTCGTTGTCGTCTTCGTTGTTCTCGTCGTCGTTCTTCTCGTCGTCGCTGTTGTTCTTCTCGTCGTCGTCATTGTTGTTATTCTCGTTGTCGTCGTTGCTTTTCTTCTCATTGTTCTTGTTCTTCTCGTTGTTTTCTCGTTGTCATTGTCGTTGTTGTTCTCGTCGTCGTTGTTCTTGTCGTTGTTGTTCTTCTCGTTGTCGCTCTTCTCCTTGTTTTTATCGTTTCTGTCGTTATTCCTCTCGTTGTCATCCTTGTTCTCGTTGTCGTCGTTGTTCTTCACGTTGTCGTCGATGTTGCTCTTCTCGTTGTCCTCGTTGTTCTTCTCGTTGTTGTCGTTGCTTTTTTTCTCATTGTCGTCGTTCTTCTCTTTGTCGTCATGGTTGTTCTTTTCGTTGTCGCCGTTCTTCTAGTCGTTATTGTTCTTCTCGCCGTCGTCGTTCTCGTCGTTGTCGTCGTTATTCTTCTTCTCGTCGTCGTCGTCGTTCTTCTCGTCGTCGTCGTTGTCGTCGTCGTTGTCGTCATTGTTGTTCTTCTCGTCGTCATTGTTGTTGTTCTCGTTGTTCTCCTACTGGTTCTTCTCGTTGTTGTTTCCTCGTTGTTCTCGTTGTCGTTCTCGTCGTCGTTGTTCTCGTCGTCGTTGTTCTTCTTGTTGTCGTTGTTGTTATTCTCGTTGTCATAGATGTTCTCGTTATCGTCGATGTTGTTCTCGTTGTCGTCGTTGTTTCTTCTCGTTGTCGTCGTTCTTTTCGTTGTCATTGCTGTTCTTTTCGTTGTCGTTGTTCTTCTCGTTGTCGTCCTTGTTCTTCTCGTTTTCGTCCTTGTCGTTCTTCTCGTTGTCGTCCTTGTTCTTCTCGTTGTCGTCCTTGTTCTTCTTGTCGTTCTTCTCGTTGTCCTTGTCGCTCTTCTCGTTGTCGTTCTTCTTGTTCTTGTCGTTGTCCTTGCTGTTCTTCGCGTTGTCGTCGTTGTTCTTTGCGTTGTCGTCGTTGTTGTTCTCATTGTTGTTCTTTCTAGTTGTCGTCGTTCTTATCATCGTCGTCATTGTTGTTCTTCTTGTCGTCGTCATTGTTGCTCTTCTCGTTGTCTTTTCGTTGTTGCTCTTCTCGATGTCGTTGCTGTTCTCAATGTCGTTGTTGTTGCTCTTCTCGTCGTCGTCTTTGGGTTCCTCTCGTCGTCGTCGTTGTTCGTTTGTCGCCGTTGTTGTTCTTCTCGTTGTTGTTCTCGTTGTCGTCGTTGTTCTTCCCGTTCTCGTTGTTCTCGTTGTCGTTGTTTTCTTCTTGTTGTTCTTGTTGCTTCGTCGTTGTTGTTCTCGTTTTTGTTCTTTTCGTTGTTCTTTTCGTTCTCTTCATCGTTGTTCTCGTTGTCGTCGTGGTTCTTCTCGTTGTCATCGCTGCTGTTCTCGTTGTCGTTCATGTTGTAGTTGTCGTCGATTGTTTTCTTCTCGTCGTCGTTGTTCTTCTCGTCGTCGTCATTGTTGTTCTTCTCGTCGTCGTCATTGTTCTTTTGTTGTCGTCATTGTTCTTTTTGTCGTCGTCATTGTTGTTCTTCTCGTTGTCGTTTTTGTTCTCGTTGTTTTTGTTCTCGTTTTTTTCGTTGTTCTCATTGTCGTTGTTGGTCTCGTCGTCGCTGTTCTCGTTGTCGTTCTTCTCGTTGTCGTCGTTGTTGCCCTTCTCATTGTCGTCGGTGTTGTTCTCGTTGTCGTAGCTGCTGTTGTTCTCGTTATCGTCCGAGTTGTTCTTCTCGTTGTCGTCATTGTTCTCGTTGTCGACCTTGTTCTTCTTGTTGTCGTCGTTGTCTTTCTTCTCCTTGTCGTCCTTGTTCTTATCGTTGTCATCGTTGTTCTCGTTGTCGTCGTTGTTCTCCTCGTTGTCGCCGTTGTTCTTGTTGTCGTCATTGTTGTTGTTCTCGTTGTCGTTGTTCTTCTCGTTGTCCTTGTCGATTTTGTTGTCGTCCTTGTTGTTCTTCTTGTTGTCATTGTTGTTGTTCGTCTCATTGTCGTAGTTGTTTTTCTTCTCGTTGTTGTTGTTCTTCGCGTTGTCGTCGTTGCTGTTCTCGCTGTTCTCGTTGTTCTTCTCGTTCTTCTCGTTGTCGTCGTTGTTCTCGTTGTTGTTGTTCTCGTTGTTCTCGTTGTTGTTCTCGTTGTTGTTCTTGTTGTTCTCGTTGTTCTCGTTGTTCTCGTTGTTCTCGTTGTTGTTGGTCTTATCGTTGTTCTCGTCGTTGTTCTCGTTGTTTTCGTTGTAGTTGTTCTCGTTGTTGTCGTTGTCCTCGCTGTTGTTGTTCTCGTTGCTATTGTCCTCGGTGTTCTTGTTGTTGTTCTTCTCGCTGTTGTTTTTCTTCTCGTTGCCGTCGTTGTTCTTCTCGTCGTCGTTCTTCTCGTTGTCGTAGTTGTTCTTCTCGTTGTTGTCGTCGTTGTTCTTCTCGTTGTTGTAGTTGTTCTTCTCGTTGTCGTTGCAGTTCTCGTTGTCGTTCTTCTCGTTGTCGTTCTTGTTCTCGTTGTTGTTGATCTCGTTTTTTGTTGTTGTTCTCGTTGTTCTTGTTTTTGTTCTCATCGTTGTTTTGGTTGTTGTTGTTCTTGTAGTTGTTCTCGTTTTTGTTGTTCTCGTTGCAGTTGTTCTCGCTGATGTTCTTGTTCTCGATGTTCTTGTTGTTCTCATTGTTATTGTTTTCGGTGTTATTGTCGTTGTTCTCGTTTTTGGTGTTGTTCTCGTTGTTTTTGTTGTTCTCGATGTTGTTCTCGTTGTCGTTCTTGTCGTTGTCGTCGTTCTCGTTATTGTTCTCGTTATCGTCGTTGTTCTCGTTGTCGTTGTTCTTGTTGTCGTTTTCGTTGTTCTTCTCGTTGTCGTCGTCGTCGTTGTTCTCGTTGTCGTTGTTGTTCTTCTCGTTGTCGTCGTTCTTCTCGTTGTCGTTTTTCTCGTCGTCGTCGTTATTCTACTCGTTGTCGTTCTTGTTGTTCTCGTTGTTATCCTTGTTTTTCTTGTCGTTGTCGTCGTCGTCGATTTTCTTCTCGTTGTCGTTGTTCTCATTGTCGTCCTTGTTCTTCTCATTGTCGTCGTTATCGTTCTCGTTGTTATTGTTGTTCTCGTTGTTATTGTTCTTCTCTTTGTTATTGTTGTTCTCGTTGTCGTCGTTATTCTTTGTGTTGTCGTCGTTATTGTTGTTCTTGTTGTCGTGATTGTTGTTCTTGTTGTCGTTATTGTTCTCGTTGTCGTTGTTGTTGTTGTTCTCGTTCTCGTCGTTCTTCTCGTTATCGTCGTTCTTCTCGTTGTCGTCGTTATTGTTCTTCTCGTTGTCGTCGTTGTTCTCGTTGTCGTCGTTGTTCTCGTTGTCGTCGTTGTTTTTCTCGTCGTCGTCTTTGTTCTTCTCGTTGTTGTTATTCTTCTGGTTGTCGTCCTTGTTGTTCTCGTTGTTGTCCTTGTTTTTCTTCTCGTTTTCGTCGTCAATTTTCTTCTCGTTGTCGTCGTCGTTGTTCTCATTGTCGTCCTTGTTCTTCTTCTCGTTGTCGTCGTTGTTCTTCTCGTTGTTGTTCTCGTTGTTGTACTCGTGGTTCTCGTTATTTCTGTTATTTTTTCTCGTCGCCGTCGTTTTTGTTGTTCTCGTTGTTGTTGTTGTTCTCGTTGTTGATGTATTTCTCGTTGTTGTTGTTGTCTTTGTTTCGTTGTTGTTGATCTCGTCATCGCTGTTGTCTTGTTTTTCTTCATTATTTTCATTTTTTTCTTTTCTTGTTCATGTTGGCGGTCTTGATGCCGTAAGGCTTCGTTTTCGTTCTTGTTGCTCTTGCTGTCGTTTTCTTGTTTTTGTTTGTGTTTGTCTTTTCTTCTTCCTGTTCCTGTTGGTGTTGTGGTTGTTGCGACATTGGCATTTGTTGATAATGTTATAATGATAGTATACTCCACGATTGGTTTTTGCTCTTCTACCCTTCTTCTTTCTTCTTGATCTTTGTGTTTATCCTCTTTTTCTTGACATTTAATTTTGGGGTTGGGGGTGGGGGTGAAAGGAGACTTGCTTTTTGTGTACTTTGGTTTGCTCTGTGTTTACATGTATGTTTCGGTTATTTTCGATTGTGGCGTCAAGTTTATTTTATTTGCTCTTCTTGCCTTTTGTCTTCATCTGTATTCCAGTTCTTTCGTTTGTCTTGTCCCATGTCGTTTTTTTCCCTGTCTTCTTGTTCCATTTGCTTATTTGGTTTTTCTTCTGTTCTTGGCTTTCTTTTGCATTTCCGCCAAACGTTTCTTCTCCTATTCTTTTTGTTTGTTTCCCTTCTTTTTATTTCGTGATTTTGTTTGTTATCGTGTTCTAAGGTTCTTTTTTCAGTCGTTGCCATTTGTTCGTTTTCTCCTTGTTTTCTTGATCATACGTTCCTCTTTCTTTTGTGTTCTTATTCTATTTTGTTGGTAGTTTTATTAATCAGGGTCTACTGGTCTTTGTTTTCGCGTTTAATTTTGTCGCCTAGTTTATGCTTGTTCTGCCTTTGGCCTCAATGCTTTATTTTGCTTCTGTTTTTGTTTTCATTTTCTAGCTTCTTTTATCCTCCTCTTATTGGTATAATTGTTCTTGATGTACTTCTTATTCTGGATTTTTTCCCTTTTAGTCTTCTTCATGCTGTTCTTGGCGTTTTGCTGGTGGTGTTTTTGTCGCTGTTGTTATCATTGAAGTCCTTTTTCTGTTGTCGTTCTGCTTCTCATCGTTTCTGCTCTTGCTGTTCTCTTGGTTTGCTTGTTGCCACTGTTTTTGTTTCCATTTCCGTTTCTCCATTATGTTCCTGTTCTGGCTGTTGTTTTCAAGTGCGCAATGATAACAATCATGGACTTTCTTAATACTGCGTATTGGTAGACTTTTCTTCTTGTTTTGTGCGTTTCTCTACTTTTTTTGCGTGTTTTTGTTTTAATTTTGGTTTTGTGTTTTGTTTTATAGTGCAAGCTTTGCGATTGTTCCTTATCTTCTTGCTCAGTTTTATGCCGTATCTGTTGTTGTTCTTGTTGTTTTTTTCCCGCTTCTTTCATTTTTCCTGTTGTCCTTGTTCTTGCCTTTCTTGTTCGTGTTCCCCTGTGCCTTTTTCATTTCCTCTTCTTCATCTTTTTGTTCCTTCTCTTTATTTACATAGTTTTTACGTGTTTTGTTTCATTTGTTTTTCTTGTTTTCTTTAGTTTATCCTTCTTTGTTTTTTTTTTTCTGGTTCCTGTAACATATATAATGGAAGACTTACTTGGTTTTGATCTTCCTGCTGCTGCTGCTGCTTTTTTACGATGCAGAGCGTACGCTACTATCCTGGCGTGGTGTGAGGTCATTACAGGTAAACTGCAACAATGTGAGACCAAAATTGTATGTGCAAAGACCTACACAAAATACGTAAATAGACAAATAGAAAAATTAAAAAGTCAAAATGATTTAAGGTAGCAGGTACAGTGGCGGAGAAGCTATTTTTTGTTTATTTTAGTAACAGTGGATATACATAAGCTAGAAACCAGATTTTTGGCAGAAATCTGCAGGATACATGTCTCTAATAGAAAAAAATATTATTTTGGTAAAATGTTTCATATAATTTGTGTTGTAATTAATTATGTAAATTAATGTGAAATTTTCGATACCAAAAATAGTGATAGTTTTTGACAGACTAATTCCCAGGGTATAATTCTTTTTGAAGATTTGTTTTTTTTAATATAACCTATATTACAAAATGAAGCTTTTGTCATACCAACTTTTTGATATCCAGTTTTGTCTTCATTCTATGGGCGTATAAAATTCGCGTTAAATGTCATTAAATTTTTTTACACTTTTACAAGCTTTATTACTAAACTATACAAGTTATCCAAAATCTGGTATGACACAAGCTAGCTGTTAGTATGATAAAGCTTTGTGCCAAAATTCATGCAGATTGGTTAATATTTGTACGCACTAGGAACGCAAAACGACAAAAAAAAGGTCAATTTTGACAAACGTTGACAACACAAATTATATGAAACATTTTACCAAAATAATATTTTTTTCTATTAGAGACATGTATCCTGCAGATTTCTGCCAAAAATCAGGTTTCTAGCTTATGTATATCCACTGTTACTAAAATAAACAAAAAATAGCTTCTCCGCCACTGTACCTGCTACCTTAACGTAAAAGGATACAGACACATAAGGCAGACAGTGGATGCATGCTTAGACATATCGATAGACATGGCTTGACAGATGGACGGAAGTACAAGATTCCACGGCAAAAGAACTGCCTCTGGCAAAATCGTGTAGAAAACTCGCTTTCATAGGAAAACAAAAGCACATGCGCACACCGGAAAAACAATCAAAACAGACAATCAATTAGTCATACGCACTTAACATACAAACAAGCCTATTAGTCTCTGAACGGTTGCACAGTCGCACGAATCTGGAACAGATTCAAAAGGAAAAATAGCAGATACAATGTTCTGGAAACTTAAGCTGCATTTCAGGTCACTGCACTCAAATTAGGGACTATATTTAAAAATGAACTCCTCTTGGTTTGAAGGATGCACCATTTTGCGCTGTATAACTAACATTTCACAACAAGAAAGAAAATCTCTGACAATTTTCTGGTCGCTTTGATCGAACAAACTAGACTGGATTGAATTGAATGGCACTCGATTCATTATTTTTGGACATAACGCAGTTTTACCACGTGAAATGGGGGTTGGCTTTCATGGAGAAAGCACATCGCCATCGCACTGCACCACCTCCCTTTGTTATATCTATATGCATGTATTTTTGTTTACCTAAGGGTGTTTTCTTTTGCCAAGGAAAACTACTTTGCTGCCGCAGGTTTTTCAACACAAAGCACATCACCATCGTACGGCGCCACCTCCCTTTGTTATATCTATATGCATGTATTTTTGTTACCTAAGGGCGTTTTCTTTTGCCAAGGAAAACTATGCTGCCGCAGATGTTCAACTTGTCCAAAATAATTGCTGCTTACAGCATCTCCGTTTATTACAATCATTATTGCTATTTAAAGCCCAGTTGCCTGCGCAGAGCTATATCAGTGCTATAACCATAGCAAAATGTACACATCTCGATGACCCTGACAAAAAAATGGAAAGGAAATTAAGTACAGATAACAATGCATTCGCATACTAATCTAAAGATATGCTCCTAGCATTGAATTTTCCAAAAGTGAGGATGCCATCTGTACTGAAGATCTTCCGGCATCCACATCCCATCCCACCCAACATCACCCACCCTACTCCATCCCCCTTTTCGGGTACAGCATTTCGGTTTAGTATGTCATCTGAAAGACAAGCACTGAGACCACCGCTCAAGGTGTTTGTGGAGGAAGGACAAAAATCACTGTCCGATGGGAATAGGATTTGGATTTCTGGGCGCGTACTCTTTCAACTAGGCCATACTCTGTTTTTAACACAGATTTTTGGATTATGGCTTTTGTATCGTTTGTCACATGAAACCAGAAGAATCACACACAGCGTTTGAAACTGTGTGGTCAAGTTCACAACAGACGACCATCTCTGTAATCCTCGGTAGTTTGCTCTTCAACATCACCGCCAGTTAGGCAAGAGGACCGAGGTTCAAATCTCGCCAGAGATTTTTTTTCTTAAATTAGGTAGAAACCTCAAGATCTCGCCTATGAGAAGGGTTTAGTAGTGGTAGGCCTCCGTCAGTCGACGTCGACTATGGATGATGCGCCCTAGTGTCGTGTCGATTCGAGTTGACGCCTCTGGAGCAGCATCCACTGTAGCTGGTAAAGCCAATGCGGGAAAGGCAGTCTCTGCGACATTGGATGCATGTATGGATGCCGACATGGGATTGCCTTCATTAGAGCTTGCTTTCCACCCGACTCTCACCTGAGCTAAGATCTGATCTTTCCCCAACCCGAGTGTCTGGAGCACACTGCTCCATCTATTGCGATCGGCTGATGTCTCCCAGCTCTCTGTGTTGATGTCCAAAGGTTTCATATCGCGCTTGCAGACGACTTTTGGGGCCGGCCAACAGATCTCTTGTCGAGACTAGTTCACCATAAAGGTTATTCTTTGGGATACGGCCTTCCTTCCGCCGCACATGGCCAAACCACAGCAGCCTGCGTTGTCTGAGCAGTGTGTGCATGGTGGGGACCAGCGCATACATAGACAGCAACTTAACGCACACTCACTTTTAAGCACACACAGACACACACAGACACACACAGACCACACAGACACACACACACACACACACACAACACACACACACACACACACACACACACACACACACACACACAAACATGCGCGCAAACGCACATACATACACACACAAGCACGCATACGCGAACACACACGCGCGCACACACAAGTGCATGCGCGCGCACACACAAGTGCATGCGCGCGCACACACACACCACACACACACACCACGCACGCACGCACACACATTCTGTTTAGTTACCTTTGTCGAATACATGCGGGGTCTTTAGAGGTGTGGCTGTGTGGTTTATCGGCCAGATTGACAAAGGCAGACGTCAGTTTTCGTCCTTTGCTGTAAAGCAGAAAAGTCCTGGTACTCATCAGTACCGTCCGTTCTGGGGATGTCTGGAATGGTGTCCAGCTTAGACCTTGTTCATTAAGTTTCTTCAGTCATCTGTTAACAAGGAGAAGGCATCATATGTATTCCTATTGTCTTTGCTTGTGGTGGTGGTAGTTGGTGGTTGGTGATGGTGGTGGTGGTTGATGGTGGTGGGTGATGGTCATGGTGGTGGTTGGTGGTGATGGTGGTTGGTGTTTGGTAGATGATGATGGTGGGTGTTGGTAGATGATGATGGTGGTGGTTTCCTCGAACGTTGATTTCATATTTACATTCATGAATAGAGAAAATTTCATGCAAATACACAGTGGAACTGTACCAGAGCCGTGTCCTTGTCACCCCACTTTAAGGCTCAAAATGATGAGGATGACAGTGATCTTATTAAGCTGTCAACCCTACACACAAGAAATCTTTTGAAGAATCGGAGGAATCATCTGGCCTAACACCATGTCCAACCAGTAACTACTCGAAGAGAGCAGAATCACATTATCCAGACAGCCCATTCACTGGACAATGAAAAAAAAGACAACAGTCAGGCGCCAAATCTTGATTCAAGAATCAAATCAAGGCATGCACTCCCATCATTCACCAAAGCGGTCGCCGACCGCAAACTGGGGTGGTGGGTGGGGTGGGGAACAGGACAAGAGTAGGGCATGTGACCCCTGACCCAAGCCGTCATCTTCTGTCTCACGCACACATACGCACGCACGCACTCACACATACGCACGCACGCCGCGCGCACACACACACACAACACACACACACACACACACACACACACACACACACACACACACACACACACACACACACACACACACACACATGCTAAGAGTGCACTCAAGCCTGTTCGACAAATGACCCTTGACACAAGCTGTCTTCTCTGTCACTTTTTTTTCCCACCAAGACCCCAGAAAGGCAAGAAGACTAATTGGGTCCCAAAGGAAGGAAATTGAGAAGTGAACTTTTATCTCCACTACCGATAGTTTTTTTAGGCCAGGTAAGCTGGGCGAATGTCCTGCTCTCACGACTTTCAACTGCCGTGGATTCTATAGAGTGCGCAGCCCAGGAGGTACACGAGTTCGATTCATTTTTTGGTCCCCTTCCAAAGGATTAGACGTCCAGTTCGCTTTTCCATTTAAACTAAGGAGAAAAAACGACGCCTCTTACGGTAAACGAACCATGGAGCCACGAATCTAGTTATTGGCAGGTGAACGTCTTAACCATCTGCCACTTTTTTTGTGCGAAGGAAAACGCGAAAGAAGAAGACCAAGGACATCATGGCACGAACAGAACAAGGAGATCTCAAGGTCCTGAAAGACATACACAGGCCGACTCAGAACAGAGCAGGGGAGGATCTTCAGTGTTCTAGATGCCAACGATGTATTAGGCCGATTCAGTCCGTCATCAGATAGAGAATAGATTGGCACAGCCATCACAATGCTGGTCCCTAGCAAAGTTGAAATCCTCATCACCTCACTACCCCTCTCGCGGCCCCTCCCCCTTCCTCTATCCATCCCATCCCACCCACCCCCAGTTTTCAGTTTTGTTCTAGTTACTTACCAGGTTTTCATGAAGATCGGACGAGATGGACCAGACGGAGGGAAAAGGTGTAAATGACGCCTTGTGGTGTCTTGGGGTGTTGACACGTGTCCTGGATGTACGGGGCTTTTGTCCACTGAAGGCACAGTGAAGGAGGATCAAAGTCTGTCACCTTTCTGTGGACACAGGAACTTTTATTAGAGAACGTATAACATTAATTATGATTCACAATGTTCTGATCACATAGTTGTTTTTCCTGGGACTTATTCTGGATAAAGATACAAAAATATGGTTCACAATATTTTGGTCTTGTGTTTGTACCTGGAATTAAAAAGGCACACTATTCTGGATGAAAACTGTAACAATCATGCATGGTAATAATCATGGTTCACGATATTTTGGTCTTGTGCTAGTTGTGCCTAGAATTGAAAAGGCGCACCATTTCGGATGAAAACTAACAATCATGCATGGTTCACAACATTTGTCTTGTGCTTGTTGTGCCTGGAATTGAAAAGGCGCACCGTTCTGCATAAAAACGGTAATAATCAAGGTTCAGGATATTCTCATCATGTGTTCGTTGTGCTTAGGATTAGAAAGGCGCACTGTTTCAGATACTGATATACCTGATGGACTGAACTCCGAACTGGGCTGGATTGTTTTGTTTTGTTGTTCACAACGAATTTCAAGTTTTCCCGTGTGAGAAACAGTCCGCTCCCTCCGGGGAAAGGAAACCGCCGAAATGCATTGTCGCATTTTTTATAGTGTATTAATTTTTTTGTTTATTCATTAACCATATCTTTCTACAGAATTTTAAAAGATGCAATTCTTTTATTACCGTATGATCTTCAACGTGCGCTAGATGTATACTGTGTACGGCACTTAGGTTTATTGTCTCATCTAAAGACTAGCAATCAGACCACCACTTAA
>JAPXFY010000015.1:47433132-47438132 GCA_030674185.1 Monoplex corrugatus | reverse complement strand
GACAAAATAGATACAACATCTTGTCTTTTGGCCATGTCGGATTCAAAAACTTTGCATTTTCCACGTATTGTGTCAAAAATTTGGCATTGGAATAAAAAGTGTTTTTCATTATCGACATTGTTTCCACATAAGGAGCAAGGATATACTGTGGACGTCCCAGGTTGAAACCAATTTTTATTTGCATTGAAACCAAGTGTTCTTAATCTAAATCTTGCGTAAGTGTTCTTAATCTAAATCTTGCGAGAGAGAGAGAGAGAGAGAGAGAGAGAGAGAGAGAGGAGAGAGAGAGAGAGAGAGAGAGAAGTGTGATGTGCTTTGCTGTGTGGTGGTTTGTGTGTGTGTGTGTTCGTTCTTTGATTTAACGTCTTTTCACTATAAGTGATATTAGACTGGGGAGGGGCGAAAAAAAGGAATAAATAAGATAAAATCTAGAACGATAATCGGGCGGGTTCGATTAGGGCAGAGGGGAGATAGAGTAAAAAGACATAAATAGGTGGGAGAACAGGAAAATGGAACGAAAACTTAACTCTAACAATTAACTTCAAAATATTGAAGGGAAATTCTAATATTAATACACAAACCGCATAAAGTTAAAGTAATGCGTTAACAGGACTGTGAACTAATGATTCTGAAATTTTAACTAATAAAGATTGATCTGATGTAACTTTTTGGAAATGAGTTTCAGAATACTTTTCTTGAGTAAACATTTTTGGTAAAAAGGAACGTAGCATTTTGTGAGTAGAATAAGCAGTGAAACAGTATGAACTGTTCGCCGCAAATACACCTGACATTTTTACAATATTTTGTTTTCAACGCGTTTAGGTGAATACGAAAACGAACAGCAACAATCGATCTCAAATGATACATTGAAGAATACTGCATTTTTTTTACATACGTTTTGAACGGTAAGTTTTATCATTTGTTGTGACACAACTGTTCATTTGTTCATTTAAATGTTCATAAAATCGAGACCATGAGGTTGATTCGAGCAAGTTGCAAGCTTCTTTTACGGAAGTACGAACATGTAATTCTATAGAATTATCAGAATTCTGCGCGCCTTGCTTAGCTGCTCTGTCAGCTACTTCGTTGCCGTGAAGACCAACGTGAGAAGGCACCCAGCATAAACTGATATCTGTACCTTTGACCCTTAAACGATGTATAAGATGATTTGCCTCAGTAATTAAATCAGGTCTTGCGTCGGTATCAAAAGACCGTAAAGCATATAATACAGGTTTTGAGTCAACAAAGAGAACTACTTTGAAAGGCACGGGTTTATGATTTACTAGATAATGTAATGATTGGTAGAAAGAAACTCTAGGGAGAGCTAGACAACAGAAGGTCTTCAGAGAAGTAACCCCCTTTAGACAAGTGTTTCGGCCCTGAATTCCTTACACTCTCGGGGGGCCGGGCCACATCCAGGTCATGACTCCTGGATGCCCTTCTGCTGTTGTCTATTTTTTTTTTTTTTCCCACGCCGGGGATCGAACCTGGGCGATTCTGCGCTTCAGAACTGTGGTACGCGGTTTTACCAATGTGCTAACGGGGCACACATCATCTGTAGGGAATTTAATCCTTATGAAGTTCACTTTTTTCGTTCCTCCTTGCCCAGATCCAGCTTGAGCTCCTTTCTGCTGCCTCTGCCATCGCTTTAAGGGCTCTAGTCCTCTTCTTCCCAGAAATGGCGAGTTGTTTCATGAGATCATAAGCGGAGGTGCCCACAAACCCTCTTGCCCCGACCTCTATGGCGAAGATTTTGACCCGCAGACCTGCTTTCTTCAGGGTGCTGGCAAGACCGGCGTATTTTTCGGTCTTGTAGATATGTGCTTCTTCCATTCTGCTTTCGTATGGCACAGTGAGTTCTATCAGAATCACTTGTTTCGAGGAGTCAGAGTGGAGAGCGATGTCTGGTCTCATGCCTGTCTTGCTGATGACATCTGGGTAATTTCTCCACTCTGGGAGGTCTGCTGTACACTCCCAGTCGACTGCTCCATCCAGAAGACCCTTTTGCAATGTGCTGGTTGTCGTAGCACTTTCGGGCCAGACCTGTTTCCCTCCTGCTTTGTAGAACGTTGTCATAGCAATTGGTGCGTTTGGGGTCATGGTTTTTTCGCTAACCACATCTGTGATCACTTTCAGAACTTGGTTGTGCCTCCATGTATACCTTCCTTGGGCTAGCGCTACTTTGCAAGAGCTTAGGACATGTTCCACTGTTTGTTTCTTCTGACAGAGCGGACATGCTGGGTCGTCTGATTTCCCCCATTTCACTAAGTTTGCATTCGAGGGGAGCAGGTCATATACAGATCTGAGGAGGAAGCTTATCCTTAGAGGAGCCATGTGCCACATATCGTTCCAGCTGAGACTTCTTTGGAGTGCACTGTCCCATGTTGTCCATTGCCCCTGTTGACCTTGCTGGACTGCCTTCTGCACTCTTTTGACATCTTCTTCTTCCTTCAACTCCTGTATGATCATGTCTCTTTTTTCCTTCCCTTTGGCTTTGGACCACCACTGCATTTTTGTTGCTCCCAGTCCCTGTCTGTTGGTTTGCGTGTGTCCAATTATTTCTTTGATGCTGAGGTTTCTCTTGGCATTGTTTACAGCCTCTTGGACTTTCCACTTTCTGCCAGTTCTCAGCTTTGGATGAAGTGATCTCACGATGTTGTCTTCCGATTCCTCCAGCATGCTCAACAGTCTTGCTTTTCCAACTTTGTATTCCTCCACTATGGATTTAAGAGGTAGCTTCAGCATTGCTTGACGACAGTAGAATGCAACATCAGTGAGACCAGGTGGGACACCGAGCCATTTTCTTGTGTATTTGTTGATTTTGGCTTCCATTGCTTCGACTGTGCTGGTGCAAATGTCATAGATTAGCAGTGGCCACAGCAGCTTTGGTATCAGCATGAACTGTAGACACCAGACTTTGTATTTGCCTGGCAGTCCGCAGTTATCTATTTTCTTCAGGCCTTCTTCTGCTGTTTGCTTGGTTTCACATCCCCTTTGTGTGTCTTTCAGGGAGTCATCATACCATCTTCCGAGACTTTTTACTGGCTCTTCTGTGACAGTGGGGATGGCTTGGTTGGCTACCATGAATTTGACTGAATCTGCCACTTTTCCTTTTCGCAGTGAGAGACTTCGGGATTTCTTAGGTTTGAACCTCATTCTTGAAGAGGCCACCAGCTCATCCAGCTGCTTTAAGATTCGGTGTGTCTCTTCCTCATCCGTGGACAAGACTGTTGTGTCATCCATGAAAGCTTTCAGAGGAGGCATCTGGTATCCATCTCCCAGATTCACTGGACCTGAACTCTTCATTGCAGCTTTCAAGATGACTTCCATTGCCAACACGAACAGTATGGGAGAGATTGCACAGCCCATTGCAATGCCCACCTCTAGGTCTATCCAGTCCGTGGTGTATTCTTTGGTAGAGAACCGCATTGAGAACCCTTGGAAATACTTCCTCAGCATTGTTCGGATGTTTTCTGGGATGTGATACATTTCAAGAGCCAGCTGGATCATATCGTGTGGAACTGATCCATATCCATATGCATTCGCCAGATCAAGCCAAACTACGTCAATGTCTCTCTTCTCTGTTCTTGCTTTTTGGATGGCATCCCAAATCAACGTGGCATGTTCCAAGCATCCAGGCATTCCTGGTATGCCTCCCTTTTGGACTGACATATCCAGATACTTGTTTTCAGTCAGGTATTTTGTCAATCTTGCTGCCATAACAGAGAAGAAGATTTTCCCCTCGACGTTCAGAAGTGATATTGGCCTGAACTGATTGATGCTGCTGGAGTTCTGCTCCTTCGGAATGTACACTCCTTCAGCTCTCATCCATTGGCAAATACAAAGTCTGGTGTCTACAGTTCATGCTGATACCAAAGCTGCTGTGGCCACTGCTAATCTATGACATTTGCACCAGCACAGTCGAAGCAATGGAAGCCAAAATCAACAAATACACAAGAAAATGGCTCGGTGTCCCACCTGGTCTCACTGATGTTGCATTCTACTGTCGTCAAGCAATGCTGAAGCGACTAATTCCGCTGTAAAGATACATATGTTTGCCCCTACGAAAAATGACTTTTTTGCTTTAAATTTTGGAACATAAAATGCTGCTCCAGCACATTTATTTTCTAAGACTGATCCATCGGTAAAAATATGAAGGTGGGTACGGTATTTTTCATCAATGTGTTCTCTTGCTGTGGGCATCGAAATGTTGACGTTTTCAGATTTCTTAGCGTCTGTATAATCAATATCAAAAGAGGCTTTTAGCATTTCCCATGTAGGGACAGGCGTTGTAAATGGTTTCTCAGCTATTTCATCCGTATTTAT
Source organism: Monoplex corrugatus (assembly GCA_030674185.1). Classification (NCBI taxonomy): domain Eukaryota; kingdom Metazoa; phylum Mollusca; class Gastropoda; order Littorinimorpha; family Ranellidae; genus Monoplex; species Monoplex corrugatus. The sequence goes on along the minus strand of JAPXFY010000015.1, from coordinate 47,433,806 downwards.
GTTAGATTGTTTGACCAAGTCAGATATGTAAGTTTCAACAGTCATTTGTGATGAAATGCTTTTTGCTCGCTTTGGAAAGTCAACATCAGATCTGATTTTAATTTCCTTACTCACGAAATTGTCCATTTGTGAAGTAGTTCTAACTGCAAATTTTGCTGTCGCTAGCTCACGATAGTTGTTCAGAGGCAGAATTCCAGCAACTGTGTACGTTTCCAGATTAGAAGCATGAGTAGGGACACATAGAGCAATTTTAATACTTTTGCAATCTAAGCTTTGTATCTTCTTTAATAGATATTGTGGTGCACTGAATAACACTTCTTGTGCATAGGATAATTTAGGTCGTACAAGTTCTGTTGACAGATGAAGTAGTATGTTTGTATCCATTCCCCAAGGTAATCTGCTTATTATCTTTAGAAAATTTAACGCTTTTCTTGCTTTTGTTGAAATATAATCAAAATGGACATTCCTGTTTAATTTCGATGTCATAAAGACTCCCAGAAATGTTACAACCTGTTTGTAATGTAACACTTCACCAAGCGATCTGAAAGTAGGTAAATTACTTAAAGTACCACCAGGATTAAATATCATCATGTTAGTGTTTTTCCGCTGACAAAGACAGACCATTTTCTAACATATAGTTTCCAAGATTATCAAGATCAGATTGATACAACTTC
>JAPXFY010000015.1:47408132-47423132 GCA_030674185.1 Monoplex corrugatus | reverse complement strand
TTGCAGATTTTGAGAAGAGCAGTTTCGGTACTATGTCCAGAACGGTAAGCAGACTGAAGGGAATAGACAAGGTTATTGGAATGAAGGTGGTTTAACAGCTGGTCAAGAACAACTTTCTCTAAGACCTTGGAAAGAAAAGGAAGATTTGACACAGGTCTATAGTTTTTCAAATTCTCAGGGTCAAGAGTCGTCTTTTTTAGAAGAGGTCTTACAATTGCTGACTTGAAAGAAGAAGGAAAGGAGCCAGTTGAGAGGGAATGGTTAATGATATTGGTGATGTGAGGGAGAAGAGTATCGAGACAATGGGTGAGAAAAGAAGCTGGCAATGGGTCGAGTTCACAGGTTTTAATGCCAGATTTCATGATGATTTTCTTAACAAAGTCCTCAGAAACGGGTTGGAAGAAAGTAAGGGGGATTCCAGAGAAAGGGGGTTCAGGAAATGTAGCATGAGTGTTCGTCGTGGAATCGAGAGAAAGCCTGAGGTTAGCAATCTTGTTGAAAAAATAGTCAGAGAAAGCCTGTGGAAGATCAGAAGGTGGCAGGTGAGATGGAAGAGGAGAAGAGCCAGTTTTGCCAAGAAGAGTATTAGTTATATTATACAGTTGTTTGGAAGTGGAACAGGCAAGAATTTTAGCATTGTAATAGGCTGATTTAGAGGCATCTACGAGGCTATTAACAATTTTGTTATTACGTTATTATTATAGATTGTATTTAATAAACATTATTATTTTGTCATCATCATGCTGCTGTTGCTGCTGCTGATAATGAGAATGATGATTACTGTTATAATGATGATGATGACGATGGGGATGATGATGATGATGATAATGGCAGCCGATGATAAAATGATAATATTCACAACAAAACTATAATAACAATGTAATAACTGCAATGCCGCTGCTGCTGCTGCTGCTGCTGCTGCTGCTGATGCTGATGGTACTGCTCAGGATGATGATGATGGTGACAGTGATGATGAAGAACACATGATGATGATGACGATGATGATTATGATGGTAATGGTGATGATGATTGTTTTTGTCGTTGTTGTTGTTCACCACCACCACCACCCCACCATCACCACCATGATTATCACCATCATCATTATCATCAGTGGTAGCAGTGGGAACAGTAGCAGCAACAGCAGCAGCAGCAGCAGCAGTAGCAGCAGGAACAGCAGCAGCAGTAGTAGTAGTAATAGTAGTAGTAGTAGTAATAGTAGTAGTAGTAGTATACCATTTTGCATTGCAATTGCATTCATTAATTTGTTGTTCGCGCAGTGGGAAATGCTGAATGATTTTTTTTAATCTAACCAGTTTGAATTCTGACTTATTTATTGATTAAGATGTTTTTACGGTGATTTCAAAGCCAAATAATAAACGCTCTTTCGTTTAATCCTGTCATGTTTTAATTTGATATCCACACGCTTGTGAATTGAGTTTCAAAGAATTCTGACGGGTTTGTTAATAAGTGATAACTACAATCTGATTCTGTGAGAATCCGTTTTTCGAATATAAATACACACACATATGTGCGCGAGTGTGTGTGTGTGTGTGTGTGTGTGTGTGTGTGTGGTGTGTGTGTGTGTGTGTGTGTGTGTGTGTGTGTGTGTGTGTGTGTGTGTGTGTGTGTGTGTGTGTGTGTGTGTAAGTATAAGTGACAATATAGTTATAGCTATGGTCATCATTGCTAGAACGATAGTTGGTTTCATTTTTAATATGTTTTTTGTTACAGCAAATGTCGTTGCTGGTGTCGTGGAAACTAAATTGATTAGTAGAAACAGAATAGATAGCGGGGCACATTGTTCAGAACTTGAAAGCTGGACACTTAATCTTGCCAAATGAACTTTGGTTGAACCATTCCAGCAGTTGAATGTGCCATTGGTGGATAGTCCAGATCTAACAACAGTACGTCATGGCACTCAATATCACTGTTATATGCAACCTGTTTTTTGCGGTGAAAGAGAGGGGGATGACAGATAGATGAGGAAGAACGAGAATGGATGAAGAGAGAGAGAGAGAGAGAGAGAGAGAGAGAGAGAGAGAGAGAGAGAGAGAGAGAGGGTTTGAGAGAGACAGAAAGAGGGTTTGAGAGAGAAAGAAAGAAAGAAAGAGAGAGAGAGAGAGAGAGAGAGAGAGAGAGAGAAATACAGAGACAGAGATATACAGAGAGACAGGGATAAAGAGATAGAGAGAAATAGAGAGAGAGACATAGACATACAGACATAGAGAAATAGAGAGAGAGAGACAGACAGGCAGAGACAGGGACGGAGCCAGACACAGAGACAGGGAGAACATATTTCTGACGATTTATTCTTGCACACCATGTCCCCCGTATGAAATGATGTAAAAATTCAAATTGAGAAAAAGAGAGAATGTCATGGGACTAAAGTTAAAGGCATGGACATTGTCCTAATTTGCGTAGCATGTATGGCCTGATGGGAAGTTGTAAGTGCATGAATTTTATTAAACGTGATCTGTGTGGGGAGGGCACGGTCCAGGTATGCACATATAATCAAGACATGATTTTATGGAAAAAACACCCAAGTGATTACGAGAGGGTGATTCGAATGTAGGTTTAGAAAATCGTTGATCTATTTATAAGTCACAACGATAGACATTATTGTAATACTACTCCCATGACATGTAGGGTATCTATGACAATTATCTATAACCTTTTTTTTTTTTTTTACTGTTATCGTTTGTGTTTTTTGTAAGAACACGATAGTGACTGTATTTCTTATTGCTAATTCTAAGTTTCGTTTGCAGGTGATTGTGCTTATAATTGTGTAAGTTAATTCTACTAATGTTTCAAGATACATGCTGACACAATGCAAGTATCGCTATTTCTGCGACTAAAAATCCATCCATTATGCTGTCCTAACCTCTGTTTTTTCACTGCTCAAGAATGGAAAGAAAAACAACAATAACACGAACACTCATCATCATCATCATCATCATCATCACCATCACCATCATCATCATCATCATCATCATCATCATCATCATCATCATATCACCATCATATCATCATCATCATCAACATCAAAATCAACACCATCATCATCATCATCATCATAATCATCACCATGTTTCATAGTCTCTCTCTCTCTCTCTCTCTCTCTCTCTCTCTCTCTCTCTCTGTCTGTTTGTCTGTCTGTCTGTCTGTCTCTGTCTGTCTGTCTGTCTGTCTCTCTGTATATGTATATATATATATATGTATCTATCTATCGATCTATCTATCTATCTGTCTGTCTATCTATCTATCTATCTATCTATCTATCTATCTATCTATCTATATATCTATCTGTCTATCTATCTATCTATCTATCTATCTATATACATATATATATATATATATATATATATTATATTTATATAAATACACATGTATTCATATATATGCTTTATATACGTACAGTATGCATTTGGTTATATAGATAATGAAATCATCATCTTCATCGTCATCATCCTTGTAATCATTATATATATATATATATATATATATATGTGTGTGTGTGTGTGTGTGTGTGTGTGTGTGTGTGTGTGTGTGTGTGTGTGTGTGTGTGTGTTTGTGTGTGTGTGTGTGTGTGTGTGTGTGTGTGTGTGTGTGTCGCTAGCAGTTGATGTCTCAGACATATTCAATTGATTTCTAATCGTCTACTGGACTATATCACCCGCCATCATTTAATGAATTCATGTTGTTTATTTTTTTCTTAAATGACATAAATCAATTTGAAGATTAACTTCATTACTTGCATTCTATGGTATAGGTTTTATGAGTTCAGTTATGTGACTCGTTTTTTTTTTCTATTTTATTAGTCTTGCTGCTCAGTTCCCCAAATGTGTACAAATAGACAAAAAATGTTTGAAGAATTATACCTCCTATTTCATGTAACAAAAGAATGCAGGCACGCATTCTCTGCCAACTCATTTTCTAACATCATGATTCCGTTTGCTAAAATGTTTGTTTATAAATAGAATTAAGACAATATTTTAGCAAATAGATCTACGTTCAGAAAAGAGCTGAAATATTGATGCAACGCTGAAGAAGTGCAGAAATCAAGGGAAATTATTAAATTTCAGGTAGATTAGTTGTTTTATTTCCTAAACAATTGATTCTGCCATTGTAAATTGACCAAATGTGACTTTGTTTCGCGATTTGTTGACATTGGCAGAAGCAACGATGATATGAGCTTTCTGTTTGTATTTTATGCTTCACTATGAGAACTTGGAACAATTATGTTTTTGATTTGAAATGTCACAGCTGACCAGTTGCTCTATGTTTGGACCCCTCGTCTGTTTCATTTTGTATGTCTTTGTTCCTTCTCTTGCGGGTTATGGTTGTTCCCTTAGACTGGAGTGTATTCGATGTCATACTGTAATTGAAAGTTTACATTATGAAAAATATTAATACAAAGAAGTAAAAAAAACAATTTCGCCAATTGGTCTTTGTCAGGAGTACATAAAAGACAGGGAGGAACACAATTCACAAAATCTAGAGGGAAATATCTGATGAGTCGTTGTTGAACGGAACATCCAGTGGCATAAGGCAGCGTTCTAAACCAAAGGCACGGACATGGTCATCAGTCCATTTGTAAACGCTTTTGATCACGCAAATCCTAAATTACAGAAACAACATCCGTTACCGTTACGTGAGAAAAACAACTTCCCAATAATTACAAGGAATGAAATGAATTATCCGTCTGGGGTATCTGGCATTGTTCTACAAGTAGTGCTTTAGCTCTACGTGTTCAGGAGCTACAATGAAGAAGACATTATTTTAATCATGTTTATACGAAGCGGAGGTTAAGTGTACTACTGACTAGGGGGCTTTTCTTGATATTAGACAAGTAATCTTGGGGGCTGGTTGCCTTTTATTCAGCTCCCCTCCTCGTTCATTATTTTCTTAAGATAAGATACGCAGTTAACTATGTCATTACAATGTAGCCATGACTGATCCAATGGCTGACTGGTATAAATACAAGTACAAGATACAAAACCCATACGCTATAGGTATTACATCTGGACCTAGCCAGCTCATGCATTCATATGCAGACTTAAGACTTGTGTGCCAAGACAATTTGGATCTTCTCCATTGTGATGCACCAGTTGTGTCAGTGCATGTGGAATTCATTCCGAGCACGAAGACGTCATCTTGTAAAACTGAAACAGTCGGGGAAAAAATAGCGAATCTGGGAACATCGATTCACACATGCACATTGAATATTTCTACTTTTTCTTGTCTGTCTGTTTGTCTGTCTGTTTCTTAAAGAGTAATTGTAATAGTGTAAATCCTGCGTGAGCAGGGCTTGGATTAGTGAAAATAAAAGCACTGCATTGCTTATGCCACTTCTCTTGGATAAAAAACAAAATCAGAAACAAAACAAAACAAAACAAACAAAAAAAAGCACAGTTTTTTTTCCTCTTACTCCAAGCCTCAATTTCGATCAACCTGATACGCTCGAGCCGAATCAATAAAAAGGAAAACAAACTGCATTTAAGTGCAACATGGCGAGAAGAGATAGAAAGAGAGAGAGAGGGAGAGAGAGAGAGACAAAGAGAAAGAGAGAAAGAGAGAGAGAAAGACAGACAGACAGACACAGATACAGAGCGACGGAAGAAGAGCGAGAGAGAGAAACAGACAGACAGACAGACAGAGAGACAGAGCGACAGAGACAGAGAGAGAGAGACAGAGAAAGAGAGAGAGAGAAGACAGAGTGAGAGAGAGAGAAAGAGAGAGAGTGAGAGAGAGTGAGAGAGAGGGAGAGGAGAAGAAGAAGAAGAAGAGAGAGAGAGAGAAAGAGAGAGAGAGAGAGAGTGAGAGAGAGAGAAAGAGAGAGAGAAAGAGAGAGAGAGAAAGAGGAGTGAGAGAGAGAAAGAGGGAGAGAGAAGAAGAAGAAGAAGAAGAAGAAACAGATAGAGAGAGAGAGAGAGAAAGAGAGAGAGAGAGAGAGAGAGAGAGAGAGAGAGAGAGAGAGAGAGCCTCTTTACGTAATGGAAAGACATCATTAAGAAATGCAAATGGACGTGCTTTACAGAATAAATTTGCTTTTCAACAGAGGGCAAGACAGATGCGTAGCAATGGACTTTGGAGTTTGAAGTGTGTCCATGGGGCATTCATTGCACTCGGACACCTCCTTATGCGCTGTGCTCACATCCGCCAGTAACCTGGCAGACTCCCTGAGCCTGCACAGAACTGTATGCGATGACACATTTTTGACGTGGGGAAGTAGAGGGGTAGCGAAGGGAATGGACAGGAAGGTTTTACAGGACATCATTATCATCATCAGGTGCCCTGCCGCAAGGCGTTGGAGATTATGGACTTCCATCTGCCCCTATCACTTGTTGTCTCAAGCATCTCTTCCACCATCCTTGTCCCAGCCACTCTGCAAGTCCGTCTAGTATCTTCTCCATGGGTCTACCTGGTACTCTCTTTCCCTCTAGCTTTCCCGTTGTGACCAGGTGCTCCAATTCCCCTTTCCTCATAAAATGGCCCATAAATGTTGCCTGTCTTTTCCTGATCTTCCTTATAAATGATCTACTTGTGTCTGCCTCCATCAAGACTGTCTCGTTTGTTTTCTTTGCTGTCCATGGAACTCTCAAAATTCTTCTTAGAAACCACATCTCGGCTGCCTCACGACATACATACAGATAAAAAAAATGGATACCTCTAGAATTATGTAAACAATAAGCATTGAGATGGACAGTGAACAGGTCAAGCTTCAGTGCTGTGCCTGGCATTGGACGTGGACATGTGGATCAGATCTTGAGTCCACGGCTCTGTAAAAGCATTAACAAACAAACATGAAAGAAAAGAAAACAGAAGAAGGCAAATAAAAGAAAAGAGAACAGAACAGAACAAAACAAAACAAAACAACCAACCAAACAAAACAATTACAAACAAAACAAAAACAACCAAACCAAACCAAACCAAACCAAACCAAACCAAAACAAAACAAACCAAACCAAAACAAACCAAAACAACCCCCCAAAAAAAAAAAAAAAAAAAAAAAAAAAAAAAAAAAAATCAAACGGAACAAACCAAAGAACACAAACAAAGCCAAAACCAAAGCAAAAACAATGCATAAACAAAACAGAACAAAACAGAACGAAGACAAAAATAAAGCAACTAACCATGCAAACAAACAAAAGGGTAGCCTGCCCAAGAAGCGAACCCACAACCATTGCGATATAAGAATTGCGCTCTAACAACTGAGTTAATGGGGCCAAATATTTAGCGGCCCACATTGGGATCGAACTTAGGACATCTGCGTTATCAACACTGTGTTCTGACCAATTGAGCAAGATAGCCAGCAACGGAAAATGAGCAGGCACGCAAAGACCGGGAAATAAAGAATGAATGAATGAATGAATGAATGAATGAATGAATGAAACTAATGACTAAATATACAAAACTGTGTGCTCAACTGTGCAAGTAACAAGACATGCTATATCCGGTATTGCACATACTGAGAGAACAACACAACGTATTCTGGAACATAATACCAAAGTAAAAACAAAAATCAAAATTGAAATAAAGCTAAGAGTGCACAAAGACAAAGTGTGTGTGTGTATGTGTGTGTGTGTGTGTGTGTGTGTGTGTGTGTGTGTGTGTGTTTGTTTGTGTGTGTGTGTGTGTGTGTGTGTGTGTGTGTGTGTGTGTGTGTGTGTGTGTGTGTGTGTGTGTGTGTGTGTGTGTGGTACGTGCGTTAATCTTCTTTTTCTTCTTTTCAAACAATTCGTTCCTAGCTAATACAAAATATTCCTGCACACAATATAAACCAAAAGCTAAAACATTGGACATAATGCATAGTGAATGTTAAACGGTAACAGCACTTTCTGTCTTTTGAGGGAGATGATAGGACAAGAGAGAGAAATGTATATAGAGAGGGGGGCGGCAGAGAGAGACTGAGAGAGAGGGAGAGAGAGAGAGAGAGGGAGGGACAGAGAGAGAGAGAAAGACAGATGGGGAGAGAGAGAGAGAGAAAGAGAGAGAGAGACAGAGAGAGATAGACAGAGAGACAGAGACAGAGACTGACAAATGATTTATTGTGAAATCCACCGAGTTCTACATAAACCAGGAAGTGCGGGGGAGGATAGTATTATTAGTTTGAGCTACGATTTTCATACTCGATCGGTGTTGTCGTAAGCATGTATCAAAATCAGTAGAGCATAAAAAGGAAAGCACTGGTCACTCTCTCTCTCTCTCCATTTGTCTGTCAATCTGTCTGTTTGTCTGTCTGTCTATCTGTCTGTCTGTCTGTCACTCTCTCTCTCTCTCTGTTTGTGTGTTTGTGCGTGTGTGTATGTGTGTGGGTGTATGTGCTTTCTTCTTCTTCCTCTTGTTCTTGTTCTTATTCTTGTTCTTGTTCTTCCTCTTGTTGTTGTTGTTGTTGTTGTTGTTGTTGTTGTGGTTGTTGTTGTTCTTCTTCTTCATTTCAACCTTTTGTTCCGGGGTAGTACAAGAGCTATGGCTTTCTCTGTGCCTTTATTTCTGTCTCTGAATGTCATAATTTTTGGGTGATAATTTGCGTCTGACTATGTCTCTGAATGTCAAATATTTTTTTTGGTGATAATTTGCGTCTGACTATTGTGCATATTCACATTTGTTTTTTCTGATAAAAACATACATCCTGATGTCTGTGGAATCATACACTCCGTTCAGAACTTAGTGTCTCTCCCTCCCTCTCTCTCTCTACCTCTCTCTCTCTCTCATTCTCTTGTTCTCTCTGTCTGTGTGTCTCTGTATCTCTCTCTCCCTGTCTCTCCATCTTTTTCTTTCTCTCTCTTTCACTCTCTATATGTACCTATCCCCTTCTTGTATCCTCTTTTATTTTCTGTCCTTATGAAGGCAACCAGGGAGACGATACTAGACGGACTTGCAGAGAGGCTGAGGACAAAGAGGGTGGAAGAGATGCTTGAGGCAACAAGAGGTAGACACAGATGGAAGTCCATGATCGCCAACGCCATGCGGCAAGGCACCTGATGATGGTGATGATGATGATGATGATGAAGGCAACCCCACCTTCATCCACATTCCTTTAAAGAGAAACAAACAAAACAAACAAAAATCAAATATCATTGTACATTTGTCACATTCTTGATCCTCATAATGTACGTTTTTGTCGTTTCCTGTTCACAACATAGCATTGAAGTGGCGCTAATCTCACGCCACTCATGACTGCTCTATCAACATATTACCAATCCCAAGCTCATTCAGTCCTAGTGTCAGGAAGCTAAAGAAAATCAGAGGTCTTAAGCTTCAACTGGGCCTCACCACAAGAGAAGACCATTTACTGCTGCTTCAGTTCGACAGTGATTGTTTTGATCATCATCATCAGGATGTGCCCTGCCGCATGGTGTTGGTGATCATGGCCCTCCATATGAATATATCTATTGTCGCTTCAAGTTCATCTCCCACCCTCCCTGTCCTCAGCCACTCTGCAAGTCTGTCTCAATACTTTCTTCCTGGATCTACCTGGTGTTCTGTTTCCTTCTAGAGTTTTTGTTGTAACTTGGTGCTCTAATTCTCCTTTCCTCATAAAATGTCTTATGACTGTTGCTTGTCTTTTCCTAATCTTCTTCATTAATGTTTATCTGGTGTCTGCCTTCTTCAGGATCGTCTCATTTGTTTTCTTTGCTGTCCATGGAACTAAACATTTTTCTTAGAGACCACATTTTTGGGGCTTCAACCTTGTTCTGATTTTGCATGCTGACTGTCCATGCCTCACATCCATACAGCAATATCGATTCTGTACAACACTCAAAAGAACTCTCTTCCTAGTGTAAACTGATAGGCACTTGTTGGTAAGGACACTTCTCATTTCTGTTTAGATAGAGATCCCTAAAGGCATTTCCTACTAAGCCACCTATTAACGAGAGTGATCCTGAATTTCGGAACCAGACTGAGTAAGAGGCCTACCCAATGAAAAAACGATCATCAGGTCCGTTCATCGACAACTTCCATAAAACACTGATGTCATGTACCTTAGATACCTGAAATCACTTCAGACACGGAAGCTATAGGGAAAACCTAACGTGAGATTATAACGACATACAGTACAGGCATGAAAGGTCAGAGAACGTGGAATAATTTTCACATTACTGCAATGATGGATGATTTCATGATAATGGGGATAGTGGTCACGACGCTGTGGAGTTCCATCTAGGATTGAGACTGTATGATAGGGTTGCATACTACGCTTACTTTCACAATATAATATTATGTCTCCAACTAGTCCTGAGAGATACAGACACCTGCAGTGTTGGTGGTGAATTTTGAGCAATAACTCATCCAGAAATTGGATGAGGTGTGACTGTGTAGTCCTAGTCTTCTCAATAACAGAAAGATGTCAGAGATACACGTCTTCCTTTGTTTTGTTTTTTTTCTGTTTTATTTTTTTTGTGTTGTATTTGTGTCAAGACTCATAAAAAATTATCTTATGGTATTATGCATTTTTGCTGGTGTATTCTTTCATGGTTTCTTAAAGTCTGCAGTTTCTCTCAAGTGGTTGTCTGTCTCGATTCTGTGTTTGTGTCTGTGAGTGCGTGTATGTGTATGTGTGTTTGTGGGGTGGGGGGGTATGTGTGTGTGTGTGTGTGTGTGAATATGTGTGTGCATGTACATGTGTGTATGTGTGTGTGTGTGTGTGTGTGTGTGTGTGTGTGTGTGTGTGTGTGTGTATGTGTGTGTGCGCGCGCGCGTGTGTTTGTACGTGTCTATCTGTCCAAGTGTGTGCACGTACTGCTTAGAGATGAAGTAACAAACCGAAATGATTTTGGCACATGCTTCCAGAAACACGGATGAAGTATGAAAATCGCTGCGCAAGCTAACATTGTTACCCCTTCCTTCTAATCCCTGGTTTGTGTATCAGTCAGTGGTTTTTCACAATAAACTATTTGTCAGTCACATTATCTCTCTCTCTCTTTCTCTCTCTCTCTCTCTTTCTATCTATTTATCTCTCTCTCTTTCTCTCTCTCTTACTCTCCCTCCCCCCACCCTCTCTCTCTCTCTCTCCATTTCTCGCAATCTCTATTTCTCTCTCTCTATTTTCTGTCTCTCGCTATTTCTCTTCCTCTCTATTTCTCTCCATATTTCTCTCTGTCTATTTCTCTCTCTCTATCTCTATACTTCTCTCTCTCTCTCTCTCTCTCTCTCTCTCTCTCTCTCTCTCTCTCTCTCTCGATCAGTCTGTCTGTCTCTGGCTCTTTCTCTCTCTCTCTCTCTCTCTCTCTCTCTCTCTCTCTCTCTCGCCGAGCTTCAGCGTGACGCCAACAGGAGTTCCCAGGGGCATGACACCGGGCGTCTTACAGACACGGACGCACGTGCATCACGCGGCAGTCCTGCGGCAGACCGACAGACGGGTGAGAGGGTGAGCATGGGCAGCCAACCGCGACGGACGTCAACAAGCACGGCCCGCGGCAGAGGAGCAGGCGGTAACCTTGGCAACAGGAGCTTGCGTTCCGGTACTTCCAGAAAGCCATAGGACAGGCATGGCCATCCAAACCAGTGGTCCTTTTTGAATTACAACGTTGAAAATTTGTACAGTAAATTGAAGAACGTTTCCTTCATAAATTATGTAACAAAATTTGATTTTGTTTGTCTTACTGAATGTTTTCTTGATACTTCGTTTGATTTCAGCTGTTTGTTCACTGATTATTTGAAGTTTTACGCTCCAGCTAAGAAATTGTCACACCATGGCAGGAATTCGGGTGGAGTTTTATTGTTGGTGTAAAAAACTTTAGAAAATTGTGTGAAAGAAATAATGTTAGATTATGATAACACCATTGCCATCAGAGTAAACAAAAATGTATTTGATTTAGACAAAGATCTGATTTTGATTGCATGCTATGTTGCGCCAGAAGGAAGCCCTAGATATAACGAAACATTAATTAAAGATGGGATCTTGATGCTGGAAGAATTAATGCTACAACAGTTTGAAAAAGAAAAAAACACTTTTATAATTATGGGAGATCTCAATGCTAGAACAGGTCACGAACAGTTTGCGCCTGAAGACATGACTACTTATTTGGAAGACATTGAGTATGACAGGATGTATAATGAATGTGATGTACGTTGTTCTAAAGATGAAACTGTGAATAGTTTTGGCAAAACATTGTTGAACTTATGTTTCATGTTGGATATGGTTATTTTGAATGGTTTTTGTGATGGAGATACAGAGGGTGAATACACTTTTGTGTCTCCAAACGGGTGTAGTGTGATTGACTATTTTTTTGTTCCATATAATCTGGTCTCATGCTTTGATTTACGGGTAGGTAACTGTGTTGATTCATGGCATCTACCTGTTGAGGTAATATGGAAAAGGGGAAATAATCATACATATGTAGAAAGTGCAAGACAAGGGGAAGAAAAAATTGTATGGTCTGAAGAAATAGCAAGTTTATTTGTACAAGAGCTTGATGGTTCTGAGTTCAACAATTGTCTACAGACAGCTTTCGGTTTGTTAGATTATAATGTGAATGACAGTTCGGAGCAGTTTACTAAGGCTTTATGCGGGGCAGCTGCGTGTATGGTACGAACAGTGAGACAAGGACAAAAGAAACAGAATGAATGGTTTGATAAGGAATGTGAAAGAAAGAAACAAGAAGTTAAGAGGCTACTGAAAAGATTCCAGAGATGCAAAACAGAAAAAGAAAAAAAAGAAAAAAGAGAAGCATATGTCATATCACGAAAAGAGTATGTTAAACTAAGGAAAACGAAAGAAAGGGAATACGAAGATAAGAAAATAAGAACACTCAAAGATTCCATCAATGACTCCAGGACATTCTGGTCAATAATAAGATCTGTTAATAGAAAGGCCTTTGTGTACAATGAAATCTCTATTGAACAATGGTACAACCATTTCTGCAGTGTTTTCAATGATATCGGGGGAAATACTGCACAAGAGAGTAATATAGTAGAGGAAGAAAATAATTTTGAGCCCCTTTTCAATGAGCCTATAACTAAAGAAGAAGTGACTGCGAGTATCAGGCATTTGAAAGCAGGAAAGAGCGCAGGACCAGATCAAATAATCAGCGAAATGTTAAAACATGCAAATGCTAATGTAATTGATTTCCTTGTCCATTTATGTAACAAGCTTTTTGATAATGGCATTTTTCCGTCAGAATGGGCAAAGTCCATAATAATCCCAATTCATAAAAAAGGAGATGTGAATAATCCAGATAATTATAGAGGAGTCGCTCTAACAAGTATAGTGAGTAAAGTTTATACATATATTTTGAATAAGAGATTAACAAAGTGGGCAGAAAAAGAAGAGAAAATAGTTGAAGAACAAGCTGGATTTAGAGCAAAATACAGTACAATTGATCATATTTTCACACTTTACTCCCTTGTGCAGAAGCATTTACTTTTAAATAAGAAACTTTATGTTGCATTTGTGGATTTTAGGAAGGCATTCGATTCTGTGAATCGTAATAATCTTTGGAATATATTACGTAAAAGTGGTGTGAATGGAAAATTATATATGGCCCTAAGAGGAGTTTATAACTCAGTGTTTGCATGCGTGCGTGAGAAGTGTGTATATTCAGATTATTTTGAATGCCCTAAAGGAGTGAAACAGGGGTGTCAATTGAGTCCTCAATTGTTTTCATTTTTCATTAATGAATTAGCAGTGGAACTGTCAAGAAAAGGCAGGCATGGCATTCAAATTATCCCTGGGGTTATTGAGATATTCCTATTGCTGTTTGCAGACGATGTTGTTCTTCTCTCTGGTACAGTCAAAGGCTTACAAAACCAGTTAAATGTCTTAAAGGAAGAATCGGATCGACTAGCTTTAACAGTTAACATGGATAAAACTAAAATTATGATTTTCAGGAAGGGTGGACATTTATCAAAACACGAAAAATGGTTCTATGGAATTAACGAGGTTAAAGTTGTTAATTCTTATAAATACTTAGGAATAATATTTTCGACAAAATTAAGTTTAAATTATGCATGGGAAGAATCTTGTAATAAAGGGAAAAAGGGTGTTATTGAAATTCTAAAATCCTTACGGAAGCTCAATTCTATTGATTGTAATTTATATTGGAAAATGTTTGATACACTTTACTTACATATGCAGCTGAAGTATGGGGTCTTACTGTAAATCCACATATGGAAAAAGTGCATACATATGCTATAAAACGTTTTTTGGCTGTACCAATTCACTCTTCTAATACTGTTTTATATGGAGAAACTGGAAGATATCCTTTATACATTAGAACCTTTGTGAAGAGTATTAAATACTGGTTGAAATTGTTAAGGCTTCCACAATCTCGGTTATGTAAACAGGCATATGAAATGATGGTTACTCAAATGGAAATAGGAAAACAGAACTGGGCCTATCAGGTAAAAAAGGCTTTATCAGAACTTGGGTTTGGAATCGTGTGGTTGTCCCAGGGAGTAGGAAATGAGTGTCAGTTTATTAATGAATTTAAAGACAGGCTTATTTGTTCGTTTAAACAAAATTGGCACTCAGATATGGAAAACAAAGAAAAATATAGTTGGTTCTTCTCATTTAAAGATGTTTTTCAAACCGAAAAATATCTCAGTGTTGTTACGGATAAATGGCAAAGAACTAATTACGCAAGATTTAGATTAAGAACACTTGGTTTCAATGCAAATAAAAATTGGTTTCAACCTGGGACGTCCACAGTATATCCTTGCCCCTTATGTGGAAACAATGTCGATAATGAAAAACACTTTTTATTCCAATGCCAAATTTTTGACACAATACGTGGAAAATGCAAAGTTTTTGAATCCGACATGGCCAAAAGACAAGATGTTGTATCTATTTTGTCATCTGATGACGAAGTCATAATCAAATCAGTGGCACTATACATTGCGGAAGCACAAAAAATAAGACATAAACACTTACAAGCCCGACAATAGTGCTAGACAATATCATACTGGGATTAATTTAATCTCTTTTGACTGATGTGGGCTATATCACGTTAACTCCAAAAGAAGCCGCTTTATTATAGACTCTGTTTTGTAAAGAGC
>JAPXFY010000015.1:47398132-47403132 GCA_030674185.1 Monoplex corrugatus | reverse complement strand
GACAATGCGTCTGATCACAACATCCTGGCCAAGAAGAAAATCGTCGTGCTGGAGCAACCTCCATGCTCACCCGACCTGGCTCCATGTGAATTTTTCCTTTTCCCCAAGCTTAAGGAGATCATCAAGGGGACCCGTTTTCAAGACGTGGAAGCCACCAAGAGAGCCGTGACGACCGAGCTGAGGAGAATCCCGGAAGAAACTTTCCAGGAGTGCATGGAGGCGTACTCAAGGGAGACTACTCCAAAGGGGAAAAACTTGCAATTTGTAGCTTGGATTTAAAATAATTGTTTGGGTGACACCAGTCCCGTTATTTTTTTCTGACACACCTCGTATAACTTGCCTCATATCAGGAAAAGTCTCTTAATCAATACAACACATTACCTCTGCTGCCGATCAAAATGCCTGAAATATTGTATCCATCATCGTGGCTCCTCCAGACTGAGAGCAAAAGCACAACTGGTAGAACAAGTTTGCCAGCTTCCCAGACAGACAATTCATTCCATCGCTTGCCATTAAAAGGGAGCTTGTCTCTTTCGCGTGGTGGTCCACCCTTGAAAGATATTAGCATACACGTGATCGTGAAGTGTTTACAGATTGACGGGTGACCATGTCCAAGTACACTGTATGTAGGCAGCAAAGGAGATGTTATTATTTTTCGGGTTTGATAAAGCATAAAAGATTTTGCACTTAAGTATGTGATTTTTTTTTCTTTCTTGTCTTATATGTACGCTTGACAAAGGCTAGTTAGCTGAAAAATCGTTTTATCTTGAAATTCTTCTTCATTATTGTTATTATGATTATGATGATGATGATGATTATTCATTATTATTATTATTATAGTAGTAGTAGTAGTAGTAGTATCATTATCATATTATTATTATTATTATTATTATTATTATTATTATTATTATTATTATTATTGTATTTATTAGTAGTAGTAGTAGTAGTAGTAGTAGTTGTATGATTATGATTATATTATTATTGTTGTTATTATTATTGTTGTTATTATTGTTAATGTTGTTGTTATATATTATTATTATTATTATTATTATTATTATTATTATTACTATTATTATTATTATTATTATTATTATTATTATTATTATTATTATTATCATTATTATCTTTATTACTATATTACTATATTATTATTATTCTCATTATCATTATTATTCTCATTATTGTTATTGATATTATTATTATTAGGTAATGTACATTGTCACTTACAATATACAGTACAGTACAGTAGGCCTCCTTTGGTCATGACTGACCATTGACAAAGTACATCCGTTCTAATGTCTAGATGGGCTGTCTGCTTGGTCCAAGCAGCGTCGCCTGTGACTGTACAGACCAATGCGAGAGAGGCAGTCTCTGTCGCAGCGGTCGCATGTGCATGCTGATGCTGGTCTGTTGGCTATCATCCCTTTTCTGCGAACTCGCTTTTCTGCTGCAGCAGCTGACAGTTTGTCCTCACCAATCCGCAGCTGTTTCTTGAGAGTAGTTCTCCAGCTGTTGCGGTCGTCTGCGAGATCCTCCCAGGACTCAGTGTTGATCTCAAGCGCCTTCATGTCACGCTTGCAAACGTCTTTGTATCTCAGCTGTGGGCGGCCAATGTTTCTCTGCCCTGTGGCAAGCTCACCATAAAGGATGTCTTTTGGGATGCGACCATCTTCCATGTGGCGAACGTGGCCCAACCAGCGCAGCCGACGCTGTCTCAGCATGGTATGCATGGTTGGGAGGCCAGCGCAGGTTAGGACTTCGGTGTTGGTCACCTTGTCTTGCCAGGAAATGCCAAGTATGCGCCGTAGGCTTCTCAGGTGGAAGGTATTGAGCCTTCTCTCCTGATGAGCATGCGTGGTCCACGCCTCGCTGCCATAACAGCAAGGTGCTGAGGACACAGGCGTTGTATACAGCCATCTTTGTCTTTGTGGTCAGCTTGGGATTTGTCCACACCCTTTGTGTGAGGCGGGCTAGTGTTGTGGCTGCCTTCCCGATCCTCTTGTCAACCTCTGTATCAAGGGAGAGGTCATCGGTGATGGTGGACCCAAGATATGTGAATTGATGGATGGCTTCAAGCTCGTAGTCATCAATGGTGATGGCTGGTGGAGATGGCGTGTCTTGACCCAGGACGTTTGTCTTCTTAAGACTGATGGTCAGACCAAAATCTTTGCAGGCCTGGGAGAAGCGGTCCATTAGTGACTGCAAGTCCCGCTGAGTATGGGTCACAACTGCGGCATCGTCGGCAAATAGCATGTCTCTGATGAGGGCTTCACGGATCTTTGTCCTTGCTCTGAGGCGGGCGAGGTTGAAGAGCCTGCCATCTGATCTGGTCCACAGGTGGATCTCTTCTTGCGCTGTGCTGAACGCATGCCTCAGGAGGAGAGCGAAGAAGATTCCAAAGAGGGTTGGGGCCAGGACGCAGCCTTGTTTCACACCGCTGCATACGTCGAAGGGCTTGGAGAGGTTTCCGTTGAACTGCACCATCCCTTTCATGTTTGAGTGGAAGGACTCAATTAAGCTGTGCAGTTTGGGGGGGCAGACGATTTTTCGGAGAGCCCTGAAAAGGCCATCTCTGCTGACTAGGTCAAAGGCCTTGGTGAGGTCAATGAATGCCACATACAGGGGCATCCGCTGCTCTCTGCACTTCTCCTGGATTTGGCGAAGGGAGAAGACCATGTCTACCGTGGATCTCTCTGCTCGAAAACCACACTGTGATTCCGGTAGACGCGTTCAGCCAGTTTCTGCAGGCGGATTAGGAGGACCCGAGCATAGACTTTGCCAACAATGCTGAGGAGCGAGATACCTCTGTAGTTGTTGCAGTCGCTTCTTTCGCCCTTGTTTCTGTACAGGGTGACGATCTTGACGTCCCTCATGTCCTGTGGTACAGCTCCCTCATTCCAACACTGACAGAGAACTGCGTGCAAAGGGTGCAGAAGAGAAGTCTTGCAGTGCTTGATGAGGTCTGGGGGAATTCCGTCGTTGCCAGGTGCCTTCCCTGATGCCAGGCTATCAATGGCCTTGCTGAGTTCGTCCGCAGTTGGCTCTGCGTCAAGTTCTTCCATTACCGGCATGCACTTGATGGCATCGAGGGCTAAGGGGGACACCATGTTCTGTGTGGAGTAGAGGTCGGAGTAGTGTTCCGCCCATCTTTCCATCTGTTGGCTAGGATTGCTGATTACTTCCCCAGTGGAGGATTTGAGGGGGGCGATCTTGCTCTGTGTTGGTCCCAGTGCCTTCTTGATGCCATCATACATTCCTCGGATGTTGCCTCTTTCAGTAGCATTCTGTATCTCTTCGCTGAGCTCTGTCCAGTACTCGTTTGCGCAGCGCCTGGCGTTAAGCTGAACCTTACTTCTGGCAGCCCTGAGGATTTGCAGGTTCGTCTCACTGGGTGACCGCTTATACTTGG
Source organism: Monoplex corrugatus (assembly GCA_030674185.1). Taxonomy (NCBI): domain Eukaryota; kingdom Metazoa; phylum Mollusca; class Gastropoda; order Littorinimorpha; family Ranellidae; genus Monoplex; species Monoplex corrugatus. The sequence continues at coordinate 47,399,723 of JAPXFY010000015.1, read as the reverse complement.
TGAGTGCGGCACGCTTGGCCTCAACAGTGGGAGTCATCTCTGATGATTTGGCCTCAAACCAGTCGTGGGACTTCACAGTTTTCTTCCCAAAGGTGGCCATAGAATTGCGGTGCATGGTGTCTCGTAGCGTTTCCCATCTCTCAGTGGCAGAGTCTCTGGGCTGCAATGCATCGTATTCTCTCTGAAAGGCCTCTGCGAACTGTTCTACAAGATCTGGCTGAGACATCTTGCTGACGTCAATGCGAGGGTTCCCTTGTTTCTTTGAGCAGTGGAACTTCTTTAGTTGTAGCCTGATCTTGCAACATACCAGAGAGTGGTCTGTGTCGCAGTCTGCGCTGTGATAAGAGCGAGTGTGGAGAACGTTTTTGATAGCGGCACGTCTTACTAGGATCAAATCCAGTTGGTGCCAATGTTTTGAGCGGGGATGCCTCCAGGAGACTTTGTGCTGAGGCTTCGTCTTGAAGAAGGAGTTGGCGATGCACAGTTCATTGCAGGCACAAAACTCAAGCAGTCGCTGTCCATTCTCATTCATTTTCCCCACTCCAAAGGAACCGAGGCAGAAGGGCCATGAGTCATTGTCTGCACCCACTCTGGCGTTGAAGTCGCCCAGGAGAACAAGTTGTTCTGTCTTGGGGATGTTCCTTATGGTTGATGCAAGATTTTCGTAGAACTCATCCTTGGTGTCTGGAGAGGCGGACAGAGTTGGGGCATAAACGCTGATGAGAGTGACATAGCCTTCGGTGGTGTTGAGGCGGAGAGTCAAGAGTCGTTCTGAACCGCCGCTGCCTGGTTCAATCATGTTCAGCAGGCTGTTCCTTACTGCAAAGCCTACTCCGTGCTCTCTTGGGGCATCAGAACTCTTTCCTTGCCAGAAGAAGGTGTAGTCCCTTTCCTTTAGTGTTCCTGAGTCAGCCAGCCGTGTTTCTTGCAGCGTGGCAATGTCCACATTGAGCCTCTTTAGTTCGCTGTTTATGACGGCGGTTTTTTTCTGGCGTCGCTGATGTCTTGCAGATCTTGGGAGAGCCCAGGCATCATTGTTCGGACATTCCAACAGCCCAGTTTCATTGCTGATCCTTTTCCTGATCCGTTTCTTGAATTTGAATTTTTCTTTTTGTTTGGTGCGGTAATTAACGACCTGCTTGTCAGATTTTCTCCTAATCTTCATGCACCCAATGAAGAAGGCAGGTCGTGGCGGGACAGCACCTAACTGGCTGGGGGCTGCCCAGCTTAGGTGGGCGGTAGCTGTCCAGTAAGACACGAAGGTCTCTCCTACCGTCAAAAGCAACCCCTGGCGTCAGCTCTACGCCAGTTGAGCAATGACTTATCACCGGTATCTGTTGCTTCCCGTGTCGTGCCGACACTAGTGTTAGTAGCGAGGCTGGAGTGTCCTCTCCAGGTCGTAGGTGCAGAGTGTTTGTGGATGAATGGACGGATGTAAGCCTGGGCAGTGTAATATGGAAGACAGGCTGTTGCCCATGCAACTTGTCCCCCCTCTCCACCTCGCTGACAGATCCAAAGGAACAGCAGGGCTGTTACGTTTTGGTGCCAACGCGGCCGCAGGAGCTGCCGGAAAGTGACAAAGTTTGCCATC
>JAPXFY010000015.1:47375632-47383132 GCA_030674185.1 Monoplex corrugatus | reverse complement strand
TCGTCAATCTGTGGACTCCAAGTCAAGACAAGAGTTCACTAAGCAGCCTGAGGGATTTTCTCTTCACAGATAACTAACAAACAACCAATGAGACAATTGCAACAAAGATCGCTGTCAAGAGCTGCAAAATCATGTCCCCATTTCAAAAGTTCAACTGTCCAGTTCTGAAGAATTGTGGTCGGCAATAATGTAATGTCCACTCATCAAGTGCCAGTTTTGTTAAAAGAAAACGTATGAAAACAAGGAAGACCCCTTAAGCGAGACAAAATATTCTGATGGCCAGCCTCATCACCTAATCCATCAACACAACCGACTGGAAAGATGTTGTCGTGAACAGAATAAACTTTCGAAAGAAGGGAACACCTCTTTGTTGTCTGGACAGAAGAGGGACTGGCAGAAGCAAAACAAAAGCCACAAGATCCCTTCCAGTGCAGTGCCTGGGAAAGAACATGTGATTGATGGATCACTTTTGCATCCCAAATGAAGATCCCCATCAGGTGATGAAGATCATTATACCTGCTCATATTTCGGATTAACGGGAGATCCCACTGTTGGCCAACTTGAACCACACACACACACACCACCCCCCCCCACCCCCCACACCCCCCCCACCACACACACACACACCACGCACGCACGCACACACACACACACACACATAGAGACACAAACATGCACAGACAGAGAGAAAGACAGACAGACAGACACACAGACACAGACACACACATATACTTGTAAAATCAACCAAGCCCTTTTGTCTTTCCTATGATGGATCTTTTTTCTAAATACACGAGAAAAAAGCAACGAAACAAAAACCCGACTAGAAATATATAAAAAAAAGAGGCAGAAAATAAGGACAACCGTTTTCACACAAAAATAACAACAAAATAAAACACTCATGCCAATAAAAGGAAAGAAAACAAAAAAGCACAAGAATATATACATGTGTCATAGAAAATGACAGTGAGTATGGAACGGGGGAGTAGGAACAAGAACACAATACGAAACAAAACAAACACAAAACAAAACAAAAAACCAAAAAAAACGCAACACATTTTTGAAACAAAATAAACTGAGAAGGGCTGTAAAATACATTTCAAATTCTCTCTTGAGAGCGGATGATGAGAGGACAACAACAGCTGAAATAGCGTGGTGGTTGTTGGGCATACAAGGAGGCTTACGGGTACAGAATATGTATCAATCTAAATCATTTAAATTTCTTCTAAAATATTGACAAGCGCACTCGTTCACAATGTAATGCCAAAATAGTGTAGTAGCACAAGAATTTGTGTATGATAACAGACTTGGAAAAAAAATTGCTAACAGCAAACACTAAACAAAGTGCTCTAGATATTCTATGATAACTGTTTTCTTTCACATAGATGGATTAAAATAATATAATTTTCGTTTTAAACGCATTCCTTACTGCAAATCAGTGTACAGCTATGAGCTTAAAGAGCATAACTTTAAAAACTATCAGTGTTATATTAGTGTTATATTATTTTAAACATCGGTATAGTTTCCCATCGATACGCCTATCCAAAAAAGTATGTAAAAAGAGGGAAAACAATGGCGAAATGATAGATACGTGTGCCGAGCATCATTGTCGGCGACTGGAGGGAGGAATTCGATCGTTGTGCCCAATGTATGGATTGCAGCGCTTGAAGGTTTTCGTTTTTCATTTTTTAGTGAAGTGTGTGTCTGTTTTCAACACAAATGTGCATGTGTATGCATATGTATGAACATAATGTGTTTATATGTGATTTTGTTTCATAGATTTTAATGAGCATCTTGTTGCGAGGGTTTGCAGGAGGGAGGAGGGAGTGGGCGGGGAAGTTCAATGCACATGTGAGGATGTGAGTGCGCGTGATGTGAATGTGAACCAAATAAGCATAATGCCAACAACGTTTCTGATTCTAAACTCAGATATGAAGTATGCTGTATTGTCTTGAAAGTGTTGCAAGAATACAAACATGGAACATACCCCTGAAAATTCGAGGATCTGAATTTTGATACAAGCGTCGAGCGCGTCAAACAAGTGGTATGTAAATGCATTGTTTTTTCCATGTATTCCTTACCGATTGTTTTATAGGTTTATGAAAATGGTTCTATCCAAACTTGACTTTACCCCTTATTGATGTCAGCTTGGTGCAAACATCGCTGTGTTTTGAGAAGTCAGATCTGGACAATAATTTGTTTACAAGCATGGTAAATATTTGTCAATAAAAACTTATGAAATGTTAACATTATGTCAAAACTAACTGATACTGCGTGACAGAGCTGTTATCCATACTTCTTTTCACATTAGTCACTGGCGTTAAACGGCATCGAGGAAGACGCGCAGTATTGGTGAAAGACTTTCACAAAGACATACTCGCACCAAGAGAGAGAGAGAGAGAGAGAGAGAGAGAGAGAGAGAGAGAGAGACAGACAGACAGACAGACAGACAGACAGACAGAACAGACAGAGACAGAGAGAGATAGAGACAGAGAGAGACAGAGAGAGACAGAGAGAAGAGAGACAGGACAGAGACAGACCCAGAGAAACACATGCACACACACAAACACACACACACACACACACACACACACACACACACACACACACACACACACACACAACACACACACACACATACACACACACACACATATACGCATTTACTCGTTCACGCACGCAGATGCGCACTTTGGATTAAGTCTGGAATCAGCCTCCAAAACGCTTGTCGCTCTCGACACAAGGGACGTAGGTGGCTAATGTTAATTCATCATCACCATCATCAGGTGCCCTGCCGCATGGCGTTGGCCATCATGGACTTCCATCTATCTCTATCTCTTCTTGCATTTAATGTTAATTAAATACAAAATATAGTGCCTCTCCTCTCTCTCTCTCCTCTCCTCTCTCTCTCTCTCTCTCTCTCTCTCTTTGCGTCTATTTATCAATCTATTCTATCTATCTATCTATCTATCTATCTATCTATCTATCATCTATCTATCTATCCATCTATCTATCTATCTATCTATCTATCTATCTATCTTTGTAGTATGTATGTATGTATGTATGTATGTATGTATGTATGTATGTAAGTATGTATCTGTCTCTGTCTGTCTCTGGTCAGTCTCACTCTCTTTCTCCATCTATCTATTACTATCTCTCTATCTATCTATATCTATCTATCTATTTATATATCTATCTAGCTAGCTATCTGTCTAGCTATTAGCTATCTATCTAGCTACTATCTAGCTATCTATCTAGCTATCTATTTCGCTATCTATTTACGAGGAATGAGGAACTGTACCATCTGGTCACAAACAGGAAACCTGGAGAGAAAGAGAGCACCAGTTAGACCCAGGGAGACAATATTGGACAGACTTGCAGGGTGGCTCAGAACAGAGCGGTTGGAGGAAGTCCTTGCGGTAACAAGGGATAGATACGTACGGAGGGCCATGATCGCTAATGCCATGCGGCACTTGATGATGATGATGATCTGTCTATCTACCCATATGTCTGTCTGTCTCTGCCTCTGCTGTCTCTGTCTCCATCTATGTATGTATGCATGTACCCTCTACCTAACCCTAACCCTCACCCTAACCCACATCCTAACCATAACCCTAATGCTAACCCTAACCCTCACCTCACCCTAAACCCCACCATCACCCTCATCCTCACCCTCACCTCACCATCACCCTCACCCTACCCTAAAACTAACCCTAAAACCCTAACCTAACCATAACCATAACCATAACCTGAAACCCTAACCCTAACCTTAACCATAACCATAACCATAACCCTAACCTCACCTCACCCTCACCCTCACCTTCACCCTGACCATCACCCTCACTCTCTCCCCCACCTCACCATCACCTTACTCTTAACCTTATCCCTAAACTTAACCTAACCCGAACATAAACCCTAAACTAACCTAACCATAAACTAACCCTAACCCTACCCTAACCATAACCCTAACCTAACCCTAACCTAACCCCTAACCTAACTCTAAACTACCCTAACCCTAACCCTAAACCCTAATCCTAACCCTAACCCTACTAACCCTAACCCAACCTTCCAATATCCCTACCCCTACCCTATCCCTATCCTAACCTCTAACCCTAAACCTAACCCTAACCCTAAAATAACCCTAAACCTAATGCAAACCATAACCTAACACTAACTTAACCCTAACCCCTAACACTAAAACCTTAACCCTAACTCTAACCAGTAACCCTATGCCCACCCTAACCCTTACCCCAACCCCTACCCTAACCCCTAATCCTAACTCTAATCCTAAACCTACACCTAATCCATCAACCCTAATATAACCCTAACACTAACCTAACCATAAACTAACCTAACCCTAACCCTAACACCTAAACCTAACCCAACCCTAACCCCAAACACTAACCTAACCTAAACCCAACACCTAACCCTCACCCCTTAACCTACCCTACCCTATCCCTAACCTAATCTAACCACCCAAACCAACCTACACCCTAACCTTAATCTTAACCTAACCCTAACCCTAACCTAACCCTAACCACACTAACCCTAAACTTCCCTCACCTCACATCACCTTCACCCAAACCCTCGATCTAACCATTACTCCACCCTAACCCTAACCCATCCCTAACACTAACCCTAAACATAACCATAAACCTACCCCTAACCCCTAACCCTAACCCCTGAACCCTAAACCTAACACCCACCCTAACCCTAACTCCTAAACCCTAACCCTAACCCTAAACCATAACCTTAACCCTAAACCTTAATGCTACACCTAACCCTATCCTTACCCCTACTCCTACCCTACCCTTACCCCAAATCCTAAACCTAACCCTAACCCTAACCATAACAATAAACCTACCCCTAACCCCTAACCCCTAACCCTAACCCTAACCCTAACCTAACCCTAACCTAACCCTTAACCCTAACCCTAACCCTAAACCCTAACTCTAAACCTAACCTTAATGCTACCCCTACCCTAACCCCTACCCCTACCCTACCTACCCCTACCCCTAACCCCAAATCTAACCCTAAACCTAATCCTATCCCAACCCTAACCCTAACCCTAACCCTAACCCCAATGCTAAACTTAACCTTAACTCTAACCCCTAACCCTAACCTTAACCCAAATCCTACCAGTAAACCTACCTCCACCCCTTACCTTAACCATTACTCTACACCTACCCCTACCCATAATCCTAAACCTAATCCTAACTAACCCTAACCCTAAAACCCTAAACACTAACCCTAACCCTCTCACATAACCCTAACCCTAACCCCAACACTAACCCTAACTTAACCATAACCTTAACCCTAACCCCTAACCCTAACTAACCTAACCCCTAACCCTAACCTAACCCTAAACCCTAACCCTAACCCAACCCCTAACCTAACCTACCCTAACCTAACCCTAACCTCAACCCTAACCTAACCTAACCCTAACCCTAAACCTAACCCTACCCAACCCTAACCCTAACCCTAACCCAACCCCAACGCTAAACCTAACCTTAACCTAACCCTAACCCTAACCTAACCCAACCCTACCATAACCTACTCCACCCCTTACCTTAACCTACCTACACCTATCCCTACCCAACCTAACCAAACCTAACCCAACTCCCTAACCCTAACCACCACCCTAAACACAACCTAACCTAACTCTAAACCCTACCTAACCTAACCCAAACCCTAACCCTAACCCTAACACTAACCCTAACTTTAACCCTAACTCCCTAACCCTAACCCTAACCACTAACCCCCTAACCAACCCCTAACCCTAACCCTAACCCTAACCCTAACCTAACTCAACCCTAACCTAATCACACCCTACCCCAAACCCACTACCCTACCTAACTAACCCTAACCCTAACCCCAAGCTAACCCTAACCTAACCTAACCTTAAATATACCCCTAACCTAAACCCTAACCCTAACACCCTAACCCTAAACCCCTAACCTAAACCTAACCCTAACCATAACCCTAACCCTAACCCTAACCCATAATCCTACCCCTAAACTTTCCCCTTACACCTTACCATAACCCTACCTAACCCTAACCCTAATCCTTACCATAACCCTAACCCTAACCTAACCTAACACTAACCTAACACTAACCCTAACCTAACCTAACCCTAATAACCCTAACAACCTAACCTAACCCTAACCATAACCCTAACCTACTACCAACTACCTACCTAACCCCAACTACCACCTACCTCCTAACTACCCTACCCTAACCTACCCAACCAACCAACCCTAACCCTAACCCTAACCATACCATAACACTAACCTAACCAACCATAACCTAACCTAAGCCTAACCTAACCCTACCAACCCTAACCTTACCCTAACCCTACACTATTCCAACCACACACCACCTAACTCAACCCTAAACCTACCCCTAACCCTAACCAACCTAACCATAACACCTAACCTAACATAACCCTAACCCCTAACCTAAACCTAACCCTAACCCCTAACCCAAACTTACACTATCCTACCACCCTCCCCTACCACTACCCTAACCTTAACCTAACCCTAATCTAACCATAACCATAACCATAACCCAATGCTACACTAACCTTAACCCTAACCTAACCCTAACCCTAACCTAACCTAAACCCCTAACCCCAACCCCTTACCCTAACCCTTACTCTACCCTACCCATCCCACCCTACAACCCTAACCCTAACTAACCTAACCTAAACCACCCTAACCCTAACCAACCCTAAACCCTAACCTAACTTAACCAACTTAACCCTAATCCCAACTAACACCCTAACCTAACCCTAAATTTAACCCCACCCTAACCCTAACTCCCAACCTTAACCAACTAACCCTAACCCCTAACCAACTAACCATAACCATAACCTAACCTAACCCTAACCCTACCTAACCTTAACCTACCTAACCCTACCCCTACCCCTACCTATAACACAAACTAACCCTAAACCCTAACCTACCCAACCCTAACCCTAACCCCTAACCCTAACCAACCAACCCTAACACTAACTAACCTACCCAACTAACCTACCTACCTACCACTACCCTAACCTAACTACCACCTACCCTACCCAACTAACCTACCTAACCTAACACCTAACCCTAACCTACCTAACCTACTCCTACCCTACCACCACCACCCCCAACTACCTACCTACTAACTAACACCACCAACCAACCTACACCAACCTACCAAAACCTAACCCTAACCCTAACCAACCTACCTAACCAACCTACTAACTACCTAACCTAACCCTAACCTACCCTAACCTAACCCTAACCCTAACCACTAACCCTAACTAACCACAACCCTAACCTACCTACCCTAACCTACCCTACTACCCTACCCTATCCTAACCTAACCTACCTCCACCACCCTAACCCTAACCCTAACCTACCTAACCTAACTAACTACTAACCCTAACCCTAACCCACCACTAACAACCTACCAACTAACACTAACCAACACTAACCAACCAACCAACTACACAACTAACTA
>JAPXFY010000015.1:47372954-47375532 GCA_030674185.1 Monoplex corrugatus | reverse complement strand
GTATACATATATGGAACGTGCATATCAATGCACAGTAAACATGAAAAAATAACAAGAGATCGTAAAATAGAAACCGAAATAGCTGGCAGTGACAATAATCCGCAAAAGTGCATAAACAAATGTATATATGACCTGATAAATACATTTCAACACGAAAGCACAGGCACACACAAACACACACACACACACACACACACACACACACACACACACACACACACACACGCACGCACGCACGCACGCACACACATGCACACACACACACATACACATATATACACACACACACACATACACACACACACACACACACACACACACGTCTGTCTGTCTGTATGTCTGTCTGTCTATCTGTCTGTCTCTCTCTCTCTCTCTCTCTCTCCCTCCCTCTCTCTCTCTCTCTCATCATTCAGTTCTTAACCACGTCATAAATACACGACAAAAATAACGAGTTGGGCCACATAATTGATACATTTATACAAACCTGTGAAACATACCCAAACCCGAAATTCCAAATTTAACCAATATCTTTAAATACTATTCTTTACCTAAACAATCAGCAAAGCTAATACAAAGTTTGAAAATAAGCGCCTAACACAAACCTTTGCTCTGAATAGTCAGGCACGGTACAGTCATTCGATCAATATTTGTGTTTACATCACCACAATACGATTATGGGTTCAACGTTCGTTCTCAAGACACCACAGTATAGCTTTGGGTTCAACGTTCATTTTCTCAACACCACGATACATAGCATCAACATGTACATTTTAATGACACGTAGATATTGACAACATGCAGATAACGAAAACACGTAGATAGCAACGAGATGAAGATAGCGATAACGACACATTGATGACGATAACATATATAGCAACGTTGGTGGAAGTACACACATTCTCACAAGATCAGTCGTTCTAAAGGCTAAGGAGAAAGGACACAGCTTGTCTCGAGAAAACGTGGTGCTCTTACTTCTGACAGGCACATACTTTTTCCAAGAGCGTTGGGATTCCCTGTTGTCTCACTGATGTCTAAGACCCGGTCAATGAGGCTGAAGGACGTCAGTGCTTGACATCGCGCATTGAAGAAAACCTATCAAACACAGAGAACACAGCATATGAAGTTGTTACATTTCATTGTAAAGAGCCATAGTCCCAAGCCAGACAAACCAAACCAAACCAAACCAAACCAAACCAAATTAACCTAACCAAATCAAATCTTACCAAATCGAACCACCCAACAAAGAAAACAAACAAACAAACAAACAAACAAAAACCAACCCCAAATCGAACAACGAACACCTAAGTAGGCTATGGTTGTTTACAGATGAGGCTACAAACATCAAAAGGGAGATTATCCATGGAACGTTTGCAGTTTCAGAGTCTTAACAAAAAGATAACACACAAGGTACAAATCAACACAGGGGATACAAACAAAGTGAAAGAGAGATAGAGAGAAAGAAAGAAAGAAAGAGATAAGGAGATAGAGAGGAACAAATAAAAAAATAGAGAAAGACAGACAGACAGACAAAGAGACAGAGAGAGACAGAGAAATGGAGAGAGAGACAAACAGATATAAAGAGAGGAGAAAGACAGATAGAGAGAGAGAGAGAGGGAGAGAGAGAGAGAGAGAGAGAGAGAGGGGGGGGGGGTGCAGCGATAGGAGAAAACAATGACGGTGGGCAGTTGTCATTGCTGGTTTTGTTCAGTTTTGTATCAATCGACGCGTGGGTACGAAAGTCCATGAGTGATACAGGCAGAAACGTTTGGGGTTTTAGTATGATTCTATATCCATCCAGCTTTTTATCTCTGTGTGTGTGTGTGTGTGTGTGTGTGTGTGTGTGTGTGTGTGTGTGTGTGTGTGTGTGTGTGTGTGTGTGTGTGTGTGTGTGTGTGTGCACGCATGTGTGTGGTTAAATTCACTGGTGTAGGTAGGTATGCATTTTAGTGAATAGTCAGGTCAGGTGATTGGTTCATATAGCTATCATATCTTTTTCATGCAATCGTTTAAATTAAAGCATTCCAACACTATGAATAATGTAAACAATTATACATAATAACAAAAGGAGATGGGTAAAACTGACGATTGGATTTTAATGCTACTATCATTAGGTAATAAAGGCTTTTCAGGTTGACTTTTGACAGCTTGGTTTTGTTGCTGTTGTTGTTTTTGTTTTTTTTAATATTTGTTTGTTACTTTGTTTTGTTTATTTAAGTTTTGGTTTTTATTGTTGCTTTTTAAACATCCAGCCCATACCCTTACCCTATCAGTCAAACCTCCCCATCCTCACGCTTTCCTTCACACTGTCATTACTATTTGGAAACACGATTTTTCCTGAGGAAATTAAAAAAAGAATTGAAACACGGCCTTCTTTTAGTTGCTCATGGCCCATGGGGAATTCCGTTGGCAGTCATCACACACATGCCCTCCCTCACCCCCCCCCCCCCCCCCCCCACCTATCCTGTCCCGTGAGGTCTCTTGAATTGTAGCCTTACACACGTGTACTCTTGCTTATTGTGAGGATGGTAATTTGTCTGTCCAGGTTGTTGACATCACTCTCTCTCTCTTTCTCTCTCTC
>JAPXFY010000015.1:47360454-47362954 GCA_030674185.1 Monoplex corrugatus | reverse complement strand
GTGTGTGTGTGTGTGTGTGTGTGTCCGTTGTGTGTCCGTTGTGTGTGTGTGTCTGTGAGGGAGAGAAAGAGAGAGAGGAAGACAGGTAGATAGAAAGAGGAGGGGGGGGGGGAGTTTGTAACGTTTGGTGTGCTGATGTTTGGGGTGCAGACGTTTGGGATGCAGATGCAAGGAATATTATTTACATGTAAACGTCTGTATCTATAGCTATATATACTGATCTATCCATGGACCTATCCATCCATGTATCTATTCATATGTGTATATTTCTCTCTATGCATCTATCCATATGTTTATGTATATACACACATACATATACAGTATGCAGAGAAAGATACAGAGCTAGAAAGATACAGAGGGAGATACAGAGATAGACAGATACAGATAGATAGACAAATATAGACAGACAGACAGGCTGCCAGCCAGCCAGCCAGACAGATGTGTGCATGTATATTCATATATACAGTATACAGAGTGAAAGAGAGAGAGAGAGAGAGAGAGAGAGAGAGAGAGAGAGAGTGAGTGAGAGAGACAGACAGAGAGAGAGATACAGTGATAGATACAGACAGGCAGACAAATGTAGACAGACAGACAGACAGATACATATACATACATACACTACATGCTAGATAGCTAGCTAGCTAGCAGTAGCTAGATAGATAGAGAGAGATAGAGAGAGATAGAGATAGATAGAGAGAGTAGATAGAGATGGACAGATAGATAGATAGACAGACAGATAGATAGATAGATATATAGATAGATAGTAGATGGATAGATAGATAGATAGATAGATATAGATGATAGATAGATAGATAGATAGATAGATAGATAGATAGATAGATAGATAGATAGATAGATAGATAGATAGATAGATAGATAGATAGATAGTTGATAGATAGATAGATAATAGACAGTCTCTTTCCCTTTAGGTCACATTTTTCATTCTTCAAGGTGATACAAATTTCCAGCCACTAACGATGGGTGGGGAGCAGGAGGTACTGCCAATTTTAGGACGAACGTCTGCCTTTCAGATAAACCAATTACAGTCCCTTTTGACCAGGGCTGGCAAACACATACTGTTCCCTAGACGCCAAAGACTGTTTTTCCTATAGGAGGGCAGAGTGAAAACAAAATCTTGGCGCGAATTTATGTTGATTTGGTGTCTTTCGTCTGTGTGTGCTTTCAATCTACTCCTCAGAAAAGAAACTGATTCAGTTTGATGTATATATATATATATATATATATATATATATATATATATATATATTTATATGTGTGTGTGTGTGTGTGTGTGTGTGTGTGTGTTGTGTGTGTTGTGTGTGTGTGTGGTGTGCGTGTGTGTGTGTGGTGTGTGTGTGTGTGTGTGTGTGTGACCTCACACCACCAAATCAGTCTTAACTCGCATGTCAGTGGAACAGCACTAGGAGATGAAAAGGTGACTGACGAGTCTACCTGGGGTGTTTTGACTTTTTCTCAAAATTGATTTTGTAGACTATAATCTATCCCCCACAGAATTTTTTTTTCTGAAAAAAATATTATTAATCAATTTAAAATGATATTTTAATGCACTGATCGCAGCACAAAGAACGTAATTTCCAACCAAAAGTACCTATTTTTGTCTCTTATTATGAACCGTAACCTGTACAGTATCCCACACACGTAAATATACTGATGGAAAGCTCTTTGGTGCACCTTTCAGATGATGACAGCGAAAATTAGAAACAAACTGGGTCAAAGCCACCAAATAAAGAAATTTAAGGAAAATGTGTAGGAGAGAACACAAAAACTTTAGAGGCCGTTTTCTCAAATGGCCATCATACAACTAAATGACTTTAAACACGCATAACTTCTACATTTTCTTGAGTACAAGCTTTATTCAAGTACCAAAATAATCAGTAGAATGTACACTTTCTAGTGATATGTATGTCTCAAAATGCCCAAAAGTAGTTAAGACTGATTTCGTGGTGGGAGGTCACCACACACACACACACACACCACACACACACACACACACACACACACACACACACACACACACACCATACAACACATATATATATATATGTGTGGTGTGTGTGTGTGTGTGTGTGTGTGTGTGTGGTGGTGTTGTGTGTGTGTGTGTTGTTCATGCAAATGCATTTTGTCAATTTGTTCAGATTGTAAATCCTGGATAAAAGAAAATAATATAACCATATTTTCTTGTTTGTATTTTTGGAAATTTACACAAAACCACAAATATGTACCGTCCTGACATAGTTTCATGGCCACCATGACATAGAATGTTAAAATACTGTAATGACAATGTCTTTATTTCTGCTTAGCTAATTAGGTGGACAATGCGCAGTTTGATGTGAGCAATAATGTAATATATTATATTATCTATTTATTTACTTCGACAGTAAGTCAGGTTAATTGTCAGTAGCTAGACAGTTAGACAGTCAATCAATAATTAAGTATGCCAGTCAGTGAGTTAGTTTGTTAGTTACTTAAACAGTAATCA
>JAPXFY010000015.1:47345454-47350454 GCA_030674185.1 Monoplex corrugatus | reverse complement strand
CTAGTATCTTCTCCCTGGGTCTACCTGGTACTCTCCTTCCCTCCAGCTTTCCCGTTGTGACCAGGTGTTCCAAATCCCCCTTCCTCATAAAATGGCCTATAAATGTTGCCTGTCTTTTCCTAATTTTCCTTATGAGTGATCTACTTGTGTCTGCCTCCATCAAGACTGTCTCGTTTGTTTTCTTTGCTGTCCATGGAACTCTCAACATTCTTCTTAGAAACCACATCTCGGCTGCCTCAATCTTGATCTGGTTTTGCTTGCTGACTGTCCACGCCTCACATCCGTACAACAGTATTGGTTCTATATAACGTCCAAAGACTCTGTTCCTGATGTTAATTGAAAGGCATTTGTTACTTCTACCATATCTACAATATTCAACAATTTTATATCGACTTTTGATTATCCTCTTTTTCTTTCTATAATTTAGTATTCTATATTTCACTACATTTTCCTATACTAAACTGCATAATATTGCAATGTAACGTATCGTAACACAACAATATCTGGAAAGTCAGAGGTATACCAAATGGCCTAGAAATTATATTTTTAAAATGTTTGATCTGGCCAATTATGAATTATGACTGCGAATCCTGTACTCTCACAAAAGCTGATTGCAAAAGAATTGAGGCAGCAGAGATGTGATTTTATCGGAGACTAGAACGTGTCAAATGGACAGATAGTAGAACTAATAAAAGTGATCTGGAAGAACTTGATACCGCCAGAAAATTACTAGCATACATCAAGAAGAGAAGACTAAAAATTACATTGGCCGTGCGTCTTGTAGCAAGAACATGGACCTCATGGCAACCATTTTTCAAGGAAAAACAGAGGCAAAAAGGAAGAAATACAGGCTTCCAATCTCATGCATCGAGACCATAACCAACATCAGTGGACTAAATATTCAAGAAGTTGTCCACAGAAGGAACGCTATCCGGAGGAGAGTAGCTATGTCACAGAGTGCAAAGGCCAACACTGAACCCGGTGAGATGAAAATGTATTGTAATACATCACATTGAGTTCTGACAACATACATTAGAGCACAACAAATAAAAAAAAAATTTAGACCCATGCACATGCCAACACAAAAACAGTATACAGCTACTAAAGCATAGATAGAAACAATTAAACAAGGAAACGGGCATCTGTCCAGCCGGTTTTGGTACCTAACAGGAAGCTTAGCTTCCACAGTCTTGACTGAGCTGAATCAAGAAAAAGGCTCCACTGGAAAAAGTGCTGAAATGACCTGAGAGTAATGTATGGTATCAGATAGTGAATAATCTCGCACAACTCGACATAAATAGCTGCTTTTGGACTGGTGGCTTAGGGACTGAGACAGAGTGAACTTAGCTGCTGAGAAAGTGTCTGAGAGCCAGGATGTGTGGAGTGAGACTAATGCCACTTACAGACCAGAGAGAGAGAGAGGGGGGGGGAGAGCACGAGAAGAAACAAACAGACAGACACAGAGAGAGAGAAGAAAGAAAAAAGAAAGGAAGAGAAGACAGAGGCAGGGATATAGACAAAGACAAGAGAAAACACAGAGGGGAGAAGAAAAGACAGAACAGACAGACAGACAGACTGACAGAGACCGACAGACAGATGAAGACAAAGTGAAAGGCAGAAACACAGATATAAAAGAGAAGAGACAGAGAGACAGACAGACAGATAGACAGAGACAGACATAGACAGAGGGAAACAGAGACAGACATAGAGAGGACAGAGACAAAGAAACATATAGATAAACAAAGAGAGTAGGGAGAATATCAGAGAGAGAAAGAGAAGAGGAGAGTATACATATGGAGAGACAACGAACATGATGTAGGGAAAGAGAGAGGAAGAGAATTACAGGGGATTTAGAGAGAGAAAGAGACAGGGAGAAAGAGAGGGGAGACAGAGGAGAGAGAGATGAAAGTGAAAGAGGAAGAGAGGGAGGGCGTGAGAAAGTGAGGGGGGAGGGGGAAGAGAGGGACATAGAGACAGAAAGGGAGGGAGAAAGACAGGGGCACTGAGTGAGAGAGGAGGGAGGGTGGAGAGAGAAAAAAGAGACAAAGAGAGAGAGGGGAGAGAGGAGAGAGAGAGAGATAGAGAGAGAGACTACAGAGAGAGAGAGAGAGAGAGAGAGAGAGAGAGACTACAAAGAGAGAGAGAGAGAGGAGAGAGAGAGAGAGAGAGAGATCGCAAACAGAAGTTCGTCAAGCCATCTCAGCCAGCTTTATTAAACAACAGACCAACAACTTGCACGTCAAATAAGATAAAGAATGTAATGGAGAGACCTAGACTAGCGTGATATTTTGCTTCTTCCTCTGGTTGGTTACTTTTACAGACTTTATTTTTCCAATAGAATGTGATATTTTCATCTGTTATTTTTTATGTTTACTGATCATTCAATTTGCAAAAGTCTTACAATATTTAAAACCATCACGTCAGTTTGTCAAATTTTAGATTTCATTTAACAAACACATTTGTTTTAAATCGAAGTTACCAGCAAGGATGGTTTGTCAGAAAAGAACTAAAGATGTACACACATCAAAAACTACACACACCATAAAAAGTACATACAGTTAAGAAAACGCACACAATGAAAAGTGCATACAAACACTACAAAGAAGTACAAGCACCATGAAAAATCCACACACAATATGAACAAGAAGCACATGTATCATAAAGAAGACTCTATATCCTTCATCACAGGATCAGCCATGAGGGCGTGGCTGCCGTCTATCTTGGCAATCCGCATCGCTTTTTGAACCACTTCACCCATTGTTCTCTTCTGTTGATGGTGTCAAATATCTTGGAGTTGTTCTTTCCTGTCCGATCTCTGATGTCATCCATGAGCTTGCTCGAAGGATCTTTCTCTCTTTATTTGTATTCTAGTTTCTTTGTATCACGTCTCTCGTGAGAAAGCATTTCTTGTCTAAGCTTGCACCCCCAACATTTGTTTTTCGTTTCTTTGTGATATTTAACAGATCTCTTTGGAATTCAGTTCTTGGAGGATACTCTCATTTGTTCTTTTATCAATCCATTTCGTTCTTTGAAGGGCTCTGTAAAACTACATGTTAGTGCTGTTTATTCTGTCAAAGACTTTTTTTCTGAGTGTCCATTTTTCTGCCCTAAATGCCATCACTGCCCACACCAGACACGTCATTATCATTACTTTAAGACAGGCTTAATGAGCAGTCTTTCCATACGTTATTTAGGTCAGTCTCGTGTTGTTGCGTCATACCAATCCTCACACAAATACCAGTTGAGCAGTAAACATCAACTTTTTCTCTCCGACTTCAATTAGCATATATAGAAATGTTGTCTCATGGTTGTTGTCTGTGAATAGTGCTGTATCATCAGCATATCGCAAGTTTGATATCATTCTCTTTTCAACTTTAATGCCTTTTTCATATTAGCGTCTCCGATGACTTGTAAACGCGAAATAAATATGGTGATAGAATGCATCTTTGCCTGAATCCTTTACCTGTTTTCAAGGCTTCTGTGAGAACACCGTTCCATATTATTTTTGCTGTTTGATCTGCGTACAAAGACTAGATTAGAATGATGAGATAATCTGGGAGTCCTACATGCAACAGCGCAACGCGGTCTCCATCGTCATAAGCTTTGCTCTAATCCATATATATATATCATATAAGCTTTTTGGAGCTCTTTATCCACACCATTTAGCATTTCTGATAGGAGCTGTATGGAACATAAGATGTCTCCTATGCCAGTTTCTGATCGGAAACCAGCCTGTTATTCTGCCAGTTCTTTTCCAATCTTAGCAATTAGCCTATTCATCAGTCCCAATTTCTGATTCAGCTAAAAACCTTGGTGTCTGCATTGACTCTACCCTCTCCATGAACAACTTTGTTTCTCAAACTGCCAGATCTTGCTACTATCATCTCCATCGTATAAGCCTGATCAGGAAGTATCTCTCTGTCGAAACAACTGCAAAACTCGTTCTCTCCTTCATAATGTCTCGCATTGACTATTGCAATTCACTCCTGTCTGGTCTTCCTGCCTCCACCATTCACATCCTACAGCGCATTCAAAACAATGCTGTACGCCTTGTACTCAAAAAGAAAAAAAGCTGACCACATATCTCCTCTCCTGGCACAACTTCACTGGCTCCCTGTATCAAAGCGCATACAGTACAAACTAGACACCATGTGCTACAAAAGCCTCAATAACGCAGCCCCGATTACCTGTCAAACCTACTTGAGATCTATATTCCCTCACGTACCCTCCGCTCTGCCTCCGATCCTCTGACTTTTCGCTTTCCACGCACTAAGCTCAATACCTATGGTCCACGAGCCTTCTCTGTTTCTAGTCCACTCTCCTGGAACAAACTTCCTCTCTCAGTCCGTCAGCAACCTACTTTTGTCTCCTTCAAGTCCGCTCTCAAAACTCACCTTTTCTCCTCCGCATAAAATCCTAACCTCACTCACCCCCCCCCCCCCCCCTCTGCAGCCTGTCTCCGCTCGGAGGGGAATCACATGGTTATAATATATAATTGTATATGCTATGCTCTCTATAATTTTCCATTTCTTTTATTCTTGCTTTTATTCTTTCTCCCCATTTATAGCCATGCGTGTGTGTGTGTGTGTGTGTGTGTGTGTGTGTGTGTGTGTGTGTGTGTGTGTGCGTGCGTGCGTGTGTGTGCGTGCGTGCGTGCGTGCGTGCGTGCGTGTGTGTCTGCTTCAGCGCTTAGATTTGATTTCATCAAGATTTTGCGCTATATAAATATTGTAATTATTATTATTATTATTATTCAGAATAATATACAGCATGGTTTGGATTGAATGAGTTATCAAAGCACTCATACTGCAATTGCTACATTCGTTGAAACTGTTTGCTTTATGGAGCATAAAGAAGTATGTACATTGTCAACACATTCTTCACAAAGAAGGACGTAACTGTAAAGAAGTACATACACCATACAGTTGTGCATGTACATACATTATATAGGAGTAAATATACCCAGTAAGAGGTGCATAGACATCAAAAGTGCATGCACT